>OZ038515.1:22701138-23308638 GCA_964036315.1 Acanthosepion esculentum | reverse complement strand
TATATATACAGAAACCCACTCATACACACACAATATGTATATATTATAACTTTGTCAATCATTAGGCTTAATTTCAAGGCTGTGGGATGTCCAAAATGTGGTAGGCATGTGGATTCCATTTGATTGACAAAGACATCAAACACCAAACAAAGGCTCAAAAACTTCAAACTACAACAGTAGAAACTATGTGTTCTTATGCCTTTTTTTACTAACATCTCAAAGGATAAATAAATCACTGATGAGAGAAAAAGTTAAACTGCTTTGCTTTTCTAAACAGGGAAAGTATTAGAAAATATTACATTTTTAAATATTTCCTGAATGTAATATATATGAGCATATTCTTATAAATGTAAGCTTAAAGATGTATATCTTTCCTTGAGTCAATACAAATTATAGAAAGTAAACCCAAATATGTTTATATATTAAGGTTTATATTACCGCATTGTCCTGAACTGGGATCCCAATGACACATTTTTTTATGCCATGTCTCTTCAGGACATATATGATCATGGTTCTCCACAGATTCTTTTTTTTTTATCTGTGAATTACTATGACTTTTGAAGAATGACAATAGTGTGATTTCCTGTTGTTGTCTTCGCAGGTTTGAATTTAGAATCCTTCTCTTAGAGTGGCTGCTAACCAAGATTATAAATTCCAGTCTACTCAGCTATTTAATCCATAGCCGAGAGTGGGAGTAGGAAAAATGGATTTGTGTCTTTTGCAAAAGTGAACGCAACAAACTAGACTGAAATTTGAACTCATCCCACTGATTCCACTTTCTGTACTGATAACCCTTACACTAACCATACATTATCCAAGTAAAATATCACATTTTATGACAAGGATAAAACATTTTTCGAATTTTTGAATAATTATATCCAATCAAAAAAACAATTTCATCTTGATTTTGGTAATTCTGTATCTCAACAGCTGATTTTACAAATGGCTTCATATTTAATTTTGTGTTTTTATAATTTTTTCTTTTGATTGTAATAATTATTTCTTAAACAAATCAACAGGAAAATTATGTGAAATAATTTGAGATTAAAGTATTTATATTTTTCTATTTTTAAATCATTCTATTTAAGCAAATTCAAAAAAAAAAAATCATCATCCTAAACTGATTTTTGTTCAGATTAAAAATAGAGTAAAATTTATTTAACAAATATTAAAAAATAAAGCATAATTTCTATTTTTACTTAACCCTATCAGAATCCCAATGATAATTCTCCTAGAGTTGCAGACAACAGTTGACAAGAGACTTCAACTAGAGTTGCACATGACAATAAAAGAATTAAACTAATATACTCACTGGAAGCCTTGTCATCAATGTCACAGTCTAAATAAATAAATCAATGTTACAATTCAAATTTGTTCACACAAAATCACTAGAGAAGAGGACAAATGTTTAACATTGAAATTGTAAGTGAAACACAAAAACTGAATGGAATGATTCAATCCGACAAATTTCTAGCAAGGCAGAATACATTCAGTTTTGAAAGAAAGAAGAGAGAAGACAAATGATGATAATAAAAGGAATAAAAAGAAAATCTGAAAAATCCATAAGTGAACAAACATGTCACGAATTCTTGCAGAATTTATAAAAATCTGAATCTGAAACATCACTGGCATTTAATCTATCACAGCCCATGAAATGTCAGAAAGACATATCAGGTGAGACAAGCTACATGACATGCTGTGAGATGGAGTTGACACACCTAGCAGTTACATAGATATATATGTTACAAGTATTCTTTACAACATTAGACAATTTTGAATAACATATTTCCCATATCATAAATGCACTTAAGATGTCATAAATGCTATGTAATGACTGTTGTATTATGATAGGTTGTTGAGTTGAACAGAGTAAATCTTTTATAACAGGTGTGACAAAAATAAAGCCATGATATTTTCAAGATTTCATTGTAATAGGTAATTAATAGAATGGTGTGGTAAAAGTAATTTTAGATATTGTGTGTATTTTTGTGGTTATTAAATCTGATTTGAACTCACCATGCCCAATTTGTCCTGTTAGGTTAAAAGCTGGTTGATACATTAAATATTGAGAGGGAAAAATTTCTTTATTTTTTCTTAGTTTTTTTTCTCTCAGAGTCAAACATCCCTTTTCTCTCATTATATATATATATATATATGTGTATGTGTGTGTGTGTGTGTGTGTGTGTGTGTGTGTGTTTGGACTTTTATATTATCACTGGCAGAATGTCTTTTTCAATTGATCAGTGATTGGGAACTTCCATTTTTGCTCATTTATCTGTGGATTTTGCTTTTATGCTCAAGCAACAAATAAATAGCTGAATCCTACATGTGCTTTGCCTATACAAAATTTAGCAAATGTGGTAAGTGGGTTGATTCAAAATTTTATTCACATCAAGCTCAAATGGTTTTCAAAGATAAGTTTATAATTTTACAGTTTAAAGTTTCTGGCTACACATATAAGTTTCAGATGTGATATTTGTCTTTGTTTAGTGACTATGTTTGGTTTAATATTTTTGATCCACTATAAAAACAATTAATTCTTAGCTGCATTCTAGTCTTGAACCATGATTACTGCTTTTAGACTTAGACTTTTTGAATAAGATGATTTTCAGATATACCTAAGTGGCTGATATGGTGTTTTGTCCAAATTCTATGTCTAAATATTCTTACCTAACAACAAAAAACAGAATTAGTTACCAATAAATTTTATTATACTTACTTCTGTTGCATATATTTTCTCCCTTTGTATATGCCAGTCAGAGATTAGACATTAACATAAGTAGAGACACATTGTGTATAAAGTGGACATTGTGGTCAACACCTAGTGGGGACAGTCTGTTTCATGCTTAAATACAATTGCCAGGCAATGAAGATAGGTTTAAGCATGAAACAGACTGTCACCAGTGGGTGCTGATCTCAATGTCCACTTTTATATTTACATATGCTCTCTGCCTGATAATGAGCACTTTAACCCATAAATATCACATACCTTATATATATATATATATATATATATATATATATATATATATATATATATATATATATATATATATATATATGATAAAATTTAGTGTGATACTGAGGCTGTGAGGTGGTTAAATGTTAACTCTAAGCAGAAAAAGGGTTAAACCCAAAATAAAATATAAACTGGAAGATAGAGAGATAGAAAGAGAGAATGGAAGACATTTTCCCTGGTAATGTGAAAGTTAAGAAAGGGCCATCTGAGCTTCCTCACCTCTATGAATTGGAACGATGCCCCAAGTGTTCACATTTTTTTATCTATCAAAAATCTAGCATGCAGGTAAAGCAAATTGGGAAATAGCTTTATCTCTTTCTTGGGAAATTAGAAAAACACATGTCATTGTCAAAAAGAGAAGCAGAGTAGAATTATATTTTTGTTAGTGAAAATGAATTGAGAAATGAAAACAGAGAATGAACCCACTGTAAGGCTTAGGATTATGAAAATTGATCTATCATAACAGGCAGGTGATCTGGTTTATGTTTTTGCTAAGACAGTGACCAGCCAAAGGATGGAAAATAGCATGACTCTTTGTTAAGAATTTAGGTAAACAAATATATTTTCATTGATGAAAAGAAATTGGGAAATAATATTTATTTGTCACTTGGGAGGTTAAAATGAGAAGGTGATCCTGTTTGTGTTTTTACTGGACAGGTGGGTCCAGGAAATGAGTCAGAGAATTGAAATTAATGAGAATAAACTATGCCCTTTCTCCTATGCAGTTTAAAAATTAGATTTGTCCCAAAGACAGTTATACCAGCCCTGAGAAGTGGGCAGAGTTAGAATACTGAGAAAGAAAGAAAGAAAGAAAGAAAGAAAGAAAAAAGGGATAGAATTTAGCCTTGTCTCTGTGGATTAGAAGTGTGAGATGTGAAATGAAGCAGGTTGGAGTTAAAGGAGGAGTAATCCCTGTGACTATTCCAAAGGAAGGTGAATAATTCTCCAAATTTGGAAAGTTGATTAAGAAAGCAGAAATAGGGAACAAAGAAAACCTTTATTGGAATTAATGACAATTGGGGAATCACCAAATCCCCAGACAAAACTTCAATATATATATATATATATATATATATATATATATATATATATATATATATATATATATATATTGTGTGTATTTAGGCAGAATTTTTTCATTGATGCATGTTTCATTAAATAATAAAGACAAGTGTTGTCTATTTATTTTATGTAAATTCTTTTCATATCATCTGATAAGCTTAATAACATTATCATTAAACGAAGAAAGAAAATCACAATATTAATACATATTTTTTAATCCTATCTAAGCTTTCAGCTTACATAGGCCATTATCAAAGATGACAATTACATTACAATATATTAAGCAATACACGGACAAAACAATGATGATAGTCTGTTTCTGTTTACATGGAAGATTTCCAAGCAATGACAAACTCGTGCATATGAGACGCTGGAAGCGAAAATCGTACCGCAGCTCATGACGTCACACATGACCACACAAGAGTGAAAATGAGAAGTATTATGTATGAGAAGCCATTAGTATAAACCAATGGCTTCTGTTACCAATTATAGGCATTTAAGAATATTTGTGGAGATTTCATAGTTTATTTTGTTCAGGTTAGGTTTCAACTGTTTTATGTATATAGCTTCAAGAATTTTTAGTTTTTGTTTATCGTTTTCATGTTTAAGTATAGTTGTGTTTTCAACAAGGATTTTCCAGAATTGTGTACGCGGCCAGGCATGTTGTTTTAAATGCTTAAAAATATTAGAGTTATCATTCAAATGTAGTGTCAAGCACCGTGAAAGCGAGTTTGTGGTATGACCAACATAAATATTATTTAATTCGCTGGAGATACAATCTCCCAAAGAGCACTTGAATTTGTAAACTATGTTGGTTTTTTGCTAATCGCTGATATTAATCATTGCAAATAATTGAGCTGGATATACTAGATTTAGTGTAGTATATGATTAACTTAATTTTTTTGCTAGGATCTGTTGTAGATATATTAGTATTTACTAATTTTTGTAGTATATTTTCATATTGTTTATAATTAGTATGCATTTGATTATGATATAGGAGATTAATATGTTTGAGATTAGTAGAAGAAGTATTATGTACTATTTGCTTAGTATTGAGATTTCTAAGGAAGCATCTTATTTGTTCATCAACTATATAGTTTGGAAAGCTATTATTAATAAGTGTTTGTTTTATATTCTTTTGTATCACTTTAAAAATCTGTTTTGTGGATGAATTAGTTTCTGCCCGATGTATTAGATTTTTTATAATTGCTATTTTGTAGTAAGTAATATTGGCATTCGCTCTTGTAGTTAAGTGTACATAAATTTATACTGGTAGGCTTTTTGCATAGCAAAATAGTGAATTTGTTATTATTTGTGTTTATCTATATGTCAAGGAAGGGAATTTTATTATTAGTACTGAGTTCATACGTGAATTTAAGGACAGAATTATTTTGGAAACGTTTTTGAAGTTGAAATATTTCATCTGTATTTTTAACTAACATAAGGATATCATCAACATATCTTAGTTAGATGGATGGTTTTTAAAAATCTGTAAATATCTTATTTTCGAGGTTCGACATGTAGAAATTGCTAAATGTCGGACCCAGTACTGAACCCATTGAACCCATGGAGACACCATCACGTTGTATATTATTATTATGATCTAAGAAAGGGACTTCAGTAGTACAAGCTAATAGTAGTTTCCGTAATATATTAGGATTAATTTTAAGTGGGGGTAAAGATGAGTTATTGTATATATTTCTTATAACTATGTCAATAGTTTCACTAACAGGGACATTGGTAAATAAGTTTTCAACATCAAGTGAAGCTATGATTTCATTGTTGGGTTTTTCACTTTTTAGGATTTGGATTACTTCTAATGTTGACTTAACACTATATTTACTAGGAAAGAAGGGAGTAATGAGTTGGGTAATGTGTTTTGCTAGCTGATATACAGGAGTTGGAATTTACGATATGATAGGACGGAGAGGATAGTTAGGTTTATGTGTTTTTATAGTGCCGCATATGTAACCAGGTCTATAATCACCAACAATTTTAGAGAGTTTTAAAGAGTTCTGTTAAGCATTATTAGCATTAATGAGTCTATTAAGCTTTGATTTTAGTTGTTTGGTCGTGTTCTTGTTGAGTTTTTAAAACTTTATGTGATCATGGAGTATGTGGTCAAGTTTTTTGTTGTAATACAATTTGTTTAGGATGACGAAAATGTTGGTCTTATCAGCTATTTTTACACTTATGTCAGGGTAGTTGTGTAGTTCTTGTGCGGCAATTTTTAGTTGTTTAGAAAGTATTTTTGAGGAGTTTCTGCTTTTATCATGCTGATCCTTGAATGCTTCGGCCTTAAGTAAGTCTTTAAATTCTGGTGTTGTTTCTATTAGTTGTTGTTATGGTCCAAGTCCCTTGTTCCACGGTGATGGTCCAAGGTAGAAGCAATGAAGTATAACTCGAACACAGGTATGGAATAACACAGATATATTACAAACAGAAATATGTACAAAGAAGTAGAAGTATTAGTAATGAATATCAGATTTGGCTAGAGTGAACTATGTTGTCTCGACAAGTATCACTATTCCAATGTCTTACAGTAATCGTCTGACTCGACGTTGTCTCTGACTCTGACTCTGACTCTGACTGTCTCTGAACGCTGCTCCCTCTTAAGGCGCAGTATTTATGATGCCCGGAATAGTCCATTATTATTATTATGGGTAAGTTACCATAACACCCCCCTTCTGAAGCTTTTGCGTAGCAGGGGTTTTTAATATCTTTTTTTCTTTGGATATATTTCCAAAGGTTCTGTGAACTTTCTTTTTCTAGACGATTTTCTTGGTTCTGGCATTGTTTGCGGTCTTTTTATATCAAATGTATTGAAAATCGTGTCCATCACCTCTTCTTGAGGTGGACCATTAGCATCCTGTAATGGTCTCTTCCTTATTTGGTTTACGTGTCTTCTATGTGAGAATTTTTGTCCCTGGACTATGTAAACCATATTGCTGATTCTTTTCTCAATTATTCCTTGCTCCCAGTAAGATGTATTACTTTTATATGCTTTAAACAATCTTTTTCTCCTGGGGGGAATTTTCTTTTTGGTGCGTAGGGCTGTGTTACTTGTTTCGTTTTACTTGGTAGCAATTTATCAAATGCAGATCTGATTTTTCTAGCAAACATCATTTCTGCGGGTGATAATGTTGATGGCGTAGCATTATTTGGCGTTATTCGATATACCTGAAGAAATTGCTGTAACGCTTTTTCCGTAGGCACATCATACGCTTTTCGTAACGCTCTTTTGAGTGTATCAACAAACACTTGCCCATTTGATCTTGGGTGATAAGGCGGGGATTTTATGTTTTACTTGATAAATTTCGCAAAACTCATGGAAGTCTGCTGATGTGAATTGCATTCCATTATCTGTGACTAGGCAATCCACTACTCCAAATGAATAGTTTGTGGAGGCAATTTATGGTCGTTTCCGAAGTAGGATTTTTGCAACGAAACACCTCCGGACATTTACTATAACTATCCACTATGATTAAATAGTAGAAACCATCAATTGGTCCTGCATAATCTGCGTGTATTCTTGACCATGGACGATCAGTCTCTGGCCATGGCTTATGGATGATTGGCAGTGCTTTGGCTGCTAAGTTACAACCCTTGCACATTTCCACCATCTGAGTAATATCCTGGTCCATATTTTTTCAATACACATAGCTTCGCATTAGCGACTTCATTCTATTTTTTCCAGGATGGCCTCTGTGGAAATCCTTTAGGATTCGCTTTTGTAGTGTTTTGGGAATTACAACCCTTTCGTTGTAAAGTAGCACATCATCGCATACAGAAAAGCTCTCCGATATTTGCTTATCTTTTTCTGCTATTTTTTATTTTGTTTCATTTATGAATTTGTCATTTTTGGCTTCATTTTTTATGTCTTGTATTGTGACTGGGAGATTTCTAACTGTACAACATAGTACTGTCCTGATATCTTCTTCATTTCTTAAGGCTGCGATTACCGTATCTTCCAATGGCTCTGTCTTTGTTGGTATAAGTCTCGACAGACCATCCGCATGCCCGATCTTTTTCGTTGGTAAATATTCCAATCTGAAATTGTATTTCAGAAGAATTGTTCCTCATCTTAGTAACCTATTGGCAGTGTAAATCGGTAGACCTTTTTTCAAACCAAAAATTGTTAGTAACGGTTTGTGATCCGTCTGTAGAGTAAAATATCTATCATAGATATACCTATGAAACCTTGTGACTGCGAAGATAATTCCTAGAGTTTCTTTCTCTATTTGTGAGTAATTTTTCTCCGCTGGTAGAAGATTTTAGAAGCATGTGCGATGGGTTTTATTGTCCCATCTGGCATTTTATGCAATATACACGCGCCGACTCCATAGGCGCTCGTGTCACTTGCTACAATAATTTCTAGTTTAGGATCGTAGTGTGCCAAAAATAAATCTGAAGTTAACGTCTTAATTATTTTTTCAAATGTTTCCTGGCATTGATCTGTCCACTGCCAAACTTTTTCTTTCTTTCGCAGCTCGTTCAGTGGTGCGCGAAGTTTATGCATTTGAGGTATGAATTCCTGGTAGTAACTCACTAAGCCTAGAAAACTTTGTAGTTCTGTTATGTTCTTAGGAATTGGCATTTTTTTTTTTTTATTGCTGTTGACCTTTCAGGGTCTGGTCGTCTTCCTTCTTGATCTATGATATGGCCAAGGTATTTAATTTCCTTCATGAAAAAATCGCACTTGTTTTCTTTTACTTTGAATCCATAGCTTTGTATTCTCTTAAACACTTCATGTACATGTTCCCAATGATGTTCAACGCTATCCCTATTAATCAATACGTCATCCAGGTATGCAATCGTGTACTCTAGTCCGGCAAGCATCGTATCCATTGTCTGTTGGAATATAGCCGCCGCGACCTTAATCCCAAAAGGTAGTCTTTGGTATTTGTACAATCCTTTGTGTGTGTTTATGCACAGTAGTTTTGAAATTTCCTCATCGACTGGAATTTGCAAGTACGCTTCACTTAAATCTATTTTTGAAAAAAATTTTCCGCCATTTAATTTAGTGAATACTTCTGGACTGGGTAGAGGATAGTGGTAGCCCTTTATTGCTGCGTTCAAACCTGTAGAAAAATCAGCACAAACTCGAATTTCTCCTGATTTCTTTTTTACGTAGACCGTCGGTGCAGCCCATTTACTGTATTCTACTTTTGTCAATATGCCAGTGTTTTCGAGTCTAGCTAATTCTTGATCAATTTTTTCTAGTGACGCAAACGGTACGCTCCTTTTTTTCTTGAAGATATCTTGAACGTTTTCTTTTATTTCGATATTAGCTGCCATTTTCTTACATCTTCCGAGACCTGCTGAAAATACTTCGGGGAAACTAGTTTTTAGTTTCTCTTTTAATTTGTCTGCCTCGGTTGGTAAGCTTTTTACATTTTGGCAGTACGTACTTATTGGTAGATCCCACAGTTCGAATTTTTGCATCCAGTCCATTCCGAATAGGTTTTCTGTATTTCTTAAGACGTACATTTTTAGTTTTTTCGTCATTCCATTAAATGTTAATTTTATTTTTCTCCCCGTAAGTGATCTAGCAATTTTATCCGTTTTTAACATGGCAGGTTTGTTCAGTTTTCTCCATGTTTGTAGGTTTATAATAATTAAGTCTGAGCCAGAATCTAGCTGTAGCCTGACTTTTCTGTTTTGCATTTCAACTTGTACGTATTTTCTTATGTTAGTCTCATCCGCATGGTCAGTCCACGTGATTCTTATTCTGCTTTTGCTTTCTCTTCTAGACCAACAATGAGAACTTTTGTGTCCTATTTTTTGCATGTTAGACAAGTTTTAAAACGATATGTACAGTCTTTAAACCAATGTCAAGTCCCACAGCGATAGCATGGACTGGGTGGTAGTTTTTTCTGATATTTTTCTGATATTGACTTTTAGGGTTAGAAAATTTTGTTCTTGATGGGGGGGGATTGGTTTGGTTTGTTTCTGAGGAGGGAAAGTTGGTTTGTTTTCGCACTTTACGTATGTCTGCTATGTCAGCTTCTTCTATGTCTTTTGAGTCTTTCTTCACACTGACGCATCTCTGGCAGTCTTCGGCTAGTTTTTGAAGTGTCAAATCTTGTTCACTCTCCAATTTGGTAAGGATTCTGCGTCGCATTTCCGCGTCTTTGTTTGAAACCAGTCCTTGGACGTATATTAAGCATTTGAAATTGTCCGCGCTGAATTCTGATAATTTAAAATCATCATAATATTTATTAACAATAGATGCGAAAGTTATGTAATCTTCGCTGTCCTTTTTTGTAAGGTTCAGACATTTCCATCTTTCATGGAATAGTGAGGTATTATGGCTGAAAAGTTCTGATAGCATTTTATGGCTTCTTTTAAAGTTAGTTCACTTGTTTTTCTTGGAAGGATATAATCTACGAATTTGGTATATTCGCATGTGCCTAATTTTCTTAGTAACAGACGTACTTTTCGTGTGTCTGACCAATCTTTGCAGTCAAATTCATATAGATCTTCGTACCTTCGGAAGTAATTTGCAAAAGTTTTATCTTCGTCGGGTGCGTACGTGAAATCTTCGATAGTACTCCAAATAGCGTCTTGTGAGAGAACTGTTTTATTCTCGGATTTTTGCTCTTTATTTGACATTACACGTAGCAATAATTCTTGAAATTCAAGATGTTTCTGTTCGTACTTTTGTTGTTGTTCAAATTGGATTTTGATAAGTTCCATGATGGTTGACTTTAAATCTTCCATGTTAACGTAATTTTGTGTAACCTGATATTCTGAAACCTGTGTATGCAAAAAAAAAAAATTCCTTTGTTGCCAGTGAAATTGATATCCCCCCCAAAAATCCTTTTTTTTTTTATGTGTTCGCGTAGAACTTTTTTTTTAGAAATCTCGCATAGAACTTGTTTTTTTTAGGGTTTACTCATCGACCACTGTTATGTGTGACGGATAGCAAAAAAGTATGTCCTCCGCGTAGAGAGTTCATTTTTCCTTTGGGTTACCTCGTCGCCACTTGTTATGTGCGACGGATAGCAAAAAAGTGTATGCCCTCCGTGTAAAGAGTTTGTTTTTCCTTGGGATTACCTCGTCGCCACTTGTTATGGTCCAAGTTCCTTGTACCATGGTGATGGTCCAAGGTAGAACCAATGAAGAATAACACGAACACAGGTATGGAATAACACAGGTATATTACAAACAGAAATATGTACAAAGAAGTAGAAGTATTAGTAATGAATATCAGATTTGGTTAGAGTGAACTATGTTGTCTCAACAAGTATCCAATGTTTTACAGTAATCGTCTGACTTGACTCCGTCTCTGACTCTGACTGACTGACTCTGAACGCTGCTCCCTCTTGAGGCACAGTATTTATGATGTCCGGAATAGTCCATTATTATTATGGGTAAGTTCCCATAACAGTTGTTCATCCTGGAGTTTAACAATGTTTTGGTATAGTGTCTCAATTTCTATTTTTTTTAAAAGTTGATTGTACTTATGGTATATATGACAGTTAGGTCCAAGGTTAAGTAATTCTTTTTGGTGCTTAGTTAGTTCATATTTGGAAAGGTTAATGAATTTATCAATTTTGTCAGGAAGAGTGATAGTACTTTTGTATTATACAAAAGTACTATCACTCTTCCTAACAAAATTGATAAATTCATTCAGTTTTTTTATAATTTTAAACTGGTGTTGAGCTTCAGATTTGTTGATAATTTCCACGAGTTTATGCATAATTTCCTCCAGTTGGTCCGGTGTAGTTATATCTTTTAGTTTATCGTAGATGTCCTGTTTATATATAAGATCGTTTTAAGGTATGCTATATTTATGGGTAAAATTAGTGAAAATCAGGGATAGAGTGTATGTAAATATAAAAGTATTAAAAATTTTAAATAAATAAATAAACAAATTAACAAACAATAAATGCACACAAACAATAAATGTAATAATAATGACAATAATAATTAACAACAAATAATTAAAGTAATCAATAAAAAAATAAAGTGTAAAAAGTCAGCACTATACAATAACTAAAAATAACCACATTCAGATCTACAGTTATTTCTACTCAATTGCCTCTAGAATAATTTAAAACATAACTGTTACCACCCACTTAATAAACATTAGGATAATACAATAGACCTTGCTACCCATAATGCACTATTGACCAACATATAGTCTTATATAGTGAAACCAAAACACAACACACATAGTCTGAAAATTGCATTCAAGCATGAAACAAACTGTTGCCACTTGGCATTGAGCTCAGTGTCCACTTATATATATATTTGTGTGTGTGTGTGAGAGAGAGAGATGAAGATGCAGGCAAATGTGTGTAATTTTCTATTACTGCACAAAATAGTGAACCCAAAAAGTCTATATCACTGCATACGTCTATCTGTATAAATTTTGTATGTATGTGAATATGTATGCATATAACTCTGTTTGCATATGAAGAGATTATATATGTATGTTTATCACTTTATACTTGTGCATATATGTGCTTTTGTGTACAGATGTGTGCATAAGAGAAAACAAGTTTGTGTGTGTGTACATCTGCCTTTCTCATTGTACATAAAGACAGTGTGTGTGTGTGTGCGTGTGTAAGGGAGGAGGTGCATGATGCAGTCATGCATAGCTATAAATAAAGAGATTTAAGTGTAACCTACAACTGATTTTAAAATTAGACCCTCTCCCATTTCTGAATGGATTCCCCACCAGATGGCTGACCCCTATTCTCTTTTGTACCTGAAAAATAGAAGGCAACAAGACTCGTATAAAATAACCAAAATCGTAATGTGAAACCGACAGGAATGGGGGAGAGAAAGAGATGCAATTTATGAGGGCAGCAAGGACAAAACCCTAAAAAAGTTGAAATAAATAAATAGATGAATGTAGATTTAATAAGTATATAAATGTACTGACTGCTGCTGGGTAAAATGATCAGGTTGCATTAATTTCAAAAGTACAGTGAAGATCTCTGAAATTAAAATCATCATTTAAAATCTTGCTTTCTACCTGAAGGCATCAGAGACAAACATGAAAGTATCTCAATTTCCAAACAAATTTACTACATGCTGGATTAAGAAAAAAGAAAAGAAAAATAAAAGTAAATAGGAAAAGCTTAAGAAAGGGGATTAATACGTTTGTATACTAACACATATTTATTAGCTAAATTTTGATCTGAAATTTTCATTATATAATGTTCCATTTATGTGATTAATATTTCCAACTTAATTAAGGACATTAAGAAGAACATTTTGTTGAAAAATCAATATTTGTTATATTAAAAAAAATGTATTTTTTTAATCATTTTACAACAGACTTACTGATGTAGACACAAACTGAACCTTGAATCAAAAACAGTTGGGTATGAAAAAAAAGCCAAAGGTAGAGAGAAACTGTGTCATTTAACAGCTGATCCAGAACCCTAAGAGCAGAAAGCTAACCAGACAAAAAATCTGGTGGGGGATAGCCATGGGTTGAGGAGGTGGGAAAAGCCACCTCTCCAACACAACCCCAACCTTTGTTTCTCAATCAAAGTGAGAGAGAAATAACTTATTGACAATGATACAATGGAGTAAAATTGTTACAAATATAAAAAAAGCTTCCTTTGTGTTGTCATGCATTTAGTACAGAGTAGCTACAAGAAAAGATTGATAAATGAAATAAATAGATACACTATGCATCAATTTATTTCATCTCCATGTACCATTGTTGACAATGGATCAGTGGATGTGACAGATGATCTTTTTTCTTTCCCTTACACAAAAAAAGGACAATGAACAGAAAATTCAGAATTTCTGCAATGAGAGAATGACAAATCCCAGAGCACATTTTATCTATTACGAAAAAAATTAGAACCAAGGGAAATTTTAGGGCAAATTGAAAGAATAACATCTATGAAGAAAAATGTCAAATGATTTATTATTAAACAATTTTGAAAAGTGAAAACATGAAAAAAAAGAGTAATAAGATGAATTCATTAGAGACAAGTTTATGACCAGATTGCCTAAACTTCAGTCAGTTATGTGCCATGCATGATACATGCTTAAGCGATCATGTATCTTTCAATACATGACTGACGAGGCAGATTTTTCCCCGCAGTAGGTTGCCATTTCTTTCTGCAGTAGAGCAGTTGCCATCCAAAGCTATAGAACCTGTTCTGTCCTGCTATTTACCCATAGCTAGGTGGAGAAGAAGAGGATTCATACCTTTCCCAAGGGTATTAGCATGTAAGTGAATGTAAGGGATTTGAATGAAATTCGAACTCAACTCTCTGATTCCTCAGTCTGAGCTGCTATCCATTACTCCACTGTACAATGCCTAAAAAACTTAATGATCCCATGAATAATGTCCAATACTTGCAAAAACAAACTAGAAATATTAGTATAAACAATATTAAATCAGGATTTAAGAACAGAATTGAATATTTCAAAAATGTTTACAATGTTTTGATTCTGTGCAAGAGAAAATTTGTGTCAAACAATTCCATGAAAAATCAGGGGAAAGACAAAAATAATTGAAAACCAAAATATTCTAGATGTGGTTGTACAGAGAACTGTGAGAAATGCAAGACATTGAAATTATTATCCAGATTTGCTTGAAATGGTGGACTTATTTTGGTTGGCATATTTATGTTTCAGTTGCTGTATAATCTGGCTTTTTCATGCAACTGCTGTATTTGGGAAAATTCTGAAAATTGCAAGCTAAAACTTTTATTCAATCCATTTAGGTAGAATGCACTGGCCATGCTTGGGATTTCTTCTGTTAATTCTTCTTAGTTTGTCCACTGGATACCATTCCACTGAACCAAGGATTGAACTCAACAACCACCAGTTAAGTGCATCCATTTAATCAAGGTTGACTATCTATTAAGTAATTGTTTTGTAGGACATTCAGACAGAAATTAAGCACATTAGAACTAATTGCACTGAGGCAAACATTGACAAAACCCAACAAAATGAAGAAATGAAATGGTGAATCATGTTAGAGGAAAAATTAGCCTCAAAACAGACAACTGTTACACTGAAAACTGCACAAACAATTTCTATTTAACATGCCATTTTGCACAGTTCTTAGTGACTAAACAAAAACATGGTAGGAACTTTTCTGAAGAAAAATAAAAGTAAAATATTTTAAAATTTGAAATTTATCCAGATCATCATATTCAGGCCAAGAAATGAGATTTATTTATTGCAAGAAAGAAAAATTATTTAAAACAGTTCTATAGTGGAAATAAGAAAAAAACATAAATATTAGGACCTTTTTTGAGTGCTATCAAAATTATAGTGCTTGAAGATAAAAGTCATGCCTATAAATCACTTTAATTCTCCTTTGCAAAAAACTAGAATTAAAGGTTTAAGGAAGAATAGAGGCTATTCAAGGTTGTTACATTGCCATCAAGAATGGTTTCCCATCATTAAATATTGGATATTCCAAGAATAAAGATAGAAATAATAGTAATAATAATAAATGTTAATCAAAATATTTAAAAACTACAACAATTATTCTGGGACAGAGCTTGGTATAAAGAAATATGTATTACTAGCAATGGATAAGGAAAGACTTGTGTCAACAGATGGAATTGAACTATAAGACCATACAACAAATACACATTAGTGACAAATGACCAATAAAAATACCTTTGAATGTGCATTAGAACATGACACAATAAAGTAGGAGCTGAAGGAAAAACAAGAAAAGATTATTTTGTTGGAATTTTTCAGATGAGAAATTATCATCATTATGTGTTTTGCTATTTGTCCCAGCATGCTCATCTTGTGTGGTGGTTATATTCCATATGTTTCCAACTCTTTCAGATACCTGTCTTTGTACTCATTAACCTTCTTGGGATTTTGAAATGAACACTTTATTCATCCCATTCAAGTATATTGTTTACATTTCATTTTCTCCTCAATATTCCTAAGCATGGAAAGTGGAATTAAAACAATCTACTCAATGGATTTAATAATGGGACCAGTTCAAAATACTGGGAAGGTTACCAAGTACGAAGACAGATATCTGAAGAAGGCTCAATGGTACAGCAATTGAAATGTTGAGTGTAGCAATAAACCAACATGAGTGTGCTGATTCAAATAGCAAAAGAGTTAATAAGAAAGATTATGTTAGAAGAATAGGAAAGTTGAAATGAAACAGCAGAAATTTGTTAAAAGTGATGAACATATCATTAGTATTAATGGTAAGCTACAAAGAATCCTTTCCAGGCTGAACAATGGATTAATGGATCAAGAAGTTAGTGACTATGTACAAAATCTCTCACTCCATGGATGACAGCAAAAGACTATATGCAAAATGGAAAGAAACGGACTCATGGTCCATAAGATAAAAATAGATAGGGTTTTTGTAAAATATGCACTTGTATGGTGAATATATAAAAACTGTTTGAAACATTGTAGCAAGAAATAAAAAAAAATGGTAAATGGACAATTTGTGAAGGGGAAAGAAAACAGAAAATTTTATAAAAGAATAATTTTTCTCCATGGTGATGTCTGTCTGTAATTATTCTTGTTTGACTTTAAAGTCAAACAGAGACTATTAATCATCAACATGGACATGAACAGGGCAGCTTAAAATAAAAAAAGGAATCTCTAATCATTGCCATTCAGAATATATGCACAAGGACAAATTATATGAAAATGAAAAAAGATTTTTGTCTGTCTTTACTTTGATATAAAAAAAGAACAGACAAAATGCCAACTTTGTGAAGAAAATGATGAGACAGTAAAACATACAAAATGAATGCGACAAACTGGTACCAAAAGAAGACAAAAGTAGACATAACAGGGTAGGAATTGTCATACACTAAGAACTGTGACAACAATTTGGGTTCAATCATATAAACAAATACTACTCATAGAAAGTAATCTGTGCCATGGAACCAGAGAGAGATTAAAAGGAGGCTAAGTTAGCAAAATACAACAGCCAAAAATTAAAATATCTGTGGAATATGGCAATTCATGTTCATAATATTAAGTGCATTTGGAACTGTATTGGAGAATCTTGAATGAATGAATTAAAAATGTGAGGAAGAATCTAGAAGACCTGTCAGATCTTCGTAGTGCTGACGTCTGTGACTATACTGGGAAAAGTACTGGAGACTGTCTCAATGTCTATCAAAAAGACTCTGAAAATATAAAATGCAATAATAAATGTTCAAGTTGAACATTATCACCTCAGACACTTATTATAATAATGCCTTTTTCTCATTTAGCCTCCAAACAATAACAATAATTTTGTGGAAAGCTAGTAAAAATTTCATGTTTTTCATTTTCATTTGAATCTGAATTGAAATTGGCTGAACAGGTAATTGTGAAATTTTTTTGTACCTTTATTGAGTTTATGAATTATGGAGTCCATTGTAGAAATTCATGAGATGCAAAAAAAAAATATCTTTACATATTTTAATTTTCTCAAGTGAAATGTTATATACACCATTAAAAGTTTTAACTCTGAAATATATTTATTCATTAGTTGCAAAAAACTCAGCAATAATTTTGTTTTGAATTCAAAGAAAGCAAAAGATGCAGCACATTTCATAGGGGTTAAATAAATATGAAACTAAATGTTAATGAGTGTATAAAATACTTTTTTTAACACATGATTTCTTTGCTACTTTAATTACTTTCCATCAAATTTAGTTGCAATTGAAATGTTTTCTGGAGTTGTAAATTTTAGAATCTTTGATTCTTGTTTTAAAAGTAAACACCTGCGTAAAACTCTGTTGTACAATTTACTAAGTATAGCTTAGTTTAGGTACAAGGCCATGAAGAGTTGTCACCAAGAATGATCAAACTCACCACTCAATATTAATTGCTAATGAAACTAACTTAGTTTCTGTGTTGACTTCACTTAGAGTTCAAACTTTATTTTTGTTGGATTAATTTTGTGGCTAGTATATTTGTAACTGTCTTTGGCCTGTTTTTTGTGTTTTATATTTTTGTGAAATTCATAAAATAATTATAAATTAAGCATGAGAATATGTCTGAAATGATAAGTAATCCTTATTATCTCAGTATTTAGAGTGCCTTTAGATTTATATAATGTGTATCAAATCATGTAACACTGGTTTAAAAGTTCACATACAGATACTTTATATATATATATACACACACACACACACACACACACATACAAGGTGAGATGGATAAATTGTCGTCTCAATTACACAAAAATGAAAATAACACTTAGAACTCATTTTAACAGATATATTTACCAAAATTACACACAAATATCTTGAAATACTGAAGAGTAAATTTATTCAATAAAATAGCCATTGGCTTCAACCAGGGCCTCAAGAAGACTTCAGAGTCTCTTGCAACTCTTCTGGACTATCTCCTTCTTTAAATTGGTGAATGCTGTCATAATCCTTGCCTTCAGTTCATTTTTGGTGTTACAAAGAGTTTTGTTGGTCTCTCACTCAACTGCGTCCCATACATAATTATCAAGGGGGTTGCAATCTGGGGAGTTACGGGGTCAGATGTAAGGGGTGATGTGTTGCAGAAATTGTCTGAAAGCCATGACTGGGTTCTCCTGCTTGTGTGGTATAGGATCTTCAAGCAGCTACCCACTTGGTCCAGGGCACCACTACCTTCTCAAGGCACTTGATGTAGGCCTCCCTTTTAAGTCTGAGGCTCTGTGGGAAGATAAATGGTAGCATAACATTGTGATCACTCCAAACACCTTCATAATCACCATTAGTTGGATAACTCTTTCTGAATCCTCTGCACCGTCCTCAGATTGACACCCAAACACTCTGAAATGTTTGTATTGGAGCCTCTAGCATGAATGCCAAGTAGTACAGCATGCAGTTCCTAAATTTCTAGCAGAGTGAATTGTATCATGGTGCTCTTTTTCTCACAGACAGTGCCCAACTGACCCTACTATATCGTGCATTTGACAAAATCAAAAAACAAACAACATGCATGTGTGAAATGAAAAATAAAATAATGGTGACAATGTACCCATTGCACCCTGTATATATATATATATATATATATATATATATATATATATATCACACACACACACACACACACACACACACACACACACACACACTAACCAAAAAATATATATATATACACACTTCAGAAAAGGAAAAACTTGTCTTTCATAGTCTTATCAAATTCTGATAACACTCTGTACAATATTTTCTCAACTGATGATGTTAACCTCATGAGTATAGCATCAGCAAGTCCTAAAGGATGTTGTGTATCACAGATAACTGACCACATTGGTGGCCCTTAGAAAAGAAATTGAAAATGCATGTGCAGCAATCCTACTGGACACTTTGGCCAACATTGCCCAACGATAGTTCATCTTATTAATAAATGTTTGAAAGTTAAAGGTCACCATTTTGTGCATCTCTTGTGATTGTAGGGTCCAAAGGTAACTTGTGTTAATCTCATGTTGTCTAAGTAAATTTAGTGCTACAATATCTATACAAGTTTTTCCCATCCTGAAATGTGTATATATTTTTGGCAAACTCTTAGTCAGATTTTATTATGTAAGTTAATGCAAAACAAAATTTGAATTAGCCAACTGATACTGGTAAAATTTTTAGGATATATTTATAGGAATAATATATCAGTTGAGTTTTGGTATTATAAACCAAAACTCAACTGATATATTGTTCCTATTCTTATTAAAAATATTGATAATAGCTTGTTTTGTTAAGTGGAATAAATTTTTGTGTAATGTGTTTCATCCTTTAGGGCTTCATCAAACTAAAGTGATTAAATTTTAATTTTTTAAATAAAAATTGTTTATTTAAATATCTGTTTGGATATATAGTCTAGCCAATTTCATTTAGTTTCTTTTTGTTTGTATTTTTATCACTTTTGTTAAGTATTTCACATTGTGATAATAGAAGACATGCCAAGAAAGGTGAAGTGTTGTAAGAACCTGGATGCAAATTTACTGTGGATGATTTAGCAATTAAAGCACTTTCTATATGCTTTTGTCTTATTAAATTGCATTCTCTTTTTAATTAAAGTAGCATTTTTTAAAATTGAAATTATGGTCAAACACATTATGGTGAATAACTAATGCATTTAATGTATTGTTTTGTAAAAAATTCCTTTTGTGTTCATATAATCTTTTATTTAAATTCATCAAGGTTTCTCCTATGTATTCTTTGTGGCAATTATTACAGGTGATAGAGTAAATTCCTCCTTGATGTTTTAGCTGATTATTATTTTTGCATTAAGTCTTTTATTGTTTTAGAAGTAGTTGTAACAAATTTTATGTTGAGTTTAGCTATATCATTTTCTCCCAGTATGTACACACATACTGGCATGTGTGGCATGTGTATAAAATATTCAACAAGTAATATTTTAAATACATTAAACATGGTTTCAAAAGGTTAACTATTGGAAACAAAATATAACAATGAGTATAAATATTCAAAGGAATATTGGAACATTTGAAATTACATTTGAGCTCAGTAGTGTTCAGCTCAAAAATAGTTTTTTTTTTAATTCATGCATGGCTTCATTTCATTTTCACTTCATTTTATAAGAAGTGTAAGTCATGTTTATTATCTTCAAATTAACCAGCAAGCCTCATCAGATTATATATACAGGAAAATATTAAAAAATTTCCTTATTTTCACTTTTAGATTTCAGATTCCTTTTACAATATCAAGAACAAAATTCTTTGAAATCTTTGAATTCTACATGGACATGTAGTTACCTTTATAATAATATTTAATTTATATAGAATAGACTTTTTTTGAAATTCTACAGAAACAATTCCAAATATGTTTTATTATTCATTTTTTACATCTTAATTTCAACTGCTCTTTATTGCAACTCCTAGATTAACATTCCACAATTGCTCATAAGCAGAAAAAATAGATGAAATTTGAACTCACATCTCTTATCCTTAGAAATCTGGTTTAAAATACAACTACCTAACTGATTCATCTACAAAGGCTATAGCAGCTGCATGAATTCAAAGTTTATTGTTGTTCATTTTCTGTTAATACAATACACCGTTCTCTTTACTCTGCTACTTTCAATTGTAATAATATAATTAAGTTATAAGATGAAGAATTGTCAATTAGTATGAATTTTTGTCTCATATTTTTTCATCCTAATTCCAGATGTTCTGCATATTTTTTATCCAAGCTGATTACTAATGATTGTGGAATGATAATATGAGAGCAGCAACAAAGGATGACTGAAATTAGGAGGAAAGAAAATTAAAAAATTAATGATAATTGATAATGTTTTATTTAAAAAATTCAAAATTATATATTATTTGCCTTTGTGGTTAATATATATATATATATATATATATATATATATATATATATATATATATATATATATATATATATATATATTAACCACAAAGGCAAATAATATATAATTATATTTCTAATTGGAAAACATTTGTTAAAAAAAATAGTTTAAATTGTTTGTGTTTCAGGCTTATATTCTGTCTTACAAATTCATAAGTCTACCATTTGTCTGTGCATTGAATATTGCTGCCACATCTGGTCTGGTGTTTCTGCTATATATTTAGAGATTCTTGATAAAGAAAACAAAGAAGAACCTGCAATATTCTTAGTCCTGACGTAGCATCTCTGCTTCAGTCACTTTCCCATCACCATACCGTAGCTTCCTTGTGCCTTTTCTATAAATATTTTCATGCTAAGTGTCCTGATGAATTTTGCTCTTTGGTATGTAGAATTTATGAAATTAAGTGCAGTACTAGATTGGCAGCAAGGAATCATCATTATACAGTCAAAATAGTGAGATGTAACCATAAGTTCTATGCTAACAGTTTCTTCTCTCACATGTCTCACTTGTGGAATCTCATCTGGTTTCTTGCTTTCCAGTTAACCTCGATCTTCAAAGATTTAAATGCAATGTCAATCATTATCTTCTGTCTTCTTAATTCCTGTTCTTTTATTGTTCTCTCTCCTTAATAATGATTTCTTTTACTCATATTTTTACATACTCAGTAACCCCTTGTGTCTTAGTGGCTTTATTGTCTTGTTTGGTGTGAAATGAATAAAAGAAAATGCTTATTATACTTCACAGATGGTCTATTTGCATAAAAATATATCCTTTTTGCAGAACTATGCTTGTAAATTCTCTGTTTCTACCTCTATTGGTTTTGATTGCAAAGCAACAACAAAAAAAATCACTAATCATTATGGCTTTTAGGTAAACATCTGTCTCCAATT
Source organism: Acanthosepion esculentum (assembly GCA_964036315.1). Taxonomy (NCBI): domain Eukaryota; kingdom Metazoa; phylum Mollusca; class Cephalopoda; order Sepiida; family Sepiidae; genus Acanthosepion; species Acanthosepion esculentum. The sequence continues at coordinate 23,286,366 of OZ038515.1, read as the reverse complement.
TACAGGCAAAGGGTTTTCTATTCCATGTAATAAGCTTTCTACTGGGTGTGTCTGTTTTCAGCTTTTGTTGTTGAGTCATTTACACCAATAATATTTTGCTATAGGCTTGTTAATAAATTGCCAGACAAACCCAGTTCAATCTTGTTTTGGTATTTGATCTATGAGGATATATTAGCATTCATGAACTGGTTGGACTAATGTCCTTATCTTGGTTATTATTTGCATGTAGTCTTAGGCAAGTAAAGAAATAAGGGATTATGGATATGATTGTCTTATCATTCCAAATAATACTCTTTATTCTTTTTTGATTATAAATATCAAAGTTTTGTTGTTGAAAGTCAAAATGACATGTAAATTATTTCAACATTTTTTTTAATTGTTGAAAGCAAAGCGGTTTTCAAAATCTGTAGCCTCAAAATCCTTTGCTTTTAACAGATATGATTTTTGCTTATTGAATGAAGTCGAATAAAAATATCCTCAAATTATTAAGAGGAAGCACAGAGTAACTTTCAATCATTCTATTTATAGAAAATCAGCAAAGTTTATTATTTATTTTCTACTTTAATTTTCAAAACCAATAAATATAAACATTCTTTAAATAGAACATCAGCCAAATGTTTACTTCCTAGTGTCATTTCCAAAATTAGTAAATTATATAAACATTTCTATTAATAGAACATCAGTCATATTAATAGGTTATTTCTTAGTTTAATTTTCAGAATTAGTCTAGTATATATCCATTCTGTTAATAGAACATTAGACATGTCTTCTACTAAATTGCTTTTATTTGTATAACAAGTAAATGACATAATCATTTTATTAATAAAACATGAGAATTTCATTTCCAGTTCATTTCCAGGACTAATAAATTTATAACTTGTATCACTGTTCTTATGTCTGTTCATCTATTTTTACAAACTATTTCTTCAAAACACTTTTGAAAAATAAGTGAATGTAATGACGCTGTGTGTGTGTGTGTGAGAGAGAGAGAGCGAGCAGGATTTTGAGCAGAGTAGGATCAAAAGAAAAACATTTATAGTGATCAGTGTTCTAAGAATTTTCGCTTTTAAGAGTAGTTTTTTATTATTTGGGATCATTTTGGATTTTTACTCATAAAATTTATTTTCTTTATCAAGATATTTAAAGAGAATTTTCAATTTTCCTCATGCCAGATTTCAAACTTTATAGCTTCCTTATCATTGCAGGTGAAGTATTAAAAATAAATTAAGAATTGGCATTGACAATATTTAATCTTTGATCAACATGAAACTAAATTAACAAAAACCATATAAGTAGACCACATTTATTTAGATACACAAAACATTGATTATAAGGAAACAGGTGACAAGAAATAATCATCAATATTTCAAGATAGATATAAAAAAAATCATGTTTTTTTCCTCAACAGATTTTGAAATATTCTCTCAGTGATAAATCAAAATGTTTAACTAAAACACAGAATAATAAAACAAAAATATAACATAGAAATTAAAGAAAATATCTGGTTACAACAGATAACTATTATAGCAGAGATTTAACCTTATCTGCTTGCAAGGAAGAAACTAATTTAGACAGACTTATTCATATCTTTTACTCCTTAATATATTGTACTCCAGAATTTTTTTTATAGTTAAGGATTTAATTTAAGCAGAAACTACTAATTAGCAGTGTTTGTGCACATGGCCAAATGGTTAGAATATTAGTGTTCCAATTATGAAACCCAGGTTAAAATCTCAACATTGTTTACTTGTCAAGGTGGTGATATTATTGGCCTGGGGTGATGATCCAAACTGTTTAGAAGCCATCCTGACTCACTGACCTTGTTCAAACTAGTGATCATATCAGATTATGCACTCTCTCCCAGAAATTGTAACTAAAGTCCACTCAGCATAGTTACAGAATAACTGCAGATTGGCTCTGTGGGTGTTGAACAAATACAAATGTGCCTGAGTAGACGTCTGCAACAAGGATTATCTAATCAGCTCAGCAGACAGGTATACACAGAAACAAGTAACCAGCTATATTAATTATCAATGAAAAACTCAAATTATTTTCCTTAGAGCAAAATCTGACTAAAAAGAAGTCATTTTTCTTTTGTCTTCCTGTTATGTCATGGTGTGTTTCAAAATAGAAATGTTGACTGGTTAGAATCTAGATTTGAATTGTACTTTGACAGTTTATAGCATTTAAAATATTTTAAGATATTTATCATTAACTCTGGTCTCAATTCATGTCTTAATTGATAAAAGAATATCATTATTTTGGAATATCCTTTTAAATTTGTAAATTGACTCATTGGATTTTGTAAATATAACCAATATTTGGGGTAACACAACCTCACAAAGCCAGTATTTGAAGTTGCTTCTTTCATAGTTTTCCAGTTCAGCCAATGCAAAAATACTTAAAAAATTGGATAAACAGTTTAGTTGCATAAAACAATAAATATTTCATAACCTAGATTAGATAGCCCAGTCTAATATTTATTTATTTATTTATTTATTTTTTTTGGCTTACAAAAGAATATCTCAAGTGAACCTGCCATGGAAGAGAATATTCCAATATTATTCAATAATAACCCAGACCAGGAGATAAGGATTATCTTTGCATTAAAATAAAATAAAATAATATAAAAAGGAGCCAATCTAAAACTTAGCACCTGTCTGCATAGTAAGGCTTAAACAAAGACAGTCACTGCTGCCTCAAGAGTCTTGGATGACTTCTTAATATGTTGGAAATGTTTGGAAAATTAGACAAATGCAAAGAACTTCTATAATATCTGCAAATTTCTCAAGCAGCCAAGCCTATACTACTGCTAGGACTACCAATGCAACGTCTCACATTGCTACTAGCTGCACCAATCAGTACCAATTATTACTACTTCTATCAACCAACATAAAGTACTGTGACTATTTTTGTAGACATTAATTCATCTAGTTTTATCTGCAGTGATACTAAGGTTACTAATATCATTTCAGTAGGTAACTGAATGTCATGATTTTCTGAGCAGACAGTCACATATATAAGCTCAGGAGTAGAGAACTGAGGCATGAACGGCCAACGTTTGGAGACAAGTATAAAAGATTAGACATTTCTTACATACTGAGACTATATCCTATTAACTTGCATACTAATTTATAGCAATATATAGATTACCTATCTACAGTATAGTATTTATTATATTGGTCTTACAAGTCACTGATAGTGAATCTCATTGAGTGCATATAATATAGGCCATATATGAAAACTGGGCTTTTCTAAACAAATTATTATTGTTGTAAATATTTTCTCGGCTTAATCATCAGTGACAGCAGAAAACTAGTGACCTGAATGTCTGGAGTTAAATCATTTTGTTGAGTTGGTGCAAACTGTAAACTACTTTTGAAAGTTGAAAGTGGAACTCTTTATCTAAGGATAGTAACTAATACTTAAAAGGAGTAGTAAACTATAAGAATAACAATGTACTTAAAATGAATAAAACAGATGAATGAACAAGCAGTAGTGAAATGAAATAAATAATTTTGGGGTTTGTCTGTATTTAACGAGATTCACATATAATCAAGTACATAAGAATCTGAATTAAACCTTGTGAACAGGATTAAATAAAACATTAATATATGCAAATATTGATGTAAAACTGGTTATTTAAAGACAAGGAATATCAATACCATCATGTAAACACATTACCAAAAAGGTACTTTCGTAAAAAATACCTGAAACACTTCAGTGAAGTCATAGACATTAGAGAATGCTATGACTCTTCTTTAAATGTAGAATATATCCTGCACAGTGAATTGTTTTCAAGTGTTCATGTTAATCCATCAATGCCCATTGTCCCAAAAATGGGATGGTGGGAATTAATGGCTTATAGGTAAAGACCTATAATTAATACCAGACTTTTAGAAATCTATAATTAATACTGGATTTCTTTATTTTAATTATTATAATTAATATCAGATTTTATAGTAGGCTTTAATGAGTTAAATGATATTTTTCTAAGTCAAAATGCTGAGAGTCTAATTCAAACAACTTACGCTATTGAATGAATACAAAAACAGTAATTATGGATATCTCTAGAATTTAAAATTTTAGACACAAACAAAAAAGAATTTTATTAACAAATAATAAATTTTGGTTGGTATATAACATTGTATGACAGATACAACTAGGGGGTTGTAGATAAATTTGTTGGTTGCCAAAGTTCAGTTTACTTGTAAAAACTGAGATACACCTTGACTGACTTGTTGATCTGTTTTTTGCAGGAAACATGTAATTTCTCTCAGAATGATGTTCTTATTTTCTTTCAAAACAATAAGCAGGCATTTGATGCATGTATACAAATCTTGCTAAAAAAAGGGCTTGCTTTTTATTAGAAAAACATTTTTAAATGTTGTAAACATATCTAATAAATTTTCTTTCATAGTTTTTATACTTTGGCACACACATTGTCTTTATGTTAACTTGAAATAAGGCTAAATGATAAACATTCATCTTTTGTAGGCTTTGTCAATTTTATGACCATATAAATGTGCTGACTTCAGTAGGGAGTAGGAAGTTGAGAAGATCCGCTTACCTTGAACTTCTGGCTGTTATCAGTTCTTTACAATTAAAAGCAAATACAGGATATAAAATTGTAACAATGTCACCAAACAAGCAGGTATGCAAATAATAGCAGAAAAAATAGGCTGGTCATGAGATACATTTACTATATCCCAATCTCTGTTGGGTTTCATCAGGAAGGCAGACATTTTTGTATTCCTGATCTTTTTTGTATTTCTACTCAGAGATTTGCAAGTCAATGCAAAATGATTGTTTAATTTATATTGTACTGAAATCCTGGTTTTGCCAACAAATAAATTTTAGGTATAGAATGAAGATGTCCTTTTCATGATGATAAAAATGTATGAAATGGTGAAATATCGGATTGCGCATATATTATTGTAGTCATTCAATAAGGCAAATAAATATTTCCACTTAGTCAAGCAATATTTGAAATTTTTTAATTCATTTGTATCAGTGACTTTATCACTCATTTTTGATAAAACTTCCCTGTTTATAATTCTTTGTATATCAACTTTGACTGACTTTATTAGCCATTTCAAAATTTCATTAAAGTTGTTCATTTGAAAGAAAATTTAGGTTTACTTTTGTTAAAACATAAAATTCTGTTTAAAAATTTAATTTAAAAAATGTGTATGCAAAAAGTGAACTGAAGTTGCAATTGTGAACAAAGTTACTTTTATTCTGGGATTTATAGGGTTTTATTCACTTTAATAAGTGTATGATATTAAGATTAATTCAATTGATATAGACATATTATTGGCACCTACTCTTTTAGGGTAACAATTTTGTATGCTTGTTTAATTTAAGCCTTTTTTTTTATTATTTTTTTTTTTTATTATTATTATTATTATTATTGTTATTGTTATTATTATTATTATTATTATTATTATAATAATAATAATAATAACAATAACAACAACAACAACAACAACAATAATAATATGTTTTAAAAGGCAGCAGTGGCAGCAGCATAAGAATCATTACACATCCTATAGGTTAGTGATTATATATGAGGAAACAGTAATAATATAAACATTATAGAATATTAGAACATTAATGTTGTCTTCACTTTGGCAAACATGTTTCTATGATAGATTTGTAATGTATAAAATGTTTATGACAGAAAATTAAATAAAGCTGAAAGATATTTCTCAAAAGATATTTGAATTTAGAAAACAGCAGATAACCTTGCTATTGGCAATTATAAAAAGGTTATTTTTCTAACTGTGTCATATTTATTGAGCAATTTCAAACTATTTAAAACTAATTTTGTTTTTACACCTGAACCTTTTGCAGGTTATTTAAAGCCAGAAAAATATTTTTTTAGATTGTAAGAATTTTGGGAGGAGATGATAATGATTTACTGATACAAATTCTACTAATTAACCCATAGCTGGGGGAGATGAGGTGGATTCATACTTTTCCCAAGGGTATTTGTACATAAGTGAATATAATGAATCTGACTGGAATTTGAACTCAACTCTCCAATTTCCAATTCTGGGCCATTATCCATTATACCACTGCATATCCAAGCATATAGCACCTGGTATTCCCAAAAGGTCACCCATCTAGGTATTGACCAGGATCAATGTTGCTTAACTTTAGTGATCATTCGAGAACTAATGTTTAAACACAGTATGGCTGTAAGCACATTTAAAATTGATATGAATAAATGTTGAAATATTAATAAATTTCAGGATATTTTCTTAGTTAAGGGATTTTGACTGATTGTCCTCAAAGAACAACTTAACCTATTGTTCCCAAGGATGTTGGGGAGAAAAATGCTATGGTTTAGTTTAATATCCAGAAGTAAGTGATTAATAAAGTGAAAGCAGTATCTTTTTCAAAGATCTTTCGTCAATTTTTATGACTCTTCCCACACAAACAAATTACTTATTAGTTTTTTACTTTTGAATTTTGGGTAAAATAACCCATGAAACAGATTTATTCTATTTTCTTTTTCATTTATTTTTGTCATTTTTTAGAGGTGACTCATGTGATTATGTGGTATAGTTTGAAGTTTAATAACTTAGACAGCATTAACCTTTTTCAAAAGTGTATATTCAAGAACCAAATGAAATAAAAATATTTTCATTTAACATTTAAATGTTAAATCATCCCATCAAAATATAAAGAAGCCTTCTATCTTTCATAAAATCAAAAGGAAAAAATAAAATAAAAATATAATTTCAAATACAAATAAAGTACAATTTTGGTGGAGTCATGGATAGCGACTCGGATTGAGGAATTGGAGAGCCGAGTTCGAATTCCAGTCGAATCCATTAAATTCACCCTTGGCAAAAGGTATGAATCCTCTTCTTCTCCCCCTCAGCTATGGGTAAATAGCAGGACAGACCACGTTCTATTGCCTGGTCTACCACAGAAAGAAATGGCAACATACTGCAGGAAAAAATCTGCCTCGTCAGTCATGTATTGAAAGATACATGATCGACTGCACATGTATCACACATGGCACATAACTGACTGACATTTAACACATATAATTTCACTGAAAAATTAAAATTACTTATTACTCAGATGAGATAGAGTGAAGGGTTCCTAACTCCATAGGTTTTTAATCAAATTCAAAAGGGCTCAGAAAGTAATCAGGGTCCTAGAATATTGTCAGATGAATCATATAAATAAAGTGTTCAGTAGGGACAGAGCTATTATGATGACAGAGCAGCTTGATTTTGTAACAAATGGCTCAGTTTACAGAGGACTGGAGGCAGGCCCATCTGGTTGCTAAGCACCATGATCAATGTGCAGAACTTGGTTGGTTACCCTGGATGAATGAAAATCTGTATCTGAGCACCTGATCATAATGGTTAACATTCAATGTGTAAGTTCAGCCAGCCACACTGTCTCTACACAACATTTTCATTGATAAATTTACCTGCTATTCTTGTGTGTTTGCACACAGGTATAAAACTCTTTAAACATGCACACACATCAACTGACACACACACATACATATATATATATATATATATATATATATATATATATAAATATAATTTGTATATTTTTTTTACATAGATGAGTGTTTTATTTTAAATTCTTTTAAAAGAGATTTTTAATACATATGAAAATAATGCAGTTAATGGGGAAATAAAACAAAAATATTATTTTTATAAATGTGCTTGTGTTTATCTCTCTCTCCCTCTTTCTCTCTATATGTGTGTGTGTGGGTGTGCATAAGTATATAGTTGCAGAGAAGAATCACTGCATATATGTGTTTAATTCCTGAAACCTCCTGACAAGTGGACTGAAGAATTACACAAAGATTCATCTATGTAGAGGTGCTGAATATAACATCAATCAGCTAAGTTTTATATTTGCATTAGTCCTATATATATATATATATATATATATATATATATATATATATATATATATATTACGCGAATCATTCATACGAAAAGCAGATAATGAAGTTAATGATATGGCAAGAATCACTCTCGCAAACAATTTTTAATATTAAAATACATTAACCTCGAATCCGTTAATGAGTGGTATGATCCTTGTTTATAAATTCCGGTGTAATCAGGTCTTTTGTTTTGTTTTTGTTTTTATATATACGGGTCAGTGGTGCATTGTGGGTAATCTATTTTGGCGGTTATTTTACCGTAAGTCATTTATTTGTTTATTTATTTATTTATTTGTGTCAAATTATTTTGCTTGTTTTTATTTAATTTTATATTTATATTTTATCTTATATATATTTTTTTATTTATTTTTTTTATTTTGATCGGTGTTTTTATTAATGTAGTAAAAATTTGTTTATATAGCTTATTGTGGGTAGTCTATTATGGCGGTTATTTTACCGGAAGTCGTTTATTTGTTTATTTATTTGGGTCAAATTGTTTTGCTTGTTTTTATTTATTTTTATTTTTTATCTTATATATTTATTTATTTATTATTTATTTTTTATTTTGATCAGTGTTTTTATTAACATAATAAAAATTTGTTTATATAGCTTATTTAATAGTTTTGTTTTTGTTTGGGAAGATAAAGCTATTTGTTGAATTTTGGGGTTGATTGTTGTGGTTTGTTCTGACTATTATTTTGGTGGGAACAGTTTTTAATTTATTTATTTGGATTGATTATCTTTGTTTGTTTTTTCTAAACGGCTAGTTTATCGGTATACGTTGTTAGTTTATTTATATATTTGGATGCATTTGGATCAATTTATTATACTTGTTGTTATTTATTTGTTACACTGTATATTTTCTCTTTTTGGTTTTCGATTTTTAAGTAACGCAGTATATTATTTTTTAATCATTTTTTTATCGTTATATAACAGTTATAGCTTTTTCGTCTGATTTTTTGTTTTGATTTTTTATAGTCTAATTTTTTGGTCATAATAATTTGATAATTTGTTTATTATGTACTTTATTTATTGATTTTGTTCCTTATTTTTTATTCTATTTCATCTATTCTAACAGGTGTGATTTGGTAATGTGCCTGGATTAAATTATTTTGCTCATTTCATTTTGTTTGTTTATGTATTTAGTTATTTTTTCCATTTTCGATTTGTAAACTTTGCTTGGAGGAAAAAATAGCTATCATTACCTTCCCAGACCAAAATAAACTATTAAATAAGAGATCCGAGCTAATCTCAAAATGCAGACATGAAAACAAATTTTTACTATGTAACTTAAAAATCGAAAACGGAAAATAAACGACTTCCGGTAAAATAACAGCCAAAATAGACTGCCCACAATGCACCACTGACCCGTATATATAAATAGCCGAGAAAAATAACAGCACTAGTTGCCTGACGATTGCATCTAGCATGAAACAGACTGTTGCCTCTAAGTGTTGACTTCTATGTTCATTTTTATATTTACACATGCTCTATCTCTGATATTGAGCACTTTATTCCATAAATATAGCACACTTTAAGACTATATTTCTTTATATATATATATATATATATATATATATAAAACAAACATTGTTTTGCCCCCTAAAATTGGTTGACCAGATTATTTCTGGAAGATAACATTTTTTAAGGCAAGCAGTCTTTGTAATGTTGTGCACAATATCAAAAGATAGTGCATTAGTAGTAATAGATAAGATAAAATTTTCCCTTCTTTTGTCCTTGCTCAGAGTTCTGCAGAGATTACATTCACTTGTTAGAAGACTTGATTGTAAAATTTAATTGACAGTTACATTTACAGCCTCTGGGTGTTGACTTCAATGTCCACTTTTATATTTACATATGCTCTATCCCTGATATTGGTCACTTTAACTCATAAATATAACATACCTTAAAACTATATATATACATTCCATTCATAAATTGAAACAATATAAAAAGTAAATTATATTTATGTAAATTTTCTGTGAAATGTCTGGAGAGACAGAAAATGCTGCATAAGTGGATAGTTGAACAGATTGTTCAGTCTGTCACAAATTGCCTAAACTTTTGAGGAGCACATCATATATATATATATATATATATATATATATATATATATATATATATATATATATATATATATATATATATTTCAATTTATATGCTATACATTGAGCTCTTTTTGTGGATCAGTTTTAATATTTGATATTACTAGGATACACTTGGATTATATACCAACAGATTTATTACCTGTACTATATATATATATATATATATATATATATATATATATATATATATATATATATATATATATATATATAATGTATGCACATATGAGCATAGTTACACAGATCCTACTGTAACTATATGGCAATTGGTTTGGTAAAAATTTAATTCTGTTTTGTTATTTCTGGGAGTGGGGAATTAGGAGCATCTATTTTTAATTAACATCATTCAAAAATTGCTTTTGATTTTATTGTGACAGCATTTTTTTAGAACTTTCTTGATTACAACATAGAAGACAAAAAATAAAGAATATTTTCACCACATTATAACACATTATAATTTGTATCATTACATTATAATTGAATCAAGTCATCAATTTGCACCTTTGCCTTGAATTAGCTCATCATTTTGATGCACTTTGGCTCTTATGACTTTAGTAAACAAATTAAAAATGAACTTACAATTTAACTTTCTCTCACTTATCCATTACTATAAATTACTCTGACCATTATAAATGATTATCATCCTATAGTAAATTTTTTTTTATTTAGTAAATTTTACTTGTTTTACAATTCATTGCAATCAAATAAAAAGAAAGCTTAATGTACTTAATGAATTTGGTAAAGCTCTTTTTTTTATTTAGTAAATTTTACTTGTTTTACAATTCATTGCAATCAAATAAAAAGAAAGCTTAATGTACTTTCTATTTTTGCTGATTAATAACAGATTCTGTATTGTAATATCAGCAAAATAAAATTATTACTTGTAAAGAATGGTGTTAATTTGTCTCTCCTAATAAGATATGTTTTGATCATTTTTAATCATTTCAGATACCATAGCTTACCACAAAATTAACTGATAAATTATGCAGAGCATTTTCAAAGGAAGTTCTTTTGCATAACACATGGATTTTTTTCTTCTAATTTTGCTAATTTTATTCAGAAGTGTTTGAGAGGGAAGGAAAGAAAGAATGAGAGGGGGAATATGATAGACATATAATTGCCAAAATACAGTTCAATTATTTAACTGGAGGTCATAATTGTATTATTGTTGTAATTGTAAACGATATCAGACTGATCAACATTTTAATTTCAAAAACATTAAACATTTCAAGGACAACAGCCAAGAAACTAACATTGATTATTATTTAGAGTTGTATACTTTATTCATTCTGACCTGCCAAAAATAAATTTGCTTAGTTATTTTCCAATTTTATAACAAGTTACAAGATTTAAATTTGCTGGCATCAAATAGACGATCTTTTCCTGGAAATAAGTGTTGAAAATTTGCCTTCAACAACAGTTGCTTTCAATTTTTTTTACAGTCCGTTTTTCTAAATATTTGCAACATTGAGGTGAATCCTTAAGGCTGGAAGGACATACTGTAAATATAATAATGTAAACAATTAAAAATGAATAAACATTGAAAAGGCTGTGAGCATGACTTGAACCTCCAGTTCTATTGGAGGTAAAAGTATTTGACACTTAAATGATAATGGAAATGGTAAAATAGCTGATTCCATACAGGGAACATTCAGCATTCATTGATGAAACAGTTACTGTTTGTTGAAATTTATAAAATCTTTTTCTTGAAACAGTTTTTCAGGAAATTAGACTTTTTGACTCTACTATTATTGCTCTTTCTAGTACTGATGGAAGTTTCCTTCCAAACCTTTTATAAGATGGAAAGTCTTAATTATGGCATTATTTTCCTTTCTAGTTACATGTGTGACTCATTTTTTAAGGAGTTGCTGCTAGAAGTGTTCAAGTGCTTTGGTTTTTGTAATTTGGTAAAGCTCTTTGTTTGGGATTTTGTAGTGCCAGTCTATAAGGTCTTCTTGAAGACCTAAAGGATTCATTTGCTTGAAGCTGTTTTTAATCATTGATCAAGTGATTGTATATAGATGATAGTTTAGATAATTCTGAACACCATGCATAACCTACTTCAGTAAAAGTTTGCAAAATTTGAAAAATGTTTTTACTATTATTTTAATATTTTAAGATCACTTTTAACCAAAACTTTTTGTACTTTTTGATCTTATAAGTTTACATAATAACAACATTTGTGTTAATTATTCTCTTGAAAAATGGCTAATGATAGTTAATTAAAATTGACTGATATTTAGTCATATCATATATAAGGAATTTGGGAAAAGGATTATGGTACTTGAGTATTAATTATAAACATTAAGAAATAAAACTTGATTAAGGCTAATAGGGAAGGAATTTTGTTTGATCCCTCATTACCCAGGCTAATAATATATTGAGAATCTTACCAGAGAATGAAACCAGAACACACACAGACTTAAGTGTATTGAGATCAGGATAGAAATCATAATTATGATAGATTACAAAAAAGAATTATGGAATTAAAAAATAACTCTTTCCAATTTTCTCCTGTTTTTCTTTCACATTTAAAATAAACATTGAAACTGAAAACACAGATAAAATATTTTTCCTGTCTTCTCTTGTTTGCTATATTTTCATTTCAATTTTATCTTCTCCACGCATTTTTATATTTTTAAAAAACCTAAAAGATTAAAGTGGTTGACTTCACACAACTTCCAAGTCAAATGCTTGTAAGAAATGTTATCTGCATGCTATTTTTCTATTAACTACTAAATATATTTGCCTTTAAAGTTTCTTACATTTGCTGTTTTTCTATCAGTTTTTATCTTCTTCCAAATGCTTTCATAAATGTTTTAAAAAAAAATCAATTTCAACATTTTCATTTGTTTTTCACCCTCATTTCTGTCATCTTCCCCTATGTGTATTTTTTATTCATTTTTACAAAGGTGATAAAAATACAAAAAAAAATAAAATGAAATAAAAAATGAGAGTTTTCTCCTCAAAATTTATGATGAAAAAATAATTAATGTAAATTTGCAACATTAAAAATCAAGCTGAAAGCTATTTCTTCAAAAAATACAGGCATACAAAATGATTCATACACCTATGTATATATATCCATGTTTTCAGTATGTACAAATACAAATAAAAAAGTAAAATGTAATATCAATTGTTATCTGTCTTTTTGATTACCATTCTGTTATTGTTATTTATCCTTAATGCTTTCTTTTTCTTACATTCTCAAAACTCTCAATAATTCCTGCATTTTAGTTGCACAGAGGCCTTGTATTCACACTCAATTAATTGTAACCTCACAAAATATTATTGTCCAGCTAAGTTATTTTTTTAACTTTCTTCATAAAAAAATAAGTGGAAGAAGCAGTGAAAAATCTTTTGCCCTGTCAAAACTTAACATACTAATAACAATAATTTAATTCTGTTATTGTTATTTATCCTTAATGCTTTCTTTTTCTTACATTCTCAAAACTCTCAATAATTCCTGCATTTTAGTTGCACAGAGGCCTTGTATTCACACCGGTATAAAGAAAGATAAAGATCAGAATGCATAGTAATGCTGAAAATAAGGCAGGCAAGACTTAGGAGATAACTGAACTCCCAATCCATGGTAAAATGTCGAAAAAGATACACATGCAATTCAACCAAACATAGATTGCATTTGGTGCCTTCAGTTTGACATTTTTGCAGAGCTCATTTAAATTTCATAATGATGAACACTTTATTAATGATGAACACTGATTAAAAAAATAATCAAATTGATTAATAGCTCACTGTTGGATTTTTTTTTTTTTTGCTCGCCATACATGTGTGTGTGTGTGTGTGTGTGCACGTGTGTGTATATATATATATCTTCTGGGAGCATCAATGTATCAATATTTTTCTTTTATATATATCCTCACTTAAATGCCAAATTGTTTGCCACCTTTTGATATAAAATCATTACCTATTTATAAAAGTTTATTTTATAATTATTTGTAAATGTTAATTATCATAAAGTTTAATTTTTATTAAATTATTGTTATTAGTATGTTAAGTTTTGACAGGGCAAAAGATTTTTCACTGCTTCTTCCACTTATTTTTTTATGAAGAAAGTTAAAAAAATAACTTAGCTGGACAATAATATTTTGTGAGTTTACAATTAATTGAGTGTTAATCAAAAACAGGTGGCTCAATTGACCCTTAAAATTGGTGTAGTCTTCATTTTAGCAAAAATTGGGCTATCATGTGCCATCCTTGCTGTGTAAGAAACTCAGATATACAGGAATTCAATCATTATTTTATATATAAACAAACATACACATCTTATGTGTGTGTGTATATATATATATATATATATATATATATATATATATATATATATATGTATAAGGTCTTAGTAAAATAAAGAGGTGCTCAACTTCTATGGACATGCACATGTCTCCTGATGCCTGCATGTATTGTGCAGACTTTTTGACATATGGATCATATGGCAGACCTATATATATATATATATATATATATATGTACACACACCTGAGATATGTATGTTTGTAAGCATTTCCTATATAGTGTAGGAATTCATATTTTAATGTTAGCATCATTTTTAAGAGTTATCTCTTGTTCTTATGAGATGAACAAGGACTTTAGTATTTTGACTTGCCCAAATATGACCACATATTAAAATACCATTTCACTGTATAAAAAAAGTGGATATATTCAGAGGAACAACAGAAAAAAGAATCAAATGATTTATTGTAAAGATTCAATGCTATACGACATTAAAGAAGTTAAAATATATTTATATGCAATTTTAATGCTGTCTGAAGTTTAGGGTAATATTGGCACTGATGATGCCTCTCAATTCATGATATGGAAATATCAGAGAGTGATTTATTAGGAGTTGATACTGAGAAAAAAGAGCTATTCATTCCAAATACAATTCTGTTTATTTGGATTGTCTGTATGGCGTGGTAATAAGTATGACCAGTGCTTCTTTGGAGATCAATATATAAATGCAAATATATTGGTAAAAAGTAATTTTGGAACAATATATGCTTTCCTCAAGATTAAATGTTTATTTAATATAGTTGAATTACCTTAAAAGAGTACATATACAGATCAATACAGGTTTTAAAATAAAGAGCATATCAACAATACTCAGATCTCATTAATATACCTGGAGGTTCACAAGCCTGTACTCTTGCATGTATATGATTTTATAGATAGCAGATACCATCCTGTGATACATGCAAGAGCTGCAAGTGTGGTGGTGGGAGGTAAATAAAAGTAAAAAAATCTTGCCCAATACATGTTCAGTGAGTGATAGGTCTAACAATCATGTCTTCCAAGAAAACATCTTGAACATCTTCCATAGCAAGTTGAGTAGCACAGGCACTATGTGGGCAGGCATTATCCTGCTGGAAGAATACCTCATCTTCTTGTTTTAGGAATAAAAGCAGAAAGAGTTGGAAAAAATTCTGGACATACATGACTGTTTAACATTTGTTTCACAATCACTAAATGTGAATAAGAGTTGTAATTTATGACACCCCACACCATGATAACAGGTTTTAAACTTGTGTGTGGTGAATGAATACAGTCTCCAAGATCGGTAGCACATTTTCAAACAACCATTAATTTTATGTAGTCAGAAATGTGCTCATTACTGAACAACCCTTCAGGTGAGACTCTCACAGCCCTAGTAGAGACATGTGCAAGTGTTGTGACATAAATGGAAATCTGGCTAGAGGCATGCATGTCTAGTGTATAATCTGATTTGTTTGTTTAACAGCATATCAACTCCTTGTGAGTTATTTAATAGAGAAATTTAATTTTCTTAGGAGCTTTGAAGTAATACAAATATGATATATGTTATTCTGCTTCCACAATTGAATACATGGTAGATGATATTCAACTTTTGTTCATATACATGTTTGTGTGGATATAATTACTAGAGGCAGTGATATATGTGTTTTATGTTATAGTTTTGTTGAAGTTATATTTTGGAATACAGTTTGATTTCTTTAAGAAATTTTAGGATATTATATGGATTAATATCTTGAAGGAGTTCTCTCATGTTGGTTGGTTTGTTGGTTGATTTTGTTTAGCAGCATATGGGTTATTTAATATCGAAATCTAAATATTTTGAACACAGTTTTATGGTTTCAACTACAGATAAAATGTATTGTTGGTCATTTTGCTATAAAAAATATTGTTGGCTATAAAATGCATTGCTGGTCATTTTGTTTTAAAAATGTATTGTTTGTAATTTTACTATAAATATGTATTGTTGGTAATTATTTTTATTTAAAAATGTATTGATGGCGTCTCCATAAAAATGTATATTTATACTTTCATATTGTTTTGCTTTTGCTTCTAGGGGTTTACTATTTGCCCATAGCTGAGACTCTAACAAGTTCTACCACCCTGAGTCAGAGTGGACCTGGGAACAACAACAATTAAGATGTGATTCTAGGCTCCTCAAAACCTCCAATCTCCCAATCAGATGCCTTGTTGCCAGATGTACTTTATCATCATACCCAGAACTAATGTCTATAGTCTTGCTAACTATAGACATATATGCTCCTAATCAGACTTTCAAGTAAATGATTCTCAACTGTTCCTGTTAACACTCCTGTTAACACTCCATATTTGCTCTGAACTATACTGTGAATATTGTGGAATCTACCACTGTTAATATTACAATATATCAATGCATATATATATATATATATATATATATATATATATATATATATATATATATAGTCAAACCTAATGAGCCAGACACACCTACCAAGGTTTCACTTAGGCAGATCGTCAGGGTCGGCTACCTATATTTATATATATATATATATATACACACACACAGGCACACAAATTTTCTTTACCTCTTACTTCTTTCCATATATATATATATATATATATATATATATATATATATATATACATGTATGTATAAACCCGAATGTAATGAGGACGAAAATAATATATAAATTCTAACGTTCATAGCATTAATTCAAAAGAGGGCTCAATACCAATAGTAGAGCAATAATTATTTATTATAATTTTTTCATATAGACAAAAATTGTTTTTGTCTATATGAAAAAATTATAGTAAATACATATGTATAAATATATATATACATACATACATACACACACTATTTTTCTTTACCTCTTATTTCTCTCTCTATATATATATATATACACACACACACACAGTGCCTCTATCATTTTTTACATATTCCTATTTTTCCTCTCTCTCTATAAATATACATACATACATACACAATCTTTCTTTGCCATTTTCAGTCTCTCTTATATATATATATAAATATATATATATATGTTTTCCCCTGATGAATGTCACTTCTTTGCTGAAGATTTATATATATATATATATATAAATCCCCTCTCATTAAAATGCTGATGTGCAACTGTGCCAAATGCAAAAAACTGATAACATGGTTTGAAAAGGTTGATGTATTTTTTAAACTTGAATGCAAAACTATTGCCATACTTAATTAATAGATTTTGTTTTTCCAAGAGAAAACATAAAAGATCTTTTTTCATGTAACATTTTGCAATTCCCACTGATTTTTTACTTTGCCAAAGATGGAGAAATTATTCACCAATATATTTAAAAATTAACATCACTTGCAATACATACAAACAAAGGAAGTTTGGGATGATGAAATGTGTTGGCTAAGACTAAGTATAGTTTTCCTCTTGTCTTTTTATTCATTTTGTCTCTTCTACAGATATACTCTATCTGAGAATATTTACACACACACACACATATATATATATATATATTTATAATATATAAGAGTTTGATATGTCTTTGAATCCATAAAATATGACAAAATATCAAAAATATTTCCATATTTAAAAATGTATATGCACAAACCCACTCACATATTTACATATCTACATACATGTTTGAAGGAGTGGTTTGAAAAATTCTTGACCTGACTCAATTCCCAAAATCTAACCAAACATCAACATTAGAAGTTTTTCAAAATCCTTTCTTGATCAAGCTGAGAAAGTTTCAAAATTTGTCTGTATACAAATGAATAAACATTGAAATATTAACCAAACCAATAATATTTTCATGTTTTTTTAATTACCTACAACTTAGTTTAAAATTAACCAATTAGCAATATGCTTGTTATAAATCCCCATTTATGATGCTAAAGTCTGGTGAATATCCTTCATAAAATAGATTCCTACAGTCATTGAAATATAGGATTTGAAATTGAAGTTTCAGAATTATATGACTATTATTGAACATCTATGATTTCAACAAAACTTTTCATTTAATTCTTTCAAAACCAATTAATGTACCTTTAAAATTTGTAATAACATCATCATATAAATATGCTTATCCAATCAGATATAGATTAAGAAAATAATTAATTAAGAGGCTATTTCTTCATTTAATTATACTGGTTGTCTATAAAGGTGAGCCTATAAGGTCTTGATGGATTTTTTCATGTTTATGTTTTTTGTGAAATATGCAATTCTATTTATCTTAATTTTTCTTTTAATATAAGATTTGAAAGTAAATCATCTCTTCTAAATGTCAATATTTTGCCACCAAATTCTTTTTCTTTGCAATTACACTATTGCGTTTGGAATTATCACATTAGATTTGAAATTGCCTGGATTTATAAAATAAAATGTTGAAGATAATTTTTGTGAAAAATAAAAATGAAATGAAAATCAGAATTTCTTGGAATATTGAAAATATTTTTTCAACATCTGTAAAAGTAAAAATGATTGCTGGGTTGCAAAAAGTAAAATTTAAAATCAATTTACATGAAAAATAATGGTGAAATTTGTTATGGTTTTAATTGAGTAAAATTATTTTGGATTCACCTGAAGGATTCACTTTGAATTCTGTTTCAAAAGTAGGGAAGAAGTGTCAGTCTGTCAATTCTGTTCCAACCTCAGTTTTTAATATTTAATACATCATATATAAAGAATAAAATCACAATGAAGTCGTTGGATAATAACTGACAATGGGATGAGAACACCTTTCATAATATTAGTCTGTAAATAAACGCTTCAATAATGTTAACATTTGTAGGATTTGAACCTACATATCAATTAGCCAACTGCTCATCATAATAATCTAAAATATTGGTTAGTATGTTTGTTTTTTTACAGTTTTGGAATGAATAATTTTTAGTTGAAGGGAGATAATCAGGTTATAAGGTGTGATGATTGCGTTAGAACGCGTGCGTGATCAATAGATCACATGACCATAAGCTATCAACATTAACTCTGCATATGCTCCAAAGTTTATTTAAAGTATTTTTTTCTTCCCCTGCATTTTTTTCTGTTCAAGTTGAATTTTCAAAAAAGGATAAAAATCTACTTTATGTCTTATTTTTTTCTTTTATTTTTACTTTACATTTTTAACTTTTGTTTTATTTCATCTCACGTATCACAATAACAAAATATTTTTTATTTCTTCTTATCTGTCTCCCTTTATTTTCCTTTTTTGCTTTTTATCTTGGAAAATATTTTATTCTGATTACGACAGAGTAAATTGCATCTACCCCAGCATGAGAGCACACCTGCATGTGCTACTGACAATAACAACAGCTGACCTGGATTATGTAGAAAATTAACTCAAGGGATTTTTCGTTTTAGCTTCTTCTTTTTTTATTTAAAGTATTCTATCTCTTTGGAGATATGCAACTTTTGTGTGTGTGTGTGCGTTGTTTGTTTGCTCCTACAATAAAACTGAACAAACAAACAAAGCACCTCTCAAATACAGGAAATGTAAAGTGTTCTTTAATAGAGGTGGAAAGAAGTGGGCAGCAATTTTCATTCATTGCAGCAACAGATATTAATATTTAAGTAACTGTGGATCTTATCTTTCCAAATAACTAGTTTATAATATACGTACATATATATATATATATATATATATATATATATATATATATATATATATATATATATATATATGCTAATACCTACCATATGTATATGTCGTTTCTTACATACAAAACTCCAAATTTGTGAAGATATAATTTACAAATATTTGTCTGCAAGCAGTTATATGCATAACTGAGATGTTTATTTCTCTCTCTCATCTCTCTCTCATATATATATATATATATGTATATATATATATATAATTGCCTTGATAAAGTCCCTCTGAGGACAAAATGCATCATTTAGTACAGTTTTTTCTCTTGTGTCTGTATATATATGTGTGTGTGTGTGTGTGTGTGTTTTACGCACCACTCTGTGTGTGTGTGTGTGTGTGTGTGTGTGTGTGTGTGTGTGTGTGTGTGTGTGTGTGTGTGAAATATATATTGTGTATTTAGCCAACAATCCCTCTTTTATGTAAGTTTTGTTGAAAACAACTTGCAAAGTGTGGTGGTTTTGAGTTTTTATATAATTTCTCATGTGTTTGTATATTTTTTTCTTTTCTGGTTATATATAAGTAATGAATTTTTTAATTTATTAATCCGACAAAATGTTATTTTTAGTGGATACCCATATTTGATTAGATGCTCCATTTATTTATTAAACAGTATATTTATTTTGCCTAGTTGAAGGACATAGGCTATTGTCTCGCCTGGAGAGGAATGGGCTCCGCCACATTTAAATGGCCAAGACACACCAAATGATGAGCACATCAAGAAACCATTTGTGGGGACCCAGGCTTTGGCACATAACTGCGACAGATGGAGGTTAATGGTGGACAGCTGAGCACATCAGTGTCCCAATGACACTTTCCAGTATTAAGGGCAAAAGTAGAAGAAGAATATTTATTTTCATCTAGATCAACTCAGCCATTATGTGTCTCACTGATCGACCAAGGCTGAATAGTTCCTTATAAGCACAAATCCTTCCCAGATTCTCAAAAGTCCATATCTGCTCAATAATTTTAAATAAACGGAGTGTCTACTCAAACATGTGTATCCACTAAAATAACATTTAAAGTGATAAAATATATTCACAACTATCAATAATATTAATTTTTATCTTCAGCAATTCACCCCTGAAGATGATCTTGGTTGAGATTGAATGTACTTGTGAAAATAAAATAAAAAAAACAAAACTACGGCATCTTTCTTAATCAGTTTTGTAACTGCACTAAGAAATTGATCCGTGAATTTGGGAGGATTAAAATAAAAATCGACATAATATGTCTAGATTATTTAACCAAACGTTAACTTTGAATGAAGATTAAGATGTTCACTTATTTTGTCTCTTCTCTGAGTTTAATGGAAATACATCCATTTTTTTAGAAGACTAGATTATACCAATCTAGTCTTCTAAAAAAATGGATGTATCCATTATCTGGAAGATAACATTTTTAGGAAACTCAGAATAAGGCTAATGTAAGTAAACATTTAATTTTAAGACATTGTCACCTGTGCAAAGAAAGTAAAAGTTAAAGATTTTACAGTTAAAAATAAGCATATAGAATTGGTGGAAAATATATATAGAGATGTACATATGTCTATGTAGGACAGGTGTATAAGTCCAAATAAATATTTATATAGTTTCAATGTTTACAACACATTCAGATAAATATGTTTTATAGATATATATATATATATATATATATATATATATATATATATATACCCATATAAAAAACCTACTAGCATAAACTCGTGCACTCTTAATTATAAGAGCGAATGTCTTAGCTACTACAAAATAGCAACAAAAAAGATTTTCTACACTGACCTAAAAAACAAATAAGGTGATATATTAGGAATTTGAATATAAATCAAATAGAACAATTCTTCCTCAAATAACCCTAAATATATCTTTTATATTGTAATCAGATACATTCTAAATATGAACAAGACGAAAAAATTCTAAAAAAATCTCAAATCCTAATATATCCCCCACAGATCCCAGCAAAAAAATAAAATTAATTATATACTATACTAAATTCAATACTACTAAATTAACCACAATAACTCCTCCTGACCAATTAACATATTGCAAAAGAGCAACATTATATATCAATTTAAATGTCTCTTGGGTGATGGAATCTCCAACAAAAAAGCTAATATATATGTTGCTTATACCACAGTCATGTTATCAAGAAGGCATACTCTGCACATGAATGATCCATCCTCCATTGTTCAACATCTGCAAAAACATTCCTGTCCATATTCACAATTTAGAAGAATATTAGTGGACAATACCTGTATACTTCACCAAGAAAGTAATAAGCAGAAACAAAAAATTATTGAAGCCATCTTTATTAAAAAATTAAAACACTTAACAAAATTATGAAATTGATGTTATGTTTATGAACATTTTTTGTGCAATATGAAATTTTATAAATCAGCGTTTGTGACTTTGTGCATGACCTGAATTGCCAATGATTTAAACACACACACACAGAGTGTGCAGTGGATGAATTGACATCTAAATTATGCAAAAATGAAAATAACACTGACATTTCATTTTAACAGATATATACACCAAAATTAAACAAAAAATATCTTGAAATACTGAAAAGTAAATTTATTCAATAAAATTGTCACAGTCTCCAGATGTCTTTGGAATCTCCAGTAACTCATCTGGTCAGTCTCCTTGTTTAAGTTGGTAAATGTTGACATAATCCTTGCCTTCAGTTCTGTTCGTCTCTCACTCAACTACGCCCCACATGTAATAATCACAGGGGGTTGCAGTCTGGGGAGTTAGGTGGACAGATGTAAGGGGTGATGTGGTTACAGAAATTGTCTGAAAGCCATGACTGGGTTATCCTACTAGTGTGGCAAGGTTCAGGGTCCTGACACCAGACACAGGGTCATCTAGCAGCCACCCTCCTCAAGGCATTTGATGTAGGCTTTCATGTTGAGAGAGGTATGTGGGAAGAGGAATGGAGTCATAATGTCACCATCATTAGTGATCACTCCAAACAACTCTTTCCAAATCCTCTGCACTATCCTCAGATTGACACCCAAATACTTTGAAATGTTTGTATTGTATTGGAGCCACTGGTGTGAATGCCAAGCAGTAGAGCATGCTGTTTCCAAATTTTGAATATATATATATATATATATATATATATATATATATATATATATATATATATGTATGTATATATATATATATATATGTATATATATATATATATATATATATATATATATATATATATATATATGTATATATATATGTATATATATAATGTTAATGCGTGTGTGTATATATATATAGAGAGAGGGAGAGAAAGAGAGAGAGAGAGAGTTAATGGGTGTGTATATACAGTGTGTGTGTGTGTATATATATATAGTTAATGTGTGCATGTGAGTATATAGTTAATATGTGTGTACGTATATATACATATATATATATATATATATATATATATATATATATATATATATATATAGTTAAAATGTGTGTTTATAAATATAGTTATTGTGTTAGGAGCTGATGATAGTTGCAAAGAGAACAGTTTGAAATAGAATATTTTGAAGTAATTTTTGTTTTTTTGCTATAATATATATATATATATATATTCAATAAATGTATACAGATTTTGAATACTAATGGTAAAATCCATCTTATCAGTATAACAATGTTTGATATATAATATGCTTAAGAAGAACAAAAGATGAAAAGTAGTGGAGTACCATGAACGGCTACATCTTCAATTGATATGGCAAATAGAGAGAGAGAGCGAATAAACTTTGTCTCAACTGACAAATTACATTGACAAAATTTTCTTGTCCATTCTTAAAATGGAGACAAACCATTTTCTGCCTTGAAAATCATGAGTCATTGGTGGTAGCAGTAGAAAATAACAGACAAATGTCTCTCTCTGTCTCTCTCTGTCTCCCTCTCTCTCTCTGTCTCTCTCTCCAATAATACACGACTATCTGGCCATTAAAACATGTAAATACTTTGTTAATGTCCTATTGTTCAAACTGTCCATATCTTTGTAAATTGGTTCATTCAGACTAATTTCCTCTTTTTTTTCATTTATCATCCACTCTATTCTTCCACCTTCAAGTTAATTTTTTTTCAGTAGAAAATCTTATTGAATTGTTGATTGCTTCAGTACAACTTACAATTGACTGTGGATAATATGTATAATATCCTATGGTCATTGTATTTAAGCTTCTTTTGTCAACACAGCTTTGATTTTTTTTTGTTCTTATATATATATATATATCTGACTAATAATAGGAATGGCAAAATAGAAAAAAACAACTTCCTCATGACACACTTTATTCCAAAAAGGAACTCCTTTACCCTAATTATTCTGAAGATGTTTTTTTCTCAGAATGAAACACACACACACACACACACACACACACACACACATATATATATATATACATACATATATATATATATACATATACATATATATATATATATATATATATATGTATATATATATATATATATATATATATATATATGTATATATATATATATATATATATATATATATATATATATATATATATATATAATCAAATGAAATGTATGTGAAAACTTATATAGATATATTTGCAAATATATGCAAACCTATTTCCATAAAGAACTTGTGTGTGTGGTTTTAAACATGTTTAATGAACTGTCAGCATGAATGTCAAGTATATATAATTTGCAAATGGATAAGCTATGACTTAAAGTTGTGAAAAAATTTGATTTTTTTACATTTTTAGAACACATGAAATAGTTTTATTCTTTCACTAAATTACAAAAGTGCATTGTGGGATTTCTGTAGGTCCTGCTATCATTTAATCAATGTGTTTTACATACATGTAAAATACACTGATTAAATGATACAATTTTAAACAACTAATTTTAAAAACTTTATATCAATTTTTAAAATGACGTTGAGAAAAGATCAAGAATCCTGACTGGGTGTCATCATAATTCCATTAGACTCATATCTTAAAAAAAAGTTGTAATGATTTTATGTTTCTAACAAACAAAAAATATTTTTATTATCATCACATCATGCATTTTCCTTGTAGATGTTTTTTGTTTTTCTGTCACATTTTTCCAAAATTTCTTTTATATTTTTTGTTTTTCATGGATTGAGATTTCTAAAAATTGGTTACCCTCCTGCAAGCATCTAATTCATTCACTTTTTTATCAAAGAATCTCAATTCTTGTTATGATTTATTAAAAAATTCTTCTGTGAAAGGAATTATTTTTCCAAGTTTTGGCATCATTGTTATTTTTGTAACATTTTCCAGTTCTGTAAGACACATAAAATCCCATTTCTACATTGGCATGTCTAATCAAATTTAAGACAGATTGAGTGAAAAAAATCACTTGCTCAGATTAGAGAGATTCTTTGAAATCAGTCATGCCACTTCAGTGATTAGTCAGTCATACTATTTTTTTTCAACATGAGACATAATATTGACACTAATATGTAACACAGGCATAAAAAAATATTCTTAGTACTTATTTAAGCTTTGCAGTCCTTTAGGTATCTCTGATGACTTGGGAACAAAACTAACTGAACATAAGGCTTGCAGTCAAATTACATTATGTTTTTAACCTTGCAGTTACTGACACATTTTTAAGGTTTTGGGAAATTAACAATTTATGAAACAGTTGATTCCATCTGTGATCAGCTTACAGTTAAAAGCAAAATATGGAGCTGATTGAAGAAGAATTTAATTTTCATTGTAAATGGCATGGACATTTAAAAATCTCAGAAATATGAAAGAATGAGTTCAATAAGATAAACATATTATTGAACTCCTTATTTTAGTTGTTAACTATAACGTCTTCATTTTCCCCTTTAATTTCAAAATAAAATTCATTGAAAAACTTGCTTTTTGATCAAACCATAGATTTGGCTTTGGTATGTAGATAACACTTTTATACTCTGTCCCCATCAGAGAGATATACAAGTTCTGTTGAATCAAGTAAATTCAATTAGACTATGTATACAGTTTACAATGCAAAACAACAATAAACTATCCTTTTTAGATGTCCTGGTAGGTAAGCAATACAGTGAGCAATTATAGTAATTGTCTATATAGAAAAGTAATATAGATATTTGAAATTCAAACTATCCTTTTGTGTGTTAAGCAAGAGTTGCCTTCAATTCTGAAAGTTATCAAAGGTGATCCCAGCTACGTATAATTCCAAACTATCCTATATTACTTCCCAGGCAAGAAATACAAGGATAAACATTAAATATAAACTATGGAGCTACAATAAATATATAAGAGAGAGCAGCTGAATAAAGGCAAAGGATTTATAAACATATTAGGATGGTTTTCAGTAGCACAACCACTCTTTATAAACCTCCTTGCTAAAGTTGGTTCCTCATAGGAGAGAAGTGCATAATCGAAGATTATAATTATAATATTATTTCTTCATGTAAATGTAGAAAAGAATATAAATGTGGAAGCAGCCATTCATTCAAAGTCAGACTTTAAGAAGATATGAGAGCCATATCTAAAGGAAAAGTAAAAAAAAGTTTGATATGGCAGGCCTGGTGAGGTGGAGAGAGGTTTGTTTATACAATTATCCTCTCTGGGATGAGGTTTAAATAAATAGATAGGGAAATGGTTACTGGAAGGTGAGAAAATTAAAGGAAGCAGCACAGCCTAATAGACAAATGTACAAGTCAGGCCAGTGTGTAGTTCTTTTGTTTTACAAGGAAGGAATTGGAGAACATCTTTGTGTAGAAATATATAATTATTTTTGTTACACAAGTCGTAACGACTTGTGTAACAAAAATAATTATATATTAAATTATATTGAATGAGACAAGATAATGAGTATATTTGTTAACGTTTCATTTCTGTTTGCCAACATATTCTGAAAAAAGAAGCCTTTTTTTTCTTTCTTTACAGGCTGTACACGTGACCAAAAAATGATAAAAAGAAGGAAGTCAATGATCCAAACAGTTGTTGCAATATATTTAACCGAACAACGTCAATTCAAACACAACTTTCTTTAAAACATTTTTCATTTGAATAGTTTTTCTATTGAGAGTTTTAGCAGATTTAATGCTTTTGCATCATCACAGGTGATTTTGAGAGAATTTTTCAAAGTTTAGCACAAAATAATTTTACAGTTACATGCTGTTCTTTCTGTCCATTAGGATAAAATGCTCAAACCAAAAATATTCTTGAAAGGAGATTTTTGTATTGTGTTGGCCAAAAAGTTCATTTTGTCTTTGTTTTGGAATAAGAATGTTTATTTTTAATTAACATCATTAAAAAACATTTGAATGTAGTGCAACGTGTGATATCAATATGTTATATTTGTTGAAAGTTGTAGACTTCCTGTAGAATTTAGGACCACAGTGGCTTCAAACTAGGTGATGCTGCTTCATTTTCAGTTGCAAGTATTTTTTATGAGATGGAATTGCTAGGTGCACATCCTACCAATTTTAAGTTAGAATTATTTTAGACTGATTGAAAGTCAAGGCTAGAAAGATCAGTTTATCCAATTTTATCTAGAGGGAGAGGAAAGATGAGTTCCAAATTTACAGTTTTCATTTTCTATGCTGATAAAATTTTTAAATATTCTTTAAATGCAAAAATAAGTTGTAAATTTTCCAATGAGAAAAAATAATTTTCATAGATAGCAGTTCTTTGTTGAGAAAGATCAAAATTCTGGAAGAAGTAAATTCTAAAATTGGTTGAAAGATGACAGAAGAAAGTGGAACAAAATAGTAAATATATTGTTCTATAACGTTTGGCTGAAAAAAAACAAAATCTTTTACTTTTACTTAAGTCAAACAATTATTTTGGCTATTGTACACGATTAGAGGCTCAAACCTTGTTTTGTGTTTAGGAAGGGGTTCCCGAATCTCTCTCTCTCTCTCTGGCCTCTGTACTGGTGCTGCTGTGTTTCTCCCGTGATGTGTGCAGTCTGTGGCATTGCCTGTTCATTCTGAGGGTACACGGTTGACAGTTCCCTGGTTGCTGTTTCCGACTAGTAGTTAGGAGCCCTAACTCTTGCGTAGTGTCTTGAGCGGCCGCTCTGATCAACAGTTGCATAATATCGGGGTGTCTGTAGTACCATGTTGCACATGGATAGGTGTCCCTGCAGTCATCTCTGGTGGGCAACCCTGAGGCCACATTATGATTCAGGCTGTGCCAAACCCTCTCTGCCCGCGTCATGGGTGATAACCGTCGGCTTCCTTTAACTCAGGCCTTCTCTTCTTCCAACACCAATTATTCACATGACTTACAAAAACCATAAATATAAACCTAAACCAGCCCTCCAAAAATCACCCAAACCTTTAAATATCTTCTTCTCCAACATCCGTGGCATTAGAACCAACTTCTGCAGTGTGGAATCTTTCCTCATTGCAAAGTGCCCGGATATACTGGCCCTGTGTGAGACCAATCTTGACTCCTCTATCCCTTCCTCTGATCTCTCGATCCCTGGATACCTTCCTCTCCTCAGAAAAGACTCTCTAACCCACATGCATGGCCTTGGTGTCTACGTCAAGGACCATCTCCCTCTGGCTAGAGAGTGCTCTCTCGAATCGCCGGACCATTCGTACTTGTGTCTCCAGCTATCTCTTCTCAATGCTGTAAGCTATCTTTTCTTCCTCTATTGCTCTCTATCAGGACTGTGGAATACTCAATGTCATTTCTGCTCTCGCTCCAAATCTTCTGTAACCCCCTTGCCTTGATCGATCCACTATCTTTCTCCACATCCTCTCCTTTACCACTCCTATCTTCTCTTCCTCCAAGCCTTCTGTAACCCCTTGCATGCTAGTGGCTTCCAGCCTTGCTCGGGGTGATATGCTTAAAAAAAAAAAAAACTAACCTTAGAATTTCTACTGGACTATTTCTTATGGATATTAGCAATTTTGAGTGTTTGTATTTACTGGTCAGGAGCATGCCATGTCTTTGACTTGATTTTTGGATGTCAGTCTGCATCAGTATTTCTTGCATGCTTCAAACTAAAAGTCCATTTGACAAAGTCACATTAATAAAATTAGTTTAGCACTGTAGAGTTTCCATGACACATTTTTGTAACTTAGAAAAACAAAACAAAAAGCAGTAATTCATATTCTGATGATACTTATCTTCATAATAAATAAAAACACAAAAAGAATCAATTTACAGTTGTAAATAGTAGTTAATGCATTTATGATCAGATGTTCATAATCATGTCCCTTTATGTTTTTTAATTGTTGGAATATTTTAAAAATTAGTTTTCATATTTGTTTTTTTAATCAACTTAGTATATATCCAGGTAAAACACTTGGACATTAAGTGAGTTAATATAATTTGATAACCCAGAAAAAGAAAACATTATTTATCAGTAAACAATTACTTTTTTTATAGTCATAAAAAGGTACGTATATCTATGAAGGAAGTTTCTTTTGTTTTCAACAAAACGATACAGAATAAAAGCAAAATACAAGACTGGTTGAAATGTTATATTCATTCCTTAAAATAGTAATAAAATCATAAAAGTTTGATTGTGGAAAAGTGACACCTGTTGTTAACAGCATTAGTTAAAGGCAAAAAGAAACACCAATCAGCTGCTGCTGTAACTGAACTGCTGGCTGCTGCTACTATGTATCTTCTCTACAGCCAATTATCTGTATTAGAGCCTAAACTCACAATATTTATATATTCCATCATTGTTGAAATGTTTGACTTTATTTATTTCCGCTGAATGGCAATGATAGAATTTTTAATTTGATTAGAATCATTATTGATACATTGGTAATAAGGTGACTTGTCATAGTAGAATAAATGTATCTGGAGGATATATATGAAATACTGCAGATATATAAATAGGTTAGTAATTAGTTACAAGTGTATGAACATATTGCAGTTGGCATTTAACTTTTTGTTCATTATATTTAAAATCTGCTCTTATATTTTGGCTTTAGCTGGAAGATACAATTTCTTGTCCAGTATTATTTGGCTTAAATAGCATTTAAGTTTATATTTGATTTGATTTGATTTAAAGAATATTTTCACATTTCAGATGAGTCTGTTGCATTCACTTTCACACAAATGCCTTTGGGAAAGGCATTAATCTATCTCATCACTTTCCATCTATAGGTTAAATAGCTGCATAAATTGAACTCTCTAGGTTTGAATTGCAACGAGTCTAGGAGAAGGAAAACTGAATTCCAAATCATGATGAATGTAATAGATAACCACTTCACTATCTTTCGCAAGGATGCATCACAATTTACAAATGATAAAGAGAAAAAGAAATCTGTGGAGAGACATTATCAGTTATGTCCTGAGGATACAGAATTTCTTCTTTTCTTTTTTAAATATTCCAAGGTTTCTTTTAACTTAGTAACAAATGACACGCAAATACAGAATATTTCAAATAGTGCCATCCTCTTGGTAGTTTCAAATGTAAGCAAAAACAAAGTGAAGCATTTTTATCTTTTCACTTGATTTCTTTATCATTTTATTAACATTTTGCTTATATAAGAAAATAAGATCAGTTCAGGAAAATATTCTGTGATGATAGTTGCAGGCAAGGAAATCACTTATTTTTTCAATATTTCTTCATTAATAAAAAATAATATTTGAAAAACTTTTTGAAGTAGAAAATAATGAAAAAGAAATTTTTGGTTTTTGTTTATTTTTACCATAATTTTCAAACACTTTCATTTTTATCACAAAATTATATAAATTAGTTGTGTTCATTTTAGCATATACAAAAAATCTCAAGAAATAATAAATTGAAAAGAGCAATGGAAGGAAGAGAGAGAATGAGATTCATTTGTAAATGAAAAGAAAAAGGTTGACAGAGAAAGAGAAAATAAAAAGCTAAATATAAAAAAAGAAAGAAAAAAGCAAAACTGTGAGGTGCTTAAAAAGTAGAAGAGAAGGAAAAGGAAAAGAAGAAGGAAAGGTGTAAGAAGATTAAAAAAATGTTTAAAAGTAAACATGTGAGATGGAAAATGAGATTCTCACATTTGGAATTGTGCTAGACTAAACACTTTAGAAAATTTCAGTAACAATCAATCACTGTTTTTTTATGAGTCTTTTCATTGTCAGCTTTGAGTTTTCTTGTTTAACAGATCAGAGTTTGAAATTTGAACTTTAAAATATGGTCATTCCAGCTTTCCATAGCAATATTCTGAAAGTTTGTTATTTTTTTTACTGATAGAACAATTAAACAAGCATTCAGAACATTGCTATGGAAAACAGGATGCACCAAATTTTAAAGTTCAAATTCCCAAATCCAAATCCTGGGAAGTGCAGGAGTATTAACAGTTAACAGTAAATAAATGAAATTTACAATTCAAGTTCAAATCCTGGATGAGACAGCTTGTATTCCCTTTGCATCATTTATTTTACGCCTTTGATTTGAAATTCTCTACAATAGATTGTTATGACATGTCTCAGTGAGGGAAACAAATTGTTACTTACCACTTCAAGCTGAGCACAATGCCATGTTTCTGGCCAGATAGAAATTGTGTTTGTGTTTGCATTTGCTTCCATTTTATGGAAGAGCACACATTGCTGGTGAACCGGAAGTTATCTGGGAGTGGGCTATAAATTGCCAAGAAGAGTCACAGTGTGTAGTCATAAAGATGGAAAAAATTGTAGCTAACGGAAGGTACACAAGTTGATACCTGATCAGTATTGGCTGGGTCACTGTGGAGAGTGGGTATGATGTTGAAAGACCTGAAACCCCTAATGAACCTCGGCTAGAAACATCACTGATGATCTGTACCAAAGCATCCAATAGATGTATTTTACGAAAGAAGTTATTGCAGAGAAGTTCAAATGAAATAAGATCTAAGAATAAAGAATAATGGTCATTAGTTGGGGTGGGGGGATTGGAAATACCAAACAGCCAGACAAACACTGAAAATCATCTATTAATGTAGTCTTATTAATGGTAAGAACAGTGAGCCCATGCATGCCCTCAAGAAAAAATTAGCATTGAAACTGGAGCAGCCAATCATGTTATCAGCATACCAACTAGGTCGGCCTATAGGTTAACCAGCTACCACAGTTCTCTCCCTTAGCAGCATTAGAAAAAATCAGCAGTTAATTTAACAATTATTGGTCCATAAAAAACAAAAGGAAATGGGAATTTACCATGTCCACAAGTGTGAATTATCTGCATTCCCTTTGTATTTGTATAGTAAGAAGTAAGTTCCATTGGGACAGCTTCTTCTCAAGAACTGCTTCTTTGTGGAATAGAGTCCTAACTGGTTGTTTTCCCAATCACTACAATCCTGACCTATTCAAGTCTAGGGTTAATCATTATCTTTCCTCTATAATCCCATGAACTTCACGTCTTGCCGTTACTTACACTCATACAACATCACACAGTAACAGTCTACCTTGAGTGGCTCTTGGGCTTTGTATTAGATGAAAATTAATATAAAAAAAGTCAAATCTAAGACTAAATTTATGAAATACATATGAACAAAAATTGCAGATCTCATTTTTCACAGAATAAAGAAAAAAACAACCTATTTGACTATTTCCTTTCACAAATTGAACCTTGAAGTAGATGCTTTTTAGAGATGGTAATTTTTTAATATAGAATATAGTAAAGAAATGTTACATTTTAACATTTATTTTATCTAAATTTGAAAAATAAATTTCTTTGTGACTTTCTGCCTAACAAACATAATCATCTGAGAGTCAATATAAACATAGCAAAATTTTACAAACCTCTTTCTCCCTGCCAAACATAATAAAACAATTGTTTTTACACCATTCAGTATAGTTTAAAAATTGTTTGAACTCATAGCTAAACTTTTCATGAATAACTTAGCAATGCATTTTTATATTAAAAATTGTATAACTTTTTCTATATTTGTTTTGATATCTTGAAAAA
This sequence comes from Acanthosepion esculentum, assembly GCA_964036315.1. Classification (NCBI taxonomy): domain Eukaryota; kingdom Metazoa; phylum Mollusca; class Cephalopoda; order Sepiida; family Sepiidae; genus Acanthosepion; species Acanthosepion esculentum. The sequence continues at coordinate 23,253,565 of OZ038515.1, read as the reverse complement.
AGAAAAAAAAACAACTCCTAAGAGTATAATAAATAATTAAATAAGTCATAATCTTCTGTTTTCCCAACATGTTATATTGTGCACATTTGTTCAATTTGCATTGTTTTTTAATGTAAAGAGAAGAAAAAACAAACACTCAACCTGCTCTCTCTCTGTTTTTTTTTTATACCTGCATGTTTTTTTAAAGGTCTTTGTCTTCAGCATATAGACTTTCATATGGATGTCATTCATGGCTTTCAACTCATTCAGAAATGTCTAAACAGTCAACGGCATACAATCACTTTGATGGTGAAAAATGGTTCAAGCAAATGAGGCCTGTAGGTCTCAGCGAGGAGGATCCTTCTTCAAACTTCATGGACTTGCATTACAGAATCACAAAGAACTGAGACGAAGATTCGGAACTCATATGGGCTGTAACTGGAGTTACAAGGATTTTGGAAACTCATACTGAGGGAACAAGTACGAGAAAAAATATACTTGTTTCTTCAGGAGCAAGGATATGGGTGACAAGAATTTTAACCATGTTGGTTTAAAAAAAAAATTTTTCTTGTTGTGTAAAAGAAAAAATTTTTTTCACTTGGGTGTAGGAAAAAACATTCTTGTGAATATGAAGCAAATTTTGACTTCCATAGTTGAAATTCAACAACAACAGAAACAGCAATGACAACAAAATCAACAGTTGCTAGAACTACAAAAACAGCAACAGTTGTTGGATATAATTCTGAGGAAAAAAAAAATTTCAACATTTCTTTTGCCAGATGCAGTCCAAATCACCATATCAGATTTTATATACAGTCCTGATAAGGGGTTGACTTTTTCTGTATGTTTTCATAGATATGAACAAATATTCAGCCAGGAATGCAGTGGCTGGGAAGATGAGAGAAAAAAACAATATTGTTGTTGAAGAAAATAGTTCTAATAGAGAATGAAAAATAATGTAACTACATATTACAAAAAAAAACATGAAGTTTGAAGACATGGTACACATTCTGACAAAAATTCTGACAAGAGCTCTCTGTTTAATGCATGTTGGAGGTGCATGAATCTAACCAAAAAAGAGGATGAAGATTTTGTCACATATGCTTATAGCATCAACATAGAATGTGAAAAGTTTAAAATAAAGGATATGACTCCAGATATGTTCAAAGGGTTAATTTTCATTCCACTAAAAAAGATTCTGAAATATGAGTGAAAATTTTAACAAAAATTGAATAATACAATAATATTATACTGCAAGAAATAATGGACAATTGCCAGACAATTCTAAGTCTGAAACATGATGCTGAAGGAATTCAGAAAAAAGAATGTGCACTGGTACAAGCAAAGGACAAATGTACAAAAAGGAGAATAAATCTTTCTTTCAGATGTTGTAAATTACACCTTGGAAATGATTGTCCATTTAAAAATGTACAATGTTACAAGTGTGGTAAATGAGGACATATAAAGTCACACTGCAAATGCAAACCAAGAAAAAATTCTCACAGGAAGAAATTTGTACACACCATTGCAACAGAAAAAATGGTCACAGGAAAAGTTAATTTGTGAATATGAAGATAAATAACGTGAGTGTGGAAATGCTGCTGGACGCTGATAGTGATATTTTAATAATCAGGGAAACTTCATGGAAGAAAATTATTATTTTCCTTTCTTTATTAAAAAGGACTTCCAAAGTTGTGATTTCAGTTTCTGGTGAGAAATCTTTTTCTTTTTGTTTTTTTGAGAAATGACTTCCATAATAAGCATGTTAAAACTAAAGCTTATGTATTTAAAAATCCTATGAATTTATTTGGTACTGACTGGATGGAATTATTTGAACTTTGGGATTTGCCAATAGATGTTTATTGTGAAAACATAAGTGGACAAGCAACAAATTAAAAAATTCAGAGCAAAAATCTTAAGGAAGAATAAAAACAAATGTTTTCCAGATGTTCTGTCAAATGAACTGGGCTGGTGTTCAAAATTCAAGGTGCATTTTCAAGTAAAAAAAAGACTCAGGGCCAGTATTTAAGTTGAAATGGAGTGTACCATTCACAGCATTGGAAGAAGTCAATGAAGAGTTGGACAGACTCGAAAGAATTGGTGTAATAGAAAAAATTAACCATTTAAAATAGGCTGTACGAGCAGTGTATGTAATGAAAAAAAATAATAATGTTGTGACCAAGTAAATGGTTAAGTACACCAGAAGAGTATTACATGACTAGAAAGAGTGTATCGAATGAACTAGCAGTCGATCTATTCACTGATCACTGTTCCCTGAAGTCTTCTGTCCTACTAATCTTATAGTAGGCAGAAGAGTCTAACATAGACACTTAAGAGGGAGAACACCACAATAAATAAAATTCATGTTTGTGCAGATTTTGTGACAGAATTAAACAGTTGTTTAGAAACATGTAACTATCCATCACCAAGTCCAGAGGAAATTTTTTCTAAGTTAAACAGCAGAAGAATATTTTCAGAACTGGATCTCTCTGAAGTGGATTTACAAATTCAGATAAAAAATGAATGTTCAGAATTTATGACCATAAGTACACACAAAGGATCATATAAGTTTAACCAACTTCCTTTTGGTATAAAGGTGGCACCAGCTATTTTTCAACAAGCTTTGGACACTATGCTTGTGGATTGTGATTTCACACTGGCGTGTCTGGATGACATTTTAATAAAAAAGAACAACATGTTGGTCATGTGAAAACAATTTTAGAAAAACTAAGAGAATACAGATTCAAGCTCAGTGAAGAAAAATGCAAATTGTTTTAGCTGAAAATTAAATACTTTGGTCAAATTATTGATAAAAAATATTCATCAACCAGATCCTTTGAGGGCAAATGCAATTAAAAATATGCTTCCACCAACAAACGTGACTATATTACAAGCTTTTCTAGGACTGGCTAATTACTATTAAATATATGTACCTGATATGCATAATTTGAGAGCTCCCCTGAACAATCTACTTAAAAAAGGAGTAACGTGGAACTGGAATTATAACTGTTAAAAGGCATTTGACAAAATAAAAAAAGACTTTATCAGATTTATCATTAGCACACTACAATCCAAAAGCAGAAATTGTCAGATGCTAGTGAGTATAGTATTGGAGTAGTGATTTTACACAAATACGACAGTGGTAAAATGAAAGCTTCATGCTCACTTCTACCAGCAGAGAAAAATTACAGCCAGATAGAAAAACAGGCTCTAGCAATTATATTTGCTGTGAAGAAATTCTATAAATTTATTCATGGAAGAAATGATAGGTTGCAAATAGATCACATCCCTCTATTAACAATATATTATTCAAAGAAAGGAATACCTAAACATACAGCTGATAGACTACAATGCTGGGGTACCATCTTATTAAACTATGACTTTATGATGGAATACCAACAGACTAAAAAATTAGGGCATGCAGATGGATTATCAAGATTAATACCTAAAAATGCAGAACCATTTGAGGACACAGTCATTGCAGCACTAAAAATGAAATGGAAATAAAACAAATTTGTGCAATGTGGTATGAGGATTATCAGTTACCCTGGGAGAAATAAAAGAAAAGCGGAAAATGATGTTTTAATTGCAAAACTAAAAAAGCAACTGAAAGAAAGTAACAAAGAATGAAATCCAGACTTAAATGCTTACTCACTATGTTCAGGCAAAGAGTTGTAATACCGAATGTGTTACAGAAACGAATATTGAAGGATTTTCATAGCAGACATCCTAGCATTTCAAGAACAAAATCTCTGATGAGAGGTTTTGTATATTGGACCAGAATGGACCAAGATATTGAAATAATAGTGAAAGTGCTTGCAGAGGTGGTGCTCTGACAATAAAATTACCTATCACAAAAATAGAACCTTGGCCAAAGACAGACACGCTGTGGTCAAGACTGCATATAGATTTTGCAGGTCCTATGAATGGCTCACTTTATCTTGTGGTAGTTTTGATAGTTTCACTAAATGGCTGGAAAGTTATAAGTGCAAAAAATCCAACATCTTCAGTGACAGTGAATTTCTTGCATGAACTGTTTGCAAGATATGGCATACCCAATACCATAGTCTCTGATAACGGAATGCAATTCAAGGGTAGAGAATTTGAAGACTTTTGTAAGATGTTTGCCATTGAGCATATTATGACCCTGCTATATCACCTAAGATGGAACGGACATGCAGAACAGTTTGTAGAAATGTTCAAAAGAGTGTTGAAGAAAGCAAATCTTGAGAATGTAAATGAGGAAGCACTTCAAAATTTTCTGATTGTTTACCATGCAATACCTAACTGCAATACATCATCAGGCAGGTCGCCGGCAGAATTAATGTTTGGTAAAAAAGTAAAATCAGTGTTTGACAAGTTATTACCAAACTGTAAAACACAAACAGAAAACAAGAATGACACCAAAAGTATCAAGGTTGGTGATGAAGGATGGCAAAGAAATGTGAGAATACGGCAAAATATCAGCAAGAATTGGGAAGTTGATTTACATGGTAAAAGGGAAAAGATTTGAACATGAACAACACCATAATCAACTAAAAAAAGGTTCATCGATGAAAGACCTGAAACATTGGAAGAACTGATAAAAATGCTATATGATGTTTTCAATGTGCCAGCATCACAACAAATCATGGAACCTACAAGGACAAGTTCCAGAAAAAGAAAGCATACTGAAGGACTGGAAGTGGATCCAACACGGAAACGCTACAAAGTCAAGTACGTTGGTGAATTCTCCAGAAAGAAGAGGGAGAGATACTAATACTAATAAAGAATAAAATATTTATAAAAAGTATTAATCTCAAAAGGGTGGGTATGTTGTGGAATAAATAGTACATCCCAGGTGACTATATGAACTAGTCCATAACTATAAATAAAGAGCTCCAGGTCAGAGGTAATAGAAGAGGGAGTTGTGAGAAAAGTCTTCAGACTAATTAATACAGGCATCATGGCAAATAGCTAAAGCATTACTTATATTATAAGTTCTACAAAGTGTGTTATAACACATGCAATAACTTATTAAAATATATCTTCTCGTGGCACCATTAGACTTTCAGAATTTCTCAATGATTTCAAATATTCATGTTGTCAGAGTATTTTATTGATACTGAAATGCTAAAAGAATATTTTGCAGTGTCATAATAAAAAGATTATCTTCTGCTGCCATTAACTCATATTTTATTTTATTCTCAAAAATATAAAGGCCAATTAAAGCCTGTTTTCGTATAGTCTGAGGTCATGAACTTTAAAAGTTTTTGTTTCTGTGAGAAGTGTGTTGGTCTAGTTTTGTCAAAGGATATATTCATATCATTATATTGTCAAAATTTAAATTCCATTCAAATAAAATATAATAAAAAATAGTATTATTGTTGAAGTACCATAATTTATTATATATATTAATGATTTTAACTTGTATTTTTGAACTTAGGTCTACTTTGCACTTTGGAAGGGTATCTGGTGTTTAAATAGGGGTACAATTTTAGTGCTTTGTCATGAGTGCCACTTTCCATAGATACACTTAACAAATAATTTTACATTTTACAGAATCTCAAAATAGAATTAAAAACAAAATAGACTGACATTTTTTTCAAAGTTTTGTTTATCTTGATTTGTGTTTCTCACCAGAAGCCAGTGGGACAATAGCGTAAACATCATAGCTTTTAAAATAATATCTATGTTCTAGAAAACAATGCTTTGTAATAAAATCTACTTGGTAATGATTTTATTTAGGTTATCAATGTCAGTGTCCATTCGAACATTCAAACAAGCACAGTATTTCTTATATATTTTGTTAAAGTCCATGAACAAAGAATTTTTTTTTGTTTATTTTTTTTTAATTATTTAACTTTTCTTGCTGATTTACAAGAGAATGCCTATCTGGGTTCAACGAGTATAAGTCTTGTTCAAATATTTTGGATCAAGTGAAAATTCTTTTGGCAATTATCAAAATCAGAGAAAACTGTTATTCATTTTTTAATTTGTAAACACTTTTTAATTTGCCATTTTATCATTTGTGTGTTGCAATGATGTCATCCATATAAGAATGACTATAATAATGTCAAAAGGGTCAGGCAAGCAAAATTCTTCACTTGGTTAAATGCATCAGTTGTTGAATACATTTAAAATCCTAATTTCCAAATTGAGAGAAAATCTTATTTAGCTTGGCATTTCTTGATTTTATAAGAATTTTCAAGAATCTGAAATTTGTTGGGAAAAGGTTGCACAAATATGCACATCCAATAGATAAAAAAAAATGAGAAAATTCAATTTTTTCAATTTTTTATGCTTACTCCTGCTTTCATCACATACAAAAACTATAAAAATTATATTTTATCCTTTAAGTTATAAAAATAAAGGGAAAAGCGAAATAAAATAAATATTAGATTCCTAAATTTAATATTTTTTAAAGCATGATCCTCCTTGAAGCATTCCATGCACGAGGTGGGAGCTGTACATCCTTTGCACCAAGTTATCACCGTTTTACACCTCTTTTTTCTATGAGAAGTATGCATAAACACAAAGCACCACATTTATATTGTTCCTTTGATCTTAATAACAGCCAGAAGTCTGGACATTAGATCTGAGGTATTTGAATAATATTTACATTCATTCTATCCATATATTCTCTTTAAGTCAACAAAAAAATGTAAACTAAAATACAAGGTAACCAAAAAAGTTCTGTCCGTTTTTAAAGGAAAAAAGAAAACACTTCACAGTATGTGTAACTTATATTTACTCTTTGAAGTAATCGCCATCGGCATCCAGCACCTTCTGCCAATGTGTCTCCAGCCAGGGGTTGTGACGCAAAGAAGTCCGTGAGGGCTTTGTGCAGGTCTGCTTCATTGGTGAAGGATTTCCCACGAAGATGATTATCCAGGGAGTGAAAAAGGTGGTAATCGGATGGTGCAAGGTCAGGTGAGTAAGGTAGATGGTACAAAGTCTCCCATCCAAGTTGCTGTATGGTATCCCTGACCACTCATGCGACATGCGGCCTGGCGTTGTCATGGAGAAAAAGCACATTTTTGTGATTCACCAGTGCTGGCTCCTTCTGGCACAATGCCTGTTGCACACATTTCAGTTGCTGCAAGTATATGTCTCCAGTGACCGTTTGGCCCGTTGGTAGCAGTTCATAATGAACCACTTGACGACCTATCCACCAGACACAAAGCATAATCTTGCGTGGATGCATAGGCGGTCTTGCGGTGTGAGGGACAGCATCCTGAGGAGACAACCAATGTCAGGAACGCTTGTGAGTTTCATACAGAACCCACTTTTCATCACTGGTAAGCACTCGATTGAATAAGGATGCGGTACGATGGCGAGAAAGCAGCGATACGTAGGCTGCCACTCGTTGTCCCTTGTGGACCTCCAACAGCGTTTGCAGAACCCACATGCTCAGTTTGTACATCTTACCTAGGCGGTGCAGGTGAAGTCTAACTGTTTCATCGGAAACGTTGAACTGTCTTTCAAGTTCACCACATGTTAGACTACTGTCCTCTTCAATGGCCGCCTTCAGGACTCCATCATTCAAGATCTGTGGTCGTCCACTGTGAGGCTCACCATGGAGAGACAAATCTCCCGACTTGAATTTTCGAAACCAACACCTTGCAGTACGTCCATCCACAGCACTATCCCCAAATGCTTGACATATGCGGCGACTTGATGCAGCTGCTGATAAGCCCACTTTGAAGTCGTAAAGCAAACAGCCCCAAACGAGATCTCTAGACACTTCCATCCTTCTCACAGCTGTCCGGCTTATAACTGATGGCCAGGCACAGTGCGCATGGTTTTTTATAATGTCTGATGTTCCTACTTCCGGCTGTCCAAATTTGAAAACAATTGCTACACGCATTTCGTATATATTTCAACTTCATTCAATGACTAATCAAAAAACGGACAGAACTTTTTTGGTTACCTTGTAATTAAGGCATTTCTTTGAACAGTGGTCTATAAGTTTTTAGCCACCCTTAATTACAGCAATTTTAGCTTGTGTAATAACATATTTTTTCAGACAATACTGTGTTAGTATCAAGCTACTCTAATCTATGAAATATTGTTGACTTATATTTTGCAATGAAAGTTCGCAGAAGTAAGGAAACTGGTGAATTTCAATGATAGGATGGTATCAGTGTGGTAAGTCAAATTGAGAAATTACTAGGTTTTTCCAGATTAATCATCAAATGGTTAATAATATTGTCAAGAAATTTAATGAAGAAGACCATTTTTGTGTGGAACAACATTCAGGAAGACCAAGCATCGTGTATGAGTGAATGAAAAGGCGCTGAAGATGGAAGTCAACAGAAACCATCAAAGCATCAAAGATGTTGTCAACAGCATGAAAATGTCACCATATGTGTCAAGAATGACTCTGAAAGAGCTAGGCTATCAAAGAAGAGTTGCAAGAAAGAAGCCCTTGATTTCAGAGGTTAACAGGAACGGGCATATGGACTGTATGAGAGAATTTGAGAGCAAAGATTATGAATTTTGGCAGTCTGTAATTTGATCAGATAAAAGTAAATTCTGCAAATATTTAAATTCAAGACAGATTTATGTTTGGAGAAATCAGAATGAGACTTAGAACACTGAATGTCTGCAGGTAACCATGAAACATGGAGGGATTAGAGTAATAGTGTGGGGCACTGTCTAGTTAGGAGGGAAATCTGAGCTGATTCTTGTTTACGAGCAGTTGAATGGTCCAAAATACTGTCAAATATTAGAGAAAGGACTACTTCCACTATTTGAAACCAATCAGATTGACAAGAATATCTACCTTTTTCAAGTAGGTGGGGCGCCATGTCATACAAGAAAAGTAGCAAAGGCCTGGAAGGAATCGCAAGGAATCAAGTTACTGCAATGAGTAGCCCAAAGTCCTGACACAGATCCAATAGAGCATGTTTGGGATCACCTTCACCAAAAACTTCAAGAGTGTGCAACCAAAATCACGTCAGTGGCAACCCTTAAAGAAACACTGCTAAAGGAGTGGCAAAATATGGGTCAGACGATTGTTGATAACTTGATCAAGAAAAATCCAATACAAGCACTGAAACTAGCAAATGGAGGATCTACTCAATACTAGTTCCAAATACTGCTTATTTATGTTGAGTAGGGATTACATAATTAAATTTTGAAATTGGTTGTAGTTTATTTCTCTTGGCTAAAAACTTTTCTTAGGCCGCTGTATGCATATGCATTTATTGTTGTATATCTTTAATAAGTAAGTAATCAGAATTGTATTTCATTTGCTGAATATGACAGAAATTCCTGTGATGCATTATTGAAACAGAACTTCCATGATGGGAATTTCTGTTATTTTCAGTTGAAATACAGAAATTCCCATTATCCAGAATTAAAACTAAAGCCTATGAATAATTCACAGCATATTTTAAAAGCAGTCCCCCACCTCTGTTTTTAGTTGTTATGCATATTGATTGTATTCTTATCAAATTTAGCTGTTCTCAGTTCATACCTAGTAGAGCTTTGCAATTTTTTTTAAGTTAAAGTCTCAACAAATCTAGTTTCTATGTTGTTCATATTGACTAAATTTAGTGTTTGGGTACAAAGCCAAATGAGAGAAAATGGAGGTAGGAAGATTGTGTTTCACAGGAAAAATGGGTTTACTTGTCTTGAAAAACTACATCTTAAATACTGGTATTTAACTGACACAAAAGGAAGTGTACAATTATATCAGCCAGAAGGTAGACTCCTATACCTGTGTATCAACAAAAAATGATTGCTTTTAAACTTGTTAATAGCCATAAATCAGTTGAATCAGTTCAATACTCTTTAATTTAGCATTCATTTTTGCTACTTAACACTTTACAACCTGCCATTTTGGATTCAACTCCTGAGAGTTAGAATTAAAAGACAACATAATTAAATTAATCACTGAAGCAATTAATTCAACAAATTTAATATTTATCCTGTTTACGTACATATATATATATGAAATCTACATGATTATCCATGTTATTTGTTGGATTCTTTATGTCCTGTAGATTTTTTACATACACACACACACACACACACACACACATATACATATATATATATATATATATATATATATATATATATGTATATGTGTGTGTGTGTGTGTGTGTGTGTGTGTGTTGAAAACCAGCATTGAATAATATAATCACTTCTTCTTTATGTTGCTAAATATTTTTGGTTTCAGTTTATTGCAGTTTATATGAGATTGTATCTAGGATTGATTGATCCTAGTCAGAAATTTAAGCAGATTTTTTTACATTGAGATCAAATTAGTGCCAGTTTCTTTCAGGTAAATATTGTTTTATGTCTGGTGTTTAGCTTTGTGATTAGTTGAGAATTCAACATGGAATTGCAATTTAGAATGAGGTTATATAAGTAAAAGAAAAATGTTATCTTGAATGATATCATAGCATCCAGTGAAAATCTAAAGCAAATTTAGTTGCTTCACAATCAAATTGAACTTTACCACTTGAAACATTACAGAACTGGTAACAGAGTAATGACTGAGTGGCACTTTTCACAAGTCATTCTTAATGAATTTGTTCCCCTCTTGCAGTTTGATCCAGTGGTAAAAATAGTTTGGTCCAAAGATTTACATTTGTCACTTTGTATAAAAAGTATTTGTCATAGAGAGAGATAGTGTGTTAAACTTACAAATTATTGTTAATGAGTTCAGCAGGTGCTCCATGAACTTGTGCCAGATTTTGTTTAGTCTAACAAATAATCTTTATTCCATTTATGTCTATGATAAAAACGTCAGCCATTTTCGTTAATTTGAACCAAACTTTCAAATGCAGCTGTTCATAATTATAACTGATTAATCATGTGAACCAGAGTTGAAATTTAATGTTAGCAGAGTAGGAATTTATTCTTTTGCCCACTTAATTTGAAATATAGCAAAATTGTTATAAAAAATAAAGCAATAAAAATGTTTCAGTTTTTTGTCAGTGTTAATAATTCAGTTTTTGCTTTCCATTCACATAAAAATTTGGCTAGGATTAAATTTTTTTTCAACACTAAATGCCTGTTTCTAAAATGAATTATCATTGAAAGTTTATGAAATTATGAGCCAAATTAGAATAAATATGCAGTCCCATCAGTAAAAGAGGGTACTGAAAAATTCTTGATCTGATCCCCTTACTAATATTTGTGTGTTTTTGCCATTATCACTGGAAAGAGTGTTTTATATTGTAAAGTGCCTATTTGCAGGACTGTCATGTTTAGTTTTGAATTTGTTTTAGATCATTAACTGAACCATGTTATTTATGGAAAGTGTGGAACTCCTGGCAATCATGAAGTTCCTGTTCCTGTAGAAGAAAATTCCAAAGGAAATCTATTGGGATATGATGTAAACATTAGATGACAATTGTCATCATACTCAACCATGAATAAGTACTGTACTAGAATAAAGATTTTTGAGATAAAACTGTAGCATGGTCTGGGAGGCCTTCATTGGTATAAGCCACATGAAATTGTTGATTATGTTAATGACCAATCAGTGAATCATGGCTGAAAGAATTGATGTAACACTAAAGATGTCCAGGGAAATGGTTGGGTTTATAATTTATGAGCTGTTGGATATGCATCAGTTGTCAACCAAAATTAGTGATAAAATGTTTGAATGTTAACAAGAAACTATATTGTATGGACACTTCCAAGTTGAATAGGAGAGATCACTATAAGGTTAAATAGAACTTTTCTGGGTCCACACCATTTGATTAGGTGTACTTCAGACTGCTCAGCCACAGAGAATGTCACTACTCAGCAAAGTTCTATTTACCTTTAAATTTCTGAAAAAGAGGCATCCTGGTTCGAACCCTGCTAGAGAGCAAGTTTGCTATAAGTTTTCTTGAGTGTAAAGGTTGAAAGAAGACAGAAATAATACATACAGTTTAAAATAAAAAAAAGTTGTTGTTTTCAAACACAGGTACCCACTAGAAAAAAAGTATGAAGTAAAAAAAATTTTGGAATAAAAATAAATCTATTGTTTAAAAATTGTATATATATTTTATACAAAGAGTATATTTATTATTATTATTATTATTAAACCCAATATTACAGATAATCAAGCAACAGTAATTTCTCTGATAAAAACATCTTATATTTTAAAATTGAAAATATACTTTCTCTCCTTCAGAACAATGAACAATGTTAATGTTTGATCAAATTTTACAGACAAGCTGTAAAGGTAGAATAATTATCTTACTACATGATTCTGGTGATAAATATAGTTATCAACATAGACATATACAATTCTCTTTTGTCTTTTATGTTTTCAGTTTTTGAGATTTTTTAATTATCTATCATGTTGAATTGTTTCCATGCGCAACTTCATCAGGAGGACAAAAGTAATAAAAAAATTGAGATAAAAAGGGTGGAAAACAAAACAAAGATAAAATGGCTACAAGAAATGCATAATTGTTTTCAAGATTATGAAAATAGAAGAATCTTTTTTTGTGTCATAATTTTGTATAATGAGATAAGATCCATTGCATATCAAAAATAAAAATCATTTTTAATCAAATTTTATTCATATTTATCTATCTAGGTCTGTTTGGGTCTGTTTATCTATTGAGAAATCTATTAGTGGATACTCCACAAATGAAACTGTCTTTTTTAGTCTATCAATAGATGCTGGGTATGAGGTAATATTCTGTCTGATGCTATCTGCCAGAGTCAGTTCATATCTATCTATTTGCCCCTATCAGTTCATATCTATCTATCTCCCTCGGTCAATTCATATCTATCTAGCTCAGTCTTTTCATATCCACCTTTGTCCCTTTTTCACAGTGATTCTCAACTGCCATGCCATGGCACAATAGTGTACCATGAGATCCTCTTAAGTGTGCCATGAAATATTGAAGAAATAGCGAAAAGATACCAGGCATAGGTTTCACACTAAATAAGCTGCACAAATAGTTGAATAGAAACATTGTATTAAAGTAAGTTCATATTTGTGTGTATATTTAAAAAAATCTATGGTTTTATTTTATAACATTTAAATGTATACCCTTTAAGAATTTTACTAAGTGTGCTGTGATATTTTCATTTGTCTCAAGGTGTGCTGTTACTTAAAAAGTTTGAGAAACACTGCTTTGTCCTGTCATAACCAATTAGTAACAGTCATTTATATAATAAATGCGAATGTCAGTGTGTCACTGTGTCACACTTTTTTCAACTTTACTCCTAGAGGCTGTAGCGTAACATGTCATACCATTTTGGAATCAAGCCAACTCCATGAGATCTGGACCTGCAATCCTGAAATTTTTGATTTCCAAGTTTTCATTACTGCAATTATTTTTGATGATTTTTTTTATGTGACTTTTTTTGCAACAAATTTTTTTTGTATGATAACAATTTTTATAACTTGGAAATAAATTTGGGAATAATCAAAACTAATTGTGAAATCCAGTGAAATTCACCCATGAAATAAAAATAATTGTTTGTATGGAAAGTAAGAACCTACATACATCAAATTGTCTTTAAATTAAGTAGCAGCAGAAGAATTATCGTAGAACTTTTAAAAGATATTAATTCAATACTTAAATGCAGCAATCGATTTTGTTCTTCTGTAGTTTATTGTTGCCCATTGTATCTACTCCTACCTATTGTGATAAAGGCCCAATCAAGAGCCCTCCACAAGAGTTGGGTTTCATGCCACCTGATGGGGTGGATTTTAAGCTAGTAATTAATAAAAGTGAAACTAATTTTTTTTGTTTGGAATGACGTTCTGATGGCATTAATTATATTTTGAATTCCAACAAAGTGAACTTCATTTACTGCTCTTGTTAAAAATTATTCAGATGTTTTCTATCATGAACACATTTTGAAAACTATTTTTTGTAATTCTTGTAAGAAAGAAACCAGGATCTTTCATTAGAAAAAATTTCTGGAAATATGATTGAAACAGGAAAGATCAGGATATTAGTTTCAAAGTTCCAGAGATTAACAAGGATATCATAAAAGTAACATTAACATCAAGAGTTGCTGATTTTAGTGACTTTATAAGCTTATCATAATGTGTATGTCTATGTATGTATATGTATGTATGCATATGTGCGTCTGTGTTTGTTAATGTAAATTCATATAGTAAGTTTGTTTCTGATAATTTTTATTATATAATAAACTAAGACTTTTTGAATAAAACAAGTTATCTTGTGTTCATATTCTTTGACAGCTTTCCAAAAATCTTTATGTCATCCACTAAACCTGATACTTTCATCATTTGCGATGATGAGGACTTAAATAACTTTTGCTATTTTTCTTTTATGAGTGGTCTGCTGAACTGATGATGGTAATCCGTGCTATTCGGATGACAACTATTATTTTTGACAAGTGATGTTTTGTTTTGACTATTTTGAGTCTTTGTTAGTCTTTGTTATAAAGCATCAGATTTACTTTGTATTCTCTTTGCACCAGGCACTTGGATTTTGGTTTTACTTCAATGATATTTACAAATTCAGAGTGTGTATGGAAAAGTGTTTGTTTTGATATCTCTTGAGATTTGTAAAAAATTGAACAAAAATTTGTAGCTTATGTTGAAATTTTATTTGAAATATAGTTACTAAGAAGTCAAGAAAATTTGTCAAGTACATTGCTTTGGATACTGTCTGAATATAATGTAAGCATGTTTTTTGTTTTTTTTAACATATCATTAGGAAAACTGTAAATAACAGTTTAAAGAATTAAAAATGTATATAAAAAAGCAAATACTTACTTGTCTGTCAGAATTGTGTATCCAGACACACTAGCATTTACACTATATGAGAAATTATGTAAACCAATATTTTCACAAATTTAGTATTAATCAACAAATTTTGGTAAACTATCTGATATATATATAAGGACTGAATTTTGACCAAACAATGTACTAACTTTATCTTCTGAGATACAGATACCTACTATATATATATATATATATATATATATATATATATATATATATATATATATATATATATATATATGTATATATATATATATATATATATATATATATATATGTAAGCAAATATGTGAATGTAGATCCGACGGTATGATGAAAATGTGGAAAAGACAAAGCAAAATCTGAATATGTGAGTTTACTGTTTTTTTATTTTCACATATTCAGATTTTGCTTTGTCTTTTCCACATTTTCATCATATATATATATATATATATATATATATATATATATATATATATATATATATAATAGCAGGTATATATAGATAATGCACAATGCTTTCTAAATATATATGGGAAATTAAAAACAAACACCAAAAATGCCATGGAAATTAAGGAAAATATCATCAGTCTACATCAATAAATAAAAAAACTGTAAAGTCACTCTAGAAAAGAAAATAGCTATAACCACCATACCAGACTAACACAAATTACTAAATAAATGATCAGAACTTCTCAAAATGCAGACACAAAAATAAATTTTCACTATGTTACTTAAAAAGAATAGCTTATAAAATACTACTATGATAAATGCAAATATATACGTTATATACAACACATATAATGCAACATACTTTAGACAAAGCCAATACCTTTAACATTCTGTATTTAAAATGAATATATTTTCTAATAAATGTATTGTTTAAAATGGAGAAACAATTCAAATTTGTGTCAACAAAGTAATGGGTACCAAACTAGTATTCTGAGAAATATGTAGAATTAGTAATAGTTCCAATTTAGTATGAAGAGGAATTTGTGACTTTATGATAAAACATTACATGTTTATATATTAAAACATATTTAGAATATAAAAACATTTATTGCACAATAAGAGTAAAATTATTTTAGAGTTGTTTATATATCATTAAAATAACTGAATTTGCAACTGTCACAACTATTTTATGAGAACAAACTTTTTATACAACTGAAGAGAACAGTTTCTAAAATATCTGAATTGTGTATAGGAATTAAACTCTCTATATATTTTTCAACCAATAAAATCCAATCAGGAGGTTTGTTTGATAAACAATCATTACAAGGGCAAATACTGCCAGAATAACCATATGTTATTTTTGGACCATTTAGAAAATAATAATAATAACTCCTTTCACCACTCCTGCAAAAAGATTTTCACTAGCCAGTTTGAAATTATTTTCTAACTAATGAAAACCTTGTATTTAAAAAGTTTGCATCTCTATATGAAATCAGATTTTGCATCCCCCTTATCGATATAAAAATAGAAGCCTGCTGCTTCTTGAGGCTCAAAACAATTTTGGAAGAAAGTTCAATCTACATGTGCATACACACAAGTTCACACAATGGAAGAAATAGCAGCCATCAGCCTCTGACTAAGGTCTTGTTCACACACACAGTAGAAGGGAATAACCAGTAGCTGCCAACTAAGCCCGTGTCTATGAACTCACAAACACATTAGGCTGATCATCATAAAGTAAGTCTGTCCACACATTTAACACTGCACTAAGAACACTTAATTACTTTATAAAACAAACTTCACTGCAAGGAAAATTTAATATTTTATTGTTATTGTATATTTCTGAAAAGAATATATTAATGTTATTTCAACTAACATTCTGCTTCTACTTTTTCTTCATAAAATAACTTCTATGTTTCAGTTAAAAGATGTGTCGTTGGTGTTAAATGTTTAGAATCCTGATAGATAGCAATAAAAACCCTGGGTAGAGAGATCCCAACATGTGTTTTTGTAAGGGTTTATAATTAAGGTGATATTTCTGTTTGAGTCTCAATTTGGCATAGGTGTGTACATATAGTATTCATTTTTTTCTTCTTATTATAATGTACAACACTGAAAAAAACAACACTGAAAAATAAATTAGGCTATGTTAAACTATAATTTTACCTGGGAGGGCCAATTCCAACTAGCCTAATTCAATAATAATATTTTCTCAAACAGCATTACTATTATTATTATTGAGGGTGAGAGGGAGCAGCATGCCAACAAAGTGAGACTAGGATACAAATATATGCTGACCAAGTTGATAAGAGTATACCAGTAATAGGCATATGCATCACAGCCAAATGAGTGCACCATATGGTGACAAGTTTTAATAAAAGCATTGCATAACCTTGCAGGTGGTCCCTAGTTAGAAAAACCTTCAGGTCAGGTGTCTCAGCACAGATTGTGTTCCCAAGTATCTAGATGTGACTACTAAGTTGCTTTGACTGTCTCATCCTTCAAGTTTAAAAAAACCCGCTCAGCACTAAGTCATAATGCTCCCTCACTTCTCCCACTCATGAATAGGGGTGTGCAGTGTGTCAGCCCTAAAGGACATGTCCAACTGATTAAGGTCAGGAAAATGACAAGCACTGGTACTGAATAAGATATATTTACTGTAGCCCATCATAAACAGGTACAAAACATATGAGTATGTTAACACTTACAAGCCATTAAGATCAGAAGCCATGAGAGTTATCCTATTATTATTATTGTCCTTGATACTTTAAAAAAAAAGAATGTTCTCCTCTACTGCTAGCTTACTTTTTATATACAGTAAAGTTTTTTGCTACAGCTAACATGCCTTTGTAAATCCTTGTTATGTGCTGATTGCATTAAACATTATATGCTTAAATATATGAAAAACCTTTTTTTCTGAATATATTCCATTGAAATGCACATGTTTGTCTTTTATGCTGTCAAATACAGTAATAGTACCAGGTCATAGTTATTGGCACACCATAGTGCATGTGTATTTTACATGCACACACATGTATATATATATATATATATATATATATATATATATATATATATATATATATATATATATGGGTGAAGGGTGCTGACTGAGAAGGGATTGCCCACCAAATTGTGCTGTTTGGTCAGATCTTGGAAGTAGATCAAGCCAAAAACTATTCAAAGCTATAAGCTATTTTCTATCTCAGTCTGCCAATATATTTGCACATACGGATATAGAGAGAGATGTGCAAAAAAAAAAAAAAAATAATATATAGACATTGTACAAATTCCCTTGAAAAACAACTTTTATTTTTGTAGTTCTCTTTAGATATTTTAAAAAAATTTTACCAAGTTTTTTTCTGTCATTTAATTTTCTGGTAGTTTGTTGACATGATGCATCTGTGTAGACATTCTCTTATGACTCACACACAAACTAACTGACAAGTTTTTCCCCAGATTTATTTTTCCACCTGAGTGCACTTTTTTTTTACCTTATTTTCATCACATTCCATGCACGCAGACTTTGAAGTGCCTTTCTACATGCTTTCAGTATTTCTTTACTTATTTTCTTTCTCTTTCTTATTCACTATTTCTTTCTTGCTTTATAATTTTATCTTTTATTGTCAGCTTCACAGATGACATGAGACCTCCTAAAGGGAGATAATCTAAAGATGGTAGCCATTTTGGTTACAGTGTGACCGTTTTCCTTCATTATTATTTTTTAGCTCTTATTTTTCATCTTCTTTTCTTATCATTGTCATCAATTTTGTTTTATTTTGTCTTGAGGATAGGATAATTTTCCACACAATTTTGTCCATATGACTTGAGGTTATCTTCTATTGCATGTGGTCTATTTATGAATCCATATAGTTTTCTTTCCATCCTGATATTTCTTAATATTAAACCTTTTTTTTTCTTTTTTACTTAATCCATCTCTATTGCTTGTTTTACTAGCACTGAGGACAATAGCATTCCTTTCTGGTTCTTTTTTCCTTTCACTTGTTTTCATTTCTAAAACTCTCTTCCTCTCCACATGTATACACACACACACATATATATAACTTTGTATGTAACATCTTGTTTGCATATGAATTAAGTTTTGGCTCTCTGTATAATTTTAAAAATGAGTCCATTTTTTCAACAGTTCAACCTGCTTTTATAAACTTTATACAACCATAAACACTTATGTCACATTCATAAAACAAGATTAAATAAGTTTATTTGCAAAATGAATAAAAAAAACAGCAAAAATGAATACCATCTCTCTGTAAACTAGTTTGTCATTTGCAGCCTCATATTTCAATATTTTCATAGCATTTTTACAATACTTTATATATGTTGTTTTTGTGAATATATGATAACAATTCATCAGCACTTGTTTTGTATACCATTATATATGTAAAGATGAAAGTTGAGTTATACAGTCAATGACAAAATTATTTACACCCATCAATTTTGAATATTTTTATCCATTTCTCAGAAATTGTATGATGGCTTGTATGATGCCAGGATTTTTATATGTTAATAAGCACACAAAAAAGGAATATAAAACTCAATTTTCAGAACAATAGGCTAAATACAATAAATTTGATAGGCGAATTATGCAAAATAGGAAAAAACAAAATTACTTGTACAGTATGAAAAATAGAAAAAATTGAACAATTTTCACAATATTAATAGTAAGTATCATGGCCTTTCATCTTTATAACTTGCTGCAATCTTTTTCTAAAAGTTTTGATGAGGTTTGAACAAGTCTTTTTGGGGATTTTCTTTCATTCTTCAATAGTTTACACAATCTAATTCCTGAAGGTTTTTTGGTGACTGACGATTTATTCAAACTTTCAATTCTTGCCATAGATTTTCAATAGGATTAAAGTCAGGACTCATTGAAGAATATGGCAGAACTGTAATCATCTTTTCCTGAAGTCATGCAGTCACTGATTTAGATGTATGTTTGGGATCATTAGCTTGCTGGAAAGTAAATCACCAACCTAGATTAAGATTTTGTGCTGATAGTTGTAGATTTTCATCCAGAATTTTGACATAGTCTGCAGATTTCATTATTCTTCTTATTGCAATTGTCCAGTCCCCCTTGAGCTAAAACAACCCCAAAACAACATTGAGCCACCTCCATGTTTTAATGTTGCCACTGTGTTCTTTGGGAGGAAAGCCTCACCTTTCTTGTACCAAATCTTCTGTACAACATTATGTCCAAAAAGCTCAATTTTTGTTTCATCACTGCATAGTGCTTGTTCCCCAAATCAATTTTCTTTGTCCAAGAATGTTTTGTGAAAATTAAACTGAGCAACAATGTGACATGGTTTATGAAGAGGGGTTCATTATGGTCGGTTTCTATACAATCCATTTCTATTTAAACAACATTATATTGTACGAGTACTTATGACCATCATGACCAAACTTTTGGCAATGTCTTTCAAAACAACTGTTGGGTTTATATTAACCTCGCGTCATAGTTTTCATGCAGTTCTCAGTGACAATTTGGTTTTTCTTCCATGCTGAGGCAAATTCTCTGTTGTGTCAAACTGCTTAAATTTCTTTATAATGAACTGTATCATAGACCTAGGGATAGTTAACTGGTTTGAAATAGTACTGAACTATTTTCTAACTTGTGGAAGTTAATAATTCTCCATCTCAAGTCAGCGCTAAGCTCCATCATGTTGTTAATGTGAGAATAACAAAGGTGACACTCTATGCACCACATGATGTTTTTTGCTGGAATTATCACAAATATTCTACTGAATAAATAGTCTAGAAGGCTTCACCAATAAAATAATGATGTAAATTACTTATACTTACACAAATCAATCAATTTAAAATTATATTTTCGACTGTATGAATAATTCTGTCTTTTACTTTGCATAATTTGACTGTTAAATTTGTTGTATTTAATCTATTGTTCTGAAAATTGAGTTTTACTTTTTTGTGCTTATTAACATATAAAAACTTGGCATCATATGGGCATTAGATTCCAAGGAATGGCTAAAAATATTCAAAATTGATGAGTGTGCAAATAATTTCATCGTTGACTGTATATGTGTGTGTGTGTGTATATATATATATATATAAGCAGTGTGGATGCAAAGTTTAAAATTGAATGGTAACAGTCTTTTACATGCTTGAATACAATCTTCAGGCCATGTGTATTAGATAATAGCTTGACTATTTATATATGTTAATATACTCAAGCAGAGTTTGCATCCACACTGCAAATATTTACATATCCCGGATATTGGTAATGGTTATAAGGAAATATTCAATATTTATTGTTGGTTGAGTGGTCAATTTTGTTTAGTGGCATATCATGCCCTATAGGTTGTTATTTAATGCTGAAATCTAAGTATTTTGAACACAGTTTTATGGCTTCAACTAAATATATTTTGAATGCAATTGTCTGCTTTCAACTAAAATATATTACTGGTCATTTTGCTTTAAAAATGTATTTTTATACTTTCATAGTGTTTTGTTTATGCTTTGAGGTTCACTAATTACTCCTAACTGGGATCTTAACAGGTGCTACTACTCTAGTTCAGAGTGGGCCTGGGAATAGCAGTAATTAAGGGCTGGGTTCATGCTCCTCAAAACATCCAATCTCCAGATCACAGGCCTTGTTGCCAAATGTAGTTTATCGTCATACCCAGGTGTCTCAGCATTTATTGACCAAGCAGTCAGTGCTATATGGAAACATAAAATCTTTCTCTTAAAACGATTTTTCAAGGAAATAGATTTTTTGAGTCCACCATCACTCTTTTCAGTATTGAAGGTGTGTGTGTGTGGGGGGTCCTTTCTAATTTTTCTTTTGAAGTAGTGTGAAATGTCAACATCTTTATTATGTCATTAGCATATGATAAAACTAAAACTACATTTTAAGTTTGCTTTTCTAAGAAAAGCAGAATTCTATATGACATTTTAATTCAGTTTACAAATTTTTTCAATAATTCTTGATACAAAAGCAATTGATCTTTAAATGGCTATTAAATCTTAATACAAATTCTAATTATCACTACAAGCCCTCAAATCTTATATATTTTACAACTGCACAGAGAATATAATAAAATCTGAAATATGTACTTGTTGGCCATCCTTGGAAAATGGTCTGATTATGATGGGGGTGGGGACATTGGAATATCAGTAAAATTAGGTACATTTTCTTGTTTTATCAAACAATGTGTATTGGGAGTTCTTTTCATTCTCAGATCAATGGTTCTGTTATATGTCAATGTGTGTGTGTGTGTGTGTGTGTGTGTGTGTGTGTGTGTGTGTGTGTGTGTGTGAGAGAGAGAGAGAGAGAGACAGAGAGATTTATATAATTTTTTTAAAAAAACAAAGAAAAAAAGACTGAATTTTAGGAATTCTGAACTAAATAGTAACCTCAGACAAGTGGTTCCCACTTCTCTTATTGTAGAAGCACAACACATCAAATCAATCATTGAAGCAGCTGATGACTCCAATGAAGTTTCACATAAAAAATTCCTTGAGCAACACCTTCTTCCTACTTTATCTCTTTTTGCCTGCTTGCTGCAGTAACCATATGGCAATTTGTTTATATGTTTTTGCTTTTATTTTATAATTCCACAGAAGAGAAAATAGAAAACTCCCTAACATCTACAATTATCCTCTTTTTCTATTTTAAATTTAATCCAGTCCCTGGTCTGATTCTTTGTGCTTCTCTCACCTCTGAAGTGGCCTTACAGATGCAGCTTGAAGGTATTGCTTATTTATGACACCTGACACTTGAAAAATAAAATAAAAAATCTACAAATAAGCTAGAAAACATTTTGCTTAAGTGACCTGAGATTTTTGGTTTTGAATCAATAAAAGTACTCAGCATAAAATGGATAGTTGCAGAGATATAGAAGCATATTAAAGGAAGGGAGGGTGATAAGATGGTGGGTGTAAAAGAGTCAGAGAGACAAAGAAGTGGTGAAAGAAAGAAAAAAGAGAAAAAGGAAGTGAAAGAAAGAAAAATAAAAGCAAAAGAGAGGGGATCAAGAAAAAAGGAGAAGGTAAGAGAGGAAAAAGGAAGATATGAAATTGGATGAAAAGAAAAATATAAATGAAAAAATGCATAAAAATGCAACAGAGAGATGTAGAGAAATGAAAGAAAGAGTGAGAAAAACATGAAGGGAAAAGAATGAAAAACATGAAGGGAAAAGAATGAAAAACATGAAGGGAAAAGAATGAAAAACATGAAGGGAAAAGAATGAAAAACATGAAGGGAAAAGAATGAAAAACATGAAGGGAAAAGAATGAAAAAACAGCTAAAAGAATAAGAATTTGAGGGATAGTCACAAAGGAAAGGAAAAATGAATGAAAAGTCGAATGAAATGAAAGACAGTAATAAAAGAAAGAAATAAAGCTGGAAGGAAAAGGCAAGAAACAGTAAACAAGGGATAGAAAGCAATGGAAAAGAAGGAAAAAGAAAAAAAAATCTTAAATCAAGATGAAAGAAAAAGTAAAGAAACAGGAAAAAAATGTTAAAAATAAATGAAGTAATGAAATAAAGATGGAGAGACAAGTAAAGAAAAAGAAAGATGAAAAAAGAAAGAGAAGGAAAGCAAAAGTGTGGAAAAAAAAAGAAAAGAGAAAATGGAACAAAAAGTGATAAAATCAATGAGAGAGAAATGAAAGAAAAATGAGGAATATATATAGTGAGGGAGAGAAAGAGGGAGAGAGAAAGAGAGAAAGATTATATTTACTGTAAGAAATAGTTTTTTGTTTGTCTTTTACTACTTCTTAATTTTTAATCAGTTTTTTTTGTGCAAGCTTCCTTGATAATGAGTTTGTATTTTTTCATTTTTTTCCTTTTGTTTGGAGGCTTCTCTCTTTTTTTCTATTTTTTTTTCTGTTTCTTAGAGTTTTCACAAGAACCTGACAAATTTTCTATTTTCATACATACACAACACTTGCATATTGCTGTCCTTGAAAAACCAAAGATATATATATATATATATATATATATATCCTATTTTTTTCATATATATATATATATATTACTTAATAATATTAATATATATATTATATATATATATATTACTTAATAATATTAATATATATATTATATATATATATATTACTTAATAATATTAACATATATATATATTACTTAATAATATTAATATATATATTATATATATATATATATTACTTAATAATATTAGTATATATATATATATATATATTACTTAATAATATATATATATATATATATATATATATATATATATATATATATATATATATGTATGTATATATATATATATATATATATATATATATATATATATATTTATAAATATCAATGACAATAGGAAAACAGTAGTAATTGCTGACGCGTTTCATCCAATGTGGACTTTCTCAAAGCAAAAAACGAAATGAATTTAATTAAACATTGGACGAAATGCGTCAGCAATTACTACTGTTTTCCTATTGTCATTTATATTTATAAAGATTGTCTTCTCTACAGGTTAACTCTGAGAAATTTTCATATATATATATATATATATATATATATATATATATATTACTTATATTAGTAAGTTAAAAAAATAGGATAGTGGTTTTTCATATACTTACTTGTTCTTCCTATATCTCATATATAAACAGAAGTATATACATACACACACACATATATATATATATATATATATATATATATATATATATATATATATATATATATATATACCTTTATACATGTGTGTACATATATATTTATATACACATGTATAAAGGTATGTATATATATATATATATATATACTGGTGTTTGTATATTTTTAAACATATGTATATATAAAATTATATATGTCTAAATACTCATTCAGTTATATATCTAAATTAATTGATACACACACACATGCATGTGCATATGTATGTATTACACGAGAAAAATTGTTTCTGCTATGTACAAATCCTAAATTGAAATCAATCTTAGAATCTAGAATTTTCTAACAGTTACACACACACACACATACACACACAACTAGGTCCCACCCTTTTACTGTTGAATTAGTCAAATGTAACTGCCTCTTCTACTCCAGTTTCTTTTCTCACACTTCCTGCCCGCGAAACTCCCTTCCGTTTACTTGCTTCCCTGATAACTACAATCTTCAAAAATTTAAATGTAATGTCAGTCACCATCTTCTGTTGTCTTGAACCCTGTTCAGCTTTTATCCTTTCCTCAGTCCACCATATACCCAATATTTTCTCTCGCCTTCACTCTCTGTAACCCCCTGTGTACTAGTGGCATTCCTGTCTTGCTTGGGGTGAAATGATTACAAAAAACAAATAAAAATAAAAACATAAATATATCTATATGAGTGGAAAGATTTCTCTGTATTTAGATTAAAGTGATTTATAAGCAAAATGATAGGATCTTAGTCATTTGAAAAGGTGTGAAACTTAGAAATCATTCCAGCACAAATTTACCATTTGATTAATGCTGTCATACAAATAGTATTAACAATAATCCAACAGGATTAATGTTCATCGTTCAAACAAAAATTTGAATTCAACTTCAAAAACGTATTTCAGTGGAATATTTACTTTGACTAGTCACTATTTTTTCTTATTAGCCTTGCTGGTTGAAGCCTGTGACTTCAGTTTTAGAGGCATTGACATTGTTGGCAGAATTTTCTAGATGATGTAGGAGAACCGTGACATTGGTAATGGTGTCTGCAGTGATAGCTAGGTTATCTGCATAGTCAATATCTATCAACTTTTTTGGAGGATATCAACTTGAGAGTCTTGGTGATAAAGTAAAACCTAGAAGATGTTTGTTGAGAGAAGTTCAACCAGCAAGACCCAATACAAACTGTCTCAGGTGAATCAATAAAATCTGTTGAATCTTTTACATACCTAGTAAGTGAAATAAATTCCACTGAAAATGATGTGAAAATCCACATAGCTAAAACTTGGGCTACCTTGAATAAAATGGATGAAATCTGGAAATCTGGTCTACCAGATAACCTCAAACAGGGATTCTTTTGAGCCACTGTAGAGGCAGTATTAATGTATGGTACCACTGTTTGGACATTAACTAAAACCCTAGAGTCTAAGTTTGCTGGAACCTACATTCAGATGCTACTGCTCTGGATACCTAGGCATAGAGCAAGACAGTTTGGTCATGCATTAACAACATTGACCAGCTATGTTATGACACAGAATGCCACCCTAATGACCTTCCAGCCATGAAGGTCAGGTGAGAGTCTCATGAATGTCTGAGCTAGTTTGACTATATATATATATATATATATATATATATATATATATATATATATATATATATATATATATATCACTTATTAATATTTTGTACAAGTTAGCAACTTTTGTACAACTAGGCTTTAGATAATATTTTACAAGTAAGTACTATTATTTTATGCAAATAGGCAATATTTTGTTAAAATAGGCATTATGTATTATTTTTCACACCTTGGAATGAAGCAATAATGTGTACAAGTCATTAATGCACTTAGTTGCTAAATAATTTTAAAACTAAGCGCTAGATAATATTTAGTAACTCTAAAACCTAAATAGTATTTGTATAAGTAGGCCCAACTTAATAGCTTGTACAATTTATCACTATGTAATATTTGTCCAACTATGCAATAATTAATATTTTGTACAAGAAGGTACTATATAGTATTTTTTTAAGCTAAGCCTGAAGTAATATTTTGTACTAAAGTTACTAAGTAATATTTTCGCAACTAGACTTTAGGTAATATTTTCTATCCTTCTTCTATGTGTCACATCCCTTCAGAACGTTGGAAATCATGGCTCTCCACAATTTCCTGTCCTTTGTAACTTTTTGTCTTTTTGCCATCTCTCCCATACCATTCTCTGACATCCATTCACTTAAGCTTGCCAAGTAGGTTGTGTATTGCTTTCTTGCCTCTCTTACCTTCAATCTGTCCTGTGAGTATCACATTTTCCAAGCTCTCTTTCCTCATTATGTGTCCCAGAAATCTCAACTGTCTCATCCTGATGTTAAGTGTAAATGTCCTTTTTGTTGCCATTGTCTCTAGAACTTGGTCATTGCTCACATGATCAGTACATAGTATTCTCAGTATCCTTCTGTAGAACCACATATCTGTTGCTCCAATTCTCTTCATCATCTGTGAGGAGATTATCCAGCATTCACTGTCATATAGGAGGACTGATATTATATAACAATTCATTACTCTTTTCTTTGTTTCTAATGATATTTTTCTGTTTCTTAATACTTAATTTTTAGAAGGCATCTTTCGCTATCCCAATGTGCCTTTGGATTTCTATGTTATCCTTCCTGTTCACTATTAATACACTTCCCAGATATCTAACTTGTTGCACCTGATTGGTTTCAGTGAATCACAAAATATTATATTGTACAGTTGTACAATATAATATATAGTTAGGTTATAGGTTATATTTTGTCAAATTGTTAAGTTGATATTTAGTACAATTAGTGACTAAATAATTGCTAGAACTACATGCTAAGTAATATTTTGTTTCAACTAGGTGTTAATTAATACTTCTTGTTATCGATTTTGATAGCATTTATGGCCAAAATAAAAAATAAATTTTTAAATTCAGTATGAAAAAAAAATTGTTATATTCTGCCCTTTTATTACATTTGAGACAAATTTATTTTCTTTTATTATGCTTTTCATTTCTCCATCTTTGTTGTCAGACATTTTAAAATTATTCACATGTGTTTGTCTTAATGAGTGGACTTGTTTTTCATGATGTTAATATTTCTATTATGAATTATTATTATTACATTAATATTCACAATATTTAGCCTCATTGAAAAATTTGATTATTTTAATCAGTTTCTTTTACTTTGAATTATATTGCAAATCAACTGTAACATTAATTATCTTAATCTTGTAAAACTCAAATGCCAAAGCATTTAACATTCATGGCAGAAAATGCAGAAATTCTTTTACTGTTCTTTTGAATATTTATTGAAGATTGGCATAAAACTGATGACAGAAGATATGTTCAGTTGGATTATTTTTTACCCTAACTCATGTGCAATAAACCAAAGGGTAAAGAACACCTGCTATAAAGCCATTGTGAGTGAGTTTATTCCGCATTGATTGCTTCATAAGTGTGGCCTTGTGCCAAAGTTTTCCAAGTTCACTAAATCAGAATAAAAATAATATTAAAAATAATGTTATCTCTCTGATTTGGGGAAAAAATAACAAAAAATTTTCCACAGCTGTGATGAGGTAGGATAGGGAAACAAATGTCATAAAACTGATATGGTAGGGAAGGAAATGCATATAATCAAATATATATTAATATTTTTCTATCAGGACAAAATATATAGAACAAGGTAAGTAGGTAAATGAAGTAGAGACTTCAAGAGAAGAGCATTGTTATAAATTTTGAAAGTTAGTAATCCAATTTGCTGAGAAAGTTTTACTGTTAGTAAAAACGTTTTTTTAATAATGGACAATGTGCAACTACCATTGAATATCATTTCTGTTTCCTAAAGGAAACATTTTTAAAATGGTTACATTTGAGAAAAGTTTTCAATATGACAAGTAGATTTTGTCTATGGAGGAGTTAACTACTAAAGAATGAATAAAAAATCAAGATGGAACCTTTGTGAACCTGAAAATTTTGAAAGAAAGAATTCTTTCACATTGCTATGGATCTGGAGATAACTCTGATGTTTGTTACTGAGAGAAGAGACACAGATGCCACCAGTTAAAAGATGTGTGTGTGTGTGTGTGTTGGTGATAGCAAGGATGAATAATATACACAGTTTTAAAAAAAGGGGGTGAGTGAATAATATAAATAGTTTAAAAGGAAAGTGAGCGAGCAATGTACATGATTTAAATGGAGAGTGAGCGATATAATATACATGGTTTAAAAGGAGAGTGAGCGAGTAATATATATGGTTTAAAAGGTGAGTGAGTGAGTAATATACATGGTTTAAAAGGTGAGTGAGTGATATACATGGTTTAAATGGAGAGTATCTATTCTTCCTCTATGTGCTGTGCCCCTGCAGGACATTGTTGATCATGGCTCTCTCGACAATTTCCTATTATTTGTAGCACAATAAATTTTGTCTTTTTGTTATCTTACCTAAACCTTGATATGCCATCCATTTACTTAAGCTTGCTAGGTAGTTTATGTATTATTTTCCTGTTTCTCTTGCAATTAATCTGTCCTGTGAGAATCAAATTTTCCAAGCTCTCTTTCCTCACTATGTGACCTAGAAATTTCAACTTTCTCTTCCTGATGTTAGTGTAAGCGTACTTTTTGTTTCCATTTTCTCTAAAACTGTGTTGTTGCTCATATGTTTGGTTCTCAACATCCTTCTGTAGAACTACATTTCTATTGCTTTAAGTCTCTGTATCATCTGTGACAAGATTGTCCAGTATTTACAGCCATATAAGTGGATTGATATTACATGACAGTTCAGTACTCTTTTCTTTGTTTCTAACAACATTTTCCTGTTTCTTAAGACTTTGCTTAGCTTTTAGAGGGCATCTTTTACTATCCCAAAGCATATTCGAATTTCAGTGTCATCCTTTCTGTTTGTTAAAAAAAACTTCCCAGATATTTAAATTGTATTTGTGTTTCTGATATCATTCTGAGCATAAATATTGTATTTCTTGTTCCAATGCTTTTAACAAACCCACACTGTTCTTGTCCTATTTCTGGTCTAATTCTACTGTGCACTCTACTTATCATAGTTTGGATGATAAGTTCTTTTTTATTTGGCTCATTAGCCTGATTGTTCAGTGTTCACATTCATTTGTACATGTATTCTTTGGTAATGCTAGGAAAATTAATATACTTAGGTGTTTTGGTATATCACTACTGTTGTATATTTCATTTATTATGTTTAATCTTGTCAATGCCAAAATCATCTAAGGCTGCCAGCATCTCTATAACAATTCTGCCTGGTACTGTTGCTTTGTTTCTGTTCAATTTGGCTAGTGTTGATTTCACTTCAGATTTTAATATTTCTGGTCCTTCAATATTTCTGTGTATTGTCAATTGTTCTCTTTGATCGTAGAAGAGTTCTCTGATGTATTTGTTTCACCTCTGAAGTATTTTTTCTTTCTCTAATATCATTGTCCTGTTCTTGGATTTTATGCATCCTGTTCATGAGAATGTCTTTTATTCTGTTAGTTCTCTTATTTTTTATGCATATTCGCTTTATCCGTGATACTCATTCTTTCTATTTCTACACATTTTTTGCTGAGCCCATCTGCATTTGTTTCTTATTTCTTTGTGCAGAATCCTGTATTCTGTGCTGTGCCTTGGCATTGTGCTTTGTCTCCTTTTTGTCATGTTGAGAATTTAATCTATCATTCAGTCTATTTTTCTTTGAGATAATCTCAATTGCTGATGTCACTAAAGCTTCTCTTAATGTGTTACACTTCGAGTTTCCATTCTCATTTTGTTCATTGTGTCTACTTTTAACACTGTCCATATGTTTTACCTTCACATTCGAGTCATTCAGGAGCCGGGTGTATTGTGATTTGGGTGCTACCTTTGCCCTCTTCAATTTCCATAGTTTCACTCTAAGTTTACATATCACTGGAAGGTGATCACTCCTGAAGATGGCACTTAGGTAAGTTTTGCAGTGTAAAACTGCATTCCTGAATCTCTTATTGATAGCTATATAGTCAAAAAAGGGGTGAGTGAATAATATTCATGTCTTAAAAAGTTTGTGGGTAAGTAATGTACATTGTTTAAAAAGTTGGGGGTGAATAATATATATGGTTTTAATAATGTAACATAGGTTTTTGTATTTTATACAAAGACACAAATAAATAGAAAAGTTTTTGCCTTATCAGATGTACCTGAACAAGTTGAGCAGTATAAGATTTCTGGATGGAAGCTACAAGTTCTACAATGTATATATATGAAGATTATTGATGATAATTTCTCAGTTTTCTTGCTAATAAGTTTTGCTCAGTTGTAGAAAAAGAAACAAGTAACTAAACTACTTGCTTGATTTCATGTACGTTGTTAAGGGAAAACAATCTCTGCAAAATAGCCACTTAACTCTTAAATAGCCACTTAAATTTTATTATGTAATTCTATGATACTTCTATTTATTTAATACATCATGTGTAATTATATATTTTTGTCTGTAACTTTTTGCTGCAATAAAGCAAACACATATATAAAATAAAAAGTGAATTTTGCCCTGATTTGAACATCCAACCTACACATAACCAGACAAGCAGCATATTCACTAAGCCAGAGTTTTTGCATTTGAGCAGTGTGTTAAGATTAAATACTTTTGTGTTGTTTGTTTTTGATTTTGGTGACTGCAGCATATAGTAGGGTTGGTTGGATACCGTTTGCGAGAAAAAGAGCACCATGACACAATTCACTCTGCCAGAAATCTAGAAACGGCATGCTGTACTGCTTGGCATTCATGCTAGAAATTCCAATACAGACATTTCAGTGTGTTTGGGTGTAAATCTGAGGACAGTGCAGAGGATTCAGAAAGAGTTGGAGGAGTCTAATGGTGATTACAAAGGTACAGCAGCTCAGAATATTCACTCTGATCATTCTGATAAGAAAAGAACTCCTAAATTTGTTGTTGAGGGTCTCAGAATTAATGGAACCTACATCAAGTGCCTTGAAGAGGTAGTGCTGTCCTGGGTCAAAAGGGTGGCTGCTGGAAGACCCTATGTCTGGCAACAGGACTCTGCACCATGCCACACAAACAGAAGAACCCAGTCAATTTTTGCAACCTCATCACACTTTACATCTGGCCACCTAACTTCCCAGACTGCAATCCCCTTGATTATTATGTGTGGGGCACAGTTGAGCAAGAGACTAACAAAACTTGTAACACCAAAAATGAACTGCTGGCAAGGATTATGTCAACGTTCATAAACTTAAGCAAAGAGACGGTCCAGAAGAGTTGCAGGAGATTTCAAAGACATCTGCAGACTGGGGTTGAACCCAATTACAATTTTATTGAATAAATTTACTCTGTACTATTTCTAGATATTTTTATGTAATTTTGGTAATTATATCTGTTAAAATGAGATGCCAGTTTTGTTTTCATTTTTGTGTCATTTAGACAACAATTTATCCATTGCATCTTGTATGTGTACTGGTCAAATTGTTTTGAATAAAGCTTCATTACAATTTATTCAAAGCAATTCTGGAAAAGTATCTGAAGCCCAAACACTTAGATCTAGATGTGTCTGACAGATACTACTGATAATATTGAAAGTGAAATAACATTGATTGGTGATGAGACATCAAATTTTTATTATTTTAGCTATTGGTAGGGAGAGGTTTATCTTTGCTTTTGTTAGATGCTTTTTTTAAGAGATTCAAGCATTTTTCAACCAGGATATTAGTGTAAAGTGGTTTTATAAACTGGCCATGAGTATGTTAGTCATATTTATTTTCTCTAGTTTTTCAACAAGGTTGCCTGACACTAACTTATGAGATCTTGTAGATAAATTAAACAAAACTGAACACACAATAGAATTCACATATGAAATAGAAAAAAAAAACAAGATTTTACCTTTCTTTGACATCATGTTACACTGAGTTGACAATTGCCTAGAACTTAGTGTCCACTGAAAATCAACCAATAAAAATGACTTAATAAACTTCTACTCCCATCATAAGAACAAAATAAAATCCAGAATCATTGGATCATTGATCATTGGATTCTATTTAAAAGTACTCTGGTGCAGGAATGTTATCAGCCCAACAAAGAAAAGATTCATATAAATTATGAAGTTTGGTCAGATTTTGGGAATTCTAGCTGAAAATATTTTAGCAGCTTCTCATTTCAATCAATCATCGTGCAATATGATTCTGATTAACATGAGTAACAGAAATATTTCCAATAGTGCTCTTTGACTTTTCCAGAAAGAACCAAGTCAAGAAGTCAGTCCAGGAATGTTGTCTTCCAGTTTCATTTTCCCACCCTGTCTCTTTCCGTGTGCCTTCCCCTGATCATCCAAGTTGAACTAGTGACATCAACATTTTACTGCGAATTTCACTTCAATGATTAGCATAGTTTTCTTTTTATCCTTCTGCTGTTGGTTACATGTATGCTCGCTGTGAAATATGGAAGATCATATTTGATATTTTAAGGAGTCAGTAGTGAATGTAAGGAATGCTTTAAAAAATGAATAGAAACTATTTTTAATAAAAATAATTTGTTTATTTTAAGCATAAATTATATCACACTAGAATATAATCACATTGTAAATTTCAAAATAGATTGTTACAACTAAGGAAATAATTTATATTCAGCTGAATATATTTAAATAATATTAATTAATATATGACATGAGATAAGCACAAAGAAGAATACGTAAAGCCATAAAAAATGCAATAATTTATCAAAATGTACCATTTTATATCTATCAATGAACATTCACTATACTTTCACATCATGTCTTATTTCACATAGATCTATTGATGGATTGTGCAATGTTTTTTGGTATTTTCACAAAAACTTTTTCTGTAGAAAATGCATACAATTTCTCAAATTAGTAACTAATATATTAATGTTTCAAAAAATGAGAAAAAAACTTTGTCAGGGGAATTTAGTGATAATAAATAAAACCAAGGAAAAATACTGAACATTGGAATATTTTTGAAACAAATAGTAATTAGCATCAATGAGTAAAAGACTAAAAGAGTAGTACAAGTAAAGAGGAATCTTGCCTTTGGTGGAATTCTTGAAAATGAAAAATAGTACTGTTTTTTTTCAGGTTTCCAAAGATGACATTTAAAAACATAAATGAGAGATATTTTATGTTCATGTTCTTTTTGTAAAATAAATTTTATTTAGACATGTATCTCTAATCAATCTATCTCATAAGTAAAATCTGTAATCTCCCCTATTTTTTCTCACACATACACATATATATATATCATGCCCTGTAACTCATTAGCAGTGGTGAGTCTTATTGATGATAGCCTGACAGAGCCCAATCAAGGTTATTGAACCTAGTCTGTCTTGCTATTTACTCAAAGCTGGGAGGAGAAAAGATGAATTCATACCTTTGCCACGGATAATTCATTACTCCACTGTGCCTCCAAACGGATATATATATATATATATTTTATTTTTTCAAACATGTTTCATTGAATAATATAGACATATTATGTCTATTTATTTTTTATTTTTATAAAAATCCTTTCTAGTTCTCTAATCAGTTACTTGATGTTAAGATGAAATTCATCAAGGAAGTTTTTTCTTACTCAAGTATTTTTGATCTCCTCTGAGATTTTCATCAGTGATGAATTACAAAGACAAACTTATTGGAATTATGCATATATATATATATATATATATATATATATATATATATACATGCACTCATTGATGGTTGTAAGTGACCAACAGTTTAGTTATGGAATGAACTACTTAACTATTCACACAATAATTCAATTATAGTGGTAAAGGCTTATGCACAACCATCATTTTCAGATAACAGAGAAATGATGCACACTGTGCCACAAAATCTCTGAAGAGATACAGTGCTGTTCGATAAAAGTGACTCACCTGATTTTTTTTACTAAAAATATTTTTTGTCTATTGTTTTTGGGGTTAAAATAATTTTTAATCTTACTAATATAAAGACCCCTTCCCGACCACCTAGGAAAAAAGTTTATTCACCCTAAGGTATTCTATTGATAATTATAAATTTGGATATAAATGAAATTCAGGAAAAAACTCTGTGCAAAAAAAGTGACTCAGATATCGCATTCTAATGAGCTTTTGACAAAATATTAAAAACTATTTTACAATACACTCAGAACAATATTCTAGAGAATTCTAGAGCAGCTTAAATTAAATCTAGAGTATTCCAGAATATTCCAGAAAGCCTCATACAGTATAAAAACAGCTTGAAATAGCCACTCAAGTCACTAACCAAATGAAAGGGTACAAACACACATCATTTCCACCATCTGAGTAATATCCTGGTCCATATTCTTCCAGTATACATAGCTTCACATTAGCGACTTCATTCTATTTTTACTAGGATGGCCCCTATGGAAATCCTTTAAGATCCACTTTTGTAATGTTTTGGGAATTACAACCCTTTTGTTGTAAAGTAGCACATCATCGCATACAGAAAAGCTGTCCGATATTTGCTTATCTTTTTCTGCTATTTTTGCTTTTGTTTCATTTATGAATTCATCATTTTTGGCTTCATTTTTTGTCTTGTATTGTGACTGGGAGGTTTCTAACTGTACAACATAGTACTGTCCTGATATCTTCTTCATTTCTTAAGGCTGCGATTACCGTATCTTCCAATGGCTCTGTCTTTGTTGGTATAAGTCTCGACAGACCATCCGCATGCCCGATCTTTTTCGTTGGTAAAAATACCAATCTGAAATTATAGTTCAGAAGAATTGTTCCCCATCTAAGTAACCTATTTGTAGTGTAAACCGGTAGACCTTTTTTCAAACTGAAAATTGTTAGTAACGGTTTGTGATCCGTCTGCAGAGTAAAATGTCTACCATAGATGTACCTATGAAACCTCATGACTGCGAAGATAATTCCTAGAGCTTCTTTCTCTATTTGTGAATAATTTTTCTCCACTGGTAGTAGGGTTCGAGAAGCATGTGCGATGGGTTTTATTGTCCTATCTGGCATTTTATGTAATATACACACTCTGACTCTGTAGGCACTAGCGTCACTTGCTACAATAATTTCTAGTATGGGATCGTAGTGCGCCAAAAATAAATCTGAAGTTAACATTTTGATTATTTCGTCAAATGCTTTTTGGCATTGATCTGTCCACTGGCAAACTTTTTCTTTCTTTAGCAGCTTGTTCAGTGGTGCACGAAGTTTATGCATTTGAGGTATGAATTCCTGGTTACTAATCCTAGAAAACTTTGTAGTTCTGTTATGTTTTTAGGAACTGGCATTTTTTTAATTGCTGTTGACCTTTCAGGGTCTGGTCATCTACCTTCTTGATCTATTATATGGCCAAGGTATTTGATTTCCTTCATGAAAAAATCGCACTTATTTTCTTTTACTTTGAATCCATAGCTTTGTATTCTTTTAAATACTTCCTGTACATGTTCCTTGTGTTGTTCAACGCTTTCGCTATTAATCAATACGTCATCCAGGTATGCAATCGTGTACTCTAGTCCCGCAAGCATCGTATCCATTGTCTGTTGGAATATAGCCGGCGCAACCTTAATTCCAAAAGGTAATCTTTGGTATCTGTACAGTCCTTTGTGTGCATTTATGCATAGTAGTTTTGAACTTTCTTCATCGACTGGAATTTGCAGGTACGCCTCACTTAAATCAATTTTTGAAAAATATTTTCCACCATTTAATTTAATGAATACTTCTTCTGGACTGGGTAGAGGATAATGGTAGTCCTTTATTGCTGCGTTCAACCCTGTAAAAAAATCAGCACAAACTCGAATTTTGCCTGATTTCTTTTTGACGTAGACCGTCTGTGCGGCCATTCTACTTTTGTCAATATGCCAGTGTTTTCGAATCTGGTTAATTCTTGATCAATTTTTTCAATTGACTCAAATGGTATGCTCCTTTTTTTCTTGAAAATAGGCTGAACGTTTTCCTTAATTTCGATATTAGCTGCCATTTTCTTACATCTTCCTAGGCCTGCTGAAAATAATTCGGGGAAACTCGTTTTCAGTTTTTCTTTTAATTTGTCTGCCTCGGTTGGTAAGCTTTTTACATTTTGGCAGTACGTACTTACAGGTAGATCCCACAGTTCGAATTTTTGCATCCAGTCTGTTCAGAATAGGTTTTCTGTATTTCTTAAGACATACATTTTTAGTTTTTTCGTCATTCCATTAAATGTTACGTTTGTAATTACTTCACCTTCAAATTTTATCTTTCTCTCCGTAACTCGTCTAGCAATTTTATTCGTTTTTAACATGGCAGGTTTGTTCAGTTTTCTCCAGGTTTGTAGATTTATAATCATTAAGTCTGAGCCAGAATCCAGCTGTAGCCTGACTTTTCTATTTTGCATTTCAACTTGTACGTATTTTCTTATGTTAGTCTCATCTGCTTGGTCAGTCTTCATGATTCTTATTCTTCTTTTATTTTCTCTTCTATTCCAACAGTGAGAACTTTTGTGGCCTATTTTTTTGCATGATAGACAGGTTTTAAAACGATAAGTACAGTCTTTAAACCAATGCCATTAGTTAGAAATATTGTGATGACTTCAAATTATCAGAACTCAGTACGGACAATTTCAAATGCTTAATTTACGTCCAAGGTCTGGTCTCAACCAAAGACGCGGAAATGAGATGCAGAATCCTTACTAAATTGGAGAGTGAAACTGATTTGACACTTCAAAAGCTAGCTGAAGACTGCCAGAGATGCATCAGTGTGAAGAAAGACTCAAAAGACATAGAAGAAGCTGGCATAGTGCACATACATAAAGTACGAAGACAAACCAACTTACCCTCCTCACAAACAAACCAAACCGATTTCCCCCCCTCAAGGACAGGTAAAACAAAATTTTCTAACTCTAAAAATCAATATAAAAAAAAATTACCACCCAGTCCATGCTATCGCTGTGGGACCTGGCATTGGTTTAAAGATATCTCACATCTCCTTTGTATGTACTTTCATGTCAGATGTCATTTTACTAGACTGCTACTAAGCTACTACTTACACCCAGGCAGAAAGTATTATGTGCTTACTGATATCATACGCCAACCTAAAACTATTATTTTTAGAAACACCCATATCATTAAAAATGATATTAGGTTTTTATGTGTGTATATTTTTTCCAATTGTTATTGTTGTATTTTGCGGTTTCATGTAGTTGGTCTTTTTATTTTTCAGTTTCTTAAACATCTTGGAACAGTCTGGCATTGTCATAAACACTGTCACCTAATGTTGCTACTGAAATGGAGATAACTCAACTACAGCAAATGTTACAGACAGAAAAACATACAATTTATATATATATATATATATATATATATATATATATATATATATATATTTAATCGAATTCATCCCAAGCAAAGGAAAGGCAGTAAAGCCACAGAATTAGAAAATATAAGTATTACTAAGGAGTGAGAACAATAGAAGAGTAATCAGGAAGACATTAGAGTGACATTGCATTTAAATTTTTGGAGATCAAATTTGGTTGGAAGGCATGGGGCCAGAAGAGTGTTCCACAAGCAAGAAGTTTGAGATAGGAAACTGTTAGCATAGAACTTACTGTTACATCTAGCCAATTCAACTAGAGACCTTGTTGCCAATCTAGTACTGCACTTAATTTCATGAAGTCTAGCTCATCCAAACAATTACCATGAAGGTATTTATAGAAATGGCACAGGAAAGCAACTTTATGGTGATGAGAAAGTGACTAAAGCTGAGCCGCCAGATCAGGACCAAGAATATTGCTAATTCTTTGGATTTTATCAAGGATACTGTATGTGGCAGCAATATTCTAAGCATGGATGAATGATAGACATAGATATGTAAGATGAATTCTGGAGAGAAAAATGGTCTAGCAAGACACAGTGAACCAATTTTATAACAGCTGACCTACCAATGGATTCAATATAGTTTTTTCACTTCGTGTCAACTGAGAATGTTAACTTGAGAAGGAGCAATGAGTTACTCTCCTGGAGGTTAGCATCAGCCATGCTGATGGAAGGCAGAAAAGGGTTTCTCAGATGATTAATAGAAAGCAGTTTAGTTTTGGAGGCATTCAAATTAACAATTCATTCTTTGCTCCAGTTAACAACAGACTGTAGGTCATTTTTTATATCAGCTGTAAATTTAACCTTATTGGACTATTGTGACAGGAGTAAATGTTTGTCAGCATAGATACCAAGTAGAGAACTGATGCCATCAGGAAGGTCATTGGTGAAAATTAAGAACAAAGTAGGCCTAAGGTTAATGCCCTGGGGACACCTGCATTAGTACAAATGAACCTAGAAGAGTGGCTGTCCAGGATAAATCTAATTTCATGTTTTGATCAGACTGAATCAGTTCAAAAATTCATCTGGAGACACCATAACTTTTCACCTTGTGAAAAAGACCTGTATGCCAGACTCTGTCGAACACTTTAGGGATGTCCAAAGCAACAGCCCAAGCTTCACCATTCTTATCTAAAGCTTGACAGACTCTTTCTGTAATAATCATTAATACATCAGTAGTTGACGTAGAGAGACAAAAGCTGTATTGCTTGTTTGAAAAAAGGCCCAGCAATGTGAGATGCTTAACTAATTCTGCATTGATTAGGGCCTCTAGTTGTTTACCAAAAAGAGGTAGAAAGTTAATAGGCCAATAGTTGGATGGTTCATCTGAGTTCTTAATGACTGGAACAACAGATGAGGATTTCCAACAAGCAGAAAAGCAATAGGCAGCAAAGCATTTATTATACAGTTTTGAGAGAACATTTCTTAAGGACTATTACAGGGGTACCGTCACATCGACATGTTTTGTAGAGATCCAGATTAGAGAGGATAGCAGAAATGATAGAAGGGTTTATATGCATATCACTCAACAGAGACAAGAATTTTCCAGATAAGTCAAGAGAATTTAAAGGGAATTTACATGTGAAACATTCTGTTTTATCAGCAGATGTTAACACCTCAAATTGTTTGAACAGAGGAAGAATAGAAAACTTACTCTTATTTAATACTATTACAGAGCTTCCAGTAGTTACAGGAACCAAAATTATTAGATACAATATGGTGCCTCATTCTCTGAGCAAACAAAGATTTTTCTCCTTTGAGGACTCATTTACATTGATTATATGAACCATAGAGAAGACTGAGGTTTCACCTGGTATTTTCCAAGAAGAAACAAAAGCATTTATGCTGACTTTGACCCAAGAAAAAACCTCACCAGCAGAATTTTCAATAGGAAGTTTAAAAATAGCACTCTTTGAATGCTGGTAATGGAAAGAGGTCTTATGAATTGGAGGTTCCTGTCTAATAGTTGAATTGTATGAAATATCAATAGATACTACAGAGTGATCCGAGTTGCCGAGAGGACAGTTTTGCAAAGCTCAACAAAAATGAGTAGAGGAGGTAAGGAACAAATCAAGTAAAGAAACATGTTGATCAGATTTATTAGAGAAACAAGTAGGAAAATTCACAATGGAAAAAGTGAAAGTCTAAATACCAGAAACATCAGTTACATTAGAATCCTTAAACCACTTTTAATGCACATTAAAATCACCAAACACAAAAATGTTATCAGATGAATGAAGAAAGAACTCCTTTTCTATACTGTCAGAAATTTGCAGCCCTAAGAAGAGAGAGATATAGTGTCATAAGAAAAGTCAAAAGCACATGAAAGTGTTGTTTGGGGGTTTGAATGACAATTCCCTTGCCAATAGAAGATTATCCCAGATGTAATCACCAAGGCCATGCATATGAATACTGGAATCTTTTGAGTAAATAGGAAGTTAGCTTGGAACAGAGAATTCATTGGTATCAATAGAAGAATTTAAATTGGTTTCTGTTATGGTAATTTACCTACACACATGGACTCTCCCAGCTATAAATAGGAGCAGGTACTGCTTTTTGGAGAGGGAAGTTTCCAGCAGTCAGCTCTGACAGTCGGATCGAACATTCTTGCTGCAACACTCTCGTTTGTATATGTTTGTATTACTGCTTCTGTTAATACATTTGTTTAACTCAATTCCTCTCTTGTGTATTTATTTCTGGACCTAACAAGGCCACAACAGTTTAACAAAGTGCAAAGATATCTGAAGATGGTACCAAGAGAAAAAATTGTACAATACAGAAGTCGGATTGGATACCACAAATATTGGAAAAAAAGGCTGATGGGTGGGTAGGTGATTTTTTGTTTACTAGTTTTCTATATTTCTTTTCATTGTATGTCATAAAGAGATTTGTTTTAAGGAGAAAAAAAAGAAAAAATTATCATTATCTGTCATCAATGGCAATACAAACTAGTTAGAATTAGGCTGAGACTAAAGCATGTGGTTTCAGTGTTGACCACCAGAAATACATGCATGGATACCTATCCATACATAACATGGCACTACAAATACCCTGATATAATGCAACTTGATCAGAGCAGCCTCTCTGAATGCTCCCAAAGAGTCCAGAAACCTTACTACACGTCATATGTAGCAAGTAGCAAGCAGCCAACCCAGTACCCTAATAATGAAAACTTCCAGCCACTGATGAGTCAGATCACCAAAAACAGGGAACAAGGGATAATTCTTTACCCCTGTTCAATAAACATGGAAGGAATGCAGACAGTGGAGGTCACAAATTATGTGCCCTCCACATATTTTGACTGATATTTCATCCACCTGATGAATATTTATGAATGTTCTCAGATTTAAAAGACTTGATAAACCAATGCTTGCTCTTGTATATAAACATGTGCAACAAAATAAATCTTTACATTTGCCTTAATAAAACTCCCTCAGAGGATGAAACATGTTGGCTAAGAATAGTTTTCCCTCTTGTCTTTTTTATTCATATATATATATATATATATATATATATATATATATATATATGAGATAGGGATAGAGAGAGAGAGAGGTACAGAGAGGCACCTTAGCCTTGTATTGGAAGAACTAACTAAAATAAAGGAAATAAAAAAAGTTTATATGATTTTGTTAGGATCATATTTGCGGGTAAGATTGTAATGAATTGTCCTTGGTCTAGACCAGACCACAATTATTCCTCCCATGAATGTACTGATATTGTTATAAAAATTCTGGTTATTTGACCTGTAACAGCTGTTTTTCATTCTGCATCACTCACAATAATTTTAACTTCACTCAACTTCTGATTATATAACCTACAGCCAAACATAAATGGCAATGAAAGTAATGTTCCTTTAACTATTGAATATAAAGACATAAAAAGAAAGAAACCTGAGAGAAAAAGATCAGTTTCAGTAAATTCATGCAGAAATGTCTTTTGCTTCTGAATATTTTACTAATTTATACAATTTGAAAGGCAAATTTAAGGATAAGAATTTCTGATTAATTGTTCTTCAATAAACTTTTCTGCACACCTTCTTTGCTTGAAACAAAGAAATACAGAGAAAGGGGAAAAAAGTGCAATTTTCTGTTTAAACTTCAAGTCAT
Organism: Acanthosepion esculentum; assembly: GCA_964036315.1. NCBI lineage: Eukaryota > Metazoa > Mollusca > Cephalopoda > Sepiida > Sepiidae > Acanthosepion > Acanthosepion esculentum. The sequence goes on along the minus strand of OZ038515.1, from coordinate 23,211,866 downwards.
TGTAAATCAAATAACTGCCGTTTAACTGATGAACAGATTTTATCTGAACAAATTTAGTACAGCAGACTCCACTTTTAGCGGTTAATGCAAACGAATTATGTCAAAAAAAACAGAAAGAAGTTTAATTCAATTTGGCAACTAGCTAAAATGGAATTATGATCTTTCAAGCTGTGTCATATTGATCCATTAAGCATAAGCTTATATACAAGAAAAAAATTGCATAGAGTAAAATGCTAACTGGAAATAATCAAGTTTTCCCAAGTGTTAACAAGATCACACTTTTGTATCTCTGCTGTCTTTTGATCAAGTAGGCATAAAATAAATTTTCTTGATGGCAATTTGCTAATTGTTTGTTCTTTATTGTTATTGGTTAGTTCTGGGTTTAATGTTTATTTGAAAATCTTGATTACTTTCCATCATGCTTTTAGGTTTTTTTTTAATATTGTTGCAACCAAATGCTAAATACAAAAAAAAAAACAGTCTTGAATGTAATACAACTTTAAGACTTCCATTTGCAGCAAGAATTTTTACCATTTGTTTGAGAGACATGCTAATTGACCAAATTAGTGTTTATGAATAAAGAAAACAGACGTGTTTTTAACCATTTCACTCCAAGAAAGGAGATAATGCCACTAAGATGCAAAGGGATATTGGGAGTGAAAGAGAATGAGAAGACTTTATGAGAAGGAACCAGAAATCAAATCATGAATAAGAAAAAAGGGATAAACCTCTACTCCTCTTCAAAAGATGAGAAAGGAGTGTGAACTGGGTGATAGGTGGACATATCTACTATCCACTATTTACATTATTCTGACTATTGTCCTCATCTTTGTTGCTATATTTATCACAACATTTTGGCCATTGTACACTCCGGCCTTTTTCAGGTGGTTAGAATGTCGAACTGAACCCTTTATTTTGCTCGATGGGGTAGTTCTAGTTTCACGTGCCATGTCTAATGAATGTCAGTTATCAGCTATCTCCTGTTAATTCACCTTTCCAAGTTATCCACATAAACCTAATGTCTTCAGCAACCATTTTTACTAGTGCTCATATTGCAATTTTTGCTGTTATCATTCCATGTTTTTTACCAGAGCTCATATTGCAATTTTTGTTATTGCTTTTCTCTGGCACTCCTTATTACTGGTTCCTATATTGTATTCATTTCTATGCTTGGTCGACTCAGGAGATTTTTGTGGCCTAGCATATGTGCTGATTCCTTAAGTTTACGAATTTTCCAATGATGTTCTTTGTCTATGATTTCAACCTGATACCCACAGAAGGTGGTGATCTCATTTTCTCTCCATATGTGGTCAGCCACGCCTGATTTTTCCACTTCCCCTCATATTATAGCTTTCTGGTGTTCTTGAAACCTTACCTTAAGGGGGCGGCCTGTCTCCCCTTTATATTTCTTTCTGCAGCTGCACAGGATGGCGTACACACAGTATATAAACAAATTAACAAGGTGTCATGATAAAGTAGTTAATATAAGAATTAGTAACTATATTGCCATTTATTCTAGCTGCCAGATAACCTATTATAAACTCTGGATTGATTGACCTACAGTGTAAAATGGAACATTTCTAGTGTTACTGACATATTTCTTTGTATATCAACAAAAGAGTGACTTCAGTTTATACTTTTTTGTAACTGAATATACCTTGATAAAAAATTTATAAAATGATTAACACAGAATAAAAGAAAACATTGCTGTTAAATAGCTGGTTTTATGGTAAGCAAAAAGCAACATAAAATGCTATAAAATAACTAAAGGATATAGGCCATAGAAACATTTTATTAATAATATTCAATATACCAAATTAAATTATTTTTACCTGTTTATATGGACTCTTTCACATTCTATCACCTTTATCAGTCTTTCAACGATTGATTTTTTGGTAACTTTTCTATTGTTTTAACTATTTTGTTTAAGAATATTGTTTGATTTTCAATACAATTTTTACATTTTGAATTATATGCTTACATTGTAGTAACTACTCCAATTTACCACACCCACAAAATACTCAGTTATAATTGGTTAGAAAATAAGTACTGTTTACAACAGGACAATTTACCTATCTCAGTATCCACACAAAATTTTCTGCCATGACTTTGCCTAACTTGGTTTTGTAAAAAAATCAGTGATTGGTCAATTTTTATCCAATCATGTATTTTAGATATTCCTTTCAATATTTTTTCTGCTTCTCTCTGGAGCCTACCCAAAAAGTATTTAAACATTTCGTACTCCAGAAATAAAGTAGTAGAACAATAAATCAGCAGAACTCAGCAACGCACGCGTATCTACATTCTTCTACTCACGCACACACAGACACAGAACTACCATTACACTACACCGTTAACTGTCTGTCACAAGCCAAGTCACAAACCAAATTCTATTATCCTTTTTGTACAAACTTTTCATTCTTGAATTCAAATCTTATTCGTTCACTGAACTCTGAACATTTCAACAAGAACATTCTTAAGTACATTATTCCTATCTTGTATCAGATATCAGGACAAGGGAAGCTACATTTCTCTCCCTAAATATTAATACATAAGCACAAGTGTTGTATTCGTTGATTTTCAATATATATTTTATTGTTGAACAATTTGATCTCTTGTTCTTCTTTCCTTGTGTTTTTGCAAATTTAAATGTATGTGCTCTCACTAAAAACGCAGCCTCACTAACAACCTCATTAACAATTTTAAAACAAATCAGAGCAGCACACCACAACATATTTGTAAAAGTCCTTTTATGAAATAAAAAAGTTATTTTAATGCCTCCCAGACATCTTTTCCTGAATACTGTTTTTATTCTTGTATACATTTCTTTTAATTTACCACAATTTTGCTGTTGCATTAATATCTGAAGAGGATTGGAGTTAATGTGATATCTTTAAAACCTTCTTTTTGACAAGGTTGGTAATAGTCAGCTTTGCATAATGTGAAAAATATTGTCTTGCATGAATATACTCAACTTAAAGTTTCTTTTTTGTTGTGACCTGTATCACTCAAAGACATCTTGTCCATGAACTTACACTAATTCTGTGTTTGCTTTGACACCATCATCAACTTTGGAGGGACTTAAAACTTTAATATTAACCTCTTTTTTCCTGTTGTCTTTTGTGTTGGTTGACTATTTCTATGAAAGGCAGGTTCACTCAATTCAGCTCTACATTCATCACTAAAAATTACTGTAGTGAGTTAACAAACACAAACATTCACATGCTAGTCAAGCACATAAACGCAGCAGCAGCAGCAGCTGTACCAAACACTACATGTATGGAAATTTCAGATGGCTCACAAAATGGTCCAATCCTGGCCCATCTTCCTCAGAGGGGATATGAAGCTCTTGGTCTCTTTATGCCTCCAGGAAGTTGACAGACAACAAAGGCTTCTGACACTACATACTGGACATTTTTTTGAATACGGAACTTTCATCATTCTATAATAAAAAACATTCACAAAAGGTAAAAGTTTCGTATTGTGTATATTATTTCCCAGAATAAATCCATTAGTTGCTCACCATAATGTGTCTGACCATAATTTTGATTTTAAAATATATGCTACTTTAATTAAAAGAGAAATCAATTTGCTAACGCAGAAGTATACAGAAAGTGCTTTAATTGCTCGATCATCCACAGTAGGAAAGGGCTATATATTCAAATAGACAAATTGACTAGATTATATATTCAAACACATCTTTAAAAAAAAAAAATTTAAGTTTAAAATTTCAGTTCTCCTCCTCTTCTTGCACAATTGTAGTTATAACAATGGAAACATCAACTTTAGTCTGATGAAGACCTAAACGATGAAATGTGTCGCATAATTTTTTTCAACTTTGTCATTAATTTTCCTAACGATGTTCTGGTAATTAAAAAATTATATATCATTTCCTCCCAAGCTATTATATATATTTATTTACAATATGATAAACAATCCTTAAGTTGCATAATAAAATCTCACATCACAAAATAAGTTATTGCAAATATTCCTAATAAAAACATATTGTAAAGCGAAATTCATGTGGTGCATTTATTGTTACATGTTGATAATTGTAACAAAGGAAAAAGAATGATTTGCCAAAGCACAGAGCTAAATCACAAACAATATTTAATTTACTGAAAAAACACAAAATAAAATATATACAAGATATACAATTGGCTATACAAAACTGAAAACACAGAGTTACTGGCGAAGTGTTACGAGGGAGAAGAGTGGAGAATTAAGTGTCTTTACTACTGTAGCGGACCGTGCGGATGAAGATGTGGAGTAGTATCAGAAGGTTAAGATTTCCTGCTGGTCGGTCCAGCTACATGGGCATGTTGGACTTTAATTAAGTCCAAAGAAGACAAAGAAAATAAACAAGACCGATATACATGGGTAAACAAGTATATATTAATAACAAGTTACACAAAGACATGAACAGTTACATAGTGTTTGTATGGAGAAATTATGTGTATGTGTTGTGAGTGTTCGTACGTACGTGTATTGTTCTTAGCGCGTTACCAGAATTTGGGAAACGCTGTCTGTGAGAGGTCACATATTGGAGTTCATTGAAAAGAGAGATTTACTTCCACACGAGGTAGCAGCCCAAGGCCTAAGTCAAAAAAGAGAGAGAGAGAGAGAGAAGGGTCAGCCAGTATTTATAGCCAGGGGAGAGGATTCAAGTTGAAGGATTAAAGAACTGAGGAGGGTCTAACTCCGACACTACGTTAGGGCTAGCGAAGTAATCTAGTTGCTATTACTGGAAATCCACAAATGTGTATAAATAAAGATAAATTTTTAGTTTGGTCAATGAAAATAGTCAAAATTCTATTTACCAGATTTGTTCCATGAAGTTCTCTTTTTGGTTTTTTGTTGGTCGGAAACTTTTCATAGAGATTCTTTCGGCTGGATATAATAATCCTCAAATCAAAAGCCGGAGTTGATATTGGCAGCAATTCCTTTTGCACCAACTGACAACCCTTTACCAAAAACCTATTTTATAGGGGCTAACACCTAATTTGCATATTTCTAGATGTTTCTCGAATCATCTAGATTCTTCTCGAATATACTGGAATGATCTCGAATCTTCCAAACATTCTATTTCAAATTTCTCTATTTTACAACTACTTCATGAAAGAAAACTTTTTTGTATTAACAAGTAGAACTCAGTGGAATCCCTTACTATAAATTTTAACCTTATTGCGACTTTCTTTTTATAGAAATACATCCTCGTAACATTATCATATCCTAAAAATTTGGCCATCAATAGTTGGTTAATATTAATTTTATTGGGCAAACATTGGCTTGCATAAAATCTGACATAGTTTACAGAAAATAGAAGTCTGTGACATCAGTGTTGTGAATTTGCAGAAACTGCATGAATCTAGCTCGTCACAAGCAAAATCGAACTTCTACAAACAAATGTTTTTTTTTTTAAAGGTTGTGGTACTGTTGTTGGCAGGATAATCAGAGACAATGCACTAAGTGGCCCCACACTTATAGCCTTGTGTCAGACTAAGCTAGTTTAGTATTTTACCTAAGAGAAACGAAGATGAAAAATCACGAAACACAAAAAAAAAGAAGTTGAATGAATGAAAATATCATGAGGAAAATAACAAAAAGGAACAATTTACGAGTTTAATTCTCTAATTATGTAAATTGTATTTTTGGTTGCTTTTTACTTTAAGGAAGATATATTCACACATCCAAATGAAAAGATGTTTGTATTAATCAGACTGAACGAGGTGGATGTCTGTACGGCAGGTGCTAGAGAGATAGTCAAGGAACTAAAGAGAAATCGATCAGAAAGGCATATCAATTCGCTTCTTACTTAATTTGTAAACATCATATTGTTTAATGTTTACTTATGAGTTCAGTAAAATGTTTTTCTATATATATTTAGGCTATTAACTTAGTAACAATGTCTTCAATGTCTTTCTTTAGTAGTGTAATAATACTCATTATTATTCGTATTTCTTTTCTCCGTCTTCTTGACTGTCGACTTCTATAAAATGTCGATTATACTGTTTCTCTATTCGCTTTGATACACTGCTTTACTAATGTTTCTATTGATAGCATTCTACAATATGTACTTGAGCGATTTTTTTCACCGCCTTCTTCTGCATTGTATCCATCAATATCTTTCTGCTTCACAAACTGTCTACCGTACAAGTCGCTGTCTGCCTTAATTCACCATCTCTTTGCTCTACTCAGCTGTCTATTACACACTTTATAAATCGACTTTGTTCGAAGCTGCTGTCTACTTCATATATTATCTATTATCAATTGATTTTCATTGTTTACTCCAGAAACCGATTGTTATACACTGCATTTTTTTTATTTGTTATTTATTAACTTCCTCAATAAGCAAATGCACTCTTTGCGTGTCTCTTTGGCTATTATTTTGTCTTTTAGTGTGTAATTTTCCTTCTGTCAACTTGATTGGACACCACTCAAGTACTACGTGAGTGTCTATTTCTCTTTAACGTTTCTATACTTGCGATATACGTTTGGCTACAATCAATTTCGTTAAATGAAATCCATATCAATTTTTTTACTTCGTAGAATTTATTTCACATGTTTTTTCTTTTTTTTAATTTATTATTCTGAACATCCTTGATTAAGCCTTCCTGTTAATTCAAGTGACAAGTCTAACTTCGTAGCATTTATGTGTCCTCTATTTATAAACGCCTAAGTTAATAACTTTTAGAGATACGAAACAGTGTCTAAATTCAATTTTTGAACACCACTCATTTCGGAAGTTCAACTGTCTTGTGACAGATGACATTACTCTAGCTGCTCAGGATCTTCCAGTAAAAACGACGTAGTTCGTGTTGTCTCTATGTAGCGATATTTTTTCGAGGTTCTCTGTAGTTTTCACAAATGATCTAACATTGGAGTTTATCTTTAAACAAAAACAAAATTTGATTAAAGAAATTCTCCTTTATCCCATGTTATTTCTTTGGTAAACACTAATCAATATTCTTCTATGTGCTATGTTCCTTCAGGACGTCGGTAATCATGGCTCTCCACAAGTTCCTGTCCTTTGCAACACTTAGAAAATGTTGTCTTTTTGCTATCTCTCCTAATCCTTGTTCTGCCAACCATTTCCACAAGCTCATTAGACAGGGGGCCTGTGCTGATTTCTTGTACCTCTTGCCTTCAATATGTCTGGTGAGCATCTATTTTTCCAAGCCCTCTTTCCTCATTATGTGCCCTAGATATTTCAACTGTTTCGCTGATGTTAATTATACTTGTCCTTTTTGCTTCTATTTTATTTAAAACTGTCAAATACTTTAGTCCATGTACTCTCAGCATCCTTCTTTAGAACCATATTTCTGTTACCTTGTTCCTTCTTCATGTGTGAGGGGATTGTCCAGCATTGACCAATATTACACAAGAGCTAAGTACTCGTTGTTTCTAAAAAGATTTTCCTGTTAATACTTTGCTTAGCTTTTGCTATCTCAATGTGCCCTTGAATTTTGGTATTGCATTTTCTGTCCTCTGTTAAAACACTTATAGATATTTAAACTTTTGTACTTGCTTGATTTTGGCATCTTCAATTTGTAATTGAACTCTTCTTTTTGCTGACAACCATACATTGACTTCTTACAATTGATTTTTAATATCATTCACTTTTCTGTCCCAGAAGGAAAACCCAAAACCCCCTTGTTTGGCTACACAGTAATTATGTAAGCACAAAGAGTTTCATAATCAAAAACTCATATCAATGTCATTCAATGCAATCTGTCCATGCAACAAGCTTGTTAATTTCTTTTGTTTCTTCTCTTCTACTTCTGCACAAAACCCCTAGCTGTTATTTAATACCTTAACTTAAATTTAGGAATATGTGGGTAGTATAATGTTTATCAGCATGGAAAGCAGACTTGGCAATCTGAGTTCAAGTTCCAGCCTAGTCTGTTGCATTCACTTTCGCATTGATGCCCTTAGGATAGGCAGGAATTAATTTTTTCCCCAGTGTTATAACAAGCTTTTGGTTGTAAAGGAAAGGAATGAACAAGGATTAAGATTTCAACATGTATTCGTCAAAATACAGAATATATACATAGTTGTTTGAAATTTGGCAAAAATTGTTAATTGGTAAAGAAAATTAGGTGTAAGGGTGTTGCTGGTAGGATCAGGAGTTAACTGATTTCTTGGGTTGGACAATTGAGGTCACAGTGGTGCATTGATTAGTGGTAAGTCAAGTTGGTTGTTGTGGTTATGGTTGTGGTGACAATGGATTAGGTATAGATAGCAAACATTGATGAAGCAGAAAGTTTCTGTTGGATTCTCGTCGAATCGAAGATCAACAAACAAAGTCGTAGTGGTGACAAGAGAAACCTGGATTAGATAGTTAAAGTTGGTCGAGTGGAATATCTGTTGAATTCTGGATGAATGTGGTATCAACGAGATGATGTCACAGTGGTGATAATGAGGGGTCCTGGAGCAGATAGTTAAGGCGTTCAGGAGTGGTGATGTTGACAGCACCCTTTTGCGCTGATAGGTGGCCTTTCAGCCTACAACTGTGTTGGTCATTATGAGAGCCTTTCTTTTAAGCAAATCTGGTAGTCCTCAGGGTCATCGTTTTTCCAGAGGAAAAATTCATGATTGACTATCGTATTATTTTTATTGGTGGGATTTGTTTTGTGGACCAGATGTGATGCCAGGAGTTCATGCACAGAAAACGACTTTTTAATTTGTGTTTTCGGCTTTTCTCTTGGCCGGTGATTGCCAACCGTTACTGTTCGGCAATGAAAGACTTCAACACAGAGAATTTTAACTTAACTATTTTATTAATATCAACATGTACTAACTATGCGGTGGGGGTTGTTCCCCCTCACTGGGAGCCATTTCAGACAGGAAAGAGAACATGTCTACATTGCTTGATGGTTAAGATTCAACTCACTGAAAAACTTTTCTCTATCTATTCTTCCCATGCTAGCTCAGCCAATCAAAATCGACTTCCTTATTATGTCTTACATTCAGAAGTTAGAGCTGAGATACTTTTCCCTAAAAATAAAAGTCTGCTAAACTATTATTTAACAAGCTGACTGGTAGAATTTACAAAAAATAACTTAGTACAAAGAAAAACATTTGTAACAATATATATATATGTATAACACTTATACATTGTTTATTATTGTTATCAAAAGTCTATGTTTTGATATTGTTTATATACTTGTAAAATCTCTATGATTTACACAAAAACAAAAAACACATGTAAAATCAATTAGTATTACTTTTAAAGTGATAAGATTGTGAATGAAAGACGGTTTTGAGATTTCACACATGCATGCACACACATACTAGATGGCGGTTCAACATAAAATTTCAAAAATCATTTTAAGCTTTTGATAATTTTATAGTTTTTAAAAAAATTTGTTTCTATTTTTTTTAATGTATTTATTTTTAAATACTTTCTCTGTCCCATAATTTTTGTTACACTTTGATACACATTTCAGACACTATATGTAGCACATATTATGGGACAGAGATAACACAATTTTTATTGTACTATCTGTCCCATAATTGTTATTACATTTACATACATATTTCAGACACAAAATTTAACAAATACTGTGTGATATCATTAATACATTCATATTATTGATCAGTCACTGAAAATTAATTTCATTAATTTTTACATTTTTTATGCAAATCTATAAAATCTTCCAAGTTCATAATTTCTGTATTTTATGAGGTCAATCTGTCAAGTGTTAGTGTTTGAAGAGTAAAATTTTGGTTGGAAAAATTTCTAAGTACAGATTTGACTTTAAAAAAACCAGGAATGATGTCTGCTAAATTATTTCATGATGAAGCTTTTATAGCTATGGTGGAAAAGTATACCCAAGTCATTGGCAGAGGTCAGGGTACATGCCAGTGTCTTCACGGGAACATTTCAAAATAACTGACAAAAACATACCTCAATAATTTTTCCTTCTATTTGAAGCATATGGAGGCCTAAAGGATAAATGATTCATTTTTGAATTATCAACTGTGAAGAAATTTAAATTTTGTGTCAATATAAAAATTAAGGAAGACCTGTAAAATTACTGGATTTGGAAGAGAATTGAAAAGGTCATGACAATCAGATTTCTTCCCCTGGTAAAAAGTATGGAATTAACACATTTAGAGGATGTTCATGTTTGCTTCATTAGATTAATGTCAATATTGTATTATTCCATAATATTTTCTTCTGCATGGCTTGAAAAAAAAAAGGATACCATTAATTTAAATAATTTAATCTAGTTTGTTTAAAGTATATTTTTGGAAGCCAGAATGTTCAACCATTAAATAGAAAATGTTCATCTCATGTTATTATGTTTGTTCTTTAGCAGGATATAAACTAATTGAGCATCCTCTAAGTGTGCTAATTTTATAATTTTTACCATGGCTTTGAATAATTCCTGGAAGAATACAATAAGAACAAGGTTAATTTGATACATCATAGATTCTTTTAAAATTGACACAATGTGGTTCATTATGTAGTTATTGGTTGTTCCTTGGTTCCAAGTATTTCATTTCAATGCTAAGCTCATTATTTGTCAATTCCTGTATTTATGCATTTGGTGGCTGGCAAGACCAATTTTTGCATGGAACAATTTCCCACACTAGATACAAAAGACCACTGGAGTGATTCCTAGTTAGATTTGGCAAGTCTTCTGTCTTTGCCGCTTAGCCTATGTTTCTATATTGTTCTTGTTAAAATAAATATATATATATATATATATATATATAAACCATGGAATTTTGAGTTGCACTACAGACGTAAGTGTATGTGTATTTATTAATATATATACTTTATAGCTCTGTTTAACTACATTGAGCACTCTTTTGTTTACACCTTAAATTAAATATTTATTTGCTCATCTGTATATGTACATTATCACACACACACATATATATTTGCTAATAACTTGTTATTTAGTTTATGTTCACACTTATATATATATATATATATATATATATATATATTGAGCAGTGAAAATAATTTGACACCAAAGTGAAAAAATTCTTGCTAGTTGCATTCAGTTTTGCAGGTTAATCTTGTCCTTTTTCATGATCTGTTTCAATGAATCCTTATAGTGATGCATAGGGCAGCCATGGGTGCTTAGGCCAGTTAATTATGTAAATCAACTCCATACACAAATAATTCATACTCAGTTTGGTGACTTGAAAGAGACTGATTTTGTTGCTTGAAAATTACTTCTCTGATATTGCAAGAACAATATTAGTGTGCAAGAAGGTGCTGAAAAGTTCTCAGCTTGATCCACTTACCAAAATCTGACCAAATATCAGAATCGTTTTAAAATGACTTCTTGGTTAGACTGAACTTTTTAGCACTCCATTGCAGTCGAACCAACTAAAGAGGGAGACTTTATTGTATCCTGTCTACTTATCTAATTTCTCTCCTAATAATTAACATTTTTAAGCATTGAGAATTTACAGTTAAGAACTTTTTTAATTAGATTCAATGAATTTATTAGTACTTTGTATGAAACCTTCTTGAGTATGGTAATTCTGCTTCCAAGATGGAATAGATGCTAATGGGGAATATTTTGATTGAATAAATAATTATTTTCTATGAATGTATTTGAATATATTTTCATTAAATTGATATAAACACTCACATACACACACACACACGTGTGTGCGTGTGTATAGCAATATTGTCCACTTTAATGACTGTTTATCAGATACTGAATCTATGATGAGGTTCAATGTCTTCCATTTTGATTTACAAACCATTTTCTCCTCTTTCCCTAACCATACTCTAATTCTTCTCTGTCCACTTTAATATTTATAACTATAATTGAAGTGCAGTTATCTGAATTGATTTTTGTTCACTTTTGGTTCAACTAAAACCAAGTACAAGACACTCATGTTTAATGTGGGTAATAATGTACTCACTATCCATTACCTCATTTTCAAAAGATCTTGCTAATTCTCTCTTATCAAGCGAATAAATCTGCTTAACCTTATTCAGAAAATGTTCTTTCTTCTTTTTCACAATGCCACAAATCCACTTTACCTTGAACTTGTTTACAATGAGAAACACAAAAATTTATTTATTGATCAATTGCTATAGACGTTTAATTTTCCATATTTTTTCTATTTTGATGGTTTTCATTTAAAATATAATTAAAACTCAACTTTTGTTGTTAAATAAAAAATGTTATAAAGATTATTTTTTGAATTCTATTAGAAAAGAAAAGCAAGCTTTTGAAAATCACTTACAAATGATTAAATCTACTCACAGGTTGATCTACATTCAGACTATCTTAAATGCAGTATGATTGACTGTCATATCTGTCTCCTAACACATTGTACATAACAATGAAGTGCTGATTTTATCAACACTAACCTTTACCCAGTTTGTCCATAATGCCTGGTCCTGAACATCAACCATCTCTCAATTTCCTTTTTCAAATAATATTTTCTGATCCATATCTACATTGACCTCTCATCCCTTTGTTCCACCATCTTTCTTTCCAAAACTGAACAGTTTCTTGTGCATGAATTTGATTTTCTTTCCATAGTAAATTCAGTGTGCTTTTTCAGGGTCACAGTTTATAACAATTACTTTTTCCATTTTTACCTCAGTACTATTTTCAATATAGCAGCAAACTACCCTGTTCAATCAGTACCATTTCCCCATATATTGTCATCATTGTTTTTCTGTTTCACAAATCATCTTGGGCCCAATCATACTCAGTTCAAAAATTGGCAAAAATTGTTCATTGATAAAGAAAATTAGGTGTAAGGGTGTTGCTGGTACATATATATATATATATATATATATATATATATATATATATATATATATATATATATATATAAAGAAATATAGTTTTAAAATGTGCTATAATTATGGGATAAAGTACTCAATATCAGAGATAGAGCGTATGTAAATATAAATATAAAAGTGAACATTGAAGTCAACACTCAGAGGTGACAGGCTGTTTCATGCTAGACGCAATTGTCAGGCCTGACGATTGTGTCTAGCATGAAACAGCTTGTCACCTCTGAGTATTGACTTCAATGTTCATTTATTTATATATATATATATATATATATATATATATATATATATATATATATATATATATATATATATATATATATATATGTATGTCAGGAACTACACAGTTCATTTTTCTTTTAATAATCTAAAAAAATGCAATGTCGTTTTAAATTATTTTCTTTTATGTAATTGAAGTTATTATTAGCAAAGTAGTAGACTAAGAATTAAAAATCTGATAAAATTAATTTCACTTTTAAAAACTGAAATAAATATTATACTTTTAATTCTTAGTCTATTTTGCTTAATAAAACTTCAACTATCTAAACAAAAAATAAACATTTCATTGTTTTCCTGCAGTGAAAGCTTGTAAATAAGAAAAATGCTTGTTTTTGGACTGTAAATAAATTTTTCTGCAAATATTAATTTTCAATTTTCTTTTAAATTTCCATTTGATATTTCCAGAAAAAATTGGAAAGCATGTGTTATCCTTAAAGCATTGGAATTATTTCAATTTATTTATCTATCTATTTTATGATTATATATCCTTATTAAAGCTAGACCAATGATAAGATAAAAAAAAAAACAAAAAGAACACTTGGTTCACTTATTTAATTTTTTTCACTAACAGTTCACAGACATGAAAAATCAAAATCAAAGAACTGCCGCCAAAGTCTGAATTTCTCACATAGGTGTGAAAAAACTGTGGATTCACTAAATTCACTTAATCCAACCCCACATCAAGCCCTTTAAAAATGTTCAAATTTTTTTCACACCTTTTGCTCATGTCTTATAAATTGGTTTTATCCCCACCAGCTAACAGTACTTTTGGAGACAATTTTTTTTTATTTTTATAGCTGGCTGGCTGGCTTTGAGCCAGCCATATCAAAGACAAATTGGCTTCATTTGAACCCTATCTTCTTCCTGCATTTTTACAAAAAATTATTAAAATTATGCTATTGTTTTTTTCTTTTCTGAAAACTCACAGCAACCAAAAGTGCCACTTGGGGTGGACCACCCCCTCCACACACACTAGCTGCCACACTGTTCAAACTCCATAATGCACAATTGACAACTTGGAAATGGAAACAGTGTATCACACATTCAAACTGGATCCTAATATTTTCTTTTCTATTGTTTGTTTGTGATTCTGTTTTTTTATTCCTTAAATACTTCTTACCTTAAATTACTTTCTGTAAACACTTTTCAAATTCCCGCAACTGCAATGTAATATTTAAAATCTTCAATCAAAAAAACTAATAAATTCTTTGATACTTTCAATTTGATTTTGAGTGGAGAAATACTTAACTACATAGCAAAAAGAAAAAAAAAGAAGGTAAATTAGGCAGTTATTTATGAGATCCTGTCAAAGCTTGCATTAATAGGCATGTACATATAAGGTTCCAGCTTTTCCTGCTACTAATCACAGATCCATTAATGGTTCATACCAATGAATGTACATATGATGTGCATAATATTTTTTATATACTTACACAAGTTTTTGCAAAGAAAATATTAAAGTATCCAGGTTTTCAGTTACTTTATTACCTACAAATCGTTTAAGGACTGAGTTCAAATGGAAAACTTTTAGATTATTCAATGAAATAAACAAAGATTCAGACATGACTATACAGATGACCTTAGCTATCACTGCAGACACCATTATCAATGCCACAGTTCTTCTACATCAGCATCTAGGAAATGCTGCCAATGATGTTGGACTCTTTGTCAATGCCTCTAAAATTGAATTCATAGGCTTCAACCAGCAAGGCTCAATACAAACTGTCTTCTTAGGTGACTCAATAAAATCTGTCAAATCTTTTACATACCTAAGAAGCAAGATAAATTCTACTGAAAAGAATGAAAACCTTTGACATGGTTAAAATACCAATTGCTGACATTTTTTCTGTTGATATAGTTTTATAAAATGTACAAATTAAAGTAATATAGTTGAACAAAAAACAATTGTTGGGCTAAAAAATAGGAATATTTAACATTTGAAGCTTAAGGATGTATTTGAAAATTACAGGTAAATAATTTTTGTAAAATATCTAATTTTGAAAGTTATTGATGATGATATGCATTTTGTTTGTTATTAATTAGCGTTTTTCTCATTAGCCCACCTCCAACCTGAAAGAAAAAATGAATATAAATGTAGTAATTTTTATTTTTAATTCATGTTTTTATATATATATATATATATATATATATATATATATATATATATATATATATGGTGATGGACTCTCTCATTGAGTTTGACATAGTATGGAGTTCTGACAACCACCTACTAATTATCTGCATGCCTATGACGGGCATGATTTTTGAGGCCAGCTCAAGAATTGCACAAAAGACCACAAACAATACAGGAGAAAGTAATGCATGTAAGTGCAGCAGGAACACTGTTAGCTGTTTTATTTTGCCTCTGCATTTCACACAGTTGAATGATGCTTACAGCTTGATGTTTTATTTCTGCATGGCAGCTGGAATGATACTCTGATCTCTTCATAGCTACTTCTTCAAAGTTCTTGAATGGAATGTTGACGCAAGAAAGGTTGCTCTTCAGTTTATCTTTATACTTGAGTCAAGGTCTACCAACATTTCTATGACCACTATGAAGTTGGCTGTAGAAAAGAACTTTTGGTATATGATCATCGCTCATCATTATCATATGGCCAGCACAATGCAGTTGTGATTGCACTATGAAGGTCTTGATTGTACCAATCTTGTATTTCTCAAGCACTTGACACTTGACCATCAAATGTCAGGCCACAGATTGCATGGAGACAACCTTTATGGAAGACATCTAATTGATTAAAGTGCCATCTGTAATGTGTCTAAGTTTCAGAGCCATACAAAAACATTGACAAAATGACAGCTTTGTACACTTGGATTTTAGTGCAAAGCTTTATTCCCCTTTCGTCCCTATGATGCAGTGAACCAAAGGAAGCACTGGCTTTTGCAATGTGATTAACAATCTTGTCATCATCAAGTGATGCATTTGAATTTATCATGGTTTCGAGGTATTTGAAAGATTCTATGTTCTTGAGATTCTTTCCATCAACTTGTAAAGGGACCTCAGGAAACTTACGAACAGGGGGTCTCTGTTTTACACCTCGAATTTGCTTTAGTGTCAGGCAAAGTTGATAAATAACTTCATTTTTCTTAACGCTGATGGTAAGTTCAAATGCCTTGCATGCTGCAGAAAACTAGTTGAATAAATCTTGACCTGCCTCTACAGAGTTAGCTACAAGAGCAGTGTTGTCTGCAAAAGGTAGATACTGTATAATACTGGTACGTAGAAGTGTTTTGGACTTAAACTGCTGATGGTTAAACAATCCGCCATCAATTTGAAAATGAAATTTAACACTAGTTTTTGTATCACGAAAAACATACCTCAGCATCACCGAGAAGAACAGTGAAAACCAAACAGGCACCATGACACAGCGTTGCTTAGTTCCATTAGTGACATCAAATGTATCAGAACGCTGACCATCAGATATAATACGAGCTTGCGTACCGACATGAAATGAAATAATGATATTCAAAATGTTATCAGGTATACCAAGCTTTTTCAGGACTTTTCAGAGTGCTTCTCTTTTTACAGTATCAAAGGCCTTAGTAAGGTCCACGAATGCCATAAATAGCTCCCTGTTTTGCTCATGAAACTTCTCTGCAACTTGACATAGAGCAAAAATCATGTCAATAGTGTCATGACCAGATCGAAATCCACACTGGCATCAACAATGTGTTTTATAATTCTGTTGAGGATGAACCTCACCAAAATTTTTCCACTGATAGACAAAAGTCAGATGCCCCTATGGTTGTCATACTGTTTTAAGAACTTTTTTTTGTAGAGGTGTAGTGGACTGTGCGGTGGGAGTGAAGTGTGTTGATGTGAAGAGAATGAGAGGATATCTCTGGGTTATGACTTCCACTGGCCGGTCCAGCTACATAAGAATGTTGGACTTTAATGGAGTCCAAAGAAACAAACAAGATGAATATACATGTATGCAAACAAATATATATTAATAACAAATAGATTAATACACGAATTACAAATACATTGAAGACATGAATAAAATGTTACAGTGTTGTATGGAAAGTTGTGTGAGTGTTGAGTGTCCTTACGAACGCGTAAGCGTGTTCCCAGAATATGGGAAACGCTGCTTGTGTGAGAGGATCACATAGTGGTGTAAGTGAAAAAGAGAAAGTTTTTTTTACCTCGCCTCACGTGAGAGTTTCGGCCCCAGGAGAGGCAGTTTGGCTGCACGTGTGCGAAGCCGTGGAAAGAGGAAGAGGCGAAAGGTCAGCCAGTATTTATACTCCCGGGAGAGAGAGACCCCTGTTGAAGGGTTAAGGAAATGAGGAGGAGCTAACTGCGATAGAGGTGTTGCATGGAGGCATTTTTGAAATCCTGAGGAACATGGCCTGATCACCAAATTTGAATGAACAGATCGTGCAATAGCTTACAAAGTGTATGCCTCCATCTTTCTAGATTTCAGCGGGGATAGCATCCTCGCCAGGAGCTTTTATCTGACAATATCTGCTTGATAGAAACTTGCAGTTCCTGAAAAGTGGGTTCCAGAAAAAACTCAGGAATTTTAGGATGTCATTTATCCAGCTCTTATGATACTTATGCATCTCATCAATCAGTTTTTGGACTTCTGTATCATCATCAAACCAATCTTGATGTTTGTGCAGTGGAAGTCTGAGAACTTCCAGAGAGGCAGAATGAGGTGCTTCACACAATGCCTTCCATGATGATTCAATGTCAGTAGTGATATTAACTGCTCGGAGAGCAGTGTCCAGTTTATCAGAAAGATCTGCTTGCACTTGATGTTTTTTCAGCAAAGAGACATTAAAGTGTTTTGGTACAGATGCCTTTTTTAACTGTTTATGTTTAGGGCAAAACTTGACTTTGATGCAGAGCAGGGTGTCATTAGAGAGGTAACAGGTGGCATGAAAAGAGCATGTGATGAGAAAGTCTTGAACATCTCTCTGCATGGTAATGACAAAGTCAATAAGATGCCAATCTTTCAATCTGGGATGCAGCTGAGCTGCTGAAACAGAGTGTTTGTGAAACTGAGATCAAATTCTCTACACAGAGAGAATAATCGCAGATCATTAGAATTCATTCATCCAAGATCATGACAACCAATGACACCTTTCCATGTCTGATGGTCAGAACCAACACAGCCATTGAAATACCCCAAGTGAACTAATTTATCCCTATGATCACAGGTAGATATCACATTGATTGTAGAAGTGATCCTTTACATGCTCAGTGCTGTTCATGGTTGGAGCATAACAACTGATGAACAAGGCACTAGTTTTGTGATTAAGGTTGAGTTTGAGAGTCATCATTCTATCAGAAACATTGAGTTTTGTTTGCTCTTTAGGGCTTTAGCCAGCCATTGTTTATGTTGAATTGTGTGGAACTAATTAGATGTAGTCTCCAGAAAACCAACACAATGATTTCTTTATAGTGGTGAAGGCTTCTGTAGGACCACCACACTTTTTGGATCTGTCAGTAACAAAGTAATGGTACAAAAGCCTTGCCACGGAAACTCCAAACAACAGCCCTCATGTGTTATTATTGCGGAGTTTAATCTCTCCGGATCACAGTCAATACCCAGCCAGTACATGCCCCTCTCAGTGGACACGTGCAATATAATGAGCAGGTTAAGCTTTCATGAGTTTTCCTTCTCATCTGAAGTCTTTTTATCGTGAAACCAACACTAAAAGGATTGCTAAACAAAGCTCAGAGAGACTCCTTTCACCTGACCATGCAACAGATAGTACTTACTGTTTACATGATACCAGTAGTATTCTATCAAAATGACCTGTGTGTGTGTGTGTGTGTGTGTGTGTGTGTGTGTGTGTGTGTGTGTGTGTGTGTGTGAGAGAGAGAGAGAGAGAGATTTTTGTTAGGGCTGGATGGAGGCCAAATTAACACCAGAAATCCATGGAAATGTCTCTTGCACCAGTTCTGAATCAAATAGGTAGTGTGTGTAAGAGTGAAGGGTATGGACTTCCAAATGTGTCTGGCAACCAGGGCAACACTTCTCTCTCCAACATTTGGTGATAAAATTCTCTCTCTCTCTCTCTCTCTCCCAATATATATATATATATATATATATATATATATCTCACACTGCCCTTTGGCCCTGCTGCAGAACACAGGGCGCTTACCCAGCCTGGGGAGGGAGGGAAACAATGACAGTGAGAGGTTGGAATGACGTGCCTCTGTCTCAGTCTAATATATAGTGCCAGGACTCATAATGGTTGATGATTGGTGCCCATGTGCATGACAGCACGCAGGTGATGACAGTACACTAACCGATCGTGGCCTGTGGCACATGTATTAGCTCTAAAATTGCCAAAGTTATCCATCGCCTCTGAGGAGAATTACAGTTCTGAGGATTAGGTCTGGTTCCTGAGCCATTTGTGGTTTCGACTATTCTAATGTGTAATGAATTTACACTTGCATGGCTTAAGCTTTAAGACAAGCAAATGTAACAAGAAATGCAGGTCAATGGCTGGCTTTATGAGCCACTGTCGTTCACACAACAAATGAATACAATGTTGTTGGGAGGGAATTTAACTGTTGGACTGGATATGTCAGTGATGGTCATACTTGCTTTGTGAGTTGACAGTCACTATACACACACACACACACACACACACACACACACACACATACATACATACATACATACATACATACATATACATATATATATATATATATATATATATATATATATATATAATCTTTTATTGGATGGTCAGTGACTAAATTGGCTCTCTGTTCCACTTTGGAAAAAGGAGGATGGTTAGCAACCTTGTAGGATGAAAAATAAGAATCATCAAAGGGCAGAAAGAATCTTGAGTCAACATCGAACTAACTTGATTTGGTGTTTCAATAAAATCATTAGAGAAGCCACTCCACTATCAATTTCCAAGATCATTCATGACAGCTGACAATGTTAATATCAGAGATAACAGTGTGAAGAAAGTCAAGCTCCTTCAGACAGTCTCCTCACTCAGTAAGGTGAGTGACAGATATCACCAGTCATCCAGAAACTGTTTACACCAAGCAAAAAATATTTATATGGACAATGTAAGAACACTAAATTAATGTGACCAGTTAGAAAAGATCAAACAAGAAATGAATAAGGTAAATTCTAGGAGTATGTGGAACTAGGTGGGCAAATAATGGAGATTTCTTCAGCAACTAATACAAGGTAATATATGCAGGTGGAGAGAAAAAAGGAGAGTGGATTAGGACTAATACTAGACAGAGATATGAAGAAATTCATTCTGGGATACAGTCAACTACCTGATAGCATTCTTCTAGTGAAGCTTAAAGGGAAGCTGTTTAATAGATCTGTTATAGTTGCATATGTGTTGACAGCAGAAAGCACAGCGGAAACAATTTAGTTTTATTCTACACTGGATAAAAACCAAGTCTCAATATAAATGGCAGAAAATTACAATCATGGGAGACCTGAATGCTGAAACAAGTAATGAAGTGCAATATAGAAATAGCAAATTTGAACTAGTAACCCATAAAGAAAGAGAAAAATGGGTCTAATGGTGCATAGCAAATGACCAGATAGTAGCTTATGGGAGTTAAATCACATCATAGCATTAGAAATTAGCTTCATGTTCATGGAGATAAACGTATACTTGACAAGAAATAAAATGTACACAATTAACAGGAAAGCATGGTGAGTTGTATGTTAATTTGATAAAATTTATTTATATTTTTATGTGTATTTTTAGGCTACAATTATTTTATGGTAGATGTGATAAAAGGGAGAATTTACTCCATAGTATTACAAGCCATATCATAGAGAGAAGTTGGATACGTGTTGCTCATACCAAGGTTCATGGTGAAGAGATTGAATTTAATATCTCTTGGTGAGATGTCCATATATATATAGACATACTGATAGATATATCGAAATACAGATATATAGATACATATATATATATATATATATATATATATATATATATATATATATATATATATATATATATTGTCATCCACAGACAGACTATTTCGCTGTATCACAGCTCATCAGTGTGGCTAGACGTCCGGTTGCCTCTGGCTAGAATTGAAAACCGTCTGAATTTGCGTCTGTCGGAAATTTTACCCTGAAGCCGTTGGCTCACGGCAGAGAAGAAGGTGAATTTTAGCGTATTTATTTTTAGATAAACACACAGTGACTGAGAGAACTCGATTATAGATAGATAGATAGATAGATAGATAGACATACAGATAAACATATAGATGAATATACAGATAGATACATAGATACGTAGATATACAGATATCTACATAGATATGTAAAGAAAGAGAGAGATATGTAAGTATATATATATATATATATATATATATATATATATATATATATATATATATATATATTAGATAGATAGATAGATCCACAACAAGCAAATATATGCATCAATAGACATATGTACGAGGGTATGGCAAAAATATCTGCACTTTTGACATAACACATATGTGTTATGAGTGTGGATAATTTTTTACTTTCCTTAATTCATCCATTAATGCACACACACACACACACACACACACACACACACACACACACACGTTTGTATGTTGGGCTCTTCAGCGTGGTGTGATGGTTAGCAAGCCTATTTCGCTCGATCATTTACGACTGAATAGTGAATTCTATCCTCACTTGATGCCCCATACTTTCGGTCTTGTGCCACATCTAAGCTACGCTTAGAAAATCACTGTGTGTGTGTAGGTGTGTGTGTGTAAAGATTATAGAGAACGCAAGGGACAGAACCACAATAAAATTAAAACTATTTGTACCAAGTTATTTCCCTTATAATTAGTGATAGTTTTTTAATTTTTTTTAAGGTTAGCGTTCGAAATCTAAAAGTAAAATTGACAATTGCTTTTTATTTTAAATACACATTGCCAACTTTCTATATTTGCACTAATGGTTTAAAGCAAAAAAAAAAAAAAGAACTTTGTTTAAAATGTTCGTGCTATAAAGAGTACAAATGACGGAATATAATTACTACAAATATTAGTCAGACTTATTTTAAACCAGCAGAGTCATCCTGTTTTCGTAATTGCATGACATCACCATTTCATTATAATTCGTGATATTTTTTTAAAGTTTTAAATCGCGGCATACACAAAAAATAAAATTGTAAAAGTATAAATTCCCTGAGCAGAGGGAAAAATTAATTTTATATATTTAAATTTTGCGATCATTTTTCCTTATTCTACTCATGATGGAGTTGAAATGAAAAGTTGTTCAATATCTGTCGAGAGCTCGAAACGAATGGTTATAAATGTCTCTTTGATTAAAAAATCTGTTCAATTACACTTTATTCTCACAATCTATACGAAAAAGAAAAAGTAATTTTCTTTTGATAATGGACTTTTGCAAAAATTAAATAGCCTTATTTTTATTACAAAACTTGAAGCATGACTTTTAGGGAAAATAAGCATTCTAAAAATAAGGAAATTTAACACAATGAAATATTTCTGGAATAAAATATAATTATGGTTATTGTTGTTATTGCTGTTAGCCAATCTGCCATTTTTCATATTGAAAACATAATTTAAACATCTGGGGAGAAATATACCCATTGAATATTTTTTTTAATGATTATTTTTTGTATGCAGTTGCCACCAATAAAAGTTAAAAAAAGATGTGTTGCCCTAAATTCTATCAGCTGGAGACTGGCATGAGTGCTTGAACTGCAGATATTGCAGATGCTTATAGAAAAATATTCTGGATAAATTACACATGACTTAGAAACTCATGATTAGCAGCCATAGAACCTGAATGACACATCCAGACAAATATAAAGGGCTATATTTATTTATGCAAAATATGGCATAAGGACAAACGTCTGAGAGAAAAGGGAAGGCATTGTGGGAAAATGAAATAATAACACAATAATGAATAAAAAAGAAAAAGAAATACATTTTCCCATGGTGCTAGTAATAAAGGAACAGGAAATGTTAATACCCCATTTGGCTTCACTAAATGCCCATTAGGTGACGCTGTTTAAGTTATATATATATAAAAAAAAATTCCTTCTTCTTCCTCCAAGATGTAATAGCACGTGGATGAAGATGTCCCCACTGTGAACAGCTTTTCCTTGGTTGACTGAACACTCTTTTTGTCCTCTTACTCCAAGATGTAGCAGAACACAGATGAAAAGAAATGTCCCCTTTCCCCAGTCAATTGATGGATGAAGTATAACCTGTACTTCGGTCATTCCAACTCAGCACAAGGCTGAATTGATTTCGGACATTATAACCATTATCATTACTTACCCTAACTTACTTCTGGACCAGTAAAAGAAAACAAACATACAAAAGAGACAATACGCACAATCTTAAAATTCTATAATGTTTATTCACACTATCCTATCATTAACTTAGCTTTTTGCATTCACTATACTAACCATTCTTCATCGTTTCTTTCATCCTAACATTGCATTTGTTCAAAATCTTTCATGCAACCAAAAAATTTTAACTAAAAAGTTACATTCCCTAGGGGGAAATTCTAATTAAATCTGTATTTACAAAATCATGCGCAGGAGAGGAACAAAAATGGTTTATTTATAACAATTAAAAAAAAAATTTTACAATGATTTAAATGAAACAAAATACATTTTCAAAAAAATGTGTTATATGTTCCCCACCCCTAATCTAATATAACAAAAAGAATGTTAACCAGTAAAAAAACCAAAACCCAAAAGAAAACATTCCCACATCAATGGAGAACTTTATCTTTTACCATAGGGAGTGGGAGGAGAAGCAAATAAGTTAGTGGAAATGTTAGACACTAAAAACAAAAAGAACAAATGAATCTGCATTACTTATCTTTGTACGCTATTCTAACACGGGATGGTTTTATGAATCTCAGACACAAATTCTTAACCAATCACTTCAAGAGGTCATTCTAAGTTCGCTCTTCTCACATAACATATCTGCGCCACTTTTGCAAAAATTTAAAGAAGAAAGCCCCTCTTTTTCCATTTTGATCCTAACCTTAAACTGATGCTTGGGCAACCAGATGATGGCAGAGACAAGTAGAAGAAATGAATCCCTATCGACTTTATTTACATCTGTCAAAAACACCATTGACATCATGGCTAATAAACATAGAAACATGTAATGTTTTTCTTATATAGCAATGGACGCACATTGCTACAAACAGAACTTGCTTCCAAGGCAACAAAATCTAACCATGAAGCATGTGAACCTTCAACAAGCTTACACAGTGAGTTTATGATTGTGCAGTGAAACACTCTTCCATGTTACCATAATAGTGAAATTACCAATCTCATCAAGAAGAGCCTATTGCTTATCTAGTACATCCCTTAGATGAGGGGGGGCATTATTATTGAAGAATTTCAACCTGAGTGCCCAAGATCATAGGGAGCAATACTGTCCCTCTTCCAGCCAAAAACCTTGAGTACACAGTCATGCACAGACTTTCTGTCTTTTTCAACAATGGCTGTGTTTGAAAGAGACTAGTCTTCACTTCAGAGAAAATTCTCATAGTATGTCAACATTTGTAATTGAAGTAGCCCTCATTTTAATTCATACAGCAACCTACCCCTTACCTATTTTAGCATTTGCCATTATTATCTTGTGCATACATCTGACCCATGAAATGTAACCAGGCTGCACTTAAAAAAAAAACAATAATATTGGGAACAACAGATCTGATGACGCACCATGGAACTTTGTGACTCCAAAGATGGCTAAACAGAGTTCTCTCTCGCTTAGATAGTTTGTGGTACACAGAAGCAAAGAGAGTAGAAGTACACATGTTGGGAATTCAAAGAAAGATTACTTTCTCCAATACTTCTAAATATCATGCACATCACATCTAATCCAACTGAAGAAGCCTAAAAGAAGACAACTGTTTCATGATCCCAGTCACAAGCCAATTTTAATTTTTGTCCCTGCTACAATGTTAAAATCATTGTATTTCTTTGCTCCTCTCTTCAATCTCATCATTGATTGTTAGAAATATGGAGATGATATCAGCATAGGAAGACTACCTGGTGGGGATGGTGGTACCAGGTGTAATATAATTCCACGCATGGCTGAGTTCATTTGCAATTTGTGCATAAAGGTTCCAACTCAAGAACATACAGAGTGCAATGTGTAAATTATCACCATTTTATATTTTTAATTTTACATATTCATTTTGTTTGATTTTGTTGACTGCACAATATGGAGGAGTCAGTTGGGGACCATCTGTGAGAAAAAGATTGCCATGACACAATTCACTCTGCCAGAAATTTGGAAATGTTATGCTGTATTCTTTGACATTTGTGTCAGAGGCTCCAATACAAAAATTTCAGAATGTTTATGTGTCATTCTGAGGACAGTGTAGAAAGAGTTGGATGAGTCTAATGGTGATTACGAAGGTACAGCAGCTTGAAAAACTCATTCTGATTGTTTTGATAAGAACTCTTAAATTTTTTGGTGATGGCTCAACATGGTGGTCTACATCAAGTACCTTGAGGAGGTAGTACTACTCTGGGTCAAGAGGGTGGCTGCTGAAAGATCCTGTGTCTGGCAACAGAACTCTGCACCATGTCACACAAGCAGAGGAATCCAGTTATGGCTGTCAGACAATTTCTGCGACCACATCACTCCTTACATCTGGCCACCTAACTCCTCAGACTGCTAACCTTGATTATTATGTGTGAGGCATAGTTGAGTGAGGCCAACAAAACTCCTTGTAACATCAAAGATGAATTGAAGGGAAGGATTATGGTAGTATTCATTAACTTAAACAAGGAGACCATCCAGAAGAGATGCAGGAGATTCTAAAGTCTTCTGGAGACCCTGGTTGAAGCCAATGGCGATTTTATTGAAAAAAATTTACACTTTAGTATTTCAAGATATTTTTGTGTAATTTTGGTAACTATATCTGTTAAAATGAGATGTCAGTGTTCGTTTCATTTTTGTGTAATTGAGATGATAATTTATCCATCGCATCCTACACAACTTGATTTTACCCTGTTCACTTCTACCACAGCTCCAATGGTCATAAACATGAGACAGATCTAAGAGAGTAAGTTGTTTGAATCTAAACACAAGCAAGGCAGCCTCTAAGAAATGATAGTCAGCCTTATTGAAAATCTTGGACTGATAAATGTGGCTTGATTATTGACTTTCTCTATAATCATTCAAATCAAATACATGTTATCTTGAATCTACTAGCCTTCACAAGTTTGGAAGCTATTTAATGATTGTGTATAGCCTGTAATCAGTTTGCTAATATTTGGGCCAAAATCTTTAACTATTTTAAGTAATGCTAAAAATTGACTTATCCCATCCCTGCTATATTTTTGCTTAGTAACAACTTCACTTTCTAGTGATACATTAGGGAATATTTATCTGCTTCATTCAATTGTTGAAGAACAATGCCAGCAAAGAGTCAAACATCTGTGTCTGTCTCAAGTACATCTCTTAAGGAAGGCTGTTAAACTTTGAAGTCTTGTTCATCTTGACCATCTCTCAGATTTAATCCTCTGCTATAAGACACCTTTCATCAAGTTGCTTCAATCATCTTAAGAAGAAATTCCTCTAAATAGGCATAAAACAGAGACCGGACACCCTGTTAAGGCACAAACTTTCCCAAATATGCAGTCATTTGGTGTTTCTTTTAGATCTTTTGGTTTTCTTTTTCTTTTCTGAACACTTTTTTTAGGGCTGGAGGTGAGGGGTGAAACAGGCTTTTAGGAATTGGTCAGCATCTTTTGTTTTTTTAATAAATAAAAAAAGTCAGTCCTACATTGTGGTAGCCTGACTCAAAGCAAAAGAATGCTTGGTTGTCTCAGTGAGGTCCTTATTTAGAGTAAGAAAAAACAAATCTTTCAAAACTCATGTAGTGTCAATGCCATAATCAAATATGCACTCAAGATCACTTCAGATCATCAAGAGAGTCAGGTGCAGGTTTGACTTGAGGGGAACTCCCAGCTGTTAAATGTAGAATCATGTGACCTCAGAAAACTGCACCCAGTTTTGCAAATGGGGAATGAGCTGCATGATAGAAATGGATATATAAAAAGTAACCACAGAAAGGAACTGGCGAGTCTCTCGCACATTGCAGATGAGAACTTCATAGAACCCCCCCCCCCCACACACACACACACACAAACACTTCCTGAATGAATAAAATGTAATATTAAATGAGAGATTAAGTCCCACATTTTCATTTGATCTGCACATCTACTTTATTATTATACTAACAACAATAAAAAGAAACATTGATGGTTGAGCCACTGGAACAATCCAAATGACTCTGTTCATACTTTTATTTCCTCTTTAATATCCCAAATATATAACTAAGAATACTAACTGAATAATTTAGGGCTGAAAACCAATTAAATCACAACAGGAATATTGCCAAAAATACAGCTATTATTTAAGAATGAGAATTTGAAACATTATGAATAAACAACTTTATTGACACTAACTAAAAAAATAATGTGAAGTGATAAGTAAATGCTCTCTTAGTTATTTTCTTTGTAAATTGACTTATGTACAAATGTTAGTAAAGGAAACAGGTTCAGTTTACCAATGTTTTTATGAGTTGGGAAACACATTGTTAAATATATATTATTATTCTTTTCTACATTCTCAGATCAATAATTAAAAACGGTTTCAAGCAAATGAACAAACCCAGGCTATACTAACACTACAAAATCACAAAGTTCTTTACCAAATCACATCACCTGAAAACTTCCAGCAGCAACTGTAAACATATGTGATCCACACCCAGCTTTTCACCAACCAGTCAGTGATTGTCTTATGTTGTGTTTCGATTCTTGTTCACATTAGTGTGCACTGAAAACGGAAAAAGGCCTACTGCATGTTCACAAAGTAACAAAGACGAAAACTTGTGGTATGTCAAGAAATGATAAAACAAACCCATTTTCCAATATTATGAAATAGGTGTTTCTATTCAGAGCTTTGATTGCTCAGTCTGGATGGGTAGGTAAGTGACATTTGGAAACAACTTCTGTTATATTAGTCTAACAGCACAGTTATTCCCCCTATCAACTCTCTGACCATTTATACATCCTGATGTGTAGATGGCAATAGAATTATATAAAGGACAGTCTGTCTACCACCAAAGGCAGACTAGAACTCACACCTGTGATCCCAAGTATAAACTGATATAGTCCAGCAACCAGAATAATGTACAGTTTGTTATCACTTGACCCCAAATGATTTCTTTCACTTATTCTTCCTCTTTGGTGTCAATTCAAAAATTCTATCCACTGGTTATAAAACAGACACAATTGAGATCTAAATAAAACTCTCCTCTTTTACACGTCCCAATTATAATGTCATAATATCAAAAATGGCTAGCATGTGTAACCAGAAAGGAAAATAATGATACAATCAACATGTTGACTTTCCACACTACATTCATCAAAAGGCTATGAATGAAACTCCTATCGTTACTACAAAGAACAATAACAGTAGATTTGAAAAGTCTAATTTTTTGAAAAACTGTTTTCACAGATAGATTTTATGAATTTCAATCAACAATGTTAATTGTTCAGTCAATGAATGCTAATTTATTACTATTTATTAGAAAGTGTTTCTCATTTCTCTTGCAAATATATTATTTTTGATCTGAATTTGTACCTAAAAAGGTAAATGAATTACTGACAGTAGTTTTTGGATGTAGGACATATTGTCACGAGGAAAAGAGAAAGAAAAAGTAAGTGATTGTTTTGGAGTGGAAATAGTTCTTATATTTTATTGTTGGTGCTTGGCACCTTTACTTGTATTTTGGAATGATCATCTGATTATTTTTATTTTCTTTCATTTACTCACTTATCTGTTAGGAGGTAATAGAGTTTATTATAATTGAAATATTCACTGACAATTTTGAGGACTATCAGTTTCTTTTAGTACAGCATGAACAAAGTGGGTAGAGAGGTTGCATATTTTCTCTCTCTCTCACACACACACACACACACACACACACACACACACACACACACATATATATAATCTGTGAAACAGCAAAACATTCTGTCTGGATGACAATATATATATATATATATATATATATATATATATATATATAAATATAAAAGTGAACACTTAGAGGCGACAGTCTGTTTCATGCTAGATGCAATCATTGGGCCATGAGTGCTGTTATTTTTCTCGGCTATTTATATATACGTGTCAGTGGTGCATTGTGGGTAGTCATTTTTGGCAGGTGTTTTACCGGAAGTCGTTTATTTGTTTATTTATTTGTGTCAAATTATTTTGCTTGTTTTTATTTAATTTTATTTTTGTTTTTTTTCCTTTATATTTATTTTATTTTTCTTTCTTTCTTTATTATTTTTTTTATTTTGATTGGTGTTTTTATTAACGTAGTCAAAATTTGTTTATATAGCTTATTGTGGGTGGTCTATTATGGCGGCTATTTTACTGAAAGTCATTTATTTATTTATTTATTTATGTGGGTCAAATTATTTTGCTTGTTTTTATTTATTTTTGTTTTTATTTTTTATCTTAATATTATTTATTTATTATTTTTATTTTGACGGTGTTTTTATTAACGTAATAAAAATTTGTTTATATAGCTTATTTAACAGTTTTGTTTTTGTTTGGGAAGATAAAGCTATTTGTTGAATTTGGGGGTTGATTGTTGTGGTTTGTTCTGACTATTATTTTTTGGCGGGAAAAGTTTTTAATTTTTTTATTTGGATTGATTATCTTTATTTGTTTTTTCTAAACGGCTAGTTTATCGGTATCGGTTGTTAGTTTATTTATATATTTGGATGTATTTCGATCAATTTATTATACTTGTTGTTATTCATTTGTTACACTGTATATTTTCTCTTTTTGGTTTTCGATTTTTAAGTTAAGCAGTATATTATTTTTATTCATTTTTTTTTATCGTTATATAACAGTTATAGCTATTTTTCGTCCGAATTTTTAAAAATTTTTTATAGTCTAATATTTTGTTTATTATTTACTTTATTGATTTTGTTCCTTATTTTTTATTCTATTTCGTCTATTCTAACAGGTGTGATTTGGTAATTTGTTTGGATTAATTCATTTTGCTTATTTTATTGTCATTTTCTTTGTTTATGTATTTATTTATTTTTTCAGTTTTCGATTTTTAAGTTACGTAGTAAAAATTTGTTTTCATGTCTGCATTTTGAGATTAGCTTGGCTCTTTTATTTAATAATTTATTTTGGTCTGGGAAGGTAATGATAGCTATTTTTTCCTCCAAGTAAAGTTTGCAAGTTTTTGATAGGTAGGCTGATGATTTTTTCCTTATTTTCCAAGATATTTTTGGTGTGGTGTGCATTTTGTTTTTTATTTCCCAGATATACTTAGAAAGCATTGTGCTGTTCGCATATTTACTATTTGTGAAAGATGTTTTGTGTACATAATTTCTTTGTTTCCAGGGTCCTTCAATTACTCCTATGTATACTTTTTCTTCATTATTTGGTGATTTTATCATGGCTTGGTAGATTACGTTGTTTTGTAAACAATTACTGTTTAAGGGACATTCGTTTTTTATCCTGCAGTTGCACGTGGGTTTAATTTGCTCATGTGGTTTGTTAATAATTTTCCTGTTGTGCTTTTTTATTATTTGTGCCATGTTCTCGGTGCAACTGTAGTTGATTTTTACTGTGTTTTTGTTGAATATTTTGTGTAGGGTGCTTGATTCCGGGAAGTGTTTGTGTAAAAGTTTGCAGAATAGTAGTGAGAAGCTTATACAATTTTTTTTCTAAAACACTTGGTTTTGAATAACTTATTCAAATTATTTTTATTCATTTTGAATATGAAGGGAATCATATTCAAAGAAATAGATTGTGTTTGAACACTGAGGGAATAGGCAACATGAGACTCTGGAAAATGTGGGGGTGGTGAAGATTGTGGAGGAATAATTACTGGAAGAAAATGATTGATAATCAGGCAGCACAGATCCATACAGATTATTTGCTAGTAATTGATGAGACATTCTCTAGCATCAATTAAATGTTCTTGAGAGATCTAGTTTCAGTTTATTAACATAGTTTATGATTATGAATGGTTTGTTCAGGTTCCAAGAAACCCTGGTGTTCACACCTTTCATATCCCAAATGACAATGATCATCACTTTGCTTGTTTCTGGCTCAAAGTGGTGACACCAGTGATGTTGCAGCACAAGAAACTATTACCTTCAGCCTCATATTGATTCAGTAGTTCCTGACAGACTTGCATTAAATGGTCTTTGTTTTTGTCTGAGTATCTGTGAGGGGTTAATTAGGGACACTTCACAGTCGATTTTTTGTAGTTGACATTTACAAGGTTTCTCACTACTACTGGATAAACTCATTCTTTCCCCCCTCTTCTGTTCTTCACTTTCATATCTCTGGTGGTCTTCCTGATCTCTCTCAATACTGGATTCATTCAGCATTTCTTGTGGTGTCTGTTCTTCTGCTTCCTCTTCCATAACTTCATGCTCTCCTGTAGTTATTGGTCTTCCTGAGCCAGTATGCTATGTCTCTTTTTTGTTAACTGTTGTAACCTAGGAAAAGGTTACTGAATAAGAATAATCAAAATGAAGGTTGGAAATGAACGATAATATTTATAACAGGAACAACATACAAGATTCACCAGTGGTGTGTAGTAAGTAATCAACTGCTAGTGGTGAATCAAGGTGAATCCCAAGTGAATCCAAATGACTACCACATACAGCATATTCTACTGTATTTATATGGATTGGAACATACCCATTATAGTCCATATGTATGGTACAACATTAACGCAGCTGTGTTAATTCCCCTTTGCACCACAAAATTTGCCTTTTCAGGACTTCAAGCCTTGTCCTTTCTGTACCACACACTTTCATTCATTGCAAATGACATGGTATTTGGAGCTCTTATTTATCTTCCCATCAATGAGGATGGGCTTTGTCTTCTGCCTGCATGCAGAATAACTCTATAACTTAGGAGTAATCTGGGTAAATAACTCTCTATATCACAATCCATTGGAGACAATGCTTTTAATCCTGTTTTTATCGTTTGAACCATTCACTCCACAATGCCATTTGACTGTGAGTTGTAAGATGGTGTTTTGTATGAAACACAGCCAATATGTTTTAACCATGCACATAAACCGTCTTCACAAAACTCAGGTGCATTATCAGAGACCAAGGATTTTGGAATTCCATTTCTTAAAATCACTATCTTCAACACCCACTTCACAGTAGTGGCTTTTCTATCTGTGATTTTAATAACTTCAGGTCAACCTGAATACGAGTCGACTAATATCAGAAATAGTCCTATGCCTTAAATGTAGGCATGATCTATATCTACTCATGTCCATGGTCCCATTTCCTTTGTTCAAGAGTGAATTTTAGTTTGCCTAAATTTTTTTTTCTTTCTGCATACTTTGGGCATTTTTAACATACTCTTCCACATCTCTCGACTGACCACCATGCTTGCAACTTTAACCTCATTTACATAGCCAATATATCTCCATGTATATCATCATCCATAGCTTTAATTACTTCTTTAGTCAGGGACTGGAGATACTATGATATCTCCATTACATATAATTCTTTTTTCTATTGTTAATTTATGTCATGACTCTTTATAAGGCCTCTTAGTCATAGAGCAATTACTCCATGTATTTCTCTTTATTCTGTTCATAATTCTATTCAACACTGGATTCTGCCTAAGCTGATTTAAGGGTAATATATCCATTTCTATCCAGTGCAAAATCCTATCCTCACAATTTTAACTTGCTTCAACATTTTTACTCTCAAAATTTAACCGAGATAATGAATCCACATGTAGAATAGTTTTTCCTTTATACAATATCAAAGTCATACACCATAATCTTAATCACCCATCTTAATATCTTGGCAGATGTGACCTTGGCAACTCTCTTCTGGGGTTGAATATAAATTCCAAAGGCTTATGATCAGATTTTAACAGAAATTTCTTTCCCAGCAAAATATTTCTTATTCTTTCTGTGCTTCACACAATTGCCAATGCTACCACCACAATATTTTAATAATATGCCTCTACCAATGTTAGTTTTCTGGATAAGTAGATTAAAGGGTGATCTTCCTGTAACAATATTGTGGCTATAGCAGAGTCACTGGCATCAGTAATTAATGTCAATTCTTTTGGTGGGTCGAAAATTTTAATTACTAGTTTTTTTATGAGTGCCTTTTATAATTTCTCGAAAGCAATTTCCAGTCTTTTTATTCAAACTCGGTATTCTTCCTTATTTTGTTAAATGGTTCCACAAGGTCACTATATCATCGTAGGTATCTGTTGTTGAAATTGGTTAATCCTAAAAAAGATTCTCTTTTTTATTTCTGGGTGCAGCTATCTCTGATATCTTATTAATGAGTTTATCATCTGACGATATACTGTCTTTGGATATTTGATATCCTAGGTACAAAATACTCACCTTGTATCCCCTTAATAATCCAACATCCAGTTTTACAGACTTACAGACTCTTAACATGTCAATTCCTAAAAGACTGTTGACTTTGATGTTTGCCACCACTATGATGGATATTATTGCAAATCTATTTTTGTTTCAAACATGCTTTCAAAGTATCCTAAAATTTTGATGATTGACTCATCGAACTATTTCAACTGGAGATTACTTTTCTTTAGCTTTCGTCTACCCATTCTTTCCCCAAATTCCTCAGTATTAACATAACATCACTTCAAGTATCCACCTGCATGAGTAAAGTTACTCTGTTCAACTTCGCCATTTCCCTACTTTTATCCTCTGCTTTCATCTGAAATACTTCTGTACTCTCAATTGGGGGATCCATAGTTTCCACTCATATGTGCGCATAATCTCTGGAAATGATTCTTCTTTTTACACTTACAACATCATTTTTCAAAGGCAGGACACTTATTTTTGCTCTTTTCATGTTCCTTATTGCAGTATTTGCATACAAGTATGCTTTTAGCAGCACTGTAAGTCTCCATGCTGCCTTTGGAGGCATTAAATTTTTTAATCAATTCCAATTGTTGCAAGAATTCCACACATGCTTCCAGATTCATATTATGAACTTGAAGCTGCTCTAGAATCTTATGCCTGTACAAAATGTCAAACATTCCTTCAATCAGTCTTAGCAAAATTAGCTTGTCTTCTAGACATTTGTTCCAGACCCATTTTTTCAACCTCACAATATCTTGATGATTCATTCAATTGCTGTATGTAATGCATAATAGTTTTGTCTGGTTTCTGTCTACTTTTGAGAAATTTAGTTCTTTTCGCTATGATCAATCATTTTTTTTTGTTGTATATTGGCTTTGCAATTTCTTCATATGCTAAATCTTCCAACACTTTGGGATAGACCATGTTGGAGACTTTTTATGGCCTTACACCCGGTTTAGGCCAAAAACAAATCCATAACTTCATTTTCTCCTCCACTAGCTTTGGTGTCCTTTAGCTTTTTTACTCTTGACAATGCTGCAAAACAATTAAGCCAGGTTTCTACATATTCAGGATCCCCCATCATGGTTAGCAACCAATTGGTAATGCCATATTGTTATGATAGGTATTCTATCTGACAAATGTAGTCTCATCAAAAGAAGATAACTCTCCCATAGTTATAGCAATACTGCCTTATATACAGTACCACATTTACATATCACTACAAAATCATTATTCAACAATATTAAATCCTACACCATCTTATCCAAATAATAAAAAGATAAAATACAACATCCAAAAATAGAATCTTTATTTACACAATAATGTCAACATATACATATCTTACAAATTATATGCAATGCCTCTAAGGTCAATTTAAAAATTTTGACCATTGCTAAAATATAAAATGTTGCAATTTTCATTTATAGAATGGTGACTGCAAAATGCCAACTATGAATCATGTTTTTGTCTGTGAGACCCATCTGGCATAAACTTTGCAATATCTCAATTTTGCCACCCTTGTTTCCAGTGCATAAAAGCTGACATTCATTTCTGTACACATTTCTCTGTCATAATCTGAAAATCTGTATTGATAAACTGATCAAGGCACTTTAGTTCACAGAGTGACAGCTGTGCATGGCCACCCAGAATGTAACTTGACACACACACAAAGTTGCCATTACTGAAAAGCTTTAACAATTACCCAACTTTTCTCCTATTCACTGATTAGTTTCCATAAGTATTCAACAAGCATTGATGAATATCAATGGGTGCAATTTTTTTCTACATAGATGAATTCAGTTATACACCTGTTTCATATGCAATTTCATGTCAGATACTATTTTATCAAACTGCTAATTGTAACAAAACAAAAAGAAATTATGGGTTATTGGTGGGAATGTTTAACTTCTACTAGTATACTACCACTATGCACTTCTGATGTTGTGTATTACTTCACAGTAACTCATATATATTTAATTATACTTAACGAATTGTGCCCGTGTGTGTATGTATATATATATATATATATATATATATATATATATATATATATATATACACATACACAAGTTTTATTAAAGATGACTGACAAGGTACTGCAATGAAGCTTTTTATTTCATTTTTCTTGTGTTCATACAAGTGTTTTCTTTTCTGAACATAAAGCGTGTAAAAATTGAAAAATAAAACCATTCCCACCACTAGAAACATAAAAATGTCTACAGGTTCAGTTAAAAATAAAAAGTAAAACAGTCTTTGATAACGGTTAAGAGAATAGCCAAAAGCACTCAGATATGCAGAACATTCAGACAATTTTTACAAATTTTAGCAGCAACCATGCACTAATAGATGTTAACAATGATTCTCTTCTATTGAGTTTTTGTTTTTTTGTTCGGTGAACAAAAGTTTTTTGCATTCTGTGGAACTTGTCCAAATAATTTTTCATTCTGAACAATTTCATCTCATCTATCAACCATTGTCAATAGCATTGTTGGCTAATAAATTAGCTGAAAGTGCTCAGAACGAAAAATCATTTGGATAATTTCAACAGACACTAAATCAAAAAAAGAAATGTTTGCACACAAAGAAAGCACAAAAAAGTTAACTTTACCATTATATGGGAGGTATTTCTGCCACACCCTGTATCTCAGTCTATTATTTATCTACCTTATATATTCTATCTAATTTATTGTAATCAAAAGCAATCAATATTATACATGTGTAACTGAGCAGCCATGCTAGGGTTTTCCTTTCTCACTCTTTTGATTTCTTTTATAAAATCTCAATGAATGATTCACAATACTATATCTGGAAGCATCATTAATTAGTACATTCCACAAAAATTTCCTACCATGCATACATACTAGTTAAATTACATATGAATTGTGTGGGTGTGTATATTTATCTTTAAGAAACTTCACTGGAAACATGAATATTTACTAACATATTTTATGAATACAACTGAATACATATATGCACACGTGTGTATAGAT
Organism: Acanthosepion esculentum; assembly: GCA_964036315.1. NCBI lineage: Eukaryota > Metazoa > Mollusca > Cephalopoda > Sepiida > Sepiidae > Acanthosepion > Acanthosepion esculentum. Next base: position 23,175,378 of record OZ038515.1, on the reverse strand, counting down.
GTGTGTGTGTATGTATATATATATATATATATATATATATATATATATATAAAACTGATATATGATTATATAAGTGCATGCATATGTAACAGGGCACTGACCCTGTTCAAACATTTAATTGCATAAAATTGCAGGCTGGTGATTTGGAGGGACTAATTGGATAATAATTATAGTTTTCAGGAGAATAAGTTGAATGGTTAAGAAAAAATGAAAAAAAAAAACAGGTTAAGAATTATGTTTTACACAATAAAATGAATTTAAAAACAGTCCAAAGAAAATCAAATCAGCAAAATTGAGCAAAACCAAGGTACCCCCACCCAATCGACTTCCCACTGATAAGACATGATTAATGTGCTTTTTGAATTTTTTGGTCCTGAGAAATTAAATTTGGAGATTTGTTTACAATTATACTATCTGTCCAAAACACAGACATTCCTACAGAAAAATTGACCTAAATTCTTTTAAATAAAGAAAGCATCTGGGTCATGCCTAATTCCCAAACTTGGGGTTTATGTTGATGCTGTCTAACAAAAACATCATTATCTTTATAGAAAGGAAGGTCAGAAAATTCTAAAAACAAAGAATGCCATGTAGTTATCAACAGATCTCCTAAGATTATGACAGTTGGGGTCAGAGTAGAAATTCAATATATCAATGTCACATTTTAGTGGGGAGTCATCAATATAAAAAGGTCTGAGGGATACACAAAGGACAGTCGGCTGGCAATCTCACAAAAAAACACACCTACATTTTTAGTGGTTTGAGTGAACACACAGACACATGCCCTGCTTTATTTATTTTTATAGAAATTACTACTAGGTTTCACAAATCAGTATCTAGTAGGGGAAGGGGAAGAGCTTCTCAGTAAATAAACATTTTATTCAGTTTTTCTTTATATTCAATAAACTTTTTGTTAGAGTTATCAACAGTGTTGTGCATGAGTTCTTATTTGAGCCCTGATTCCCTACATTTTCCTTAGACAAAAAGAGACAAAAGTTACCACAGCCATAAGCAAGAATTACACAATCTTGTCTGTGGTACACAACGTATATAGATGGGTCCACATAAGACATTGTTGTCAATCCCAATATCGTAAGATTTTGGGAAACCCAAATCAACCCTATTCAGATGGCACTCTGGCCCCAACCAAAGAAGGAAAAGAAAGCTGGATGACCCATAATATTGGTATTACTCAACAAAGATAATGGTGCTAGTGACTAAAGAAGAGGAAGAAGATAAAAAGAAAGTGAATAGGGTGTGGGTTACACATGTATATTTGCACTTAAATACATATGATCACACAGGTCAGTAGATGTATGTTTTACACTGTTAAAAAAATGGGCTGTCTATTTATGTACATATAGCCACTAAATATAACATAAGAAATATTTGTATGTTTATAACAATTCTTGATATTTACAAAATAACTGAAGCACAAATTAATGTCATTCTTAATTTTTTTTAAATGTTTCTTCTCTTTGACTCGTGATTTACGTTCAAGTGTAATATCCATTTACAATGAAGATCATTGATTTGGACAACTGAATGCCATCACTTGATCTGTTTATCTGTATAACTTTATGATGATATTTTGAATTGATAAATTGAGATATTTCTCAAATATTTCACCAATTGCTTTATAACTTCTGGAAAGATTGTTTGTTAAAATATTATAGGATTAACATCAACATAATTGTAGCTAACACACACACACAAGGATAGATGTACACATTCAAGCTCTTAAATAAAGTGACAGAGGACATTTTGGGTGTGTATATAAACTTTTGCATATGCATTTAGTTTGATACAAACAGTCATTTATCAAATTCTTTTTTGATGGTATAGGAAAATAAGTATGTCTCTGCATGTGGTCAAAAAATGAATTCCTGACTCATGCAAAAATTTAATTCAGAAAATTACTATATAATAGATAACTGTATCTTTATATAATCTAACACACCTGTCCGCCCTTTTCATATATAAAATTTAGTGACAAAAGTGTTCTTTGATAAGAAACTTTTATAGGATTAGGATATTTATTAGTTACTCTATTTTGTAGTAAATGATAAAAGCTCTTTATTGGGCAAAAAAAGAAAACCATCTTCTTATATACACAAGTAAATGTACATACATATGAACACACTCACACACACACAGACATATATATATGTGTGTGTGTGTGTGTGTGCATGTAAGCATACATAAATAAATTATCAATTCTATATATATATATATATATATATATATATATACATATATATACCCTACCTATATATATATATATATATATATATATATATATATATATATATTTTGAACAATAAAAATTATTAAAAAAATTAATTAAAATTTTCAAACATACTGGGTTGTAGATTAATATTACGTTTTTATTATTATTATTTCATTTAGATTCCTCGACTAGTTTCAGCCAACATGGCCATCATCATCATCATACACACACACACACACACACACACACATATATATATATATATATATATATATATATATATATATATATATATATATATATAGGTAGGGTATATTTAAGAACTCATACAAACAAGCTTTGTTAAATTCAACTAACATGGTCTGTGTTTAATATTTTTTATTGTAGTTTTCTCATTTTTTTGTTTGTAGATTATATATATATATATATATATATATATATATATATATATATATATATATATATATATATATGTATGCAGGTGTGCAGTGAAATAGGAAAGAACACGTTAGGTAGATAATCCGGTGTTCCTGTTAGGGGTCTCGGCTCTCGCTTTTGAAACATGAGAACTCTTATGTAGCGGAGGAATCATATTTTTAAAAACTAAAAATATTATTATAATATTATATATATATATATATATGAATGCATGTTTGTAGGATAAATAACAGTACTCAAAACAAAAGTCGCAATAATGGGACAAATTTAAAAAAGTTATTAAATGAGGTGTTTTGCTGACAGTGTCTTTTAGGTTCCATATCATCAGGTTGAAATGAAAGACAAAACTGTGTATAAGGAAAATGTGTTGGGATTTTTGAGGACAAGAAGGACAATAAATAAATTGCCCTGATCAACAGATGTAATAAAGTAATTTATTGCCTCTCTCATCCCTCAAAATCTCAATACATTTTCCTTTGACGCAGTTTTGTCTATCATTCAAACCTGAAGACATTGAACCTGACATATGTCGTCAGTGAAACTGTCATTAAAAACCATGACCAAATTGATAACAGCATTTTTCTTCTATAGGAGCAGTTTCTGTTGATACAGGTTCAATTCCAGTTGGAGGCACAATTTTTCCTTTAGTAAGACTACTCAAACTAGTTTGGTTGTTATCAATTTCACTGTTTAACAAAATAAAAAATGGAGATAGCAGCATAAATGTAAACATGTGTACCCACTAAAAATAACATTTAAAGTAATAAGAAAAATATATCTCAAGATTTAAGCAAACATCGGAAAGAATTAGCTTAGATAATGGAAGACACATCAGAAGATGAAAGCATAACTCAAAAGACAATTCTCCTTTTATTGTAGCAAAAAGGTAAATTACAGAGAGAAGCAGGATTTGAGATAAGCAGGTTAATGACTTTGGGCACTAAAAATCTTATTTACTATATTTAATGGACACATCTTCAATTTCTTGCCACTGCTGTTTCAAACAAGATTTGACTCAAAGTATAATCCAATGTCTTTTTGCTTACTCAATCCCTAATTTGGCAAAGGACATGGCTGCTACTACTTTAAGACTTTTCTCACAATGAACTGCTTTCTCAGTTTGTCTTTTGAACCCTATTTTTAAATGCCAAATAATGTTTTCAGTTATGTACCTCTTATCCATTAGTCTTTTAGCATCAACCATACCCAAACTATTCTAAAACATACTGATAATTTTGTCACCCTACAATCGTATGTTGACAAGCAAAACATTTTATATATGATAACAATATATACTTTTTTTATATATCAAGAAAACTTTTAAGGGAAAGAATATATATATATATATATATATATATATATATATATATATATATATATATATATATATATATATGATGGCCTCATTTCTGAGTACACCAATCTACTAGGACAGTCAGTCAATCCATGTTGCACATACCTGCTTGGGCATATTTGTGTTTGTTCAATACCTACTGAGCTCACAGCTAAACCTGTGTTTTATAATGTAACTATAGTGAGTAGACTGTAGCTAGTTTCTCGGGGAGAGAGCATGATCAACAGTTTGAACAATATCATTATGACAATCTGTCATAAGGATTTGTGACTTTGTGCTAACACAACCATTGACATTTTTAAATGGTTCCATCTACTTAATTTTACCCATAAGTCTTGGGTCAGCCTGTGGTACAGTTTTCAGGTAATTTCCCATGGTACTGGTATTAACTCTCGGGGCTGATAACACAAGGATGTCATCCCCCTGACAAATCAAACATGGTGAAATGTCAAACCAAGTCCTATAGTCAGAAAGCAAACATTGTAACCACTTGGCCTCATTGTGGGTCTCTCTCTCTCTCTCTCTCTCTCTCTCTCTCTCTCTATATATATATATATATATATATATCTATCTATATATATATATATATATATATATATATATAATCAGTGTGTTCAACTGTGTGTGAAGCATTGGGAAATGCTACTCCATAGATAAGAGTGGGAATATGGGGACACCTAACCTGGACAAATTGGCCAAAATGTCAGAAATTAATACTCAGATGACTCACTAATCATTCAACTGAAATATAATTCAGCTGAATGCAGACTAATTTTGCGTATGTGTGTATGTATATATATATATATATATATATATATATATATATATTATAATTATTTTAAAAATAAATTTGGTTCCTTCGCTACATAAGAGTTCTCATGTTTCAAAAACTAGAGCCGAAACCCTCAATATAATTATTAAAATTAAATTGAATTAAGGTATCAAGCACTGTTTCATCCTCAAGCAAAAATTTAGGAATAACCAATCTTGAAATTTACACATCTTTATAAGTATGTTCCTTTGCAAAATTAATTACTATGGAAACGGCTGGGGCGGCCATTTTGGTTATGTGGTCTAACAGTTAATTCTTATTCACATATCAGTCACCTGCGAAAAGGTCAAGCTGAGGTAGGGTGGGGTATCTATTTCAAAGTGGATGATGGCATTCATGTACGCTCATCGTCTGGTTAGTTTAAAGCGAAAGATAGCTTTTGGCACCACAGTATGTCGTTAAATGTCAAGAGAATTTTATTTTATTTTATCTATTTACTTATTTATTTATTTATTTATCCAAATGGCTGTTTCATATATAAACGCATCGCACTGAACTACAATTTGTTTTTTTGACGACTTCATAAAGGGTTTTTCTATTTAATAATTGGGCTAAGCTTTTAAGACCTTTATCAAACTATGAAATTTAATTATTTTTTTTTAATATGCTAATTATTTAATGCGAACATTTTTTGATGTTGCCAAAAACCATTAACTCCTGTCTATGATTTAATAAATTTTAATTATTTAGAAACTTAATAATGTGTAGTTTTTCATGTAGGCATAAAGAGCATGGGTCATCCCAGGTTTTACAAGTTTTTGTTCTATTTATTATTTTCCATCTTACTTTTGGTGTTTTATTCATTTCTTTTAAATGCCAAAAATATTTGGATAGGGATGTCTGATTTCTATTTCTAATATTATTGAAGAAGCTTTTGTGTTGTCTCCATCGAATTTTAAATTCATTCTTCGTTGACCCAATGTATATCCTATCAGTGTTAGGACTCTCAATAGATGAGATAGTGCATTGGTATAACACGGATTTTGTGAGGCATTTATTTTCCAACAGGCAGTCTTTAGGGTTTCTACAATCACATAATTTTTCATTATTTTTGTCTAATTTTAGTTTAGGATTTTTATTGATACTGTTTTGGCGTGCGTGTTTTTCCAGGATTTTATTATTATGTTTTTTTATGATTCTTTCTAGATTTTCAGTGCAACTGTAACTTAATTTTAAGGTGTTTTTATTAAAGATCTCGCTAAGTCTGCTATTAGTAGGAAAGTGTTTTTTCAATTAAAGCTAGGAACTTATGTCCTAGTTTAGTACTAACCATTTGGTTGAACGGAGGGGTATACCAGATGATTTTTCTTTTCCTGTTTTTCTTCCTATTGGAACTATTGTTTTTATAGCTTATGTTAGCGTTTTTGTATCCGCTATTTTTTAGGGCTGTGTTATAAAAATTACTGTGTTGTCAGAATATTTCCTTATTAGCGGAGTTCATGCTGATTCTTTTCTCTATTGATGTGGGTATATGCTAAATTATAGATGGAGGGTGGTTTGACTTAGGGTGTACATACAAGGGATTAGTGTTAGGTTTTTTACAGAAAACCTAACACTAATTGCTTGAGGATGAAACAGGGCTTGATACCTTAATTCAATTTAATTTTAATAATTATATTGAGAGTTTCGGCTCTCGTTTTTGAAACATGAGAACTCTTATGGAGTGAAGGAATCATATTTTTAAAAAAATAATTTTAATTTAACCTCTACTTCTGTATGGAGCACTGTTTTTTAAAAATAAAAATAAAAATACTAAAGAACTCCGGATTATTTACCTAACGTGTTCTTTCCTATTTTTCTGCATACCTGCACATATATATATATATATATATATATATATATATATATATATATATATATATATCATCCTGCAAATATCTATAAAACGACACTTACTTGATCAGGTAGGGACTCTACAAGACCTGTGATGAGTTCCTCTGGAACCTGGTGCCAGGATTTTAACAGCATGTCATTTAACTTCTGCAAGTTATATGGTGGAAACTCTACAGAATGTTGGTCCATCATATCTCAAAGTGCTCAATGGAACTGAGGCCTGGGGAGTTTGGTAGTCAGCATAATAAAGTCAAGTGTTTTTCATCATACTTGCCATGAACAAATGTATATGATCTTCAATAATGTTGAGATAGCTGACACATGATAATGTACCTTACACACAAATAATAGGATTCAGTATTTCTCAGTTGAACTTTGTCCAAGCCATTACGTAAGTTGTTGAATCCTGATGTTTTCACTTAGCTAGGATAAAAACACTTACCTGTCATCATCTTCTTTAGGAAAAAGACTTATTGGATCAGATTATAGTCTTCCATTGATATAAGGTCAAGTTTCAATGTTTTTATATCAATTACAAACACTTTTATAATGGACATTGGGTAGTATAGGTATTCTTTCTGGTTCATGCAACAAAGATCAATGCTGTGATACATTAATTCCTTCCTTCCTTTATTCATTCACCTACTTGGGCCACAGTAGCCTTTCTGGTAGGAAATTTAAATTTTTGGCATCTGATATGGGTTGTATAACAATAGAGGTTGATGCCAAATAACCCATAATTTTAATACCCTCTAACCCTTTGTTGAGAAAATCTCAGCACCCCGCTCCCAATCTGTGACTGTGAGAAGTGAGCAAAGATACTTACCTTAAGTAAAAAAAAAAAAATCTACTTCTGCAACGTAGCTTCTCTGTCAGATAACTTGCATAGTATAACAATGGGTAAAAAAAAGAGAAAAACTTTTCCTTTATAACCACTTCAGTGATCACATGATAACAAGTCCCGAGACCTTGTAATTACAAAAAATTGGTAAAAAAAGGTAACAGCTTTTAGCTGACCAGAACAACAAACCAGGTAAATACCTTACTCCTCCCACCTGAACTGTCAATTTTTCCACACCTTAAGAAGCTGAGCAGTAATCTGCCAAAGTACAAAGGTGAATTATATTATTGAATTCATTAATGTAAAAAAAATTGAACCTATTGACATTTATCAATGCTTGTAAACTGTTTATAGAGACCAAATACTGGATGTTAGCACAGTTAGGTGATATGTAATGTGTTTCAGCAATGGCAAGAGCATTGTGCATCATAAGCCACATTCAGGCCAATGAAAGAGCATCTTTTATGTTCTTATATAATATCTAAAAACAGCTAACATGAAACAAAAACAGTGCATTAGCAAATTAGTTTTCTTAATGTGATAGTCCATTGTTATGGTAACACAAAGCTTGTTTGATTACTGGCATCAAGTAATGCCTCCTATTAAAAAGAATGTTATCAGTAAGATCAGGTTGTGTAACTGATAAATATATAACTTTGCATTTTACACACTAGAATTTTGTCAACTATTATAAATGTTTTTCTTTTTTTAAAAAAATAATAAATTTTATTTGAAAATATTATAACAATGTGAGATTTTGTTATTTAGGTCACAACATGGTTGGTATTTAATATTGGTAAGATTTTCCAGATGTGCTTATGTGGACAATATATGTAAAGTTTCAGCTTTTAGTAACCGTTCTTGTTGAAAATGTTAGTAATAAATTTTTTGGCAGGGACAAGTTTTACTATGTAAACAAATTTAAAAGATACACCTTAGTATATAATATGGTGGCATATGTAGAGAATGTAATAATTAGCCACAAATGGCAACTACTGAAAGAAAAGAGGAAAAGGGAAGAAAAAGAGAAAAGGCTAAGGAGCGAGTGAAAAAGAAAAAAAAACAAATGAAGGAAAGAATAAATGATCATGATACCCTGCATGGGTGCACACACAACTATAAACAATACATAGAAAAAACTTACCCCAATGTTAAATGTATAAAAAGCAAAAAGTATATGCAGTAAATTGCTGATATCCCCTGAAGAGTGGACAGATAGCACTGCCTATGAAACTTTGGAGTCAGGATGCTGAAGGTAACATCAGTCAGTTAAGTGACAAACTTTTACTTATATTATATTATGTATATATATATATATAATATAGAAAAAACAACTGAAAAGTTTCAAATTAAAAAAAATTGAATGTGTTTTTGTGAAAGTATTTATTTATATTTTTTTATATATATATATATTTGATATTTCAGATCGGCCCTGATCTTTCATCAGAAATATATATATATATATATGCAATCCTTGAAAAAGATTTGAAAAGCACCTACTGATACAAGGATACTAAAAAGCCAAAGAAACATAATATGTGTAATAATGCATAGATACAATTTTATTAACCTACAAAAGATTCTTTGATGTCTTAGAAAAGCCCAAAATATTAAGGTGTAAAACAATTTATGTTCAAATACTGCTTGGAAGCCAATAAAATTCTTTGAACCAAAAATTTAAAAAATCCTAAGCAAAGAACGTTTGTTAGACCAAATGTGTGTATATATATATATATATATATATATATATATATATATATATATATATGCACACACATACAAATAAAATCTTAATAGGATTGTTTGCAATTTATGAAAGTACTACTTATGTATTTTAGTTTTAATAGTATCTAACATAATTCTGTAGTGAACTCAAAGTTCATTCAATTCATGTAATATTTTTGTAGATGTTACAGTCTAGTGATCTAATTTCTAAAGTTTTATTCATAAGGAATTTTTTAAATTTACCTTTATATTGAAAGCCCCCTTCCCCCATTTAATATCTTCAAAATACATGTCTTATTTTTGGGAGGGCACAAATCTTTACATCAAAAATAATTATTAGATAAACCTTTTATTTCTCATGTCACCAATATTTATAAACCTTTGTATAAATCCTACTTATTCGGGCTATCTTCAATAACACTTTCAGTTTTTAAAATCCAATTTTTATTTTTATTACTGCCAAAACTCATTTTGAGGTCAATGCCTTTTCTAATAATCTGCCATCATTTGTTATAATTGTATTTTAGTGTATTTTTGCTATTTGTGTCAAGGTTTATAAATCTTCAAAATTGATTTAATTTATTTCTTGAGTAAACAATAAGACGGTAGTTGCCTTTTCATTTTTTCTTTCTTGAATATTTTTCCATTTTGTTGCATTGGGAATTTACCAACTGAGATGGATTTCCTGAATATGCTATGAAAAGGAAAAGTATTTGAAGAACAGAATGACAAAAAAAAAAGGATAAAAGGGAAATAGGAAAAAATGACATATGTAAGGAAGTAAAAAGTAAATGCACAGAAAAAGTAAAAAGTATATTTAGGAAGGAAGGGAAGGAGAAAAGTCAGAAAAATATATATCACCATAAAAAAGGTAATAATTGAAAATAAAAAAAAATAAACAATGCTTTTACTTGTGGTAATGGAAAAAAAGGAAGCTCTAACAAATGAGAGAAGTGCACAAATTTGAAAACTAAAAAGAAAATGTTCTAAAATACGAAGACAAGAGAAAAATGAATGTTGGATAATAGAATAAGAAAAGCTACAATCAATGAAGAAAAGTGAATGAAATGTGGTTTCATAATCTGAATGAAAGTTGAGGTAATGAGGAATTAATGATAAATTCTGAATGTGGAAAGTCTAGTGCAATTGCTAAAAAAAGGAAAACTTTCAGAGAAAAATGAATAAGAACTGGTTAAAAAAATTGAAAGCTAGATGGAAGTTGTGAAAAAGAACTGGACAAATATTTAAAGAAAAATGAAAGAAAAATATTTGTTATAGGAAGATAAAAATGGGGAGAATACTAAAGCAAAAAAGAATTTATTCTAGTGTGCATATATATATATATATATATATATATATATATATATATATATATATATATATATGTCAGGCAAAATGAGTATAGATTGGATATTTGATGTCAGAATATTGGGTGATTTTTTTATACAATGTTGGAATGTGAAATTTCATTGTAGTAGATTGATAGCAAGACATAGGTGATTTTTGCATTGGGTTGAAATCAAGATTTTTATTCTCTGGTAAATTTGAAATAGTGAGCATATCAAACTGATAGATGGGAGCATAATTTGGGAATCTTAGTTTTGTGAATTAGAAATATCAGTTGTAAAGCCTGAACAAATAAAGGTTGTCTCATTGAAGACAGACTTTTATGCAGAGTCAATGATTTGGTTGGTGTTTTTATATTTCAAAGTCAACAAGAAATGCCCATTCAGTAATCTGTTTTGAATGTCCTACTAGATAACAATTAATTTCCTTTTTCACAAAAATAAGTTACCAAAAGTACAGCCAAGTAATGCATATTTCAAATGATTGGCTGTTAATGAATTTCCTGTGAACAAAAAGAACCAGAAATTAATTCTCACAGGCAGTTTGCAATGTTCACTTAAAAAAATTAGATTCACATGATTGAATTTTTTTTTTACATTTAAAATGAATAAATACAGTTATTGTTTAAAAAAAAACAAAAAATTACCAGTAAGAAAAGGTTTGTGGAAGGGAATATGTAGTTAAGTGATTGTGCATAAAGTAATAAAACTTACATGAGAGGGCGGTAGATAGTATTTAAAACAGTTTAATGATGAAAGCAGGGGTAGAAGTGCTTATCTATGGGGAAACGAAGTGAATTAATTGAGAAAACTGAGAAAGTGAGGGATTAAATATGGTGGTGGCAACTACAATGGTTGGGCACTGAGGAATTGTGGGTAAGGGTGGTAGTTATAAAAGAAGAATCACGAGTGAGAGTAGATTTTTTTTTGATGGCTGTCGAGATTCATCAGACTCGTTCCCACAGTGCGTACTATATCTTTTTTTTAGCCCCCACCCCCGAAGTCGTATGTAAGTAACATTTGTTTGGAGAATAGATAATATTTTTTGTGGCATACAATAACCGTTTAGTAATTGCCGAACTGAGAATTCTTCAAACTCTGTGATGGATGAGAAAGGCTGTGAAGGCCCTAGTCTTAAGACTTCAGAAAAAAAAGAATATGAATTTGAAAGACATTGCAAAAAAGTTTTAAGGCTACTGAAAACGAGGTGTCTAAAGAAGAAAATATAAGAGACAAATGAAAATTCTAACACTGAAAATTACAGAGAATATCAGCTAACCAGACCATTGGAAAAGACACAAAATGCATCTCCTATCTGGAACGTACCTTGTCTCTGTATTATTGATATCGAAGACTTTGTAAGGCAGGCAAGGGATTGTACCCATTTGGTTAAACAAGAGGTGCTAATCATAAAGATAACAGAACTGAAGGAAATTGCAAAAAGAATAGTTTTTCATTTCATTGTAGATTTTAAACAAAAAAAAACGAAACAAAATTGTTGAATCAACCAAGGACTGTACCAAAGCCCCTTTGATAAAGCATTGTCAGATCTGGGAGTCAAGATCGTAAAAAAAAAAGAAAATTCTCACATCAGACAAAGAAAAAAAATTGAAAGATTATCAAAAGCAAAGAAAAATATACATAACAAGGCAGTATGGGTCGAATATGTACATCAGCGTTGGACGCGGTGCACGAAGAAGTGTCAAGCTTCATCTCTGAACTTAACTGAGTACCCACAAAAAAAAGAGCTGTGGCGAACTTCACCAGATTAATTTAACTTTAGATTAGGAAACAGGGCACATGGAGAACCAAAAGACATCGTTACACATAAAATATGTATTTAACAAGATGTACAATATCAAACAAGGATGTGAAGGAAAGCATGCATTTAAGTAAGAAAAGGTTGAATTAGCCAAGAGTTGTCTCTCTTTAACTGTTATTTTAGTGTTCCAAAGTTCACTGGAAGAATGTTCATGAGAGTCTCTTGTAATGATTATTCTTGAAAGATATTGCTGTGTAAGAAGAGTTTATGTGAGTGTGTACAAGGTATGTTCAGCATGTGAGTGGTGTGTGTGAGTGAGAAAGTTGGCGCATTGTTTCAACTGTCAAGGATTCATTTGGCAGTTGAATTTCTCACTAATGAGATGAAAAAGACCTTAGCTTAAATAAGTGACTGTAGGCTCCAAATTGCTGCATGGGAAGAATTATTTTTCACATGCAAATGATCTGATTGGTTGGCATCGACCAAGTGGTCTAATTGGTTAGATCAATGTCTCTCTGGTTAGCTAGTATAAATGTCCGAGGCCTAAGGTCGGAGTCTCGCAGGGCGAGTCTCTCTCGCGGCCTTCAGCGCCTCGGGGTGAATGTTTGTTGTGTGCAAGAGACCCGGTTTTCTTCTCATGACCGTGAAGACCATACTGTCTAAGGGGTTCTCCCTTTATTCAGCATGTTTTGATGGTCGTTCGTGAGGTGTCTCTTGGCTGGTGAAAAAGTCTTTGAAGGCTGTCTTCGCAGATTCGGTGGGCAGACTTTGCGTGCTGGATGTTACCATAAAGGATAAGGCTCTGCGTTTTATTGGGGTTTATGCATCCAATCTCCATTCTGGGCGGCCTGCTTTGTTTCGGCTGATCGAGCCGTTCTTGATGACATCTCGTCGGGTAGTTTTAGCGGGGGATTGGAATGCTGTCCTTGACCCCGATATAGATCGTGGGGGCAAAATCCGGGTACTAACAACCAGGACGTGAAACCATTTCAGGACTTTATTGACAGGTTTGATCTTGTCGATAAGTACCGGAATGAGCACTCTCGGGAGGTAGCTTGGACTTGGACAAATAATGGCAACTCGGCTCCTGGGACGCTTGCTAACTACCTCGACCGAGTCTTAGTTAGGAGAGTCGATGTAGGGCTCCTAGGGTATCCAAGTTTCCATTATATAGTTTATCAGATCATAGGCTTGTCCGGGTCCGTGTAAACTTAGATAAGCCTAAGGTTAGGTTGGCTGGCTACTGGAAATTAAACTGTTCATTATTTGGTGAGCAGGATTTCCGGGACTAGCTGCTACTATACAGAGTGAATTGATGGGGCGGTTGTAGGGAACCCCTGATGGGATAAATTAAAATAAAAAATTAGAACGTGTTCTGTTGATTTTAGTCGTCGACTCAATCTAGATAGATTAGCGGCGCAAACGGCTTTAGAACAAAAAGTTGATCGGGCAGTTAAATCCCGTGATAGTGGAGAAATAGCCTTAGCTAAAGCAGAGTTGTCCTCCCTGCTTTTCAAGAAGGATCAAGCTCTGGTAGTTAGGGCTAGGTGAAAAAGAATGTCATCTGAGGCGACGAATATGGCCGCTGAATTGCGCGCAGAGGAGAATCGGAGCGCGTCTCGGTGTCATATCGAGTGCGTCACATTGCCGGATAAGTGAACCGTGACTACAAGCGCGGGCATATGGGAAGCCTTTTCGGGGTTACTTTCAGGAACTTTTCACCAGGGAGCCCGGTCTGAGCCCTGCTCCGTTCGACGCCTATTTAGCCGACTTTCCTTACCTTGAGGCAGCTGAAGCGACTGGGTACGAGGGTCCCATCACAAAATCGGAAATCTGGGAAGGCCTGAAATAGGTTGAATAAATCTCCGGAACTAGATGGTCTTCCCTACAAAGTTTACTTGAGACAGTCGCCCGTTTTTGTTCCTTTCCTGGAACTGATTTTCAACAACTGGATGAATCAGAGGTCTATACCCAACGCTTCACCAGGAGTGTGATCAAGTTGCTGCGTAAGGACAAAAACAGTGGGGATGGGGTAGATAACTTTTGCCCTTTAACCATGTTTGACACAGAGTTGAAGATTTTGACGAAGATCTTAGCCAACCGTTTGCAGCTTGTCCTGTCTAGTCTGATTGGCTCCGAATAGACTTCTGCTGTGAAGGGCAGGACTATTCAGGACAACCTTCATATGGTACGCTTGATCTTAGAACATGTCGACAGTGAAGCCGCGCTGATCAATTTCGATCAGTCCAAGGCCTTCGATAGGGTTGACCATCGTTTCCTGGTGGCTGTCCTTTTGGCGGCTGGTTTCGGGCCGGACTTTCGCTCCTGGATCTGACTTTTGTATGCGACTCCCGGTACGCTGGTGGAAGTGAATGGAGTAAGATCGGAGCCTTTCGTATTGTCTCGCTCCATTCGTCAAGGTTGTCCGCTTTCGCCTTTGCTTTACGTTCTTGCGTTGGAACCTTTCCATCGCAAGTTAAAGGCGAATCCGGTCCTATGCAGAATTTCCCGGCTTGGAGCTACCACCTCGGCCAGGTATTCTGCCTATACTGATGACGTTTCGGTTCTCGTGTCGAACAGAACCGAGATTGACGAAGTCAGCAAAGAGATCAGTGGTTATAAGATGGTGACAGAACCGCGATAAGTCTGTTGGCTTGCGGTTGGGTGCGTTGAAGGGAGTTTCTCTTCCCGGACCTTTCCTCTGGACGGATGGGCTGGTCAAGATACTTGGTGTCTGGTTCGGTCCTGATCTCCAGTTGGAAATGAATTGGTCGGAAGTATAAGGGAAGGCCGACATCGCAATTAATTTGTGGTCTCGGAGGAGGCTTTCCTTAAAGGGGAGGGCGGAAGTATGTGTTTCACACATCTACCCGATTCTCCTTTACCGACTCTCTGTACTTCCACTTCCGTATACCACACTAATGTCATTAGTAAGGCTCCTGTTCTCTTTCTTGTGGAGAGGCAAAGTCGCTATGGTATCTCGGGAAGATCTGTTGCCTTCATCCATCTGAGAGCGGTCTGGGTATGCCTAGCATTGAGATTCGTCAACATATGCTTCGCATCGCCTTCCTAGACCGAATGTGTCGCGAATCGGATGAAGAGGTCGCCTTCTGGAAGGAAGACGTCCGCAGAAACTTCCCATCCCTGATAAGTGTGCACTCGAGCGAGGAGGAGGTTGGCCGTACACCCCGAGCCGAATGCTCCCTCTACCGCGAATATCGTCGTGCGCTGAAACGCCTCTTATGGACTTCGGATGACCTCTCCAACGTCCAGGAGTTGTCTCGTAGGGCATTGTATCGAGTATTAGACGGAGGTGGGGGTCCGTTCGTGATGAGCTGATTGACGAGCTCGGTCTTACGAAGCAGGAGGCTCGCTCAATATGGCCTTGGGCGCCTGGGTTGAAATGCCTCAATAAATATGAGGCATCACTCGCCTGGCTGGTGATTTGTGGGGCCCTCTGGGTCGCCAAAAGACTTCGTTCAGCGGGCTTGGAGAAATCTCCAAACTGCCGACGCTATATTGGGGAAGTCGAGACCATTGGTCACGCCTTCTCTCATTGCAGGGTGATAGCGCCGTTGTGCAAGTTTGTTGAAGGCCTCATGGTCCGCATGCTGCGAGGAAAGTTCTTTGTCCTTGAGGCCAGATCTGTTTGTAGCAATGTGGTGCCGCAGATGACCAAGGCTGAACATTATGTGTTCTTTTGCTTACTAGGTGTTATGAGAGTCGTGATTTTGGTCAGTGATGTCAGTTCTCTGGTGGATGCGGGACACCTTTCGTTTCGCGTGTGTATTTTTTCCTATTTGTTGTTGTGTCAGAGTGAGTGCGTGTCTATGTGAGTGCTTGGGATGGATGAATGATAGACTGCCGTACAAATTGCATTTGTTGCTCGTATTTCTCACACTGCTGGCATTGACCTTCCCCCACTGGATGGAGCAGAGGAGGAGTATTCCTCAACGTTTCACCAGAGGATGGGGGCCATATTGAACTAACTAGGTCGTCCGTCAAGAGATTCGGTTGCGCATATTAAGATGCACAAAGGCACTAATCTGTTCCATAATTTCCCTCTGAATCGGAATAATTAGGTCTCAGCCATTGTCCAATATGAAAAATCTTTTGCATGGCACCATTACAGTTCAATTTTTTAAAAAATTGTTATGTTAGAGATTGTCTTTGCAAACCAGGTTGTACTCGATCGTCTGATATCCCCCAAACAGACGTGTATTGTGAAAGGTAGTACGAGCCAAGATAACTTCCATTTAGTTCGTACGATCATAGAAAAAGTCGGTAAATTAGACTGATAAATTAAATTTGGGTCCATTCAAAGCCTTTCATAGGATGGCTCATCGTTTTCCGGATGCTATCTTGTTTGCGGTTGAATTATAGCCCCATTTTTTCTTGGATTTAACTCTTGCATGCGACTTCGAGAGTTGAAGTGAACGAGGTAAGATCGAAGCATTTCATGTTGTCCAGATCTTTTTTTAAAGTTTTCTATTGTAGCCCACGCTGTGCTTCCTTGCGTTTGGGGCCTTTTCTGAACGTGTTGTCGGCGAATCCGGTCATATGCTTGATTACGTTACTAATAGCATCTCGTCCTCACATACTTATAACGAGCAATGCCGAGATCGACTAGGTTGGTAAAGAAATCTGGAAGTATGAGACTGTTACAGATGCCAAAATTAATCGTAATAAATCTATTTGGCTTGCAGTTAGGTTCGTAGAAGTTTATCTTCTCCAGGGACCCCTTCAAGTTGGACGAACAGGCCTTGCAAGATACTCGACATCAGCTAGAGGAAGATTGGCTGGAAGTAATCTTTGTATAGTAATAACTTTTTACTTGTTTTCAAGCATCTCCGTCTGCTAGATAAGTTAGCTAATCGTTGTTACTCAGGCACATTTGTGTTTTTTCAGCACCCACAATGCCTACCTATGGTTTATATTGCAACTACGCCATTTATAAAGTAAACCTTTGATTAATGCAGTTTGTTTATTTTTTTTATTCATCTGAGACATGAGGAAAGAGGGCTTGGACAACACTCACAATGCATTGAAGGTAAAAGGGGCAGGGGTAGGCAGCAGGCTATTTACTTGATAAGAAAATTTGAATGGAGGATGAAAGTGTAAGATGTTTTTTTAATCATTTCACCCCAAGCAAAGCAGTACAACTGCAAAATGATGAGACCTGGCTGCTAATCTAATAGTGCACTTAAATACATAAAATCTAGGTACCATAGAGGAAAGTTAATCAAAACAATTACCATAAAAGTATTTATAGAAAAGGCAAAGAAAAGCTACATTATGGTGGTGAGAAAGTGATTAAAGCTAAAATGCTAGGTCATGACCAATAATAATTGCTGATTCTTCTTTGAATTTTAATAAGAATCTCTAAATACATAGAAGAATCACCAGACCATATAAAGCAACAAGATTCAATGCATGTATGAATGGTAGCCTATAAATATGTAAGATAGATTCCAGAGTGAAAAATCATCACAGTGAACCAACCTTCCTAACAGCTGACCTAGCAATGGATTTAATATAGTCTTTCCATTTCATGTCAGCTGAGAACATTAGCCTGAGAAGGCATGAGGGAGTCAATCTCCTGGAGATTAGCATCATCCATACTGATGGAAGGCAGAAAGGAATCTCTCAGATGATTAACAGAGAGAAGTTTTGTTTTGGAGATGTTAAAATTAACAAGCCATTCCTTGCACCAGTTAACAACAGAAAGTAGATTGTTTTTTTAGATCAGCTGCCAATTAGAATTTTAAATATTTAATTGAAGATGGACGAATGTCATTTATTTCACATATTGGTAAATAATTTAAAAAAGCTTTTACACAATTCTTTTTTCTACATCTGTCTTCCTTAAAGCTTATACTAATAGTGTTAATTTTTGGTAAATCTTCATATTCTTTATATTTTTTTCTGTCTTATTTGATGTTAATTGTTAAGGGAACAAAAACAATTGTCTAGTTTGATTTTTGTTGAATTAGATTTAATTGTAAAATTATAAAACATTTCATTAATTTTGTGCTTGAGCAACAAAAATAATCCTGAATGAATTCAATGTCTGTAGATATTAATACAGCTTTGAAGAAAAAACACATTTTATATTGTCTAAGTAAGATAAAGAGGAGTCCCAGTGAATAAATAAGTTCAATGATTTGAGAATAGCATAACACTTTCTTCTGCTCAAATGATCTTTTTCCTGCAGACTGTTTCCCTTTAAGACTACTATGAGAAAGCATAACTACTGTCTATCTTTACAGCTCTGTAGAATCTTATTCTAGACAATAATAGCGTTATCACCAATAGTTTTCATTCCAGTTCAGTCAATACTGCCTCATATTGCTTCAACAAGCCAACACAGTCAATAGCAGCCCAAAAGCAACAACTATTACTATCTAGCTTCTGAATCTGGCTAAGTAAATCCCAGCTGAGCTTGGAAAGGAAGGAAATTTCCTATTTTAACCTGAGCTCAAAATATGAACTCACATGCACAGCTGTTCGTGTGATGTGTCTGGGGGTGGTGCTAGCTGAAGTGAATATTGCTGAGTTATGTTGAACGTGATCTGTGTTTGTACTTAGGCACACTGAAGCACATGTTTCTGCTTTAGTAGCAGTTTATATTCTATTATTTAATATTAATTTAGTTGTTGATTTTTAAGGCTGCCAGCTTTTATCCATATAAAAACTGTCTATTGTATTTTGAGGAATATGTTGTTTGCATTAAATTCATGTTGATTGCTTTTGTTACTGTCATCATTGCCAACAGAATTTATTCTTATTTGTTTCATACATTCTATTTGAATATGCAATATCCACAGAATTTACAAGAATGTGTTTTTGTAAATTTGTTTTCATGCATATATTCTTTATGATTTCAATTTATGTTAGGGGTGCAAATATTCCTTTGTAGGTGTAGAAACTGTCTTAACATTTTGTAATATATATAATGACTGACTTAGAAGTAGATATAAAACAGTTAGCTTTGAATAGATGAATTTTCCATTGCTAAAATGTTTTATTCATTTTTTACCAATGAGTAACATATCAATTAATAATTATTAAAAAAATAGATTTGCAACTTGAAATTAAAAATAAGTTTCAGTTTTTGCTAAGTGATAGAAATGAAATCATTTTAGAAAAATGATCAGTTTGAGAATTTCAGGTTGTATGAGTAGAAAGAACAATAAAGCACTTTAATTTCTATAAAATGGTTGTTTAAACCCAAAATTATATTTCACTGCTGAATCTCATCTTAACTTGATATTTTTATTGCATTAAAAACATTTTTCAAAATAATTTTTATTCAAAGCCTTTTATAAATCTGCTTTTATTTCTAAGTTTTCAAAAAACAATTATTTTCGCATTATTCCAGATTTTGAATTATAATCAAATAACAAATGCTAGAGGAAATTTGACTTGCAAAACAAAGAGAAATAATTTCCAGATTTTACAAGGATTAGATCATTCTTTTGTTTTTTATGAATTTGTAGATAATACAGATAAATGTGTTTTCATGATAAAAAGAAAGTTTTATGTTGCACTAACATTTCAGCTAGCTATGATCAAAAATATTGTTGCAGTGAGGGCTGCTCTTCCAAAAAAATTTCTGATGATTTGGTGAGATTTTAGGAAATGAGTCAGACCAATAGTTTTTCAGCAAATCTTTGTAAATTTGTATAGACTTTAATAATATATTTAATGATTTTGAAATCTCAGGCTTTATTAAAACTCAGCCTTTCATGGGGAATGTTGGTGGCACTTTACTCATTTGGTTAATGAAATAAACCTATTTGTAGAGTTGTTTTTTTGTTTATCTGTATTTAATCTATTTATCTATCTGGAGCACTTTCAGCTAAACTATTAACCAATTTCATGGATTTTAGTTACCGCTGTTGGCAGAACTCGTCACTGAGTAATAAGGTGCTCATAGACATTTCCTTCTGTGTGAAATGAGTCCTATATTGGATCTGAAGAGACATTTGCAGTCACAGTATAATAAATGGAGTGTTCAGCATTTGCTGAAAGTAGATATATTAGTTTCCGAATATGACCTATAAATTGTGCCCACATTTATAATTGATGTTTTTGCATAAGAACTTCCATCATTTTACACAGTTTTTTTTTTCCCCATTGTAGTTGTGTATCACATTCATATTCTCAGCAAGCATGTTGTGTATAAATGTTGGTGCTATTCCACGTTAGTTTAAATGTGTCCATATGGAACTCTGGTCAGAGAGATCTAGAGCCGAGAGAGGCAGGTAGTAGTGTATCCACCATATATACTTATGTATTTGTTTTAATTGGAATGCAGTTCTCTATAGGGCATTTAAATTCATAAATAATGTTGGTCTGATATTACTTTGTTTTTGTTAGGTGAGCTGTTATTTCTGAAAAATGATAGATGTCTTTAATTTTTGATAATTGATATTTTTAGTTTGTTCTACAGGAATGATGCATTAAAATACAATTAATATAAAAGTTGTATTAAACTATCAACATCTACCAAAATACTATACAGCACCCAATGCAAGGAAAGAGACAAGATCCTAGAAGCCATTCTTATACAAAATAAGCTACCCACATTAAATAAAATACCTTTCTTCACAGGAGATAGTATATTGAAGTGTGTATAAAATATTTAATGTGTACAAAATAATAATAATACATATAATATTTGATACATTCTTTTCCAGTGTTTCAGACATTCAGCTTTCTGTAAAATACCAGAATGTAGCCAACAAAAGCTTGCCTACCACACTTGAGAGTACATGGTTCTTGATAATGTCTGAGATGGTCGAAAGTGCTTCAACAAAAACAGAAAAAAATGTGAACTTTGGACAGTTTATTCAAAATTTCAATGAAAATCCTATTCAAAAATTTGAATATAAATAAAAATTAGACAGACCTTATTAGTTGAATTTAATAAAACTTGTTTGGATGAGTTGGTTTTCTTTAATATATATATATATATATATATATAATTTCTCACTGGTAGCATGACTCAAAGTCTCATGCACAACACAATCTTCAGGTGCTGAGTAGAGACTGACTGTTACATAATTTAAATTTTAATAAACATATCTGATTAACGCAATGCTGGTGTTTTTTTTATATATAAAATAAATGGGGATAAATATTTTATTTTATATTTAAATAAAGAGGGATTAATGGTATTTATTACAAAAAAAAAATAGACAGACCTAAAAGTATATGAAAAAAAAAATTATTTAAAGTTGGGAATATTATTTTAAACATAAAAGGAGATTACTGGGTTTTAAAAAATGTAATAAATACCATTAATACCTTTCTGATTAGGGATCTTAAACACAACAATCTATCAAATGCATTAGTTATATATAGAAAGAAAGTTCAACCACAATTTTGATCTACAGAATGCTACACTTATTAAAAGAGAAAGTAACTTAGAAGGAAAATTCTTGAGGGTGTTACTATTGAATCATATCAAAATATAAATCTGTGCCCTGGATTTTTTCAAATATCTCCATTCCTTAAAAAACTTACTCCTTTACCAACCAAACATACATAACTATAGAAATGTTAGAAAAAAAGAAAATGGTTAAATTCATAACCTCATGTTATTTAAAATATATAACACTTAAATTAATCCCAAACTAAAATAATTTAAATGCTAAATTGCATTAAAAAATCACTTACACACTTTTGTTTATTAGACATTGAATTATGTCTCTTCACGTACCCCATAGTTGCCTGACTTTTCAGTTAACCTGATAAATATCTATGAGTGTTCTTTAATTTATAAATTTTGAAAAACCAATAACATTTTTACTCTTTTATATAAATACTTGTTATAAAATAAAATCCTTGCATTTGCCTTAGAGAATGAAATTCAGTAGCTAAGTTAAAGTTTTCCTTTCATCTTTATTTATATTGTCCTTTTACAGATAGATTCTATCTGAAATTTTTACATCCACACACCCACTTATGGCCATATGTTAAAACACTGATTTTTGTCCAGTCAGTGAAGTTAAACAACACCCAAATGGGTAACTACTGGGGAATACCAGGTGCTGTAAGCTATGTGACAGGCCTACCAAGTCGGTGATGGATGCAATCTCACTACTTATACTAACATACGGCATCGATATGCAAAGATACTTTTGGACTGACATGTTGCATGACCTACCTGGAGTTTGATGAGTGACACACACACACACACACACACACACACACACACACACACACACACACACACACACACACACACACAATATACTCTTTATTGTTTAATAGATGGAGCCTTTGTATATATAGGAAGTGTGAAGATGTAGACTTGTTATGAAGATTGCTCGAGGCATGAAACTGACAGTAGCCATATAGTGTTGATTCCTATGTTTACACTCTGCCTGTATCGCTCTCTCTTTCCCATATGAATGTATATATGAATGTATAATGAATGTATCTATATATGTATTTTGTTGCATTTTAAGTAACCCTCTTCTCATACTTGTTTCCATTTTGTTTTAAGCCCCATTATCAGATAATATTAAACTGTAATTCATAAATTTGGAAATTATCTTAATTCACAAAACTGTTTCTTTGTATTCAAATGCATAATTTCTGAAATTCTTCTTTTCCATTTCATTGTTTTATGTATTTCTCTTTGCCATTTTTTGTATTTTATTTACATTTTTGGCATTGTGTTTAAAAGAAATTAATTCAGCCTCTTATCTATTTATGTCAACCTCTATTTAACCAACTGTTGTCTATCCCTCTTTCCCTTTCTAGAATATTTCACCAGAATGACATCTATCAAAAGAAGTCCCATTTTACACAATTTCATTATGAAGTTGACTCAGCATTTTCTTTGTTTTCAAAGCACCTGCTTTGCAGTTATTTTTTTTCAATATTAAACTTAATTTTAAGTTTTTTAAACAATTCGTTTTTCTTTCCCTCTTTTTTTATCTCTGATTTTTTGCACTCCTTTTTAATCCTGCCTTAATAATTGTATTTTTATTCTTGTTTCTCACATTTATTTGATCACCTTCATTTTTTCTTTCTCATTTTTTAAAATTTTTCTTTGTAATACACACCCTCTTTCTTATTCATGCCTTAATTTCTCTTATAATATTTTTTGACATTCTTTTCTTTTTTCTTTCATTCTTTTATTCTTTCTCTTTTTTTACTCTTTTGTTTTACTTTCCTTCTGCTTCTTTTTCTTTCCTTTCTTTTTACACTACTCATGATATTCAGACAACTTCCCTTTCTTTTTGTTTCTCTCTCATTTTTGTTCTTTTTTACTCTTTCACACCTTTTTTTGTTTTTAACTTTTTCTCTTGCCTTTTCTTTGATTCTTTCTTTCTTTTGTTCATTATTTTTGTTTTTCTTTATCTTTTTCTCCTTTGAAGCTGTCAATTCAACATTCAATCATTTCTACACATTCTTTCTGGTTACATTTTCTTACATACACACAAATATAAGCTTATTTTTGATAAACACAATATATAAATTAACTTTGTAATAAGATAAAATAATTATCAGTTTTAAATAAGACACAATTTCTATGTTCCATTTTTTTAAATTGAATATAAAAATAAACAATCTTTGTAATAAAATAATTATAGAATTATCAACTCTAAACAATAGAATTTCTATATTCTATAACAATCACCCAATCTGCATTCTCGCGTTTTGAAATAACTGTATTGCTTTGAATCATGACAAAACTCAGAGTTTCTGAAATTACTCTTTTCAATGGCATACAAACTTTTCAAAAGCCATGAGCAATTCACTTTCAGTAAATTGCAGAATTAATTGTGAAATTAGTCTCTTAGACTGTCAGCTTGAAACTGGAAGACTTTTAGACGTTTATTAAAAAATAATTAATTTACTTCTTTCAAGTGAAAGAATATAAAATTAAAGCAAACATGCTACAAGTGAAATGCACAGCAGAGAATCTATTTTCCAGTTCTACAGATTGTGTTTTTTTTTTTGAGTGAACAATTTAATTCACATCAAATATCAAATTTAGTTCTATTCTTTGCACCTTTTTCTACATTATTCAGTGATTGAGAATTATGGATTGTCTTAAGGAGAGGAAGGCTAAGTTAGATGCTATTGAATAAATGTGATCCCTATATATTGATTATCCAATATTGTAACATAATAAAAGTGACTATGCAATCACATTAATTTCATTAAAAAACGAAAGTATAGACTTGGGGCAAATAGAGAAGTAACAAGAGAAGACAGTATGGTCAGCAGCTTAAAAAATTGGCTCTGGACAATGGAGACAACACATTTTAGATACAATGTAATCATGTCAAATACTTAATAAGCAATGATTCATGTTTGTTCATTAGTAAACATTTTCTCTTTAAATAATTATTTTACATCATTAATAGTAAAAAGGCCAGGAAAGCACACATTAATGAGGAGAAATATACTAAACTGTATAAGGCAAATTCTGCTTTCAATGTTAACAAGAAAATAGGTTAGCAATGTTTTTGTTGTTCTGTATCTCTTGAGCATTTTGACAAGTTTCCATATCCTCCTAAAAATTAGGGATCAAAAATTGATAAAAATCATGTTGGTTGTAATAAAAACTCCATTTAATTGTTAATGAAAAGGATTCCTCCAAATGCATGAGATACTGATTAATTATTTAAACTTAATAAAAGTACAATATTGTTTTTTATAATCTTTGTTTTAAGTTTTTATATATACAAAAATCCAGTTTTCCAGTTTTCCCTGCATTTGCAAGATTTATAAACAAGTCACAAAACCAAACACTTCAAAATTTGGAAATTGGCTCCATTTACACATGGCTAGTTGTATGTTGCATGCTCAAGAGTAAGAAGTTAAGGGAAAAAATATATATCCTGGGGGTGAAATGGCCATCTGAATGGGGTAATAGAGTCTCATTTTTATGTAATTCATATATAGTCAGCAGAATAATAAGAAATTAATTTATTTTGTACAATAAGTATTTATTTTTCAATATCTCATCCTTGTCAATGCTCTTAATACAGTAGTTAATAAAGTGAATATTATATAAATTGAATTTTATACAGTAAATTTTCAGATTAAAATTCAGGTTGTAGATTTTCTGATCCACCATACTGGGAAGATTGCAAAATATTTCATAGCTACAATGGATAAATTTAAAATGTTAAAATAATTATAACAGAGAGTGTTCACATATGTTTTCAAAAATCACCATCACAACAATCACAGTTACAATAAGTTTGTCTTTGTAATTAGCCCCGAGGATGATCTCAGTGGAGATCATAAGTACTTGGGTTAACAAAAACTACAGCACTTTCCTTGATGAATTTCAACTTAATACCAAGAAGCTAATTAGAGAACTAGAAAAGATTATTATAAAAATAGACATAATATGTGTATATTATTAAATGAAACACACACACACACACACACACACACACACACACACACACACACACATATATAACTTTTGGGGGGGAAGCAATCACTCTTTTATACATATTTTGTTAAAGACAGCTGACAGGATACTGTGATTAAACTTTTTATTTGATTTTTATTTAAAATTAAGGACAGATTTATTTTGAATGTCATTTTGAGATTATCAATTTCTTGTTTTTTACTAAAATATAGATATCATCTACATAGTGGACATATATTTTGGGTTTAGTGACTTGTTTAAATATTGTGTTTTCTACGTGGTACATGTAGTTGTTGGAGAAACATGTGCTGAGAGGATTTCCCATACTAACACCATTAGTTTGGGTGTAGATATTGCCATTATGGTTGTAGAAGGGACTTTAGTTCTGCAGAGAATGAAATAAGTTTTTGAGGATATTTGGTTTGATGGCTGGTGGTGAAATAGAATTATTTTCATACACAGAGTTAAGGATTATATCCATGAACACGGTCACAATGTGCTGACCGTGTTCACAAAATCAAACATTACTATAACTTTAGACACATACATAAAAAAAAACACATATTTAGTTAAAAATAAAAAATAAAAATTATCTTTGTTAATGGCTAAAAGAATTGCCAAAAGTGCTCAGATATGAAGAACTTTTGGACAGTTTTTACAGAAAAGAAAACAGTTGTATGAACACAAAGAAAATTAAATAAAAGCTTAATATCCATTTATAGTCAGTTTCATGCAGAATAAACAAACACCCATTTTGAAATATTGCTAAGCATGAAACAAGCTGTAAATTAGCGTATATGAGAGAGAGCAATACATTAGTGTATATGAGAGAAATACATTAATGTATATGAGAGAGCAATACATTAGTGTCTATGAGAGAGCAATCATTAATGTATATGAGACAGAGCAATACATAAGTGTATATAAGAGAGCAATACATTAGTGTATATAGGAGAGCAATACATTAATGTATATGGAAGACCAATACATTAGTGTATATGAGAGAGAGCAATACATTAATGTATGTAGGAGAGCTATAGATTAGTGTATATTAGAGAGCAATACATTGATGTATATAAAAGAGCAATACATTAGTGTATATGAGAGAGAGCAATACATTAATGTATGTAAGAGAGAGCAATACATTAGTGTATATGGAAGAACGATACATTAGTGTATATGAGAGAGCAATAAATTAATGTATATAAGAGAGAGAGAGAGCAATACATTAATGTATATGAGTGAGTGCAATACATAATGTATATAAGAGAGAGCAATACATTAGTGTATATGAGAGAGCAATAAAAAAAACCCTGCAGGCTTTCCAATAAATATTTCCTGTACATTTGGTAGCCCGTCTTTCTCAAAATTAGGTTCTCAGTTAAGGGAAGTTATTTAACTTTGTTTTTGTTAGAATGTTTTCAAAGTATTTACCCAAATAATTGTGCAGTGAACCACTTTCCCTGTTGACTGTCAGAAATAACTACATGATTGGATTGCAATTCATTGTCATTTTGGGAATTGCTGAGGGCAGAGTGTTACATCTTTCATACAACAAGCAATTCATTCAACTTTTTGCCTAAAATCTCATTCAGTTTCTTTTCAATAAGTATTCCTTAAAGTTGTTTCATCTTCACAGAAGGTCAAATTTACAATAATATATCTAATTACTGCTTGGATGAGAAAAGGAGGACAGCAATAATCATTATTATTCTGTTTTATCCTAAGCTCTGGGATTCTGAATAATTATTTATAACTGAATAAATATTTTCTTCTCTGTTTATATTGTCATTATGATAAATGAGTAGTCATAGCAAAAATGTACATAAAATGTATAATGTGTTCGGATATTGATAAATAATCTTATTTTTATGTATTGGATTGGTATAAATGTTCATAGCATTTTTCGATAGGTGATGTTTGAACATGTGATTTCATTTCACATATGCTTATGACATATATATTTTTTGAGATGTGACATTCTAATATCTCTTTCTCTCTATGACTTATGTGAAGATTGTAAATTTTGAATGATTTTACATTCACACTATCACTTGATAAGACACCAGAAGTGTTGAAACAAAATGGTTATTTTAGTAGTGATTTTATAACATGTTATAATTTTCAAATAAATTATATATATATCTCTATCTATAAAAGGCAGGATGTGTGTGTGTGTGTGTGTGTGTGTGTGTGTGTGTGTGTGTGTGTGTGTGTGTGTGTGTGTGTGTAATGAATGCATGGCCGCAATTTTCAACGGATTTGCACCAAATTTTACATGCACATGCTCCAAGTTAGTGGAAAGGACAAGACTGACTTTGCATTTCCCAACTCCCATCGATAGTGGAAATAATCTATTTTTTCATGCTTCTATGGCAGTTTTCATGTAGTTTGCGGCCATTTTCTACTGGCCAGAGTGAGAGCCTATAGGTGGCTGCCACGAATAGGCAGGAAGATTCTATTGGCCAGCGTGAAGCCAACTGCTGACTGACATGAATGTTAACTAGCATGCTAGCATGCAAAAAAAATTGATAGCTGCATTCGTCACAAGTGGGAAAAATTTAAATCTGCATGGCACTTTACTCCAATTGGCTCATTCGCTTTCTTAAATTCAACGTTGATTCTGATTCCGCAGAACTGGGTTGGGCGTGAAAAAGTATTTGTTGTTAACATTCTTTTTTCATTTGGTTTTTCCAGTTATAAGTCCTTTTTTAAAGCTGATCATTTTGTGTTCATTTTGTTTAGTTCTTTTTTCGTAACAGATTTAATGTTTAGTATAGAGCTTAGAAAAAATTTGCAGTGTGAGATGGCATGTAGCAACATCAGCATGGCAAAGGGCACTCATTTAAAGGCAAGGAAGGGCAAAAATATTTTAAGTCAAGTGATAGCGATTGCTGTATGAATCGTACTATTTTTGAATCAAGCACGGGCAATGCCGGGCCATGCTGCTACTATATATATATATATATATATATATATATACACACACACACACACACACACACACACACACACACACACACACACACACACACACACACACACACACACACACACACACAGATAAAGATATTCACATCGATGTGCATATAGATAAATGTGTGCTTGTTTGTGCCTGTACATATATACAAATATTCACATATTTGTGATATTACTTTTCTCTTTTAGCAATAATAATGAATAAATACTGACCAGACCGAAGCTGAATGGTTGAATTTCAAATAATGCAATTTTCTAAACACTCAGCTGCTATGAGAGAAACAAAAATTCATGTTAATGTTATAAAACAATAAGCCATTTATTTCTAGTGTAAGCCTGTATTTGTCAGTCAGTCTGTTTCTGTCTTTCTATCTGTTCCACACTCTTTATACCTATCTATCTTTTCATTATCTATCAATCATATCATAGGTATTTATACCGGTCTTTTAATTATCTATCCATCATATCTTAGGTTCATTATATCTACCTGTCTTTTCATTATCTATCACTAATATCCTAGGCTTTTTATACCTGTTTTTTCACATTTATTAATCTATCTCTTATATTTTATTCTGTTTATCTCTGTAAATCACTTTTATATTAACATCTGTCTATCAATTTCTTCAGATCTATTTTATCAGCTTCCTGCCATCAAATCCATTTAATGTAAATTTTCATTTTTAGCATCTTGTATACAAATAAATCTTTCTGCACTTGAGTTTCAAATAGATGGGATCGATGGAATTTTTAAAGAATATTTTGATAATTTTCAGTAATGAGATTCATTGTCTTTAATGGATGAAAGAAATTTCCTAAATATTTAATAAAAGGCATGATTGGAATAAGGAATTTTCTCTGTAAAAGAATAATTATCTGTGCGCATCTATTTGAAACTCAAAGCTATCTATCTACTTGTGTTTCATATATTCTTATTTATCTATTTATATAAGTAAATCACTCACTGGAACTTTATATCTGCATCTGTTTCATCAGAAATTTCAAATTTCATTTGAAAAAGACTGTCACCACTCAATGCCCAATTTTATATTTACATATGCTCTATCCCTGATATTGAACATTTTTATCCATAGATATAGCATACTTTAAAAATTTATTTTATATATATATATATATATATACATATATAATAAGATAAAGTTAATTGGTAATCCATATGGATAATTCCAGGGAGGATATAAATCCCAAGAGCTCAATGTAGTAAACAGAGCAAGTAATAATCAATTAACAAATTGGAGACTTCATATATATATATATATATATATATATATATGTATATATATATGATCACAGTCCGCTCATCCCCATACTTAGCTACATCAACTTTAGTAGTCTTTGTTTCTCCATCACCATTTTTGGTCATAATTTTTATGTGTAATGTATTTAGAGTAGCCATGACCCTCTAATATATACGAATCCCACATATCACATTTCAGGCTAATTTCTAATAGCCCTATTTGGTTTATAGTCAATTTATGTCTGTTTTATCTAAAACATGTTAAAACCATCCAAAAATACACAAACAAGTTGTTTTTTTCTCTTTTTAATCAGAAAGTAATAATAAAAGATTTTAAACAAAAAAGTATTAAAGAATTAAGCAGTAATACAAAACAAATACAACTAAAAAAACTTACCAACAGTTTCTCTATAAATCAATTTACTTTTGACTGTCGCCTTTTTTAAAAACATTCTACAATATTTTTTTGAACTTCATTCAATGAAAACTTTCATTTGTTGTTCTAAAATATATCCACAGCAATTTTTGCTGCAAAATGAATTCCATTTTCAGTGTGTTGTTTACAAGTAAAAACATATTTTGGAGAATAAGTTTCCAAAATTCTTTCAGCAGACTCACTTGTAGTGGATTCATTGTTTTACAATAAATTTATCTGCATAGTCAAGTATAGCAAAACAAGCACAAATGAACTCTGCCATTTCATTAGATGAAACCGTAAGACCTCCTCAAGTAAGTATGTCAATGTACTGATTCTTTTTAGCATCATCACCATCATTGCCTACCATGACCAGGGAACACTTTTCACATTGAAATTTTGAATTTTCTCTAATAAAGAAAAAGATGGTAATGGAAATTTCTCCAGAAATAATTTGTAGGTTTGTTGAGACACATAGTGCAGTAGTAAGGCATAACGTATTAGTTCTGCAGAAAATGAAGTATGACCTCTTGGTTGGTAATTTTAATTTTTGTAATTCTTTTAGAATTGAGTATGGTTGTTCTTTCACTACATTTTGTATGTAGTTTTGAAAATTTTCTAACATAATAAATCTGGTGAGTTTAGCATTATGTCCATGTATAAACCACTGTGATAACGGTATAGGGATTCCATCACACTGGAGCTGGACATGAAGGTTTTGGTCAATGCGAATACATTCTTTTATAGATAGAAAACATGTTTCAGAATCAAAGACTATTCTATAAATTAGAATATAATCTGCCATTTTTTTCAGTTCAAAACCATTAAGACAACACTTTGCTTCTTCCAATTGAGCAAAATCCTAATTTTCTTATTTTTTCTGAATGTTTTATGTAAATTCCAATTCAGTTTGTTTCATTTGCCTTTCAAAATAAATATCTCTTCAAAATGTTTCATACAGAGAACTGAATTTTTTGTTAGAAACCAATCAATACTATTAACGAATTTTATACATTTTTCTATAAGATTGGATTTTCCAAGAGGAAAAAAAATGTCGAAACTTTTTCACTGTTAGTAACATATCCACGAGAACAGCCAAATGCAACACATTTGTTAACCATTATCACAACAAACATTATAATTTAATCTTTAAATGCAATGGACTATGAGGTAGAAAAATTTACCTTATATTGTTCAACTGCATGTTCTAAGAATTCAATTTTTAAAGTTACCTCCCTTTTAGATTAGCAATTTTCTTCAACAGAAATGTAGTTCTACAGCAGAATACTGAGAATACCATGGGTGACACATGTGAGCAATGAGGAAGTTTTAAGGAAAATGGGGACAAAAAAATGACATTTATACTTTGGATCATAAAAAACAAGTTGAAACTGCTGAGTTACATAATGAGGAAAGAGAGCTTGGAGAGTTTGATACTCACAAAACATTTAAGACAAGAACAAGTAAGAACAAAGATGTTAAAACTATTTATTTATTAGACTGCTTATTTATAAGATTAATTTTATATTTAAAAGATTTTATTACTTAAATGTTATTTTTAGCAGATTTACAAGATTATAAAAATATGTCAAGCAACTATAATGAAATATTTATTATTTACCCTTTTATAAAAAAAGAAATTTTTTATTCATAAATTAATAAAAATGTCTGAACAAGAATATTTAAATAAACAAATAACGACATGTAACTGTAATTATAAATTTTGAAACAGATGCATTTTCTTGGCATTTCTGTCATTTGCTCTCACTACATAAATTCACTAAAATATCATCTCTTCCTCTGAACCAAACATTCTTTTAATTTATACTTGTTATATGTTTATTCAAATTTTCTTCTTCTATACTTATTTATAAAATGGTAATGCATTGTAGTTGATTTATATATTTTGATAATTTTGTAATTTTCTATAAATCTTTGAATAGAAAATGGTAAATAATAAATATTGCATTGTACTTAGTTCACATATTTTTATAATCTTGTAAAAAAATATTGCTGAAAAAAGTTAAAAGTGTATACAGTAATAGTGGTGTCAAAGGAATAACTGTACTTTTGACACATTTTTTTTTCTAGTATAAAGGTTAAACATTGCCAGAATATCATATTTTGTGTATTAGATGCACTATTTATTTAAAAATCTGACTGCTTAAAAATAGTCCTGCATTTTACACAATGAAGACCAGGCTTGCTATCTATAAACCTTCCCTAGTGGAGTCTGGCACAGAGAAAATTGCCCTCAGTTTTATTTTCCAACAACATTTCATACTAAATTTAGCATGTGCCTAACATATCAGCATCTCCTTATATGTTACAAATGTTTTGTTCTACTTTTATAATGGAGTTCTTATGTCAGATGAAATATCTACTTTTTTATCATTTCACCTCAAGCAAGGCAATAAATCAACTAAGACACAAGGGGTTACTGAATTTTATAGAATATGAGAAAAATACTAAGGAGAGAGAACAATAAAAGAGCAAGAATTAAGAAGACAATAGAAAAGGATTGGCATTGCATTTAAATTTCTGAAGATCAAAGTTGGCTAGGAAGCAAGAAGTCTGAAGAAAGTTCCGCAAATGAGATGTATGACAGAAGAAACTGTTAGCAGAAAAACTTATGATTACATCTAGCCATTTCAATTGTAAAATGATGAGACCTTGTCACCAATCTAGTCTTCTTCTTCATGTGCCATGTCCCCTCAGGATGAAGGCAATCATAGCTCACCAAAATTTCCTGTCTTTTGTAGCTTTTAATAAATTTTGTCTTTTTGTTATTACTCTCAAACCGTGTTCCAACATCTATTTAGTCAAGATCACTAAGTATGTGTTATTTTCCTCTTGCCATTAATGTGTCCTGTGAGTATCAGATTTTCCAAGCGCTTTTTCCTCCTTATGCGCCCTAGAAATTTCAGCTGCCTCTTCCTGATGTTAAGTATAAGTTACCTTTTTGTTTCCATTTTCTCTAGAACTTCATTGTTGCTCACATATTTGGTCCATGGTATCCTCAGCATCCTCCTGCAGAACCACATTTCTGTTGCTTCAAGTCTCTTCTTCGTCTTTGAGGAGATGTCCAGCATTAACTGCTATATAGGAAGATAGATATCACATAACAGTTCAGTACTACATTTGTTTCTAACAAAGTTTTCTATTTCTTATTACTCTGTTTAGTTTTTGGAAAGCATCTTTCGCTATCCCAATGCACTTTTGAATTTTAGTATTGCACTTCCGTCTTGCATTCTATCTTTTTGTAGATGATGTTTAATCCTTTCTTTTCAATTTACTTCACTACCTTCTGTAGGAGTTTTTGTAGTTTTCTTTCTGTATCTACCATCAACACTGTCATGTGCATATCTTATGTTGTTAAGATTGTGGCCATCAATAATGGATCTTGTTAGGACTTTTAATTCTCTCAGAATTGCCTTGCTGTATCAGTTGTATAAGTCCAGTAAGAAGACACATCTTACACTCACTTTCTAAATTCATAAAGTCTAGGATACTATAGAGGAAAGTTGCATCAGAACAATACCATGAAAGCATTTGCCCATTTTGTGGCATCTTGAATAGTCAGTGGATTTCTTTACTCATTGTTTGCAAAAACTGTCTACTCTTGTCTTAGTAGAAAGTCTGATAGGTCTAACAAATGAAAACTAGTAGCTGCTCTTGATAATGACCTCCAATCAGTGGTTAACTGGAGTAAGGAATAGCTTGTAAATTTTAATGGACCCAAAACAAAACTGCTATCATTTAATTAGCACAGAGAAACTTTTCTGTCTGCCATCAACATGGCAGATGCTAACCTCCAACTCTTCATGCCTTCTTGGGCATGAAGAGAAGTGATTATATTGAATCAATTGCTAAGTCTGCTGCTAGGAAAGTTAGTTCACTGTGTCATACCAAATAAATTTTCTCACCAGAAAAACTCTTGCACATTTATAAATCTACTATTCATCCATGCATTGAATATTTCTACCATATCTAGTTTATTGCTCCTGCTATATATCTCAAGATTCTTGACAAAATCCAAAGAAGGGTCTGTAATGATCCTGATCTGGCATCTTGACTTCAGTCATTTTCTCATTGCCATGATGTTGCTTCCCTCTGTCTTTTCTACAAATATTTTCATGGCAATTGTTCTGATGAGTTTTCCTCTTGACGACATGAATTTAAACATACTACTAGATTGGCAATTAGGTCTCACCATTTTACTGTTGAACTACCTAGATGCATTTGTAAGTTCAATTCTAATATTTTCTTTTCTTGTACTTCTCACCTGTGGAACTCTCTTCCAGTTTCTTGCTTCCCTGCCACCTAAAATCTTCAAAAATTTAAATGCAATGTCAATTGTCAACTTCTGTCTTCCTAATAACAAGCTTCCATTTTTTTTCTGTTTTCTTGAGTCCTGTTCTTTTATTGTCCTTTTTCATCATTAATGTATTTTCGTACTCTTTTACTCCCAGTAACACTTTGCATCTTAGTGGCAGTATCACCTTGCTTGGGGTGAAATGATTAAAAAAGAAAAGAAAAAGTGTTCTATAATAAAATGGACCTTATGTTTAATAGCTTGAAAAATATTTTCCTCTATTCAGCTAAAATGCATATGGGTCTATTGAAGGTTATATATATTATTATTTCAGTGTCTCCTTTTATTTCTGTGTCTATCAAATAAACTAGCCAGTACTATAGGTTTCACTTATTACACTCAGATGTCAATTTATATGTTAATATTTTTATATCAACTAACATCTATCTATCTTATTGCATTCATATATATGTCTATTTGTACCTATTGATGCTAGACCTAAGCAGTTGATAGATTTTTCATATTTATTAACTGCACTATTAAATATAGCCTTGTTTCAGATAAATCATCTATTTATCTATCTATCTATCTATTTATCTATTTATCTAAATCTGTTCATAATTATCTCTACACATATTTAAGCAGTATAGTTGCCCAAAGATATGAAAAAAGAAATTCTCTATCATATTATTCTCAACCTATTTAGAGGGCATGGACTTCAATATCTCCTATACAATCTCAATGTATCTTATACAAACCTATTTAGAGAGTATGAACTTCAATAGATGTTGCAAAAGGACTATTTTTTAAATTTTTATTTTTTTAACAAAAAAGATTTTTTTATCTCCTTCACAAAATGTCTAAATAGAATAAATGAATGTCAACCAAAAGTGTAACTCAAAAAGTCACAATAATTTTGTCCTTTTCCAAATATGTTTCATCCAATATAATTTTCTCTTGGTAAAAATGGCCCTACTCCACTAACTGCCTTGACATAGTACAGACTTATTGTTATTGTTCTGTGCTTGGTCCTTACTTGATTGATAATAACAAAGATGAATAGTGATGAAATGCTTCGTGAGAATAGACGAGAAGTAAGGCTTGACCATTGATATATAAAATCCATTAATGATTTGTCCATTGTGTTATCGTCTGACAGTTCCATCAATGTAATAAGTATTTAGGTAAGCAATTTGCTAATGGTTTATGCCATCACAACACAAGTATATATTTAGTTTTCTTTCCATGTCTTATATTTTCTATAATCATAAATGCATGTGTGTCTGTGTGTGTCTGTATCTGTGTGTGTCTGTATCTGCATGTGTCTGTATCTGCATGTGTCTGTATCTGCATGTGTCTATATACACTGAAAGAAATATTTGAACATTTGTATAATATTTGTTAAGAAAATTATGATGCTTACATTTACTTTAAATTTACACAGGTGATTTATTTTGGTATAAAATTAACAATTAGTAAGAAAAAAATATTTTCAAACATACAATGCAAAATATATTAAAAAAATGTAATAATCAAAAAGAGCATTTAAACACATTGCTTTCATGTTTGAATAATTAGTTACATAACCCTGGTTTGCAAGGGATGTTTTTCACAACATTTCATCGGCCCTTCACAACATTCTTTTGAAATCTTGGTCCACTTTTCCCTACAAATGACCTTCTAGTTTTTAATGATTCTGGAGTCTTTCTCATGAATGTGATCTTTAAAGCATCTCCATATAGATTCAAGTTAGGAAATTGGATTCAAGTTAGGAAATTGATATGAGCACTGAAGGAATGTTGAAAAGTTCTAAGCCTGACCAAAAAGCCCTTCAAAATTTCTGTTGTTTGCTCATTTGGTCAGGTTTTGAGAAGTGGGTCAAGCTAAGAACATTTCAGTACTTCCTCATATGCTCTGGGCCATTATCTTGTTAAAAGATCCAACTGTTGCATGACAAGAAACAATTTCCAAAGTGCATAATTCCATTCATAGTTCCTTCAATTAAATGAACAGCTTCCATACCATTGAAAGAGAAACACCATCAAACCATAATACTCTCACTTTTATGCTTTACTGTAGGGATGGTGGTTTTTTTTTTATCATAGATGTAGCCATTTTTTTCTATACATAGCAAAAGCTGGAGTGTATTGAAAAGTTCAAGTTTTATTTTGTTTGAGCAAAGAACATTCTTCCAAAGATTATCACAAGTGAACTTCATCTAAGAATCCTAATTCCTGTTTATCAATACAGATAATTTTCATGGCATATGGGATTTTAAAACCATTCATATGCAGTTTGTTACTAATACTTCTTTTAGTAACCAGCATTCCAGTTGTTCTTATATCATCTTGGATCTCCTTTCGAGTTATCATTGAGTTTACTTTGACTTTTTTTTAGCATTTTTTGAGTTATTCATTTAGAAATATTCGATAGAGTGTGAGTTCAGTGAAGGTTTTTGATGGTATCAAACATCTCCCACTTCAGAATAATTGATTCACTTGTACTGACAGAGATATTTAACATTTTGATGATAGCCTTATAGCTTAAACCTTCATTTTTTTAAAAATTACATTATTATTATTTCATTTAGTCTTTAACCACGATAGCTATGTTGCAAGAAGGTGAAGTACTAAATGATGATGGTGATGGCATAATACCCAAGTGAAGTATTGCTTGAAAATTATAGAAGTTTCTATGCAGGTTCAGATATATTCTTTGTTAGATAAATTTTTAATAATATTCAAATACTTTTTTTCAGGGTGACTTTTGCTTACATTTTATTTTGCAATATATATTTCTCTTTTTATAGTGTTTGGTAATTTTGCTTCAAAATACATCATCTGCTTAAAATAAAAATAAAATGTAAACATTGGAAATATATTAAATATTTTGCAAGTATTCAAATACATATTATCCCCCACATATATAATTGTGTATTTGGTTAGCAATCCCTCTTTCATACAAGTTTCATTAAAATGATTGGCAAGGTACTATGTTTAAGATTTTTTATTTGATTTTTCTTGTGTTCTTATGATTTTTTTTCTTTTTTGGACATAAAGTATGTAGAAATTGTCTGACTGTTCTGTATGTCTGAGCTGTTTCAGCTATTCTTTTAGCCAATATCAAGGATGATTTATTTTTACTTTTAACTGTATGGAGTATTTTATATTATAAAATTATAAGAATACAAGAAAAATTAAATAAAAATCTTAACTACAGTACCTTGTCAATCATTTTTCATGAAACTTGTAATATCTATATCTATCTATCTATATATATATATATATATATATATATATATATATATATATATTTAAAGACATTTATATATATTATGTTTAACGTTCTTTTTATACATACAAGTATTTAAGCAAATGCTCTGTTTTATACTTAAATACTTGTATCTATAAAAAGAACGTTAAACATAATATATATAAATGTCTTTAAATAAATTGTCGGACTATGTCCAATTCAAAAATATATGCATATATATATATGGTTTTGTCAAAGACAAAGGAAAATTCTTTCAGATCATTTTTTTTATTATTCATTTAATTTTCTGTGGTTTAGACAATATTTGATGGGTTTGCAGGAAAAATTTATCAAATTTCTTTTGAACCTTTTTGGCTTTCATAAACCATTAAGAGTTTTATTTTTGCATTAGTGCTATGTCTATGTATATGTTTGTGTTTCTATTTTTTTCTTTTCATAGTTTTTGAATCACACTACATAAACCAGAATAATCCTAATTGTAAACATCTACATAAACATTTTTACAACTAATACCAGTGAAGAAATGTGCTGCTGATCAAGTTGTCAGCAACATGGAAATGCAACCATCAAGCTGAGCCTGGTTGTGAGGATTTACATTCACTTTACACTAAGAGACTTGGGAAAAAATATGACTAGGAATAAATAAAGCAAAATTCAGTGAGGTATCAAAAAATTTCTTGATTAAAAAGAATTTACATTTAGTAATTCTGTAAATTAGTACAATATTTAAAAAGAAAAAACTCACAATTTTTGCTTTTTTAAATTTGTAAGAATAGAATTTCAATCTAGGTTTGTTTTTGTGAATTTTTATAAAAGTGAAATTTCTCTGGATGCAACAATTCCAAGAGAAAATGACCATTCCTGGTTTAATTGAAGCTTGTCAACATCTTTTTAAAATAATTGATCCAAAATGTGTTGAATTCATGTTATTGAATTCATTTTAGATACTTAAGAAAACAGGCAAGATCAAGTACTTCTGCTAGTTTAATGTATATAATTAACATGTATACACATATTGTATATAAATGTATAATAAATGTTTTTGTATGTAGGCATTTATGCATTTATACGTAGATATGTAATACCTACATATGTAATGTTTGGTTGAAAATGCCATATATATGTCTTAATTATTAAGACATATATATGACATTTTCAGGCAAATGATTGTTTATCAGATCATTGTTTTCATTGTTTCTTTTCCTTTTTAGAATCTATAATGCTCTTTATTATGATTAAACTGTCTCTTAAAAATAAAAGCTTTAGAGACAACATTTCTCTGTCCACTTGATCACTCAGATGAGCAAAAAAATTGTTTGAGACAAATAAATAGAAATATTTCCCAAAAGATGGTTTGACTCTGTGTGTGTGTGTGCTGTATCCATTATGGACATGCTAGCTGGATATACTTTTCTTTACTTTACTTAGTAGAAAGACTTGCTGCAATTATTTGAGAATTTTCTAAATTTAGATCTATCACTTAAATCAATATCTACAAGCATTGTGCATGTACTTCTTTGAATGTAAATTATATGCATATATACATATCTATCTAGCTATCTATTATTTATACATAAATGTATTTATATCTCATTTATATATAAATGCATAAAACATATGCATATATGAATTTATACTTGTATATCTATCTATCCTTATGTATACTTATATAATAATAATAAAATGTTTACTTATCTCTTTAAATAAGTAATCATTTTATTTATTATTATTATTATTATTATTATATAGCAATAACAGAATTGCCACCTTCTGAAGAAATTGTAATGTTTCTCTTGGAATTTGTGATGAAATTGTCTTAACTCCTGTTGTTGCATAACGAACAGAGTTTTCTCATTCTATGATTATTTTTTAGAGTACAATGATAGGAAACCTCAATGGATTTTGGAGTATGATTGTTTGTATTTCTGTAAATTTATCTGTTCCATTTAAAAAAAAATGATATGTGGGTAGGGAAAAATCACATTAAAATATGGATATACTTGTGGAATGTGTTCATAGCTGTCATATAGAACTATCAAAGTGCAAGCAAAATTTCACTGCCAATTGATGACTAATGTCTTGATTGTGTTTTTTGATGTTTTGATTTGGGGTAAAATTATGGTAATCCTTCTTTTCAGCTATTTCCTTGGCAATTTGCTTCATTTGTAACTTGTAACTGTAATTTGTAAGCTGTGTTGAATGTAATGTCAAATGAAACCTTTCTAATAATCTTTTATATCTATTCAAATTTGTCTTATCAATGTAGGACCCAAGAATAAAACTTTTCCCTAAAGCACTTTGTCCTAGAACTAATAGGTCTAAATTATTGCCCTGAGAGTAACAGACCAAACAAGTGGTACCCAGGATGTGTGCTATCTTTGGTTATGTCTTCTGATCTGCTGCAACAGCAAGAATTAGAAATGTCCTCCAAGAAGGTTAGTAAGTATTGATTATTTTCTAGGAAATATCTATAGCCCTCTACAGGGCCCTCTTTTCTACTGCTGAGCACCTAACATACGAAACAATGAAACCAAATACCAGCACACTTTCAATAGAACATCAGTAGATCATTAGCAGATCCCTTTGTGAATTATTTTTTCTGAGAATTATCAGTAAATGTAGTTGCTGTCATACCTTCTTGACTTGATGGTATTGCTAGTCCAGCAGAGACCCTTTACAAGGCATGTGCCCAGAAATTTCATTTTATCTACCCTTTCCACACAAACCCCACTGATAACCAAAAAGACTAGTACTGTGGTATTTCTCCCAAAATCCACCATTAGCTCTCTTGTCTTTAAGATGTTTAAGGTATAGTCCCTCCATGCAGCCAATCCTTCACGCCTGTAGTCCTCTTCATGACCCATCAAAATTAGTCTAACCATAGTAGTGTTGTCGTTCACAAACTTAATGGTAATTGGCCATGTTGGTGGAATGGATAGAAACACAATCACAAGTGTAGCTGGTGTACAGAAGAGGGCTTCATACACATTTCTGTGGTGTACCTGTGTTGAGCATGAAAATTGTGTGCATGCATACATGGGTCTCCATATATGTGTGTGTGTGTGTGTGTGTGTGTGTGTGTGTGTGTGTGTGTGTGTGTGTGTGTATAAAGTTGCATGATACATGAGTATATACATTAGATAAAATGCTTTTCAAGCTTTAGATCACCTTTCGATAACATGAAACAAATCTTTTATTCCCTTCCCCAAAGAGTAACAACTATTTTTAAATTATTTCATTTAAAAAAATAGATATTTCATAATAGAAAAAGGACTAAGAAATTTTATATTTTGAAATTATTATAATGTGCAAAAAACCCAGTAAGAAATCTGTTTTCAATTGTGCATTCAGTTGTAGTTTTTAAAAAAAGAATGCGACCAACTTTTGCAAAAAACTAACAGAAAATGAAATCCTTTAATGACTTTCAAGTCTTTCTTTCTGTAACTTTTAAAGTCAATTCATTTTTATTTACTCCAATTTTTGCTCCACTTGATCTAGCTTTACTTACTCACTTTTTGTCTGTGTGTGTGTGTATAGGAAAATTTGTACCTTTTACTATGGTGCAAATGCAAATTAACTCTATAGTCTGATCATGAATTTTTAAATCATTTTGATAATATGAGGTCAGGTAAAAACAACTTCTATCTAGCTTTAAATCCTGAAGCAATCTTCTGCTTAAGAGTTTTCCCATCTTAAATTCAAATACCAGTGAGATTACAGTGCCACAATTTGGAAGCAGAGACTGTTCTGCTCTGGCAAATATGGTTCTTTGCCAAAGGTTCTTCAAGGCACTTTGATCCTGATAATTCAAAGCTGAATACCAGAGATAAATGCTGAGAAAGTATTTGACTTTCTATCAGCCTGACTGATATTGCCAATAGCGTTGACTACCATAAATTGGGTTCTGCTTATAAATGTCTTCTAAATTTGCCAAAAATCACTCGTGCAGTTATCACTGCAGAAGGTCCAACTTGGAACATATAGAATACATATTAGATTTGAGTAAGTGCTAATATTAATTCTTAGTCATCATCTTATGTTATTGTTGATCATATTTAGTCAAACTGGTCAGCACATATCATGTCACGTAGCTGAAAATGTAAAATGAAGAATAAGAATTTTTTTTATATAAGAGTTTTTAAATTTTTTTGGTAATTTATAGCCAGTGAAAATACTTAACTTTCTGATTTGAAATATCAATTTTGTTATATTTTATTGCAACCAAATTTTAACAATGGTGGAATATTTTCCCATAAACAAAAGAAAATGTTTCTGTTATTTATTTATGATAGTTTTTCCTTCTGTTTAACACAAACAATGATGAGTTATATAAAGAAGAATAAAAAATGTTGAAAATAAATCCTCTTCTTCAGAAGGTGGGTGATCATGTCTTTCCACAACTTCCTATCCTTTTATCTTTAAGCAATGTTTGTCTTCTTACTATCCCCTCAGTCCTTGTTCTAATATCCATTTATGTAGGTTATTCAGTTTCCTCCTGTCCCTTTTGCCTTCCGTATACCATGTGAGAGTCAAATTCTCTAAGCCATCTTTTCTCATATGTCCAAGAAATTTTCAACTGTCTTTTTTTCTGATTCTAAGTACATGTTCTTTTTGTCTCCATCTTCCTTAAAATGTTCTTGTTGCTCACATGTTCCATCTATGGTATAGCATTTGTAATAAATAATTTTGGAGTAAAGAAAAGTTTCTTAATTTTTTAAATTTATACATTAATATTCTTGTTCATGAAAAGAGTTTTATATATTATATATTATCATTATCTATTTACATTTATCAATAATGTATTCTAATTTCTCCTAAAAGATAGTGATTCTACTTTATGACCTTCTTAGATAATTTTAGAACAGTTCCAAAGTATTTATATATCAGCAATGTTGAAAATTACTTTTGATCTACATTTTTTATATTTTATGACTTAAAAACTTTTTTCTCAGCTTATATGAATTAAGGACTTAAATTTATTTTGAATTTGGCAGTTGAATTTATTTTCTAAATGAAGTTAAAAGTTTTCTCTGGAGAGATATTAATATGAAGAAATAAACTCATAATGTAGTATTTGTGAAGAAAAACTTTAAAAATCTTTGTAAAATAAGAATAGATAAAATGAACAAAATAGATTCAAAATAATTATAATAAACATTTACACTATTTACATTGTTTAGACTGATGTCCTCAAGGACACATGGCCCAGTAGATAAAAGCTTTGGTTGAATCCAGTGACTTGACCCAAAGAGTTGTGATTTCAATGCCTGGCGAGAGTTGAGTTAAAGGGAGATAACTGCTACTGAGACATCCGGAAGAGATATGACATGTTAAACTAGGATTAGGGTGAAATAAAGGGTTTAGTTTGAAATTCCAATCACCTGAAGAAGGCTGGAGCATACAAGGGCTGAAACATTGTGAATATGGCAACAAAGATGAAGACAACAACCCGAACAATGTAAATAGTGTTAATAATTACAATACAATTACCAATAATTACAATCTCAGAAATATAGAGAGATATAAAAAACATATTCTATTAATTAAACAGTTTAAAAAATAAAAATACAGAGTGTCCATAAAGTTTGTGTGCACTTTAAAAAATTTATAACTTTATTTGTATTTGCGATAGAAATAATCTGTAAAAAATGTTATAAAGTTTAATGTACCTAGTTTTAAGTATAGCTAAAATAACTAATGTGATTTCAGGCATTACTGTAAATCAGTTGGCAAATGTTTTCCGTGAACTGCAAAATCGTATTACCCTTTGTATTGCTAATGATGGAGGACATGTGGAAACTTAAATAAAATTTCAATAAAACCTTAAAAAATATAGATTTACTTCTTTCTAATCCTTTTTACAAATCATTTCTATCACAAATACAAATAAAGTTATAAATTTTTTAAAGTG
Source organism: Acanthosepion esculentum (assembly GCA_964036315.1). Lineage (NCBI taxonomy): Eukaryota > Metazoa > Mollusca > Cephalopoda > Sepiida > Sepiidae > Acanthosepion > Acanthosepion esculentum. The sequence continues at coordinate 23,131,455 of OZ038515.1, read as the reverse complement.
CACACGAACTTTATGGACACTATTTATTTTATTGAAAATTATTAATAAGATACAATATCCCTACTGAGTGGATATCAACCTAAAAGAAGGTTTAATTAACTTCTAATTAACCCAGAAATATCAAATTTACCCAGCATTTAAAATATATATGAAACTATTTGCAAATTTTCAGCTTTCAGGCATATATAGTTATTAAATTATTAAAAGTTTTACATTTTCCAAGTAACACAATTTAGAATAGAGCTGGGCATTTTTCTATTAAATATTCATGTATATTCTTTTGTTCACTACTATGCCTCCATGCCATTAAAACTAACACATTAAGTAGCCAGTCTGAGTAATAGTCCCAATAGCAGTTGGAGTAACAATCAGAGTTGAAGTAATAAGAGGAGTCATTAAGAAATCTTCCTGTGTTTAATCTATTTTCTGTTGTATGAAAACTGTTTTCATGAGAAGCTGAACTAAAAAAAGAATTTATGTAAATCACTTCAACAATTTCTAGGATATTTTGGATTTACATTTTATCTTTCTACTGCTTTTCCTTTCCTTTTTCTTTGTGGAGAAGTTGAATATTTTTACAAGGTTAAATTTTTGTCCCATCAACCTTCCACAATATTAAAGCAAATTTTATTTTAATTTATTCTTATATAAGGAGTATTCTTAAAGAATTTTTTTATTCACCTTTTACTCATGATTTTTACCATTGTAGATTCTTCCTTGGTATATTCTATAATCTGTGTTTGCCTTGATTTCTGACTGAGAAAATCCCAACAAAACATTTCCATTATTGAAGAATTTTTTCTTATTCCTTAAGGAGACCTGAAACCTCAATATCTGTCTGACAACAATATAGTATGAGAAATAAAGACAGATGACAATCAAATCATTTATCAATTCAACAGAAAATTGACTTTGATAAGGATATTTTAAAATAAATTTACATTGGTAAAAATTAGTTCTTCTTTTCTTATTTCAATAACAATTATGATTAATTTTAGTTGAATAAAATTGTATTAATTAAATGTATACAATAAATTATTTAATCATAAATTTTATTTATTGTAAGTCACAGTATAATAATGTTTTTGTAAAATCATATTAAATTAAATTTTAGGTTTATATTCAGATTTATAATCAAATAGAAATCAAACTAAGTAAAAACCAGGTAAAACAATCAAGTCAAGGTGAATACCTGAATTAGATTAACATATTTTAGATTTTTAATTATTTTATTAATTGTTATAGGGAAGTAAGGAAGTACCTTTTACCTGAAAGGTATTTTTAAAAAAATATTTATTAAGCCTAGCTTAATATGGCACAAGGTCAAATGGGGGTGGTCAAAGTAGAAAGATTGTATTTTCAAGTTGGAAGGACCTACTTGCTTGCCTGCTTTCTTACATAGAAAATTAAAATCCTTTATTTTTATTTTTACCTAGGCTTGAACACTGACTTTTTTCCAGCATCTGTTGGGACTCAAGTCATTCCAGACCCCAAGTAGAATTTATATTTATATAAACCATTGCTAATGATACTGGAAAAATGGTTGGGTCATTCCATCAATCCATCAAGAGTACTTCTGCTATGTGTTATATTTATATTTTATACAGTGAGATTAGACAAAAAATGGAATATTACTGCAAAGTGTGGCCTGAGCAACTCTTGTCCAAATGACTGGAGTTGCTCAATTCTCATTTTCTAGCCTTGATCATTTATGCAGTTTTGTAAGGAAAGATTTATTCTCCACTCTGCAGTCTCTTTCTCGTGGATGCAATGTTGCAAGCCTATCACTTCTCTGTTGTTATTTCCATGACAAACGTTCAGATGAGCCCTGCTCTTGAGTTTCACCTGTGTTTAAATGACACAACATGCTACTTCCACAAAGTCGAATTACCCTCATTTCCTCTATGATCCAAATGTAAGAAGAAAGTTCCACTGGCAGTTTTTTCCCCAAGATGTGCCACTTTGTAGAACAGATTGCACGGTTTCTTTGAACACTACCAGCTTAGCCGCTTCAAGTTAATGGTCAATCAACATCTATTCTCCTTATCCTTACTTCTTACTAGCTCCTCTTTCATCACACACCTCATTCATCATTACCATTTTGACAGTAAGTCTCTATCTTGTCTGGCTCTCGAGCCTTATATGTCACAAATTCTAGTTAAAAAACAACTTGTGGCATTGTTGAGAAATACACAATTCACTTATGATGCAGATCAAAAAATGTTACTTATCTCTTCAAGGCAATAATGAATAGTAATGATTTTGATTTGTTTTATGGCATATCAACCTATTGGGTACAATTGTAATGAACATTCAACAATTTACACTAAGCTTCAAATATTAGTCCAATGCTTCAACCATTGAATTGTAATTGTATTTATTTTTATGGGGGATTATAGATTTTTTATGAATTAAAAATTAGTTTTTAGTGTGTTTTTTTTTCTAGACATTGTTGATAATTCTGAAATGGTTTCTCATTTTATTGTGACCTGGTGGAAATATTGCTTAGCATTAAAATACAAGTGTAATCAGTTGCTTTCATTGTAAGTTCTTGTATTTCCTGATAGAATATCATGAGAAAAGTCTGGAATGCTTCTCTTTTGTTAAATCTAACCTTTAAAATTCTTTTCCCAAATATTGATTAAATTGTTCTTCATGTCTGAATCTATTTCCTAGAAGTTGGCATCGATTTTTTTTTCTCTCTTATTGAGTTGTTGCCATGTTGCTGCTTTCCAAAAGTTTAATTTAGTTCTGACACCGGAACCTCTGATCAAGCTGTTGTCAAGACTGGCTTGTCCAAAAGTAAAAAAAAAATTTAAAAAAAAAAAAAAAGAGAGAGAGGAAAAAAATGTCTTCAGTCGTAAATTCAGTGAAAGGTGATTTTTTTTCTTTTTTTAAAGAAAGTTTTATTTATTTCTCCTTTTTAAAAAGTAAATTTCATTTTTTAATCAGTTTTTTTTTTAATTTTAAAAGAAATTTAGACATTAAATAAAGAAAAAGAAAACTTAAGTGGTATAATGTTTTTTATTAGACAGTGTGATATTTCAAAACTAGTATGATGACTGATAGTCTAACAATAATGTATAAAGGGAAGTAACACTTCATTGCAAATAAAATATTCAATAAATTCCATAGGTTATTTTAAAGGTGAAAATTATTTTTATTGAAAAATTAATTTTCCTTTTAATTGAAGAAAACATAAACAGAAGGAGAAACTTAAAAGTATGCCAGTTAATTTCACTTTAAAGGAAGAAATTTCAAATTGATAAAAGGATAATCTCTAATAAAAAGGGGACAAGGTTTGATCAAAAGCATAAGCAATATTCAGTCAGTTCAATGAAAAATACTTTCTAAACAATATTTTAATAAATTTACATCCATTTTTGATTAAATGATAATATTATCCTCTTTTTAACTTAAGTACTTACAAAACATCAACAGTAAAAAGCAGCAAATGGTTAAAGTTGTTCATATGAATAAACTTATTTAAATATGAAGCTAATTTTCAGTGATTGGATACCAAAGTATTGTGCCAGTAAACTATGGATTCAATGAAGCATTGTGTTGGTAATGCCGGCTCAACAAGTTAATTTATCTATTTCAGTTTTCTATTTTCTTAATTAATTTCAATATATCTGTTCTTTTAGCTTTTCTACTTTATTCATATCTATGTATATCATCTAACAAAAGTAATAAGACTCCTAGTTAAATTGAAATTGTTTAATTTTTCTAAAATGCTGGAAGTGTTCAACAATGTACTTTCACAAGTCATGGTCATTCAAGATTGTAGAGCAAAAGTAGCATATTTCCATTAATATGGGAATCTGAATGCATGATGATGCTGATAATAGAGCAAGAAAATGTTGTGACTCACTTGAGATCCCCCCCTCTCATAGTAAACCTTTTCATGGATTAAGCTGTGCATATGCATTTCTCATGTTAAATGGATCAAACACAGATTGTATAAACTTTGGAGCTTATAACTTGATATTTTTAGTGCAGCTGATTTATATTTCATAATGGCTTTAGAAAAATAGATAAAGATCATTGAAATGTTACAAAGAATGAGTCAGTGTGAAATTACCAATGAACTTGGAATCTTAAAGAGCTTAGACCAACTTCTTCTGGATAAGAAAAAGACTGATAAACTTAAAATAAAACAAAAGTTATTAAAGAAAGCTATTTAGGTTAGGAGTATCCAACCCAAAGTTAACAGCTTGTCAATTATTGAATGAAAGCAACATCGTTCACAAAATGTTTGATTATATAATAAGGAGAATACTATATACAAATAATCCAAATTGATGCATTGCAGTAAAAATGTCATCACTAACCAAAAAACACTGAACAAAATAAAGAGACTGGGCAAAAGAATATTTGTTATGGAAGAATAAAAAAATGTGCCATGGTGGTTTTTAGTGATGTAAGTAAAATTGAACTAAATTCTAATGTAAGAAAGGCTCCACTTGGTGTGGGGAAACAATCTTTGTTATACAACAAAGACTAAAATTTGGTCAGGATCTAATGGTTTGGGGATACATCAAAAGCAATGGGATAAGAAAGTTGATAAAAAGTGATCAAAGAGAAAATTACTTTGCTATGGTCCTACCTCTTACTAAATTTCTCATTGATGAAGACATTGCATTATTACAAGCTTGGTCTACTCAAAACTTTTATCAGAATCAAAATTTGAATTTACTGTCAAAAAGAATGGCAGAACTTTCCTGAAGAAACAATTTTGAGCTTGTATTCCTCCATACCACATCAATTTGAGGCTCTGTAGTTCATACTAATAGAAGCCATACTAAGTACTGAATATGATTTTTAATGTTCCTAAAAGTATAAATAAATTTAATGCTACTTTTTCTCTTGTGGCTGATAATTTTTGCATATCGGTATCTCTCTTTGTATTATATCAGTGTGAATGCTACAACTTGCACTACAGTTCTGAACGACCAAAGATATGACTTGTGAAAGTAGATCATTGAACACTTTCAGCTTCTAGGTAAAAATTAAACAAATTGACTTTAGTTTGGTAGCATGGTTGTTTTCTCTCACCATTATATGATTTTTTTTTGTTAGTTTAGATGGTGGCAAGATTTCTGTAAAATCAGTACACAGGATTTTTGAAGTCATTTTGAAGGCTGACAAACTCTTTCCATTTGAGAATTATCACTACAAGCTTTCTGCTAGTCTGGACATTCTTAGCCTCATATGAGAAATATTTAGCAATGGACTATAAAAGAAACAATATTCCTGAATAAATTGCATACACTGATAAAAACATTAGATAAAAGCTCTTCTCTGTTATAGAATTGAAGAGAAAATTCTATTTTTTCACGTGATACCAATAAAGGAAGAATGATGCCATTGTGAGGAATTACTGAGTAACATATGTTAGTGATTCATATGCTATGAAATCATCATTCAAATGTTGTTGGCATTGCCTTTCTTTCTGTTATTAGATTATTATGTGAAGATGAGATCAGATTGAATAAAAATGATATCATGGCTTCAAAAAACAATGACATTGGATTTTTTCTGACATCATCAGTGCATATTCACTCAATTTGATCTAGCATCATTTATCTTTACTATCTCTGTTTCTTTATCTATTAATCCATTAGCCCTACTTAGTTTGTACTATCCTGCTCTGGGATTGAACTCACAATTACTATGTCACCAAATTCAGGAACCAACACTTTAATCTACTAGGTAGAATAGTTAAAAATTGTAATGTATCTTGTGCTTCATATGTAGATCCATATTTTAGTATATTTCATAGGTATTGAAGTTATTAAAATAATTTAACAATTTAATATTTTTAATTAGTAATTCTTTTTCTTTTAATCATTTTACTCTAAGGTGATAATGCTACTAAGATGGGGGTGGTGGCTTACATGCAGGGGGTGTATGCAGGTGGGGGTTACAGGAAGTTAAAGAAAATTGGAAGACTTTAGTGAGGAGAAAACAATAAAGGAGCAGGATCCAGGAAAACAGAAGATGGTAATTGATGTTGCATTTAAATTTTTGAAGATTGTTGCTGGCAGGGAAGAAAGAAATTGGAAGTGAGTTTCACAGCCAAGGAATGTGAGAAAAGAAACTATTAGAATAGAACAGACAGTTGCATCTAGCTGCTAGTTCAACAGTAAAATGATGAGACCTAGTTGCCAATCTAGGAGTACATTTAAATTAATGCAATCGAAGCACTAAGGAATAAAGAACAATTGCCATGAAAATATTTGTAGAAAAGACAGAGGGAAGCCATGTTACATTGGTGAGTCAAGATGCCAAGTCAGGATCAATTACATTACAGACCTTTCTTTGAATTTTGTCAAGAATAATAAGATATATAGTATGAGCAGTATTCAATGCCCGGTTGAATGGTAGATTTATAAATGTGCAAAATGGATTCTGACAAGAAGAATTGTCTGGCATGACACAGTGAACCAACTTTCCTGGCAGTATACCTAGCAATTGATTCAATATAATTGCTCCATTTCATGTCAGTAGAAAACATGAGCCCAAGAAGGTGCAAAGTGTTGCTCTCCTGGAGGTTAGCATCAGCCATACTGATGGCAGGTAGAAAACATTCTCTATGGTGATTAAATGAGAGCAGTTTTGTTTTGGAGATGATAAAATTTACAAGCTATTCTCTACCTCAGTTATTAGAGGTCCTTTTTGAGAGCAGTTGCCAGTTTTACTTTGTCAAATCTGTCATACTAAGCCAGGAGTAAATAGTGTCATCTGTATAAATATCTAGTTGGAAACTGATGACATTGGGAAAGTCATTGATGAAGATCAGAAACAGTGTAGGTTCAAGGATATAGCTTTGGGAGACACCTACATCAATATGAAATGATATAGAAGTGTTTCTGTTCAACACAACCTTCACTACACAATTTGTCAAGAACAATTTGATTAAGCCAAATATTCATCCAGAGACTATATAACCCTTGAGTTTGTGGAGAAAGCCAACATACCATACCCCATCAAACACCTTTGAGATATCAAGAGCCACAGCCTGAGTTTCACCGTTCTTATCTAAAGCTTGATAGGCAAATTCAGTGATGGCCATTAACACATTGCCAATAGACCTGGTAAAAATGGAAGCCATATTGTTTATCCAAAAGTAGGCCATGTGAAGTAAGACGTTTAACCAATCCAGTGTTGATTAGAGCCTTGAGTGTTTTGCCAAAAAGAGGTAAAAGACTAATAGGTAATTTGTGGTAAAAAACACATTGAAATGGGAATTTTTGCAAAAATCAGATAATTGTTGGATTTTACTGAAACTTTCTGAACTTATTCACAAATGAATGAATTTATTTTTTAATGTTTCTTTTATACGTAGAAAATGTTTGGAAAAAAATGTTTTTTTTTACATCTGCTACCACCACTTAGTTAATTTTATAAAATTTCAAGAAATTCATTTTTGTAGTGTTTAATGTTTATATTAGTTATAAGGACAAGCTCTTGGAAGAGCTCTTGGAAGAGCTTGTCCTTATAACTAATGATGAATCATCAAATTCTTTTGTCAAACAGGACCTGGATTTACTGAAAATCTGCTCTGAGTTGTAAAATAAAAAAATGCAATAAAACTAAGACATTATTTAATTAGAAAAGCTTTTAATCGCTTTGATGAATAAGATATATTATGGACACTGTTATCAAGTGTTATGTTTTGCATATCTTTCTGCGTTGTAGTAGTTGTAGTACAGTTCTCCATGTCCTGAATAGCAAACAGGTTTGCTAAGCATAGCCACCCCATGTTTGCCAGTTGTTCTCTATTTTTACTTGTCTATCTAATTTGCATATTATACTACTATCAAAAAACATTTTTTTGGTGAATAATGAATTTTTACAAGAAAAATTTTAATTATAATAATTTATAAAGTTTTAAATTTAAAAAATTCTATTGATTTGTAACAGTTAGGGGATATTATTAAATAAAAACTATATTTACTAATCATAAATGGAAAAGTTTACTACAATACAGCAAGCTCCAGCATTTAAAAAATATGTTGAATTTTTTATGTGCATAAACATGCCAATTTTTGTAAATACAGATGTCCATACACAACATTATCAGAAAATGAGAGCAGTAACTATAGTAAATTTTAAATCTATTGGTAATTTTCTAACATTTCCTCAATGAGCATCTTCGCAAGTAAGATTATAAAGTCAAAAGTACCGAAAATTCAATAAAATATTAGATTACTTAGAATATTTTCCTAAATTTTAAAGATATTTGCATATTTCAAAAATTATATAAAAAAAGCAAACACATTGTATTCATCAAGTGATTTTTACATTTATGTAACCTTTACTTAAAAATGCCAAATGTTAAGCTATCAATAAATCTGTCAATACCTCATAAAAATACCCACTAACCATGTTAAAAATGCTTTCTTGCAATATTTTGAACTAAAAACAGGTAATGTTTGTTTTAATTCAGATTAATAAACTTTAAATCAGTTAATCTTTCTCAAATAAAGTATCAGAAAAGTATATTTTATTTTTTTAATAAAGAGAATTATGTTGTGTTGACAGCTTTGTCAAAATAAATGATTTTAGCAATTTAAAAAATCATTTCAATCAGTTTAAAATCAGTTTGAAATATGGCAAAGCATTTTACTTATTGGAAAAATTAAATTTAATCTATTAGCTTGGAATTAAAACTAAAATAAAAGCTTCAAGAAAGATGTTTCATTTTTAAAATGCATTTTAAATCTTAGATATCACTTTTTGTGGGGGTACCTATATATGTATAGAGTGTGTATTATATTTAACAATATTTTAGTATCTAGTTATAGAACAGTTTATGTTTGTTGCTTTATACAAAACAGGTTGCACTATATTATTACTTTCCTTACTCATGTGGATGTTTGTGTAAGGAGGTATTGCTTTGGTACCCAGTAGCTTGACCTTGAGATGTTTGCAATGGCATGCTGTAGTAGTTACAGGGGTCTGGGAAGGTTGGTTCTGCTCACACACAGTTGATACGCATACTGGTTTCTATCACCAGTGGTTGCAGCTGTTGCTAGTACTTGAATAAGGAGATTAGCAATATGTGCTGTGACTGCCTTTTATTGTGGATGCAGTTAGTAACTCTTGATTGCTTGATTTTGTTGTAATCCCCTTTTTGACTTCCTTTCTTTTCTGAGATGTGTTTTTTTGATAGCTTTTACTTGACTACTATTTTTGAGATGTCACAACAAAGTTATTTACAGGTTGTGAATTGATGAAGGAGAATGGAGAAATTTATTTTCGTGTAGCCATCTTTGAGTATATGTTTTTTGTATTTGTTGTATTCAAATTAATGTCATTTTGCTCTGTGTTCACTAAATATGTGATGAAACAGCTGAACTTTGGATGACCGAAAAGACAAAACTCAATACTACCCACAATGGCAAAAGTATATTTTCAATATTTAAACACATATAATAGGTATTGGGAGCACTTCAACATGGTGTAATGGTTTGTCTCACAAGATCAATTATGACTAAATAAAGAGTTCAATCCTCACTGGGTGCTCCATACTTTTGGTCTTGTGCCATATCTAAGCTATGCTTAATAAATTTTGGCACTTTGATGTGGTGTAATGGTTAACAAACTTGTATCACTAGATCAGTTATAACTGAACCGTGAGTTTGATGTGCCCCAAACTTTTGACCTTGTGCCACATATAAGTTACACTTAGTAAATCATTATAATAGGTATCAGTTTATTTGATATATAACTATTAACTATTTAATTAAAAGGAGGAAACATTAAAGACATGTTTTAAAACTAAACATCTTTCATTATTTTGAAGAGTAGAATTACATGTAAGATTTAACTAAAAAAGCCAGAAAATTAGCCAAATAAACTGTATTAAAACAACAACAACAACAACAACAAAAAATTATATTAATCTGAATAAACAAGTTATAATTTTTTACTTTTATTATTTTCAATATTTTTATTTTGTTCTATGAATAAGAATGTTCAAAATAAGAGATTACTAATCACTTTATTTGAATTTTTTCCTTCGGAAATAATTTTCATCTAGTTTTTATTATTGAAAAAGTGATTTTGTAGTAATTTATATTCATTTTCTGCATATCAAATTTACAGACAATGACTGAGTAGAAATAACTAAATTCCTTCCAGAGGATGAGAAAATTAACCATTTTGTTAATATAGATAAAGAAAAAAAAAGGTTAGAAATGTGACAAGGTCGTTGGTAACCCATTCATGTAGGCTGAGTAGACCCAAATAGACAATAATATAATAAATAATAATTAATATAACAAATAATTATTGTTAAACATCTAAAAGTAGAATGGCCCAGTTTTATGTTATAAAACTGGTGAAAAGTATGGGAGAAAGCTTGATTGTGTTTTATGATTATTGGAATTAAATGTGAAAAAAGAACTAATTAAGAAAGTTAATTAGTTTCAAGAAATTAGATGGATTAAGTCATTCTTCAAGGATTAAATATTAACTTAAAGATAACTAGTTATGGCCCTTTACTCATCTGCTACACTTGCCAAAACAGGCAAAAAGGATGACAAGTAATAAATTACTATCTCAACTGAAATCAAAAAATTATCTCTAAAAACCTTTGAGATTAAGTTGTTTACATAAAAGCTATTAACTCTTTAGAAATTGCTTTGTTTTCATTTCAGATACGAAACAGAAGATATGGCTCTCGATAAAAATCTGAACAAGTTGTTTATATGTTTCCACAGTTTTCATCCGATTTCTATGAAATTTTTTTTGTTTGGTAGATAATTCTTCAGTGCCAGTTTTGAGCCCAAATTGACTGGAAAAAATTACAACCTTGAAGATGAAAAATCAAAAAATCTGATTTTTTGCACTTTGTGCAAAAATCAAAGGCAAAATTTAATGTCTGTAAAAAACAGCATACAATCAATTTAGAAAGTTGTAATCTAATGCAAAAGATGCGCAATGAAAAAACAGTCATGTAGCATTTGCAAGAGTGTTCAATGCGCGGTGTACGAGGCAACAGGCATGCAAAATAACATTTTTTGGAGAAGGGGTGATGATGCCTCAAACAAGATAACTTTTGTCAGGGACATCCTATTTTAGTCATTTTCCCTGTGAAACAACCAATCAATTGTAGCGAACCTAAAATAAGTTTTACAGGTGCAAGACATCAATGATGTACCCTGTTACCTCAATGCTTAGGCATCATTCTGCCTCACAATCCTGGAGTGAAAACACGCAATGTTGTCTACAGCAAGGTGCTACAGAATACGGGTTGCTGCATAGAGTGAGTTTCCATGCTTTTATTTAAACATTCATCTTCCTTATGCTAATCAATGCCTCTATCTCTTCTCCCTACAGATCACCTTCATCTGCATTGCCTCCCCCTTGAAATGGAATAATTTCCAGCACATTGAATAACAATAGAAAATGCATCTACATCCTGAAGAAACATCTCCCCCACCAATTCTCTCCTTCTGCCATAACAGTCCAAGGAAGAGGTTCTTTCCTTGTAAGATTGAGAACACAAAAACAGCCCTTTTCAGAGCCTCCTGCCATTCAAATTGTTAACTCCCACCATTTGGGGGTGTGCCTCAATTGCACCCAATTGTTGTTACTAATATTGATTTTCGGGTGGGCTGACTTTAAACTTAAACTGCTCCAACTGGACGGCAAAAATTCCCAGTAATGAAACACCCAGTTGAAGATGGGTTATACTGCAAGTATTGTATAATTCGAAAGACAAAATCTTTATTTGGCGTCTTTTGCAATAACTTCAAAGTTTAAAATCCCAAATGTTTTTCTTGACAATGAATAAACAAATATGGTATTTTAAGAAAATGTAAATTCATTATTTCCTTTTTTTGCAGTTTAAAAAGGTATTGTAGTGTTTTTAAAGGAAAAATTTTAAAAATGTATATAATTTATATATATTTATCTCTTATCTTCATTTAAGAGTAGTGTTGTGTCGGAAACCTACCACCCCTCTTGAAGATGAACTTGTCTGCTAGCAAAGACTTTATATAGTGACACGTCGAGAGACAGAGGGCGAGAGAAAGTTCTTGGCTGAGCTAGTTATAGACTACTCAGGCGATTTCTGTACCTTTTACCAACCAATAAAACCCTTTTTATTGTTACGTGTTATTTGTCGTTTGTCTCTACAACCCCAAACCAACATCATAACAAGTAGATAAAATTAAAAAATTAAAAAGATTCAAATTAGAGTGGACACATTATTAGAACATATTCTATTGTAGGGGATATAGAAGGCGATTATCTCCCTTTGGTGGAAATAAGTTACATTGGTCATGTGACAGCCACTTGGTAATGTCAATCCATACAGTGATGAAAGCAGCAGTCAAATTTTGTTTGCTTACAGCAGTAAAACTGAGAAGTTGCTTTTTTTTTTAGCCTGGACAGAGGCTAAACTGCCTCTCCAGTAGCTTACAAGTCCATGTTGCCATTTCCTTTTGGAAATATATCTTTCCCGTGTGTAGAAAGAAACTCTGGCTTGCAGTCTTCAATTTGGGAAAATCCAAGACTCACCATTTCCCTGGAATATGTCCTCACCTGGAACATAGTAGATGAATCCAACCTGTTTGAATCTGGAGCCCTAAACATGGTTTCTCCAGACACAAAAGTACCTCCATATTATATGTAAGCCCCTTCCTTTTTGTTTCTCCTTACACTCTACTCACTGTGTAGATATATATGATATATTATTCTCCACATGGGACATGTGTATATATGTATATAGTTTTTTTTGTTTTTTTAAGCAATTCACCCCAAGCAAGGCAGGAGTGCCACTAACATGCAAGGGGTTACAGAGGGTTGAGAACAAGAGTAAAGAGGTGTGTCTGAGGAAAGGATATAGAGAAAGACGGGGAACAAGATCAAGATATCAGATGTTGATTGATATTACGCTTGAATATTTCAAGATTATAGTTATCAGGAAAGCAAACAAGAGGAAGGGAATTCCACAGAGAGGCAATGCAAGAGAAGCTGTTTGAGTAGATGAGATGGTTACATTTAACCATTTTGACAATGAAAGGGTGGGACCAAGATGCCAGCCTAGTAGCTCGCTTAAATTCATGCAGTCTGGAAACCAATGAAAGTAGCTTGTCAGAAAATACTTGTAGAAGAGACAGTTGGCTGAAAGGAAAAAGAATGACAAACATCCTTTGTTCTCAGAGAGATTTTTATACTATTCAGCCATTCCATTCTGTCCATGAAATACGGTGTTATTATATCATGAATATAATAATGTCCATAACAATGGAAATACATATGGAAGAATAAACCTTTTTTCCATAGCTCTCTCCCATTATACTATTAATTAATCAGTTTCATGCAAAATAAAAACTGCTTTTTGTTGAAAATTATTAATAAGATATGATATCCTTGCTCAGTGGATACCAACTTAAAATAAAATTTAATTAACATAAAAATAACATATTATACACAGCATTTGAAACATATCACAGTTTATTAATATGTAAAGATTCGGCTTTTAAGCATGTTTAGTTATTAAATATTTAATAATATAGGATATAAAATCCTATATTTTACAACCAATATGTGAAGTACAAATAAGCAAGAAACGGCCACACATAAATAGGATCAGAATCACTAAGACAAAAACTTTTGTACAAATCAGTAAAAAAATAAGATCCAAAATTAAATAAGTGGTTTCTGGAATTTGATTGGGCAGTACAGTCACATGCTATGCTTCCGTCTACGTCCGTACACTTGAACTCCAAATGAACTGGTTGCTGGGTGCTATCTCAGTTAAGTTAGTTATGTGCCATGCATGATACATGCTTAGGCGATCATGTATCTTTTGATACATGACTGACAAGGCAGATTTTTTTTTCTCACAGTAGCATTTCTTTCTGCGGTAAACCAGTAGCCATCCAAGGCTATAGAACCCGGTCTGTCCTGCTATTTACCCATATCTGGGGGGAGAAGAAGTGGATTCATACCTTTCCCAAGGGTATTAGCACGGAAGTGAATATAATGGATTTGACTAGAATTCGAACTCGGCTCTCTGATTCCTCAATCCGAGTTGCTCCACCATACTATCCCACGTAAACCAAAAAGCAAGTGGAAAATTTTGTCAAACATTTGAACTTTAATTATGACCAGAATAAACACAATACCATGTAAAAACAAAGGTTAATGTGTACATAAATATATGATTATTTCCATCAGGGTTTCTATTTTACCTATGTGAAAAAAAAATCATTTCTTCATGTTACATTGTAATTGTGGGAATGACACTCGGATCTTAATTTTTCACTTTTAATCTTGATAGACTGACCTTATACTACATCTACATGCCAGGTATAAATAAAAAAAAAAATAACATTTCAAGTAACCAGTATGAGTAATAATTCAAGTAAAAGTAATAAGAGGCATCATAAATAGAGTCAAAAGTAATAAGAGGCATCATAAATAAATAGTCAAAAGTAATAAGAGGCATCATAAATAAATAGTCAAAAGTAATAAGAGGCATCATTAAGGAATTTTTCTGTGATTATGAAAACTCTCTTTATAGAAACTGAACTAAAAACTCAAAAACACCTCAACAGTTTCTTGATTATAAAAAAATTGTTTGCGCTTTAACTGCTTTCTTTTTTCTGTTTCTTTTTCTTTATAAATGTGTTGAATATTTTTTCAATTTTGACCCTCTCAACCTTCCCTCATAATAAACAGGACCCTTTTTTTGAAAGCAATATAAACTTAATTTTTCAGTATTTCTTTTTCACAAAATCCAATCTAGTCTTAAACATGTGCTTGAATTTTTTAACATCTGTTGGAAGAGATTAATTTCTGTATTTAATTCCTGCAAAACTTGACTAATTCTCTTCATTGGAAATGCTGCTGTCTTTTTTGAGCAAGAGAACATTTTTAATGTTTCTTCATGATGGCTGCAAGATTTGTGACAGGATTGAAGTCAGGTGGAATTCCTGGCCATTTTCAAATCAAGCTTTTCCTCATCTGGAAATGGTTGAGTTGTTTTTCCATTTCTTCACCACTGAGCTCATAATTAAACTCCATAAAAAAGAATCAAATATTTGTGTACAACTCACATGGTATGTAAAGTCTGCATTGAATAAGGGAAATTTGAAACAATCAAATAAAAATATTTTTAGTTCTAAAGAGTTGTACGGACATTCCTTTTTGAATGAAATATCCAGCTTCCCCCAAAAGTTACTTTTATTATGAGTCAATCTTTAATTAATATGGACATATATATTTCACAGTATGAATAAAAATAAACACAAATTTAGTAATAACTGCAAACAGAAATGAATATGTGAACTTCATTTTGGATGAAAGAAAAAAGAATGCAAAGAAAACTTTAATTCCAGTATGTCTTTTATAAATAAGCTTAAATTAGCACTCACTTTACTATTTTAATGAATAAGTAGAAGTAATTTTAAAATTGCGAAAGAATATTGGTAGAAAATAAATTTATAAAAATGACCCTGTTAAAATACGTGTTAAAAGGGAGATAATGGATGTTTTGCTCAGCAGGAACAATTTTTTGTTCCAATATATTTTTTAAATTTATTAAATAAAATAAAACCGGTAAAAGCTTTATCATTAATTACTTTTTTTCAAAAAGTGAAAATAAGTCTTAATCCGGAATAGGATTTTCCGGATATAATCCATTTCAACAATCTGATACACATCAGTACCGAAAAAATAACATTTTTTTTTATTTCTCTCAATAGGTTTGTGATTTTTTGGTTTTTAAAGCTGTATTTTAAAATTCAGTTTTCTCATTTATTTTATGATGAATTTTTCATTCATCTTTTTGAGCTAAAAAATACAATTTTTGCTTTTCTTTGTTTCTCTTAGTCTTCATTTTTTGTTTTTCTTACATTCCTTTGCATTTATTTCCTCCTTTTGTTTGTTTCTTTTATTTTTTATTATCATGATGCAATAATAAATATTAGAATTATAATATTTTTTGCAAAGTTGATTAGATTGATGAGCTAGCTAGAGTTAAAAACAAAAAAACGTTCTTGCAACGTTTAAATTCCATTCATAGATCTCGCTTGAAAAGGAATTCTCGTTTCTCAAACAAACAAATGATTGCTATAGTGTTCCATTTATTGCCATGGCAACGCCAGCACCCACCCTCCTTTTTTAAAAATCGTGTCTTGAAAACAACTTCCGGTTTTCTGTTTCTTACTTTTCTGACATTCTTTTACTCAGGTAAGTCTTTATCTTTAATTTGTATTTATTTATTTATTGAACAGAAATTAAGTTTAGTAATTCTTTTTTTTTTTTAGATGTGAATTTATTTTAGTGCATAAAGTTTAATTAACATGAAAAGTAGCCGTATTTTTTGTTTTGAAGTACAATGATGATAACTTTCACATGATAAAAATAAACAAGAAGCCTAAGGTAACTGATTGCTTAAATGTTAATTGTATAAATGCTTTTTAAACTTTTAAAACTTTACTAATATCCTTGCAGAAAGTATTTTATTTTGGTTTAAAATTTCCCTAACACGTTTTCTCCAACTTTAAGGGTAAAAAATCATTTTGATTTTTCGATTTCCTCAAGGAATCAAATAAAATAAAAATGATTTTTTTTTTTTTACTTTATAAAAAACAAACGATTTTGTGTGATAATTTTCATACAACTGGAAAAATACGTTATGACCAAGAGATATTTTATGTTCACCAACCAAAACCAATTTGTAATTTTTATTATTTATTTATTAAAAAAAAACAAAAACAAACCTTATCGGTTCGGTTGTTTGTAAATTCTTCTTTATTCATTCATTGTCTTTGTACCTTAAAATTTAAAAGCGATTAAAATTTAAAAATGATTATTCAAAATATTTGATTTTGTTGACTCGTGAAAAAATAATCATATTTTTCAAGAATATAATTTCTGATTTTAATTTAAAAATTTCGTTCGTCTCATCAAGTGAAAAAAATAAAGAAAAGTCGTTATGTTATTTTTTTTAATCTTCACTCGTTTTTACGTACAGTAACAAATTACAAAAATGAATGTTTTAACAAGATACTTATTTTATTACTTTATAATAAAAGACAAGTAACTTATCTTTAAGTAAAAAATCATGAATTTGTTTTAAAAAATCACATTGGACTTATTACTTTTTTTAAAAGCATCTCCAATTTCCTATTTGCCACACTTTTTGTTTAAATACGAATAACTTTTGTGTTTTTTCTTTGTGTTCTGTTCACAAATGAACATTAGTTATGAAATGAAAAGTCTCAAGAAAAAAAAAATACAAATTACAGAAACAAGTAATTTTTCTAGTTTCATTTACTGACAAAAAAGAAGTCATCAAAAACAAAAAAAAGTAAAAAAACGTATTTGTTGAGAGACGGAATAAACAACCACATGTTTGAAAAAGTTATTGTTTTTTTTTTATTGTGGTAAATGAAAACGAAAATTTGAGATAAAGACAAATTTATTATTTATTAATTAAACTTAAAAAGGGAACCTGAGAAAAAAAACATTTAATCGCCTTGACAACTCGGCTGTGTTTTTAATTTTTATTTATTTATTTTATTTAATCAGTGTATTTTTGAAATTATTTCTTTCACTGGTAGAAAAAACTAAAAAACTTTGAGTAAACAGGAAGAAAACATTTTCTAATTTTAAAGTTAATCAATAGATTTAGATTTGGAAGCATCAACAACTCGAATAAGAAAGTAGACAATAATAATTGAATCATAAAAAAATCACTTTCTGGATGACTTATTTCCATAGCAACATTTGTTATTTTTTATATTGGTTGTCGTAAGTAAATCTTTTGTACTTTTGGAAATATATTATTATTTCATCTGCAGAAAATTTAAAATATTTTATGTACGACCAGTAAAATATAACAAATGTTGCTATGGAAAGAAGTCGTTAAAAAAAATTAAAATATTATGTTGATTTGTTCATCTTTTTGTGCACTTTCATATAACATTTCTTTTTAACTGTTGTGTGCCTGATGTTTATTAAATTACTAAGAAAGAGTAAAAACAAAAATAAAATGTTGAATTTTCTTTCTCAGTTTTTAAGTTTCGACTTTTGACTTCTTAATCTACAGAAACCAAACAAAATTTGTAGAGATTTGTAGCGGATTTAGAAAGTAACTATATACTACAATACATTCTTCATTTTCCGTTTATTTTTTGCGTTAACCCTGAAGCTTAAAGCTGGGTCAAGAAAATACTTTACAAAAAAACCTTAAACTTATAGAGACTGAGTGAAAAATGAATGTTCCTGCTTTAGACTTGGAAATTATTTTTTTAAAACATTTTCCATTTCTTTATTTTTTTGGTAGCTGATCTGCAACAATGGTAAAGATAACAGTGAAGAGAAATAATGACCCTCAGTTTTTATATGAAACCACAGTTGATACATCAATTGACTTCTTACTGCAAGATATTACCACAATTTATAATGGCCGATTAAAAATTCAAAGAATTTGTGCAGGTTTGTATTTCAAAATTCCTACCTGAAAGGCTAAAGCGAAAGCCTTGTTTTTTTGTTTTTTTTTTGTTCCTACCCAGCAATTAATGAAAAAAATTAGTTGTAATTTTTAAGGTATTGAATAAAAAAAATGACAATCAAGCCATTGCATTTTTATGGTTTTATATTATAAAAATATATTTTTTAGAAGTAAAATTGAAAAATATGGTTCACTAGAATATTCTCGAAAAATTTTCCAGTGTAAGGGAAGTAAATCTGTATTAGTTTCAGATTAGTCATTTCACTGACTTTCAAATATTTTTTCTTCAAAGAATTATTCTAATATTTATATAATCCATGAGAATGTTATATACTTTTTCTTTTTAGAATCTTAAAAGAAACTTTAGTACTTTTATTGAAGCTTGTTGCTTTACCTAAAAAGAATTTGTTGATGTTTTCTGTTATAAAAATACATAAATTTCTTTAGTTGATTTAAAAATATTCTCTTATCTAGATGACTTGGGGAATGATTTCTTTTTATTAAGTAAACCTCTGTAATTAGAATAAAGATTTTCATTTTCTGATTTTTTTTTCTTCCGTAATAACTCATTATATATGAGTATATATATATATATATATATATATATATATATATATATCTCATCCAGTCATACTTTTTAGAGAAAAGAATATCCTTCAATCACTTATCCATTTCATGTTGAAAATGCCTCTCATGCTCTGCTCACCAAATTGCAATATATAAAGTATGACTGGATGATATATATATTATTATATATGACTTATTTATATGTTATGACTTCTAAAAAAAAAAAAATGAATGATATAAAACAGCATTTGAGATATTAATAGCACTAATTGTGTTATCTGATTAAGACATCTTTCTTACTCTTTTCTTATTACACAGCAAGGTATCTGTATATTTGGTGCTAAATTTACATGAATTTGGTGACTAGGTAAAAAGGACGAATGTAGGAATTTGTCCTTTTAGGATATCATTATTTGTGGTTATGTAGGAATATTATTATTGCTACAAATAAATAAAATAATAATAAAAATGATGAGTATAAATAAAATAATATTTAAACCCTGTTTAAAATAAATAAAAATAAAATTGCTCCCAGCATGCAACAAAAATTGTTCCTGCCAGAAATACGGACATCACACCAAAAGACGTGAGATTGCCCAAGAACTGCCAGAATGACAAAATGTGTGTAACTTCCCTCCGTGATAGGCTTTATGATATTACGGAGTAACTTACTCCTTTTTATAACATTTACACAATTGTAATGCAAAATACATACACATAAATAAAATGGTATGAAATTCCCATACAATTTGCCATGCCTTCTCTGTATTGTGCACTTTTATTTTTCCTGTTTTTATCTTCATAAAAACAAGCTTAGAATTTTACTACCACTACTCCTATGGTGGGAGTGAATACCCCACAGTTATAACAGTATGTAAAATTGGAAGAATTATGTCATATACTTGAATTTTTTTTTCTTCTGCCAATGATGTGAAAGATGACAGTAAACTATAATCAGTATCATTGTCCATGGTTGGAGTTAAAAATTATGTAGTCTTTTGAAGTCTGTCAGATAATAGATTGAGTGAGAAAACATTTGGCAAGCTATGTCAACTAACAGATTGGCACATTTACCCTAGCTTAATGAAATTCATGAAGATTTTTTACTCTATTCTCAGGATGGAAAGGATGGTGTCTGAGAAGTGAAATTTTGTGGGCCTAATTAACATCTAACAGTGGTGGTGGTGAGGAATGAAAAGATTCGGCAACAATTGCTCAGTTAAAGAAAACTGACATTAGATAATAAAGCCTTTGACATATTTACAGCAAGTGAGTTCACAACAAGGTTTTCCAAGGACATTCAAAATAAGCTCATCTGCTAGGGAAGGAATCTGAGTATCCTATTCCTAGAGAAATGTGAATGTTATCAATGTGAAATTGCCAGCCATCTATCTTGCTGATAAATCCTTTAAAAGTTAAGGCATGTTTTGGATGCAAATATATCTGATATACTTGTCAAAAAAGTGAAAACAAGATGGCAGTAAGAAATCTCTTAGAAATGAGAAAGATAACAGAAATATGGTGGTGAATAACATTGATGGTCTTTTGGATCAAGGCCTAGAGATGTTAGTGTGTCACATTCATCCTACCTGTGTAGATAGAAATGTTTGGAAATAATTGGAGGATGATGACAGGAGTAGACACAGGTATCTCGTGTTCAGTGATGAATTTCACAAAATTTAAGGAATTAAGTGATCTGAAAGATTTGCAAGAAATGTTGACATGGTTGAAAATGTATGTAGTGGAGTTGATGAAGTTGTGTGATATAGCTGACATTGAACTATTGTATCAGGAAAGTGAGTGTCATCTGCCATTGTTGGTTGTGGAGGGGGAGTTTCCCACATTGTGAGACATAAATTGGTTCCAGAAAGTGATGTTAGGTTGGAAAGCCATGTTTCCTTTGAGTGAAGAGGTGAAGAAGTTTATTGAATGTGTTTGATTCAGTGTTTAGCAATAAGTTTGGCTGTTTAAAACATTTTAGGGTGAAATTGCCAATTAGCAAGGAAGCCACACAATGATTTTTAAAGTGTTCATCCAGTACATTATTCACTAAAAAGACAAAACTCTGAAGGAATTTGGTCCTGTAGAGATAAGCTATCATTTAATAAAGAAAAATTTTCTCATTGGGCTGCATCTCAAAGGCAATATTGGAGCAGGTTTCATTGTGTGAGGATTATAAACAAACCATAAACATGTTTGTACCTTGTGATGTATATCCAATACTGGAGACATCTTTGTTACCTTAAAAGGAGGACTGACATTTAGTAAACTTGAATTGAATCATTTGTATCAACAAGTTGAGTTAAACAAAGAATAACAAGCTGCTGACAATTAATACCCATTGCAATTTGGTGAGCAGAGCATGAGAGGCATTTTCAACAGGAAATGGATAAGTGATTGAAGGACATTCTTTTCTCTAAAGTATGACTGGATGATATTTTGGCTGATGGTACAAGTTGCATAATGAATGTTCAGAAAGCATTTTTCTGTATTAAACAAGTCAATAGTTAAATTATCAAAGACCAAAGATACCTGATCTTGACTTTAGAATCAGTGAGAAAAGATGAAAGAAACCTGATGCTAAAAAACATTACTGCATTAAAAGACTTTCTGGTAGCAGCTTTGAATTATAATCACCATTTTCCCAATTTGCCAACTGTTATTTAGCCACTGCATAATTTATTAAGAAGTTGAACACTTTTGTGTGGATGGAGCAGAAATCAGTTAAAGGCTTTTCAAGATACAAAAAATGTGCTGTGATACTGTTGTGAAGTCAGATGATCATCCTTCTCGGGTTTAAGGCTGAAGGTGTTGTAATAGCTTCATCAGATTCATGTATGAAAACTCTTGCCCAATGCTTTGTGGTGACTAAATATGGATGCTGATACTGAAAGGATACGCAAGGCTTGTGAAGTATGCATTCAGGATCCGTGCACTTTTAATATAACTCCAATCCATGGCTAGGTATATCCATGTCAACCATGGGAAAGAGTGCATTTATGGGACATGTGTTCTTTATTGTTGTGGAGTGAAGTGTGTGTCATAAAGTTGTGTGTTGCTCCAGCTGCCTGTGATATTAATAACAGCAGTTCATTAGTGAAGAGTTTAAATTGTTTAGAAATTTCAATGGAATTCAGCATCTATTTACAGCTCCATATTACCTATCTTGAATTGGCCAATTTGAATGCATTGGGGCAGTAAAAAAAAGAACAAAAAATGTATAAATTCACTTCCATCATGTGTTTAGGTTTTATTCCAATTCTGATCATCACTTTTTAAAACAATAAATATTGCACTGTCATGGGAAAACCATCTTTTTAAGATTGTTTTTTTGTGGGCACAAAAGTCCATGTTTGCCAAAATATCATTGTAGAATTAAGACTTCATTATTTTAGCCTCTTTATGTTTTGTATGTGTTTGCATTACCATCAATGTTTGAAATTGAGAAAGCTTTTTTTTTCTCTTTGCTAGTGAAGAGTTAGGTGATGTAGATTTTCTTTTCAATTCATATCAAATATGGAAAGATAAAATCAGTCATTTTTCTATTGAAAGACAAATACAGAATAAAAACAATTTAAGAATTTTTTTATATACATTTCTTGCATATATTTTTTATGTTTATTTAGAATTGGAGGACCTGTCAAAACATGGAATTACTTTACCACCCAACATGCAAGGCCTGACAGATGAGCAAATTGTTGAATTGAAGCTAAAGGATGAATGGGCTGAGAAATGTCGACCAAGTGGTGGCCATATTGAGAAAAAAGATGAAATTGGGCGGAGAAATGGAATGGGTAAGCTTTAATTTCTCATGTATTGAAATTAGAAACTAGAAAAAAATGACATCCATTGATATTTGGACTTTAATTCAATATATCTGATCCATTTATAAACTTCTTTTCATCAAAGACTTTAAAATATTTAATTTTTCCAAAAGTGACTTCTATAATCTAACACTGAAAAATCATTTCCTTTAGTGTATTTGCTATCAGTTCTTCAATTTGTATTGAACGTTAAAAAGTAATATTTATTTACAAAATGCAAAACTGTTTTGTACTTGTCAGAGTATCAAGTCTGAAATTTGTTTCCATTTTGAAAGTATTTTTTTTGTATATTTTCCAGTTAAATATTCATTGCTATTTTTTTCATTGGATAATGAAATTTGCTTTTTATTTATACATTGTCATTTAAATATTTTCTCATCAAGAAGAGCCCTATATTGAAATAAGAATGTAATTCTTTTATGATAGTCACATTTAGTCATTTCTACTATTAGATGAAATGTGACTTTTAAATGGGTGGTCAGTTGAGAATACAAACAAGGTGATGTAAATGTCTGTATGAATGTCATTTGGCATTCAAGCTAATTCCTGCATTGTTTGGAATATCTTGTTGGCTTGCTATCTCTTTCTCAGCCAGTTTTTCCATCCATATGATGTACTTTTAGATCTGAAGAAGTCACTGTGCAGAGAGTTGAGTATATTTGGTTAAAAAGAAAAGAAAAATTGGCAATCTCCAAAATGTTGGAAAAACACTTCATTTATTCAAGGTTACAATTTAATTTCATTCTCTTTTCAGCAAAACAAGATCACACCCCTTATGCTATCTCAACGTCCATCCTTGATCAATCAAAATAATTCCAGACAAAAATGATTCTTGTCATTTAACATTTTCAAAAAAAAAAATCTCCATTTTTCCATAGGCAAAACTTGAAATTATCAGTCAAAACACTTTTAATCCAGTACAAAGAATTCTGTCTTCAATTTAAAGTAAAAAACAGAAGAAAAAAAAATGAAATACGAAATTATGAAAAGCGCTATGAACTCACCATGATGACCAAATGTCAAAACCATCTGACAGTGAATATAAAGGCTCCAAAAATACACTACTAATGTCCTTCAGAACGGTGGCATAGTGACTATAGTAATTTGGTTATACGTGTTAATGTTATCTCATGGCTGTGAGTTCAATCCCTGAATTTATATAGAGTGAAATAGTAAAAGTATATTGCTTAATTAATTATAATTATATTAGTTATGATTTATATTTTTGTTCATTTTTAAAAAATTTAATTGCTCTTTGCATGCAGTTGAATGAACAAAAGAAAAGATAACTTCAGTATTGCTGAACACATGGTTAATCTTTATTACTTTTGTTGAAAAGAAAAAAAATTGTTTATTGCTGTCAAAATTGACTTCAGTTTTTTTATTTTTTTTTAACTCTGATAAATAATTTTTTATCAATTCATTTTTAACAGCACCCAATCAACAAATGGCAGATGTATTGATGAAAAGTTCCAAAGAAGTCAAAGATATGATTTCCAAAGTAAGTATAATTGCAAATATATATTGCAATATACATACCATTGAAAAAAGGTGATATTTCAACACAAACCTACCATTGTTGTCAGATCTGCCTGTTGCATCAGAACATTAATGATGTGTATGTGTGTCATAATATGTAAACTGGTGGTAAATTGAATGGTGTTGCTGATTCTTGCAGTTCTGGCTAGAATTGTGATATGCACTCTAAGGATTCAACATGATGATTAGATTTCTTACACCATTTCAAAGAGGAAAAGATTAAAATCCTCTCTCTTTTGGTGAAGAGTAGATTCAGGCAACAAGCTTTATCTGTGTGTGTAAAGCACCAAGTTAAGAGTTATTGTTTTAGGAGTCATGTGATGCAGACAGAGGAAGTTCCTTCTTTAACCCATCCTCTGTATTAGGTTGAAAGCTTTTAGTTATTGGAATAAATGCAGCTTTATTGGTCTCAATTTGTTTGTTTTGAGACACACTAACCCTTTTTAATTTACTTTCTTAGATAGATTTGATGGTTATGAAGCCTTCTATATAATAAATGTGAATGTCAGTGTATCAATGTGTTACACTTTTCCAACTTTACTCCTAGAGGCTGTAGCCCAACATATCATACCATTTTGGAATCAGGCAGATTCTGTGACCAAATTGAAAACATTCCAGGCTGGTCTGGACCCGCAATTCTGAAATTTTTGATTCCAGTTATCATTATTGTGATTGTTTTCAGCAGTTCTTTTTCTTTCTTTTATAATAATAATTTTTATAACTTGTAAATAAATTTGGGAAGAATCAAAATTAATTGCTAAATCCAGCAAAAGGCACCCATGAAATAAAAATAATTGTTTGTATGGAAAGTGAGGACCTTACATCAAATTGTCTTTAAATTAAGTGGCCACAGAAGAATTATCGTTGGACTTTTAAAAGGCAGGCTTAAATATTAATGCAATACTTAAATGCAGCGATCAATTTTGAGTTCTTCTGTAGTTTATTGTTGTCTATTGCATCTACCTATTGTGATGAATGCCCAATTGAGAGCCCTCTGCAGGAGCTAGTTTAAATGATGCCCAATAGGTTGGCTTTTAAGCTAGTCCTTCTTATATATCTACACACTTGTAGAAGTCAAGTGACTTACCTACTGACATGGCTGCCTTCCTGTGTCCTCATGAAAAGCAGGCCAGCTAATTTTACTTCATTTTATAGGAGAGTGCCCAATACACCAATTAGGTTGTTCCATTTTGCTAGAATGGACCTGCTCAGTACATTTGCATGAGTGGTCTCTATTCACCTATATATCCCTCCAGTAAATGACTCGAGTCAGTTTTAGCTTCTGGCCACACTTGCCTACTTGTGTGTCAGACCACTGGCAAGCTAACCAATATGCTACAACACTCACCTTGTACAATTCTGTTATGTGCCAGTTGTTCACAAGCTACCATGTTTGTAACCTATTTTTTTTATAAAGCTATTGGTAATTGAATTGAAAATTTATTCACTCAAAGTTACATTTTTTTTTCTCTGATTTAGAGGACCAATCCTTTAATTACTAAGCTAGAGGAAATTTATTGAATTAAATCTTCTTTAAATCAGACAAAAGGATATCTTTGTGATGTTTTGAAAAAAAGAAGCTCTCTTCAATCTTACTGTTAGCTTTTGTGAATGTAGTTGTAATAAGGAAATAAAATACTAATTTTTATTTATAATTATTTTCAAAATGTGCACGTGTGCTTGTACCTCTTTTAAGATGAACTGTGAATATGAAATGAAATTGTTAACTAATTGTATACAAAAAAAATGTTTCCAAAAATTTAGCAATTTTATTATAGTGTGTAAAAAAAAAAAAAAAAAAAAAAAAAAAAAAATCTATAATTCTATATTCATGCTTGTAAAAAAATTTTCAGTCTGCCAAAAGCAATTTTTAGAAAACTCTGTACTAAATTTAAAATTATACTGATCTCAATAAACTGACTTTTTTTGAAGAGGATAGATTGAAGAATACAAAGAATTATTTCAAATTGATTTTTGTTCAAGATGAATTTGTCTTTTCACCTTTTATTATTGGTTGGGATGGGAAATTTTGACATCGGTATTTAAAGGAAAGGCAATGTATGTATTTAAAATGAAAATTTGTACAAATACTTGTCTTTTTTACAAATAAAAACTAAAGGATTTAAGTAAACTGTTGTAATGTGACTGACAAATAAGTAAATTAGATAAACAGAAGGAAGAGATTAATGTTTCTATTCAGAATTATTTTGCTCTTAGTTCATACCATTAAAACCTCTTCAGTAAGAGCAATGTCAGCCTGAGTAACACTTTAAGCAAGCATTTTTTATTGCCAGCATTGTAATTTTATCCTTATAACCGGCGATTCAATTAAAAAGCATATTTTGTCTAGAACTAGCGATTCAATTTAAAGAAAACTACTTGAGAAAATATCTGTTTACATTTATTAATTGAAGATAGCCCTGAAATATTTATGTAATATGCCTGATTTTCTCCATTTTGAGGACATTTTTATAATAAAAATATATTTTTTTTCTTTTTAATTAGATATCCTTTAAAAAAAAATTACTTTTTATATGAAGTGTTACAATATCATATAATAGCATGAATACACTCTCAAAAAAAAATGAATCTTATTTAGACAAGCCATCATTATTTTATGATCCATTCTACATACAAAAAATATTAACTCCTGTGGTCATCATCTTAGACCATAAAATGTCACATGGCTTTAGCTGTTGGTTCTGTAATTGTATGGTCAAATGAATCAAGTTTGTAGAGTAAATAGCCATGGTTCAATGTAATTGGTAAAAAATACCCAACAAATGGAATGGACAAAGTTTTCAATAAACAATAAGAAAAGGAAAAAAGAACAGCTCAAAAATAATACTAATCCAACTATTTATGCAAATCAAAAGTAGGTAAATCAAGAGTAATAAGGCAAAAATGATTACAAAGTGTTAACATGCAAAAGGGATACAGTCAAGTGATTGTATCATTCTGACTTCAAGGCTGAAAAGTACAAAAAGATGGTTGATGAGACTGAGAAGGGGGTCTATTTCATTGGTTAGGAAGAAATCTCAGCATACATTAGTATGATTTGTCTATAAATTTGGAGAGGGGAGTGTTTTTGCACTCATTCCTATCAAGATTGTAACCAACTCCCCTCACCTCAATCAAATGGATAAGTGCACTAATTTCCCACCCCATTTCTACTCCTCTATGGAGCTAATAAATATAAACAAGATGCATATAAATATTTTTTGAAAATTGTTTTTGCTTTTCATCTTTTTTGTTTTTAATATCTCAAAACAGTTTTATTTTTTTTTCATTTTTTTTTTTTTCAATATTTTCAAAATAAATTTATTCTTTTAAAAAAGAAAAAAAGAAAATTGTAATTTAAAAAAATATATTAAAATATTTTTTTAAATTACAATTTTTATTTATGTATTTTTTTTAATCACAAAAGGGTAAGGAAAAAACTGGGAGAACAGGAAAAGAAGTGATTCTCAACCTGGATCTATATGGACCCTGTGGGTCCATTTAACATTACTGGAGGTTCATACAAAAAAATAGCAAATTGGAGGTCCACAGCAATATTTTAGTGGAAAGTTATTTCAAGATTATAATTTATTATACAAATTAATTTGATATATTAATAAATAATAATATTAATAAAATAAAATATTAATATAAAATTATTTAAAAAATTAAATATTAATAATAAAATTAATTTAATATATAAATTATATAAAGATTATATATGAGGCAGGATTAACAGTATTAACCTCTTCAGCAGCATCAACCACACAGACCTCATTGAATAAATCTTCACTTTTAAAATGTTTAATTATGATTTATTTTACTAGTGTACATAAATATTCCATAGAATTTAGCTGTTAAGTTTATTTTCATTAAATTAGTTTTACTTCAAAATAAAGCATATACCTTTACTATATCTATAATACAATTTCTAAACTTATCACTTAGTAAAATAAGCTTTTTTTTTTTCATTGAATGGTTATGGGGGTCCATAAAAAAAATTAAGAGTAAAAGTTCATAAAAAGGTTGATAACCACTGATTTAGAGTGTTAAAAAAATATTTGATTTCACTCTACTAGTAGCCTTTGTAAATAAATCAGTGATATTTTGTTCCTACGAAATATAGATCAACTTTATTGTGCCATTTAGAATTTCAGTCCTTATAAATTGATATTTTATGTCAACATGTTTTGAATGTTGGTAGTAGACAGAGTTCTTAGCAAGAGCTATAGTACCTTGATTGTCACAATAGATAGTGATTTGCTCATTTTCATTTGATTTCATCGTGGTGTTTAATAATTGAATCAGGAATTTTGCTTAATGTATTCCATTTTGCATGTTGATATTTGCTTTGTAGATTGTTTTCTTGTTTTCCAAGAAATCATAGAACTATTTGATGATAATTGGAAACCATACCCTGTGATGCTACAGCGATCTTTTGAATTTCGCTAATCAGCCTCACAAAAGCCTCTTAAACTTAAGGGCTTACTAGATTTATTAAACACTAGACAGTGTGTTCTTGTGTCTTTTTAAATAGTGTAAGACTTGTTTGGCTTTTATCAAGTGGTCCATGCTTGGGTTTGCTGTTTTACTGTAACAATTTTGTTACCATATAACATAACATCTGGACAAGTTGCAGTCATAATATATATCAAGCTACCAACTATTTCTCTGTAATATTTTCCATCTGCTGGTTCAGCATTGCTTTCGTCCAGTATATTGATATCCATTTCACAAAGCGTTGATTAAGGTTTACAATCTTGCCTTCCAAGTTTGGCTAGAATCTTTTCTATAAATTTTGTTTGATTCATCTCTATAGACTTTTTAAAAAATATAAATTGTATACCTAGAAAGAAAGAAAGAAAGAAAGCTGTCCAAGATCATTCATTTTGAATTGTTTATTTAAATTTGTTTAACACAGAATTACAATTTACAGCAATGAGCATATCATCAACCCAAACAAGCATAATCATTATCTTATTTGATATGTTTTTTGTGTAAATTTAAAAGTCTACCAAGGAGTGGAAGAAATCTTCACTAGTTAAACGTGTGTAATACATATGTACCTCCACGAGATTGCAAAAAAAAGAGCATAGCATGATGAAAAAGATACCAAACTTGATGAAAACAAAATTTTATTGTCTAAATGTTTGTTATTATTAAGAGGAAAGATCAAAGTATTTTTGGGGTATTTTTTTACATTTTTTAATTGTTCCTAGCACGTCCGAAATTTTTGTTAAAAATCTTGGTTTTTTTTTTTTTTTTTTTTGAGTCAGCAAAATTGACAGATAGCAACCATTTTTTCCATTTTTATAAAAAAAATGAAAATCTCAGTTTGAAATTCTTTTGAATATCAATTATCATTTTTTCAAATCTTATTTTAAGAAAATCAGAAATTATAATGTTTATTTAAAATATTTTGAACCAAGCTTAACTTAGCTTCTGTGCCGAAAAGATGTAATTTGAAAATAAAACAAAGCAGGTCATAAACTTTCGTGTCACTTGACAGGTGACGGATTCTGTGAGGATAATTTGTTCTACGGAAGGAGAAAAGTGAAATTATTTACATTTAAGTGAACAAATTATTTACCTCGTTATTTTTAAGGAAAACTTTCAACGCTCTAATTTTTTTTTTGTACTTTCACCTTTACGTTTACGATGCTTTATGGGAAATATATTATAAAGAAATTAAAATAAGACTGTTAAGAGTGAGATTAAATTTCATAAGAAAGGTATCTAATTAATTTATAGGTACCTTTCTTATGAAATTTTATCAGAAGTGTACATAAAATACTATAATTTTATGTACATTTACTACATTTTACTGTGTTATTTGTATTTCCACTCATTTTATTATTAATTTTAATATTTCATTTATGGAAAAATGTCATAACTGAGATTAATATAAAAATAAGATCATATAAATTTCATAAGATGATACTGATACTTGTAGGTATGCTTCTCAGTTGAAATTGAAAAATCAAATTAACTTCTCCACACGTGTTTCGCAAAAGTAAAGGCCTTAACAGCAGAGAACAATGCTTAACTCAAATAACTCAACTTAATTGTATTTTGGTTGGTCTTCCGTACTTTATAATTAGAGCCCGATTATAAACAAAAAATTACATTTCTTAATTACTGCGGGTCTTCTGATTAGTCAAAACGATACAATTTACAACGTGCTAAAAGAGATCTATCTCATAAGGACACTTATGAAACCTGATGCGGCTTTTAACTAATTTTATAATATTTTAACAACTTAAATGTAAAAATCTATTATAATTAAAGAAATAACAAATAATTGTATTAAAAATTCATTTTTCATCGAAAAATTTTTTGCTTTCAGAAAATATTGTCCATATTCATAAAAACAACTAAATGCAAATAAAAGCATTTGAAATTAAATATCTTTGTTTTATTCAGTTTTGTATGTTACAATTCAGAGCTGATTTTCAGGTAGGTGGGTCCAATTAAAAACAAAAAAAGCATGATTTGCATTCCTCAAAGCCCTGTGTTTTTAACTATTGTAATTACTAAAGTGGACTCGATTGAATTTCTAGAGTTTTCATAAAATTAGTTGGGGGGGGGGGGTAATAAATATAAAAAAAAATTTCTTCCATGACTTTAATAAAAGAAAACATATTTATAATAATTTCAATCATCTGTGAATAGTTTCTGAAAGTTTCATTAACATTCAACAATTATTTTTGCTTTTGCAAGATTTTCCAAATTAATGTGAGTCGTATAAAAAAAAAAGTGCTAAAAATTGTATGTTATTGTCGTAAATAAGAAATGGACTGTGACACTCCCTTACGACACCATATTCATTTACGGCCCATTCTCCGGATTACAACAATCAACCATATTTGAGAATACCAGGAGCACGTGATGTGAACCCTGCTTGTATTTTGCCGAATAAAGCTTGGATTAACTCATCTTCCAATTTATTCAGCAAAATATCTTAAAACCGCCATGTCGGAGTCTGTATCAAGTTTTGGCTATCAACCAAGAGTATTGGATATCGACCCGAATTCAACACACGCCACCAGAGAATGGCGGCACTGGCATACTATATTCACCAACTATTTAGACGACTACAAAGACAGAATCCCCAACAAACTATGATAAGCTGTGTAAGTCCTAGAGCTTTCAAATTCATTGAATCCTGCAAAGATATCGAATCGTCACTAAATCGGCTGGACTCAATATACATTAAAAGACCGAATGAAATCTTTGCCCACCATTTACTGGCCACACGGAAGCAAAGACAAGATGAATCGATTGATGATTTTTTCCAAAGTCTTGAAAAATTAAGGCGAGACTGCAACTTCAAGGACAGAATGGCTAAACAAGTCGGCGATGAAGCTGTGAGTGATGCTTTCATTTGTGGGATAACATCACCAGCAATCCAACAAAGATTACTGGAAAATAAAAACTTGGATCTGCAGACAGCTCACGAACAAGCCCTAATACTGGATTTAGCCCAGAAAAATAATGCGGCTTACGTTTCTCCCTCCAATTCAGCCATTGCTGTCATTAATAACAGGAGACCACGTGGCGACTCGACAGGCAGTAGTAGCGAAGAAAAAATAATCAAACTATTGTCGCTGCCACATTCAACTAAAGATATAACAATTCTTGTAAGAATACTTCCACTACAGCTTTGAATAATAACACCAGTACGAAAGCTTGTTTTTTCTGTGGTATTATACCTTACCATAAACGATCCATTTGTCCGGCACGTGACGTAATTTGCCATCGCTGTGATAAGCAGGGACATTACCAAAAAATGTGTAGGTCATCAAATGTGACAACTAATGCTATGATTCATTCAGCTTCTTGTATTTCTGTAAACACTACTAACGTACCAGTGGGACTTTCCCATGCTGCTACTTTCGTCATGGTTGAAAATAGATTCTTGTGCTTCTGAAAATTTTATCAGCAAAAAAGTGGTGGATTTATTGTCGCTGAGGATTTTTCCCTTTTTAAAAAAAAGTAAGTATGGCCTAGAAAAGTATTAATAGTCTGTCTAATGGATTTGTAGTAGTCAATTTTAAACTGGGTCTTAACAATAAATTATATACTTCCGTTCCTTTGACTATCATGAAGGACCTCTGTTGTGATGTTGTTCTTGGACGGGAATTTCAATCCTGACATTTTATGGTCATGTTTAAATATGGCAGTTATTTACCAGAACTCGTTGTGAAAGGCATGGGTGCCTGTCTTGCCCTGGCAGCTCCTGATATAGCTGAACCAACTCTGTTCCCAGGGATTTCAACTAAATGCAAACTGATTGCTACTAAATCAAGACGTTTTAGTAAAGAGGACTCTGATTTTATTGCTGTGCAAACTTCTGGAAGATGGGATTATTGAACCCACTATTTCACCATGGCGTGCACAATTAGTAGTGGTTAAAGATGAAACTAAAATACACAAAAAACGATTATGTGTGGACTATTCCCAAACCATAAATATCTATACAGAACTAGACGCTTTTCCATTACCAAGAATTTCCGATCTGGTTGCAAATCTTGCCAGGTATAAATATTTTTCAACTTTTGATCTAAAAAACTTAAATCAAGCTCAAACAATCTGACAGGAAATATACTGCTTTTGAAGCAAATGGCCAACTTTTTCAGTTTACCTGTCTCCCATTTGGGGTAACTAATGGTGTCCCTGCTTTCCAATGTGCTATGAATGAAATTGTAAAAGGAGAAAATCTGACTGATACATTTCCCTATCTTGATAATGTGATAATTGGGGGTGAAACAGAAGAGGAACATGATAACAATGTGGAAAATTTTATGAGGGTAGTGAGGAAAAGACACTTGACTTTGAACAATTCCAAAACCATAAATAAAGTAACTACATGAAATACCTTAGGGTATTGTGTAGGGAATGGAAAGATAAAGCATGACCCTGAACAAATGAAGCCATTGCAGGAACTACCACCACCTAAAAACATGAAGTCTGAAGTGAATCAGGGGAATGTTTGCTTACTACGCTAAGTGAATCCCTGAATTCTCAGAAAAAATACAACCCTTAGTGAAAGCGGATCGGTTCCCATTGGAAGAGAAGGCACTTAAGGCATTTAATACATTGAAATCAGAACTGTGTAGAGTGACCTTATGGGCTATTGACGAGAATCTACCTCTTCAGTTAGATTGTGATGCTTCGGACTATGCTGTATCTGCTGTACTTAGCCAAAACGGAAGGCCCATAGCATTCATGTCAAGATCACTCCATGCAAGTGAAAAGGGATATAGCATCGTTGAGAAGGAAGCTCTAGCCATAATAGAGGCCGTACGAAAATGGAAGCATCTCCTGTCCCCACATCACTTCAAACTATACACAGATGCAAGGTCTGTAGCATTCGCGTATGATAACAGGAAACGCACTAAAGTAAAGAATGCAAAAATCAATGAATGGAGAATGGAACTCGGCAAATTATCCTTCGACATTGAATATCGACCGGGAAGAAACAATGTAGCTGCGGACACTTTCAGTCGCACTTATTGTGCATCATTAAGTTGCCAAATCTCGGTTCTGGTGGAATTCAGATTGTTCTAAAAAGAAGGAAAAATTTAAAAAAATGATTAAAATAAATTTTGATCTTTCCTCTTAATAATAACATAAACAGTTAGACAATAAAATTGTTTTTGTCAAGTTTGGCGTCTTTTTCATCATGCTATGCTCTTTTTTTTAACGATCTCGTGGAGATACCTATGTAATACATTGTTCCAATTTTACCCACGTTAAGTCCATATAATAACATTTTTAATTGCCATACAAGTTCGTCATTGTTTTTGCTGGTAATAAGATACCCACCTGGTTGTTGGTCATATACTTTGCAGTTAATTGGCACATTTAAGTATTTTTACATCCATATGGTGAACAGGTAAATTGTGTTGAATAGGTAACTGCATTAAAGTCCTTACAGGCAATAAATGTGCTGTAGTGGAGAAAGTTTCATTATAATCTATTGTGGCTTTTTGTGAATAAACTTTTGCAACAAACCAAGCCTTGTGTTATTAGTCACCATTTATATTAGTTTCAATAGTGTAGACCCAATGACTTCCAATGAGAGTTTTACCAGTCAGTAGTGTATTTAGTTCATATGTTTTGTTCATTTTTAGAGTGTTTATTTCATTTCCTATAGCCTTATGCTACTGTATAAAGTCATTTGAAGTGTATTTTACAGAACGACAATAGTCTAAGTGGGATTTATGTCACATTTTTGTTGAGGTATAAAATATGTATTGAGTTTTTTACTAGAAAATAATATATTCTTCATTAATTTTAATGATTTAAAATGAGATTATTATAAAAATAAATGAAATACTTAAATATATTATTTTGTATATTTAGAAGATGCTTGAGATTTAAGACAAAAAAAATACAGTGAAGTGTGATGGTATCATGCAAATTGACATTTTGTTTTCTTAAATTAAAAAATAACCTCTGCTCATGAACAATTCAGTAAGGTAATTGTTTTTAGAAAATATCTTGAATATTAACTATTAAATTTAACCAAACTGGAAATTATTTGAACTAAGTGAAATTTGTTTGGAGAATTTATTAAGCATACTTGGCATTTACATTTAATTATATAATGTATTTCATGTTATATGATGTTCCCTTTTTCCTTCAAATTTTTTGAGAGTGACATAATAGTCACAAAATTTCACTATTTCAAGATTCTGTTAATTGTCAATAGCAGGTCAGTATGGTATATTTTTTCTTTGTGATTTAAATTTCATAATTTTTTTTATCATTTTCATGAATTTAAGCTTTAAATATGATGTTAATTATACTGTATTAAATATAGTCTCTCTTAATTAAAAAATATTGAAACAAAAACAATAATTTAAATTATTTAAATTATTATTTATATATTCTCTGTTTTAAAATTATAAATAGCAAAATAATTTCTGTTAGCCTGAAATAAATTTTTATACAAAATTAAGTTGCCCCTATAATGTAAATAGCATAATTTTTATTTAAATACACACAATTTTTCTGCAATTTGAAAAAATTTGACTTTGAAGCAAACTTCATCATAGATTAGTAAAACTGAGACTATTTCACTGTGTCTTTGTTTAATAATGTAAACAGCACTTAAATAACATTAGCACATAGATAAAGTACTAATAACTAAACTATTTTATTAGTAATAATTATATATATATATATATATATATATATATATATTTTAAACATGTAGTATTGAATGTTAACGACAACATAGTCTTGCATATTTTCTTTTGAATTTTCTCATATTCTCTAATGAGACTTTTTATTTGAAAATGATTTTGAAATATGTATTGTCTCTATATGTGTGTGTGTGTGTTTACAAGAAAAAAATAAAACCTGCTTGTAAAAATAAACTACATAATATTTATTTATTTTTTTTTTTTAAATACAGAATCATGGAAAATGTGAAAATACATAGTATCTTTAAGTGATGAATATTAAATGCTGTACAAAAGAAATAACAGTAGCAATACATCCTTTCTCAGGAGTGATGTTTACTACGTTTGACTAGCAAAGTAGACTAATGATTAGTTTGTCAAAGATCTTGATGAAGTTACATTGATTTTTCTAGAAAAAGATTGATACTGATATTTGTGTCAATCAAAAAACTGTGAAAGATGCTTTGGACATTCTTCGTGGAGCTGTAATGATTGTCTACCCCATGGGACTGCCTCCTCATGAACCAGTGAAAATGGAGCTGGAAAATAAAGAAGATTTATCAGGAACTCAGGTGACCACTTTATTATTCAATGTTATTTTGTAAAGATCAGGGTGTTTCTTTTTCATCTAGAATTTAATATATATTTTTATCACTGTGGAATTATATGGTTTATTACAGAAGAGGATTAGTCACTAAAGTACATCACAAATTCACTTAAACTTTTTATTTAATTTTTCTTGTGTTCTGGACATAAAAATTTTTCAAATGTTCTGCATATCCTAGTGCATTGGCCTATTCTTTTAGCCATTATCAAGGATG
Source organism: Acanthosepion esculentum (assembly GCA_964036315.1). NCBI lineage: Eukaryota > Metazoa > Mollusca > Cephalopoda > Sepiida > Sepiidae > Acanthosepion > Acanthosepion esculentum. The sequence goes on along the minus strand of OZ038515.1, from coordinate 23,095,025 downwards.
ATTTTTATTTTTAATTGAATGTATGGATTGCTTTATAAAGGCATTTTTATAAAGCATTTTACTATAAACAAGATGAATTTTCTCTTAGAAACATAAAGAAATTTACAATTTTATCTACTATAAAAAATTTAAAACAGCTAACCTTATTATCAACAATAACAACAACACATCTGCAAGATCTAAATTACAGAGAACCAATATTATTTATGAATTCACATGTTCCTTAAGGAACTGCTTTCATAATCAAACCAAATTCATGAATAATTATATTGTACATACCACTATATGCCTATCAAGAAGACTCACATTACACCTTTCTGACCATAGCTAAATTGGGATTCATTTAAACACAAACTCCATCCACAACATACTTGTAGAAAATACAAGTTTAATTTTATATATATATATATATATATATATATATATATATATATATATATATATAAGGAATTAATAGATTTTATTTATAATCTGACATTATTTCTTAATATTATAAATAACATACACGCTTTTGTGTAGACAACTCTCTATTATTTTTTTGTTAAACAGTGTAATTGACTTCTACCAGGCCTGGGCATTTGAGAGTCTTAATCAAGTAATGGAGCCTTTTGACAAGGTTTGAATCCATGTCCCCCTTATATTGAGAAAACCACTTTTTAGCTCGGTGTGTTTTAGGCCGCATGGCATAGCATGGTTCAATTACTCTTTTTAAGAAATGTACATCTCTCTTTGTTTATATTTCATGGCTGAGTGGTCTAAAGCACATTGAGCTTAAAAGTTTTCCCCACTGTAAGTAGGATTCAGGTTTGAACTTTGCTGAAAGGCACACTATCTTTATCTTGTATACCCAGACCAATAAGCATCAGTTACACTGTTTTTAAAAGGACCCCCCCCCCAAAAAAAACAAGGATATCTACTCAAACAAATGCATCCTCTAAACTTTATGTGTGTGTGTGTATATATATATATATATATATATATATATATATATATATATATATATATATAATTACTTAGACATTATTTTTAGTGGATACTCATATTTGAGTAGATGCTCCATTTATTTATTAAGCAGTATATTTATTTATTTTTGTCTAGCAGCATGAATATTTAGTGAAAAAACTTATCTGCATTAGCCCTACTCAGAACTGAGGATACATCTGGGCTATAAGACCAAGCACACTTTTAAAATCTTGATTATTTTTCCTTCTACCATTCAAAATTTGCAATTAATGAATACTTGTTTTTAAGAAGAATCTTAATCTTTATTATTCTGTAGGTGACTTCATTTTCTGAGCAAAAACTTTGTTCCACTATTAAAGTTGACTCCATTTTTTAAACAAAAGTGTGTTTGTATCTGTGTTAACTATGCTGTTAGGGCAACAAAATGACTTTGAAATTAAGAACATTTGATTTTATTTCTCTTTTTTTTGTTTTGGTAAGGCTTCCTTGGAAGTGATCCCTATTGAGAGTGCTGCCCTCTGGTGGGCAGGAAAGCAGTTGTTGCATGGTAAAAAGCTGAGTGATTTTGTTGGCAAGAATGAGAAAACAAAAATTGTTGCTAAACTTCAGAAGGTAATTTTGCTATTCAGAGAAAGAAATTTGGAAATTCTTTGTACAGATTACATTTTTGCATTTTGAATTGAATCTATAATTTCCTTTTTAAAAAGGTTATTCAATTATCATATTTAGCAAATTTAAATTTTTAAGATTACAAAAAAACCCATCAAATTTTCACCATCCAAAAAAGTAAATGGTTCTAATAAATAAAATAAATATTCTTTAATATGTTTAAAAAAAAAAATTTAAAAAGAAATGATAACCTGGGTGATTTTAATTTAGTTAAATTCTCTCTCTCTCTCTCTCTCTAATATCAAAGGAGTATTAAGCAAATTCAAATATCAAATCTATATTTTTTGTCTTGTGTCTCAAGTTTTTTGTTGTCTTCATTCCTGCATAAAATTGCATTTCTGCAAAATTATTTATTAGACTCTCAGTAAATATTTTAAAATAAAAAATATTTTGATGTCATTGTAGGTAACATTCCTTTTCCAGTTAGGATTTGACTTTTTTTACTTCAGTCAGTCAACATGAATGTAGCTTATTTGTATTTTATGAAAACATAAGATATTTTTGGGACATATACACATTAAATAGTTGGATTTATAAATAAATTTAAATATGAAATGTAAAATTTGTTATAAAAGCTATACTGGTTATAATTTTGTATTGATCAGTTATTGTAGTTTTTGAATAAAATCAGGTTTACTTAATAGAGCTTGAATAAAATCTTTGCAAAGCATAACATTTTGTTAGTCTATAAAACAATTTCACTGAAGAGAATCCTTGAAAAATATGTGAAGCACTATTTCAAAATAATTTATTAACCACATGGTATAAATTATGTACAAAAGTTTTGAGTAATATGGAACAATAGTTATGTATGTGTCTAGTGAAATTTGTGTATATGCGTGCATGTTACTTTGCATTTCAAACTTCGAGATTTTCTTTTCAGGAGTTGTTCTTTATTTTTCTATAGCTTGGTCAGGGTCCGCCTAGTCGAGAACCTATTATCAGTGAAGATGAACAGAAACAAATGATGGCATATTATTACAGGAAACAAGAAGACTTCAAGGTAAAATGGGCAAAGGGATAATAATGTCTAAGATTTGGGCTTGTGGATTGGTAATACCAAATATAACAATTAAAAACAGCTAAACTGTTCTCTCTCATCAGTGCAAAAATTGAAGACAAAAAATGTGCACAGTGACTAAAAAAAAAAAATATACAAACTGCATACTAATGTTATATGCAAAAGAAAACTTTATAACTTTAAGTCTAATTACCTATAAGTCTAACACTTTCGCCCAGGCCCTCAACCTCCGACATCTTACTGTCTGGGTTGAGGTGTCTACTCGGTCTTAATCGAACTTAAGGGAGTGACCGTAGGTCCCCTGAGCATCCGTAGATCATTTTACTGGTCCACTGGTTTAATCCTACTTCCTGCCCACGTTGTGTTTGGTTTGATCCAGAAAGCAGAAGTGATGTTCATCCATTCACGGTTGACTGAAAATGTAAACACGGCTGGAGAGTCTGTGCTAAGAAATTTAGAATGCACCAAAAATAATATATATCCACAGAAAGCCGGGCAAACAACTATTCAACAGTTGAATTGTTAATGTCTTTTATGTAGCAGAAAAGAATAGTATAGAAAAGAAACGGGTTACAGAAAAGAAAATAACGGACGTAAAAACTCATACACTGGATTCTAGACAGAGAGAGAGTGGGTTGTGATTAGCTTGTTAAATCTTCTCAGAATGATATACAACTCTTGTGATGGAGAGATAAAGATTTCTGTGTGCGACTTAAAGTTTATAGTTGCGTTCCTCCTCGGCGGTTGTAACAGTAGTAGTAATCTTCGTGGTAGCAGAAGCATCAGTACTTATATTAACAGTACATGTTAGTGGGGATTTTGTTCCAATCCCTGACGTCACTTCCAGTCTCCAATATCTCTCCACCCAGCTTGACTGCACTCGACGACTGACGAGCCCAAAAACAACCTTTTGATTATTGTAGCTTGTTCAACATTTCCGTTTTCAGTGGTAGTAATAATAGTAGCAGTCTTAGATTGTTAGAGGAGTAATTTGCTTCTTCATACTTATATCAACAAAATATGTTAGCGGGCGTTTTGTTCCAATCCCTGATGTCACTTCCAGTCTCCGACCTCTCTCTACCCAGCTCGACTGCACTCGATGGCAGAAAAGCCAACCACTGTCAACAGATTTCTGTGTGTGTTTATATAGATAAACCTGGTCGATCATAAATCGACCCTTGGCTCGCACGCGATTATCACGATTGCTGCCTTCAACCCCAAATCATGTGAATTTCAAAGTTCCTCATATCCTTAGTAAGCTCTATTTCAAATTTTAACCGATAAAAATTATCTCAATCATCTTCCATTGTCTTCCTAATGACCCAATTCCAAATGGGCTAGATCAGATTCCCATCAGTAAACAAAAGTGTTCTGATCTAATTTCGCTGTTCAAATCTATTACAATTACAATAAAGAAAAAATATGTGTGTATGTTTCCCAAACTCTCTCTCTGTTACATTTTCTCCCCTACCCATCTCATTTACTAGTAAATGACACAAGCTTTCCTATCAACAAAATATGAGAAAACCCAGTCCATCATGCTTCTGACAAGGGTCTACTTAAATATATGTCTCTTCCAGCATGCAAAGGTAGAGTCCTCAGTTCTTCTTAGGGCTCATTATGCCCACTTACATTTTCATTGTCCTTACGATACATATGTATATGCAACTTCCGGTTAAAGTTCACTGTTGTGGTGATCTTGTGCAATAGAACCTTTTCACATAGTTCACTAGTTCGAGTGTTCTTTTTTTTTTTTTTACAATTATTGCAGTTTGCAACACTTCTTACCAATTATTTCAGTCTCATTACAAAAAAAAAAAAATTTTGATTTATTTCGTAAATCTGTCCCTCCGATTTTGTCTCGCCTTCACAACAAGCTTTGTCGAATCTTGTTGGTTCAGGTCCTTCCACGACAATCGTGGACTCTTCTTCAATATCAGTTAGGGGTCCCAATGCACTCGGGTTGGACCTACCTTGCTAAAGTGCACTAACTGGAATCCCTCCTTCACTCATGCACTCCGATGCCAGTTTATTCTGCCCGGTCGACAACACCGCACGCCTCTTCAACCACCACCAAACCAGCAAGGCCACGACTATCATTAGTATAATTCCCACAACGGTCGGCCAGGTTATTGTAGCAACCAAATTCTCTCTCCAGCCCGAATTCGGCGTACCTATCTTATCCAACTCTGTCTTCAATCTTATCGATTGGCTTTAACAATGCCGGCATCTTTTCTAGCGACATCTTAGGAATCTCTCTTAACAATGCGTTCCCACAATCCTGTCCATCCACTGGTATTCATTACTACCAGTTCTAACAAATCCTCATTCTCTTCAAACTTCTCTTCTGCTTGGTAGTAGGGAGGTAAAGAGATAGATGGACCATGAGCTCCACAACCAATGGGTAACTCTACAATAAACAAAGGGGGAATAACTCTTATCATAATGGTGGGCTTCTCTTCACACACCTTGAATAATTTGATCTCTTCTTGTGTGGCCACCTCCCAAATTCCGTCAGACACTGGTTGCTTTAGGTAACATTACACTAGCCAACACCTCTACCTGACAATGATCTTGCTTGTTGTCTCTGTTCTACTGCTTTTAATTTCCTCTTAATTACTCTCACTTCGCCTTAGGAGACTGTACCAAGCAACATGCTTAATGCCTTTCCCATTATAGGTAATACTGCCCTTTTGCCTGGTCCGTAACAACTTTATTCCTTTCAAATAGTAACTCATATCCTTCCATCGTCTCTCAAGTATTAGGGATTCTTGAGCTAAGGGGTGGTATTCCAGAGTCTGTAATACGGTGGTATTCCGGAGTCTGTAATTAGTATCCGGCGACTTGGGTCCTGGCTGTATCTAGTTTGTTCACTTCAGTCTTCAACTGACCCAGTAACTTATCATACGGTTGCAGGTCTATCACCAAAGTTATCAACCACTTTGATCTAGTTATAATCACTTTGCTAGTGTTATTAAATACAGTATTCTCACTGTGTTCCCAGGTATTAGCTACCACAACTAGCATCGTCAGCACCATGAGACTCCTCTCGTCCATGTCTGCAAAGAGATGGAGAGAATAATTCGCCTCACTCAATCATTCTCATTGTTTTTATTGGGTGGTTACATCTTAGAGCGATACCTCAAGCACCAACCCACACCACCACCAGCACCGTGCATGCATGGGGCCCGTCCACACAGTTCACCAGCACTGATGATAAATGCACAGTTAGTCCCAGACCGTCACTGTACTGGTTTCTCTTAATCCTTGGGCTCGGGCTGCACCGCTCCCCTCAATCGCCGTTTTAGTGGTAATTCCTCATTAACACTACATGCTTTTTCGGCCCGCAATTTGCTCTGCAATTGAGCTAATGGATTTCATCCTCTTCTTCCCATTCACTCAGTTCTTCTTCTTCCCTAAGGTTAGGCTCAATCCCTGCTTCTTCAGAATGCCCTGCTGGGGTTTGACTTACCTCCCTCAGCCTTCAAAGGGTAGTTGGGCTAATTTCAATCTCCTCACTCCCTTCACTTTCACTCTCAGTCTCTAACCCTTCAGGTTCTACCAACGTAGTTTTCCTCAGCCTTTTCTGTTGAGTTTTTGCTTTGGCTCCTTTCCATTCTCCTATTTCAGCTAGCTTTAGATCATTTGCATGCACTCTCTTTACCTGTCCGGTCAATTGGTCCCAGATAACAAAGGAAACCGGACACGTCTGTGTGGACTCCATCTCTGATCCAATTTACCTTTTCTCAGGTGTATTTTATAATACACTGGATCACCTATCTGGTAGGAAACTTCTCTATTTTTATTTACTCTATCGTTTCACCTTTTCTGGGCTCTTTGAATCCTCCTCCTCACCTGTGTAAAACTTTTATGCTGTTGTTCTAAAACTATTTGGTGATGATCCTCTCCTAAATACTTCCTCCTAGGTCATAACGGATTGTCTATAGGTAAGACTACATCCCTACCATATATCAAATAATAAGGGGAAAATTTTGTTGTCTCGTTCATCGAGAATCTCACAGCTGCTAACGCTTGGGTTACGAAAAAATCCCAATTTTCCCTATTATCCTCTGTTAGTTTAGCCAACACATCAGTGAGGGTCTTATGAAATCTCTCTACCTTAGCATTACTTTGGGGGTGATATGGAGAGGTGGTTATGTGCTGTATGTTTAATTCTCCCAACGTCTCTCTCATAATCTGATTCACATTCTTCGATCCATTATTGTGAACCAACTGTTCGGGGGCTCCATACCTAGGGAATATTTCAATCAGTATTATATCTGACACCGTTCGTGCCTTCTTATCCGGTATGGCAAATGCCTCAGGCCAATTCGTCAGCCAGTCCACAAAACTCACTATGTAAAGATTACCTCTATGTGTTTCTCCATAGGGCCCAGAAATATCCATGCTTACTTTCTGAAATGGATAATTCGGAACATCCGTTTCTAATACTGGGGCAACCCTACTCCTTCAACTCTGTACTTGGCATGTTACACATATTTTTACATGGTTCACAACATCATTAAACAACTTAGGCCAGTAGTAATTTCTCATTATTAATCCATACGTCTTATCAATTCCCAGGTGTTCTAACCTCATATGGCATTGGTTTAGAATTTCAGCTCTCAACTTCTCAGGTATCACCATTTTTAAACCTACTTCCTCATTTCTTCCTGAAAGGTAATACAACACTCCATCGTGCACCATATATTTGGAGGTACACCCTGCCTCTACCCTGGACCTGATAGTTGTTATCTTGCTATCCTCTTGGCTTTGCCTAATAATATCTCTCCAATGGGGTTCGGAAACAATCTCCGTTTCACTCGTTTCCTGATCTTCCCAACCAAGTCTCTCCTTCAACGCCTGTGAATTGATCACATTAATTTGGAATGCTTTATCATCCACACCCAGCTCCAACCTGACAGATTCGGTCTCTAATTGCTTCGGAATCCTCGATAACAGGTCAGCACAAGTATTATCCTTCCCTGCCAAATATTCTATTCTGCAGTTATACCCACTTAACTTCAATGCTCACTGTTGTATCTTCTTATTCGTCCACTCCTCCTCTAACAAATATTTGAGGGGTTTGTGGTCTGTCCCAGTTCCTTATCAGTAATGGCTATTACCTCCCGATTACCGTTCAGCAACCCCCTCAATTTCCTCCTATAATGCTCAGGGGCTATTATATCTTCATCCCTTATCTCGTCGCTACCTGTCTTATTCCCAGGCCACTTCTCATTCCATGCTCTCACCTGTTCAACTTCTCTCACTGGGCACGCCTGTGCCAGCTCCTCTCCCTGCTTTATTTTAATAGTTTTATTGGCAGTATTGGTTAACAATAAGGGAACGCTTCGCGACTTCCTCACCAATGAATCACACACGGTTATTTCCCCTTCACTATTACCATACCTATCAGTAGGGACCACTTAGTACAGGTCACTGTTCAGCACTGCTTCTGTTATAATCTTGCCCTTCACAGATAGAGTAGTACTAGGAGGAAGCTTTATATCTGTCTGGGCTACCACTGGCAAATGTTCATAATTATCCTCTCCCAACAGTATCCCTACCCTGTCCAATGTTAGGGTGGTGGGGTCGAAACGGATCTGTGCCTTATTCTGCCTAAGCCAGTCACTCCCCAAAATTAGCTTGCCACACAAGTCAGGTGCCACATAAACCTTAAGTTTACCTCTGGTTCTTGCCAACTGGAAAGGTAGCCATGCCATACCCTCTATCCTCATCCTGCTACTATCAGCCTGACTTATTAGTAGATCGACGGGACTAAGCTTCGTTTTCAGTCCCAACTGTCTAAAAACCTTGGAGCTAACCAGTGACACTGAAGCTCCAGTATCAACAAGGGCCTTCATTTTCTTGTCTCCCAGGAACACATTACAGGTGAAGTATGGCCCTTCCTTCAGCAAACACATATCTGTGCTTTTTTCCTTCCCATATGTTCTCTCCCTTCCTCTTGCTTTCTCGACAACCGAGACGTGGGAGTCAGTGACAGGAGTTCACCTTTTTCCAGGGGCTCCAATTTCTGTCTAGGGGCCCTCCTGGGTGGGGTAGAACTCGGATGACTCTCTTTTCTCTGACTAGCAACCCATTTCTCTCCTCTATTCGAGTTAGGGTTGTTCTGTTCAGTGTGGTCCATGTTTCTCCTGCGAGGACAGGTTCGTCTCAGGTGACTCGCTCCTCCACAACGCCAACACCTTCGCTCCTTACAACTGGCCGAAAAGTGCCCGACCACACCACATGTCCAGCATCTCAGAGTTCTTACTTGCACTGGGGCCACCCTGCCTCTTACTTTTTCACGGGTGACCCACCAGCGTTTCCTGGACCCTTTTCCTTCTCGGTAGGGGGCACCAGCGTATTAACTCGCTTTATCCCCAGTTTACAGTCTCCTGCCGTACACCACCGAGCCTTGTGCCTGAACTCGCCACAAGTCATGCAGTTTGGTCCCAAAGACCTTCGGTTACCTCCATCGTTTGTTGGACAGTCGAGGGCCTGATGCCCACCATACTTGCAAGTCCAGCACACCAGCCCATATCGGTCCGTTGTGGGCCTGTGAAACCCATAACGCATGTCCCAGGCTTTCCTATTGGGAACTGCTTCAGCCTTCCAGTCCTCTTCCACCTCTTCTTTCGGGTCCCATATCTGGATCTGTTCCCGATCCTTCTTTTTCATCATTACTTTGGCCTCCCGGGGGTTCCTACCTACACCCCCTCTTATTCTATCCCAGAGTTGTTTGTTGGTCTGAGCTGCCTCTATGGCTATGGCCAGGCTGACCGGTCCCCCCTTCAGAACATCGCTGGTCAGGTCCCTGTCACTCAGCACATCTACATACACATCGGCCAACAAGACCTGAATAGGACCACTGTCCTGAGTCACCAACTCCGGAAAAGCTAACGCCACTAGCCCCGCGATTCTTTCCCCCAATTCCTCATTAGTCTCTCCTTCTTGTTGCTGCAGCCGGAATAATTTCCTGACTGCCTCAATGGCCATACGCTCACTTGCGTATTGCCGCACCAGAGCGGATTTAAGATCGGTCCATGTCAGGGCTGGGTTTTCACCCCCCTATGAATTTGGACACCTGCCCCGATGCACCATCGTAAGCTAGGAGCACCATTTCTTGGTCCGAGAGGCCATAGATCACCTGCTTCTTCTGAATGGACTAAATCCATTTGTGCAGGTCCGCAGGGTTTCCTTTATAAGTAGGTAGCTTCATGCTACCTATCAGCCTCCTGAGACCCATCGATATTTCGGGGACTCCCACGTCCCCAAGGTCATCTGTGGCGTCTGATCCTGCTACGCTCATCCTGGCATCTTGTCAACTACCACTTTCAACGACAGAATGAAAGGAAAAATACTTAACACGGTGGTGGCACTTCAACTGCGTACAATGTCGACAAAGTCAAAACAAGATCAACAATATTACTGGCAGATCTAAGTGCAATGAGCGAACAAAGGAAACCAAAAAGTGACTTACCTGAGGTCCCTTGCTCCGTGTTTTGTTTCTTTTTCCTCCTTCTTGTTTCCTTCTCTTTTCCTCCTTATGTCCCTTTTAATCCAATATAGTCCAAAGACTAGAGTCCTTTCTGGTCTTACTTGGTCTCGACTGGACAAAACAAATGCAACCCTCTCTCCTCTTTCAGACGGCTGTGGTGATTCCCACAGGTCTATCCTGGTCACGGCCACCAGTCTAACACTTTCACCCCAGCCCCTCAACTCCGACGTCTTACTCTCTGGGTTGAGGTGTCTACTCAGTCTTAACTGAACTTAAGGGAGTGACCGTAGGTCCCTTGAGCATCCATAGATCATTTGACTGGTCCACTGGTTTAATCCTGCTTCCTGTCCCGGTTGTGTTTGGTTTGATCCAGAAAGCAGAAGTGATGTTCATCCATTCACGGTTGACTGAAGATGTAGACACGGCTGGAGAGTCTGTACTAAGAAATTTAGAATGCACCAAAAAAAAATATATATCCACAGAAAGCCGGGCAAACAACTATTCAGTGGTTGAATTGTTAATGTCTTTTATGTAGCAGAAAAGAATAGTATAGTAAAGAAACGGGTTACAGAAAAGAAAATAATTGATGTAAAAACTCATACACTGGATTCTAGACAGAGAGAGAGTGGGTTGTGATTAGCTTGTTGTGAAATTGTATCAGGACAATATACGACTCTTGCGATGGAGAGATAAAGATTTCTGTGCGCGGCTTAAAGTTTATAGTTGCGTTCCTCCTCGGCAGTAGTAACAGTAGTAGCAATCTTTGTCGTAGCAGAAGCATCGGTACTTATATTAACAGTACATGTTAGCGGGGGTTTTGTTCCAATCCCTGATGTCACTTCCAGTCTCCGATATCTCTCCACCCAGCTCGACTGCACTTGACGACCGGCGATCCCAAAAACAACATTTTGATTATTGTAGCTTGTTCGACGTTTCCGTTTCCAGTGGTAGTAATAATAGTAGTAGTAGCAGTCTTAGATTGTTGGAGGAGTAATTCACTTCTTCGTACTTATATCAACAAAATATGTTAGCTGGCGTTTGGTTCCAATCTCTGACGTTACTTCCAGTCTCCGATATCTCTCCACCCAGCTCAACTGCACTCGACAGCAGACGAGCCAACCACTCTGTCAACAGATTTCTGTGTGTGTTTATATAGATAAACCTGGTCGATCATAAATCGACCCTTGGCTCGCACGCGATTATCACGATTGCTGCCTTCAACCCCAAATCATGTGAATTTCAAAGTTTCTCATATCCTTAGTAAGCTCTATTTCAAATTTTAACTGATAAAAATTATCTTGATCATCTTCCATTGTCTTCCTAATGACCCAATTCCAAATTGGCTAGATCAGATTCCCATCAGTAAACAAAATTGTTCTGATCTAATTTCACTGTTCAAATCTACTCCAATTTCAATAAAAAAAATGTGTGTGCATGTGTTTCCCAAACTCTCTCTGTTACATAAGCCCATTAACCACACTTTTTGCTTAAAGAGAGATAGCTGGTAGGACTTAATGTACATGATTTCCAAAACCTGCAAGTGATAATCGGTATTAGCCCTTCTCAGCATTGAGACATCTCTGGGCTATAAGACAACCAAGCACACTGCTGGTTTTTAATCATATATTCAGCTATTGCTGAATGTGATACATATGTAAATTGTCCACCTTTCCCTTGCGAATATTGGCTGGTATGTGTTTATTGATCTGTGCCTCCAACCTTTTTCCCATTTTGCCTACATAGTCAGCATTGCACTGACATCTGAATTCATAAATTACAGAACTAATATGATGGGTAAGCAGGACATCCTTCTGGATCGGTCTCAACATAGGTTGGGTACCAAAAACAATATTGCTTATAGTTACAATATATTGAAACACCAGTTCCTGTACAATCACTGAAGTTAAGCAACATCGAGCCTGGTCAATACCTAGATGGGTGACCGTTCAGTAATACCAGGTGCCGTAAGTGTGAATGTGCAGGTTTTGTAAAGGATAATGGCTTGGCATGATTAATTGGAGAGCTGAGTTCCAATTCCAACAGGAATTGGAACTCAGCTCTACGATTAACTGCAAATACCCTTGGGAAAGTTATGAATCCACCTCTTTTCCCCCTAGCTATGGGTTAACTAGTAAGACTTGTATCAGTAAAATATTATCTCAAAAAAAAAAAGATTTCTTACAATCTAAAAATATTTTCTGGCTTTAAATAACCTGCAAAGGGTTGATAAACTGTAGAAAACGAATCAACCAAAAACAATATGTGGATTGGCAGAAAAGTAACAACTTTGAAACATCAACCAAAATTTGTTTGTCAAATCTTGAACTCACCTGACAAATCCACGGTAAACGCAAATAGACAGGACATTTCTGAGGACCAATCAGCCTAGGCACTTATGAAATTGTCGCATTTTTTCTCTAATGCTGGACTCTACAATATCCAAAACCATTAACCATTCTTGTTCAGGACCTTCCTAATAAATTCAATTTCTCAACATATGACCAAGGCCTGATGAACAAAGGTTTTAATCAAATTGATTTTTAGTTATTTAGAACAGAAGAAATCCCACTGAGTATACAAACCGGTAAAAGTTGGTACGAGTAGTGGGCAAAAAGTGTGACAGCCCTGGAGAGTGAAATAAAAATTTAGTTTATATTTAATTTGAATAAAGTGTTTAGTTCATGTTTCACCTGCTTTTACATATTTAAAATGTCTTCCTTTCTCACATTTCTTAGTACTAGGCCCTATAGGGTGTCCCCTCCCTGACTACTTGAGTCTTAGGGTATACAATGAAGGAATTAGCCCTGGGCATCACCAAACCTCTGCATGTCACTGGTTGGTTCATTAATGTTAGAAAATCTGTATTTGATCTGTGACTAAGACATTGAGAAAAGGAAGAACACCATTGATTTTCTTCTTCCATATAAAATTCAATACCAGGTGCAATGTATTCAGTGCTTGTTGGAAAACCTCATCCTCATTTTCAAACACAAAAGGTGCCATCCACATATCTAACATAATACCTGGGTCTTTCAATACAAGTAAAAAAACTTTTGCTCGAAAAGTCCAACAAATATATTTGCCATTGTCGGCCCTAAAGGACTATTCATTGATATTTGCCTATACATGACTTTATTAAAGCTAAATTCCACAGACATAGTAGTGAACATCAACTGCATAAAGCTGTCTTCAGGATTACATGGTGGGAGGATATTTTTCAAATAATTCTCTTATGATTATTTTGTTCATTGTTTACGAAACTTGTATAAAAATTCCAAGCAGCCTGTTTATTTAAACAGGCATGCTTATTTTCTAAGTTGAAAATATTTCTCCTATCATAACTATTCCACATGGTGCAAGTATTTGGCCTTTATTAAATAGACGCATGAAAAACAAATAAAAATAGCTGTAAAATGTGGAATTCATTTTTTCATTTTATAAATTCATTTTCTGTTTGAAATTTCTTTGTAGAAATTGTCAGCTGATACAGATGACTCTTATTTAGATGCCAAATGGGCCGATAATCATACACTGAAAAAACAATTCCAGGGTCTTACTGAGATCAAATGGGGGCCACGGTGATGAAGATTTGTAAGTAAATATCTCCATACTTATATTCTTTTTCTCCTTACACCTCTCCAGCAAAAAAATGTAAATGTTATTTCAGTTTTTTTTTCTCACACGTCATGCATGATGAATGAATCAATACTATTATCTTTACCTGCTTGACAAGAAAATGTACAAATTGATTGGATAAAAAGAATTGTTTCAAATATTCATTTACTTGTTTTATTGAACTTATATTTTGAAATTCACAAGGCAGATATTAATGATGTTGAGTTCAATACTGCAGGCATAAGATATTGCATAAAAATTATCTCGTGTTACTATCTGCCAAGTGATTAAATTTTTTCTCTTGAATTGAAAAAGTCTTTTTGACGTAGCATGAAATGGACTTAAATAGCAGAAAGTAAATATATTGCAAGTTCCTTCATTAAATACAGAGAAGTAAAACAAAAATAACTGTAAAATTTGGGATTTATTCATTCACATTATATTTATATATGTATATATATATATCTATATATATATATATATATATCTTTATTTACATTTTATGAACAAGTTATAACAAATTTGTACACACTATTAAACAAACAAATCTTTAATATTTTTTTATAGCCCAGGGCTGCCAGGATTTATTTAAACAAAACAATCCTGGATAAAAAATCCAAATAAAGTCATGAATTGCTCCTTGTTTCTAAATGTTAACAGTATTATACAAATGGCTTGTGGCAATAAAGTCTGCCTTTGGAAGTAGTGCCATTTATTTGTCTGTAATGAGTTAATAAAGCCACCATATTAACTTTGTTCAAACTTATGACTGATTGGTAATATTGAAATGTTGAGTTGATATTTTATAAATCCTGGCATGACAAGGCTTAAAGTATTGGCTCTTATTTAATAAACTGTCTTACTTTCATTTCTTGCTTAAAGATATAAGAATCTGCTGTTTTAATCATTAAGCCTAAACAAAGAGAAACATTGAATTTATTGATGATTAAATGTTTACAGTTATAAAACTTTATTGCACTTCCTAAGCATTCATTTCCTGCAAAATTACATCAATCTTGATTTTGTGTCGTGTCCATCATTTCCTGGTAACCAGGGAATTCTTCTTGAATTTGGTTGTATTTCTCTTTCCTTTATGTTTTTGTCTTTCTCCTAAAATCTTTTAAATGTTTCTCACTGGCTAATAATGTGTGTGGTTGCTTCTTTGGCAGTAATAGATTGTCTTTGAATTTTCAGTAGACTTTTGGCACTTGTTTTACTGCAGAAATATTTAGGAACAATTTAATTATTTTTTTTTTAATTTAAGTTTCGTTTTTTTCTTTTTTCTTTTGGAAAGAAGCCATTTTATTTGTGGTCCCAAAACCATGGCTAAATAATAGATTGTCACAATAAATTGTTAAAAATTGAATTTTTTTTTTCCATTAAAAAAAAATCCAGATATATTTATATTTTGGGCACATTTTTAGTTAATATATACAAAATTTCATTGATCTGCATGTTTTTAATGCAAAATGAGATAGCAGTTCACTGCCCTGTTTTGCATGATTTTTGTTAACAAAGATGAATATTGGAAAAATATCCATTAAAAATTGATTCTACAGTAATAAACATTCTTAAAAAACAGTATGTTCCTTTTTGTTTTTATGATTTAGTTACTTGAAATTTTTACTCATTTACTTTTTCACATTAAAATAAAAATACTTTGGTTAGCTCAGATTCTCATTAATTAAAAAATAAGGTTCACATTTGCAGTAAAAAACAAAAAAAAAACTTAGCAATTTTGTAAATCATTAACAAAACAATTGGAATCTAATAATTGCCATCTTATTTTAAGTAAACTTAATTATTTGAAAACTGTCAGAACCTACCAGTTGAAATATTTTTCTAATTTATTAATACTTTTATTACAAAAATGAAAAACTATTCTTTTTATCTGTAAGTATTGTTTTTGCATTTCATTGTTTCCTAATTAATAAAAAATAAGCAGAACAAATGAAAGTTCAAATAATGATTTGAGTTTTGTTATCAGTGATGGGCTAAAATCTTGTCAACAGCATTTCATCCCATGTCATAAAATACCTGATTTCTAACAGCAACATAAAACTGTTGCAAGATTAATTCATAATTTCTTGAAGATAAAATGGAGTTACAAGTTAAACTGTGAGCATCATCACAGTAAATACATTTTACCTCTTTATACTCATTGTATAAAGTGGTTGTATTTTTCAACAATTTGTTGGCAATCACTATGTCCTGTTTGAATTATCTCAATTTTAAATACATTTTATATAAGAACATTTTTCACTGGGTTCAAACTTTTAAAAAATCTTTGTGCATTGTATTCTCCAATCAGGATCTTTTCATAGGAATTAATGACAAGAAAAAAATCGGATTTTGATCAGAGCCTCCTACATGTGCACATGTATCTCTGTTACCTGATGATGATTGGAGAATGTAATTAACACACAGAAATGCTTAACTACTTCAGACATTCCAAGTATTATTTTTGCTTTTTCACTTACACTAAATTCTGCTTTTATCAGAAAGTTTCTTTGAACATCCATTTCCACAATGCCAGCTGGTGATGACTACCTTTCTGCCCTCTTTCATATTGAAGCCGGAAGGGGAAGAACAGATTTCTATCAATTCCCAGAAGCATTTTTAATGCTGTTATTTTGTTTAACATACTATTTTTTGTTACTTTTATAAAGGCATCATTTGATTACAAGTTCTCTTCTCTGTTTAATATAGACCAGAATAGTTTTTTAAGCTCTCTTAGTCAATTTAGATAATTAACTTTCATGACACATATAAGTGTTGATATGCAGAGTGTGAGGAAACAATTTAAATATTCAGATCCTCCTATTGTATTTTTCCATTATTTGATATATCAAAGAAAGAACAGTTTTACTTGCTAGTAAATACAATCATACAGTCAAAAGGAACAAAAATAAAGTCCTTAAGAAGACTCATTTTAAATATTGCAAGTTTTGGTGGGTTCTTTATGCTAAAATTTACACAAAGTTATTAAAACCAGAATCAACACTTCATAGTTTACATAACAAAATTTCTATAGAACAATATGAAAACTGTGTTTAAATACTTTCTCAAAAGAATAAAAATTGTTTGTTTTTTTTTTACATATGCATTCTGCCTGTCCCCACTTGAATAGAGAGGTTAATGGTCAGTTTGATTGATGAAACTGGAGTTGTCCAATGACCTTCAGCCACAAATGTGCCCCACATTCAGGTCAAGTTTTGTCCACAGAAGTTTATTTGGACTGTACACTCATCTGAAAGTGAAATTGAAATTCACAATGTTTCAGTTGGTATTTCCCCATATGTAACAGGTGAAGCAGGGTGATTTATCACACCATCTCCATGAACCCGAGTCAGCACCCTCTTATTTTCTCTCTATTAGGAGCTGCAGGACTCCATTCATCTGCAGGTAGTTAATTGGTTGAAAATTTACAGTATAAATTCTTTTAAAAAAATGTATTAGTAAAGGTATATCCCCTCTGAGAACTTAAATGGTTGTATAGAAAAACTATAATAAACTTAATTCAGAAGTTATTACAGTAAATAACATCAGTTGTAATTTACAAAGAAAGCTGGTTTGTATTTAACTAAGATATATAGTCACAATATTTATATGATCTAGCATGCTCTCTCATTAGTTAAACTATGGAATTAATAAACCAACTGTTTATAATAATGTTTTTTTTTTTTTTTTTTTTTTTTTTTTACTTATTCTACTTGGATTTTTTTTTTTTCATAACAGCATTTTTGTTCAGCTCTTGAGAAATTTTTATATTGTAAATATAACCAGGGTGGCAAACAACCTGCAGGGATGTAGGAGTTTTGATGTAACTAATTGTATTTAAAAAAAACCCAACTAAGTATCAATGATTGAGATTCAATCCATCACCTGTTGAAGATCTGGAAAAACATTGAAACATCCTGAACTTTTTAACTCTTGTCTGAATGTAATGTCTGAACAAACTGCATCTGGAAACTGCCATCATCTGATAATTTTCTGTCACATTTTCAGAAATAGTTTAGACTTCTGTTTCCAGGATCTGTGCGTAACGTTGCAGTACGAGGCCCAAAACCCACAAAGTCTATAAATTCATCAGAAGTCGCTCTGCGCAGTGGTGATGGGGAGGAGTTTCCAATATGGTTGTTTCGCACTGGGGTCACATGTTGGCTGTGGGTTGGTTCAGTCAAGTCCAGCTTGGCCTGTGTTTTTCTCTTGCTGACCACAATTAGCTTCACAATGATTGCTAGCAGCAAACATATGGTACCAACACACACCCCAAGGATGAAGTACAGGGTTGCTTTTTCTCGGTTTTCTGTAAATATAAAAATTTATATCTAAATGTTAAATATTCCAAATTTTATGAATGTTGGACATTGGTTTGAAAAATGCCAACTAGTGAATCATTAGGCACATGGGATTGAATAAAAAAGCTTTTTCATTCTGGAAGATTACATTTAATGTATTAAGTTAACATCATTTTAGACATTATAGAATCAGTACATTAAAAGTAGGGTTGGACAAGAGTTAAATATTTTGCAGTATTATTATAAACATTCAAAAACCTGCATACATGCAAAACCTTTTATATATATATATATATATATATTCTTTAATCTGTAAAAAAAAAGAAAAAAAAAGATTGTTTTAATATATACTTTCAAGTTTTTCTTAATTTAATTTTAATTACAATATATAGTGCTGAAAAGTTATCAGCCCAACTTGCTTCCCAAAATCTAATGAAATTACCAAATATCAGAACATATTTTGCAATCTGTTAAGCTGAGAATTTTTAGCATATTCTCACATTTAATTTTTTTTAAAGAAAATAACTTTACTGAATTGTAAATATATATCAAGAATGAATTTATCTGCAACTAAGAAACATTTAAGAGATTTTATACAAATAATCTTATTTGATAATTGGATGATGGAGTCTGGTAGGTTAATAGCAATAAGTTATGATACCAACAATAGTTAGTCAATCTGATACCTATAATTGTTTGTAGCCAATAACAATAATTAGTAGTTTGATGTTATAGTTTTCAAATGTAGATTTATGCTGTCAAAATATGACTGAAAAAAAAACCCTTCTAAAAAAACTGTCAATACAAATGTCACTTTTCATTTTTTTTTTGACATGCAAGAACAGATTTTGTTATTGATGTATTAAAAATATTTTTTCCAATTGTTAAATTTAAAGTACAAATTTAACAGTTAAAATGGAAATAGCTTTTAAAATATAAACAAATTTAAATTTGCATAGCTATTAGACAAATTAATGACAATGTAGAAAAAAATTTGTTTGCATTTTGTTCTTTAGGATTTCAGACTAATCATAATTCCATCAACAAAAACATTACGTTTTTGTTGATGGAATTGTGTAGGGAGGGGGAATTTGAAAACTTTAAACATTGGTTATAATGATGCACAGGTAGAAAATGCTGAAATTTTAAACTTTTAAATTTGAAATTTATTTTAGATGTGCCTGGGTCTGTTGTCTAACCAGTTTCATTCCATTTCCTTATGCTTTCATTTTTGTCACTTATCAACTATTTCACATTGTGTGATAACAGAAGGTCTGCCAGGAAAGGTGAAATGTAAGAACCAGGGCACAAATTTACTTTAGATGATTAAAGCAGTTTCTATTGCACTTTTGCTTTAGTAAATTGATTTCTCTTTTTTGATTAACCAGTTTGAGGTCCTGACCTCCTTTGCCGACAAGGCTGAATGCTTTGCTCGGAAATTTTCTATCAATTCAACGCTTGACTCTTCCGGTGTACCCATACCTGATTTCCCTCTCAGAACCGAGGCCCTACTGAGTGGGTTACACATATCCCCGTCATCGGTATTGGGCATTATCTCAAATTTAGACCCCCACAAGGCTAGTGGTGAAGATGGGATACCAGCCATTGTCTTGAAGAAATGCTTGCCTGAATTGGCGCCCGCCCTCTCTAAATTATATAACTACTGCCTCAAAGAGTCTTGCTTTCCTGACTGCTGGAAGTCCTCATCTATTGTTCCTGTCTTTAAGAACTCTGGCGACTCCTCTGACCCTTGTAATTACCATCCTATCAGTCTCCTACCCCTCTTTGGCAAAGTCTTCGAAGCCCTAATCAACGCCGAAGTGGTTAACCACCCTACATCCCATAATCTGTTCTCAGACAAGCAATATGGTTTCTGCTTTGCTCGATCTACAGCTGATGTGCTTACAGCCATCACTGAATTTGTCTACCAAGCTCTTCATAATAACAGAGAAGCTCGTGCCGTGGCCCTAGACATCTCCAAAGTGTTTGATAGGGTTTGGCATGCTGGCCTTCTTTGCAAGCTTCAGGGTTATGGTATTACAGGTCAACTGTTTGACCTAATACAATCATTCCTGTCAAACTGTGAATTGAAGGTCGTTCTCAATGGATTCTCCTCCAGATCCTATCCCATGAACGCAGGTGTTCCTCAAGGCTCCATCCTAGGCCCTACTTTGTTCCTTATCTTCATAAATGATCTTCCTGATGCCATAGATTCCCAAGTTGGCATCTACGCGGATGACACCACAATTTACTCCTGCCTCAAAAACAAATCTAGTGTCACTGACAAAATTAACCTGGCCGTTTGTCTCGAAAAGGACCTCCAATCAGTTGTGAACTGGGGCAGGAATTGGCTGGTTAACTTAACGCCTCAAAAATAAAACTGCTCTCTATTAATCACCACAGGGATCCTTCCTTGCATTCCATTAGAATGTCTGAAGCTCAACTTCTCGAGAGCTCCTCTCTGCGGCTGCTTGGTCTCACGCTGACTGCTGACCTGAGATGGAACAAATACATTGAGTCAATTGCTTCATCCACCGCAAGGAAAGTTGGTTCCCTCTGCCAGGCCAGGAAATTTTTCTCCCCGGAGTTGATCCTTCAAATCTACAAATCAACCATTTGCCCTTGCATGGAGTATTGCTGCCATATGTGGTCTGGAGCCCCTTCTGTTGGCCTCGGGGTTCTTGATAAGATCCAGAGACAGATTTGCAACGTGGTTGGCTCTGATCTGGCATCTCATCTGCAATCGCTCTTTCACAGATGTTCCGTCGCCTCTCTCTGTCTTTTTTACAAATACTTTCACGTTAATTGCTCCGTTGAGCTGCTCTTGCTGGTTCCCAGACTTCATGAATTCAAGCATCCTATGAGGCTGGCATCCCGCTCCCACTACTTTCACTGTTGAAACTGTTAAATGTAGCCGTCTCTTCTACTCCAATAGCTTCATATCTCGCACCTCTCGCCTGTGGAATTCCCTTCCTTATTCCTGTTTCCCTGACAACTATAATCTCCAACTATTCAAATGTAATGTCAATCGACATCTCCAGTTGCCTTGATCTATCCACTATCCTTCTCCACTTCCTTTCCTCTATCACTCCTATCTGCTCTTGCTCCAAATTTTCTGTAACCCCTTGCAGCTTCCTGCCTTGCTTGGGGGTGAAATGCTTAAAAAAAAAAAATTTAACTTGAAATTATGGTCAGACTCATTGAGCATTGCGTGTATTGTTTTGTAAAAGTTCCCTTTTGTGTTCATAATTTCTCAAGGTTTCTCTTATGCAGCAATTATTACAGGTGATAGAATAAATTCCTCCTTCAAGTTTTAGCTTATTTTCTATTTAGTCTCTTATTGTTTTAGAAGTAATAGTAACAAATTTTATGTTATAGCTTATATTATTCTTTTCAATTATAGTTGTAATAGAATTGGTAATTTTAATTTGCTGTATTTGCCGTAATGGTTCAGTCTATTATTTTGATATATTTTACGAGCTTTCTGTTTCACATTGAATATGAAATAATTAGAATATTGTATGAGTTTAAAAGCATTTTTAATGTATATTTCCACATAATGTAAATATTGAAGACTATAAATTCTGTGAGCTCTTAAATAGAATCTGATAATTATTCCGAATTTATTTTGTTGTTGTTGTGAGAATAGAAATTTATGAAGTGATTTTTATTAGTTGATTTGTGATGGACATTTAGTTTTAGATTATTATCATTATGGTGTCACATAATATCAGGAAAGGTAATGTTTGTTTCATAAGTAAATTCTGAATTTGGTTTAATTTTTTCAGCTATGAAATAAAAAGCAAGTCATTCACTTGTGGTAAACTTAACCGATTACTGAAATTGTAGCTACATATTTTGTGGCTGTAAATTTTAATTGCAATTCCTGTCTCAGATGAACTGCAATAATTTTGGGTTGATAGATTGTCCTATTTGTTATTAGTGGTTAATAAAAGTTGTTAAATCAACTGAAATCAGAATAAGTCTGCAAAACTTGTCTTAACAGATTATTGCTTTTTGGAAGAAAAAAAGATGTACTTTTGTTTATGGGCAAATTTAAGATTTTTAAATAAAAGAAATTGGCTAATTTCTAATGTTTCACTAATCTGATAATTGATAGTAACTAAATTAATTTAAGAAGTGGTATCAAGTTCATTCCAATTGCTGAATTGATGAGGCTTGTTATTACCTCTTCAGCCTAAAGAAGAATATCTTTGTGTTCATTGGTTTTTTTGGTGGAATGTAAAATTAAGTGAATGCAAACAGATATTGCATTTTTTTAGTACAAAGCTGACAAAATTGATGAGAGAGAGATATGCAGTAGTTCTTTTTTTATTTTTAAGCATTTCACCCTAAACAAGGTGATAATACTACTAGGATGCAGGAAGGTTACAAAGAATGAGAAGACTTTAGTGAGGTGAAGTGAGGAAAAGGAAAATAAAGGAACAGGAGAGAAGTGCAAGAAAAGAAACTATTAAAAAAGAATAGACAAATCTAGAAGTTCTGTTGAATAGCCCCTTCGTACTGGGAGTCTTTTAGGGAAATGTGGTCAATTCCATAATACTGTTTCCTTCTTCTTTCTCATCTTCTCCTGGACAGGTGTTGAAATATTTTTGGGGTCCAGAGATAAAAGAGGTCAACAAAAGGGATGTTAAACTTAGGTATTTTTTATTCAACATGTTGACGTATACATTTCTAACTAGACAGTGGAGTTGCTATCTCACCCCAACTTGGGAACAGGTTCGAGACACGAAGAAACACATCTACATTCTTCAACATGTATATCTCGACTCCTGAAAATTCCTTTCTGTATCTTTCATTCCCAGACAGACTAGCTTTAGCCAGTCAAAATTGACTTCCTTTGTTTGCCTGCATCTGACCTCAAAGGTCAAAATGAGGAAGTCAGAGCAGGAATATAATTCTCTAAAAAAATAATAATCTGCTAAACTATTATTTAACAGTAAAACAGTGATACCTACTTGCCAATCTAGTAGTACACTTAATTTAATGAAGTTGATTCATTAAAGAGTAAAGCTCATCAACAATTGGCATGAAAATATTTCTAGAAAAGACAGAAAGTGACATTGTGTTGTTGAGAAAGTGACTGAAGATGCCAGGTCAGGATTGATTACATTACAGATCCTTCTTCGAATTTTGTCAAGAATCTAGAAATATATAGTAGGAACACCAGACCAGATATGACAACAGTATTCAATGCAAGGATGAATGGTAGATTTATAAATGTACAAGATGAATTCTGACAGAAAAATTGTCTGGCAGTTGATTGAATATAATGACTTCACTTCATGTCAGTGGAAAATGTGAGCCCAAGAATGCATAGTGTGTTGCTCTCCTGGAGTTTAACATCAGTCATGTTGATTGGCAGGCAGAAAAGGGTTCTATACAGTGATTAAATGAAAGCAATTTTGTTTTGGAGAGGTTAAAGTTTATAAGCCATTCTTTGTCCCAGTTAACCACTGATTGGAGGTCCTTTTCAAGAGCAGTTGCCAGTTTTACTTTGTCGGATCTGTTAGACTTGCTATTAAGACTGGAGTAAATAGTTGTCATCTTCATAGATACCTTGTTGGGAACAGATAACATCAGGAAGGTCATTGATGAAGATCAGAAACAGTGTAGGTCTGAGTATAGAGCCCTGGGGGACCACTGCATTATTAGGCAATGAAGAAGTGTGTCCATTCAACAGGACCTTCATTACATGATTTGTTAGAAATGATTGGATTAGGTCAAATATTCATCCAGAAACACCATGGCCCTTGAGCTTTTTTAAAAGGCCATGATGAACCCTAACACCTTTATTGGCAGTAAACCTGATGTAACGGAAGCCAGTATTAAAAAATCTTTTGTTGTCAAATTATATTGTCAATAAACTGTAGTGTAATTTCTAGTTTAGAGTTTTCTTTTTCCATGATAAGGATTAAGAATATTTGAATCCTTTTTAAGTGACTTTATATTATGAAGAAAATTATCTTTTTGCTTTACAGGTCTCTGAGTGTTTAATCTTTGTTAGTTGCAAAGTAATCAACAAATTAGACCTTTTGATAAACACAGGTTGAGTTTGTTTTGACAAAGTAACTGCAAATGTGAGATGCAATTTTATCCATAAAGATAGCAGCTAATAAAATTTCTGACTTTTCTCTGTTAAATGATAACTTTTACAATGTTTTTGATTCCTTTTCTGGGCCATGTTACACCTTATATATATATATATATATATATATATATATATATATATATATATATATATTCAAACAGTGATCGTTAAATGTAACAGACAATGAATGCATATTATGTTTTACCATGAGCCTTTCCAAGCATCATATAATAGCTTTAGTTTCAAGAGAAAAAGACAAAAACTGTCCAACATTTGGATATTCCTTTTTTATATGGCTTGTCAATCTAAGCTTTCAACTCACATGAGTCATCATCAGAGTGACACTACAACAGAGATGTTCACCATCACAGATGATATCCTGTTTTGTTTACATAGAAGTTTGCTATGCAATAACAGTTGCGGAATAGCAGACACAGATTGTAAATTCGTAATGCGGTTCTATGATGTTGTACATGACCATGTGAGAGAAAGAAATGTTATCAACAGAACCATAGGTTTAAATGCATTGTATTATGTTGTGACTGGTTTGAAATGTAATTTTATTAAGTGTGGGTTGCTTTGTTTTAATGTAGATGGCCTCCAATATCTTAAGGTTCTTTTTACTGTGTTTATGTGAGCTGAATGCTTAGATCAATGACCAATATAATAAAAAAATATTCAAATGTTGGACAGTTTTTGTCTTAATTTTCTTTTGAAACTAAAGCCATTATATGACGCTTGGAATGGTTCATGATAAGACATAATCATTGTCTATTATATTTAACAATATATGTTTGAGTAATGATCTGTTGCCCCTATACAGTGTATATATATATATATATATATATATATATATATATACACTGTATAGGGGCAACAGATCATTACAATCTGTCCGAAAAGTAATGGATCTGGTGTCTATGTACTGCTTGAAGGATTCTTCTTGGATACGCTTTAACCATCGTTATAGCCCTTTTGATGGCCTCCATGCCTTCAAAACAGATCCCCTTGATGACACGCTTGGGGAAAAGGAAAAGATACATGGAGCTAGATCAGGTGAATAGGGGGGTTGTTAAAGTATGGCAATGTTCTTCTTGGCCAGGAACCGCCAGATGCTCAAGGTGTTGTGAGCAGGTGCATTGTTATGGTGAAGCAGCTATGATTTGTCCTCCTACAACTGTCGTCTATTCTCATGCACTGAGCCAAACAAACCCCACAAGATCTCTTTGTAGACTTGCTGATTGATTGTCTGGCCCTGTGGCAAGAACTCATTGTGGATGATGCCTCTCATATTGAAAAATTGATAAGTCCCATTCCTTTTCAGACAGACCTCTCTCTCTATATATATATACATACACACACACACACACACACACACACACAAGTCGGTGCTAATGGCACATTAAAAAAACTGTCTGCTTTGGTGTAGAGTATTTTATATGCTGAACTCATGATTTTCTTTTTTTTTTTTTAAACAGATAAGATGCAGTTTGTAACAACTGATGAAGTCCAAATGAGAGACACTTTTCATGCGATCCATAATTGATATAACTTCTAAGAAGTGAAAAAAGAGAAGATAAGCCATAGTGAAAGAAATGTTTTCATCTTGCCAAAACGGACTCTGATTGGTATTAATTTGTTTAGAATTCATTTACACAACTTTTGAACTGAATAAACATATGCTTAAAAGTATTTATGTAAAGAAAGAAAGAAAATTGGTTCTTCAGTCATTGCCAGCCTTGAAAGTGAGCTTTGAAAAAAGTGATCAGAAATTAAACTGGAATACCTACAACAAGGCTCAGATTTTTTTGTTATTGAATTTTATAACAGCTAAGTAAATCTCAAGGTATTGCTTTTATATTCAACAGTTCACTGAGTGCCCTACTATTGTGGTCTTGTACCAGACTTAGCTATTTGTTGTCAATAACCATAGTGTAATACATTCCTTTTCTCTAAAAATAACAAGACATCAAAGGATCTCTTTTCTTGTAACTCCAGCGATATGCCATTGTTTATATAATTTATGCTAATTATTTTACTTATATTTTTCTTAAATTTAAATTAAACATTTGAGAATATATTTCACTTGATAAAAATAAATTTGTTGAACCCCAAATATTTTGTAAGTCCATTTTAGTTTTTAAAAACTAACTTGCTCTGAATTTTTAACTTTTAAAAATGGATTTGAAGCTTTCCTTTTTGATATGTCAACGAGACATGAACTGATGAAAGAAATATTTTTAAAAATTTGAATTTATTCAAGTTTTATTATTTATTTTTTATCAAATTTTCTAAACTTTTAATTTGGAAAATTTGATCAAAAAGTTAAAGTGAAACCAAGATGCTTATCAATGAGATAAAACAAAAAAAACATAATTTGCATGACAAAGGTTTTTTTTTTTAATCTATAAAAAATCAGTTAATTATTTAATTATGATAAAAGCTTAGGTACATATTCATTTATGAAAAAGGTTAAGTTTGTGGGAATCATTTTTTTTAAAGTTTATCAGTCACTTCCCACTTTCAAATTTCAATAAAATATTTTTTGGAATATTTACATTTTTACAAGGATAAATTCCTAGAGAAATTAAATCTATTAAAATTTGTAACTTCACCCAGTGATATAGACAATATATTCTTAATATGAAAATATTTTTTTGTAATGTTTTAAAATTCTTTATTATTATTTTTTGGGGGCAATATTTAAATGTTATTAAATATATAATTCTATCAACAGAAACATTTCTTTAGTTCAGTGAAGAGTTTGAAACATGTTTCATAGAATTTTTCCCACTGTCATTCATTTCTTTAACATTGTTCTGATATATAGAAATTTATATAACATATTCTCCAATAGATTAAGAAAATATTTCATTTGACTTTTTAGCATGCTATAATTATTCATACTTTAATTGTATCAGGAGATGATCCTAAATTTAAGCAGAAATTCATCAATCATAGCATAATATAAGTAATTTTCAATAACAAACCCTCTTCTAAAACCAGCTTGATACACAAAATTAATACATTTAAAACTTTGTAAAAAAAAAAAAAATGATGGTTTAAATGTAGTTGTCTTAAAAATCTGACAATGAATTACTGTAATTTACAAAAGTTGAAGTCATTTTTAATCGAATGAAAATAATATTAAACAATATTTAATATTTTGATTTCATCAAAACCCAGCATACACTTCACAATAAACCACAGAAGTTTCGAAGGTGTCAATATCGATTTAATAGATTTCATTTTTAGGTTAAAGGGAGATAACTATTTCTCATTGACTTTTATAACAATCATTAATGTTTGATAAATACAAATGGTTTTAGTTTTGTTTGCCGATATCAAATGATATCACATTTTAGAAGATTTTCAGTAAACTAATTAAAGCATCATTGATCACAGAGAAAACATTTCAAAGAGTTTAAAATTTAAGTTCCATATACCTTATTGAATTAACAGTTTTTAAACTAATGTAAGAATTAGAATAATCAAACGAAATAACATTTTTTCATCTATCGTTTGATAATGGTGTGTTAACACTTTTTTTAATAGGGAGGTAGTTGCTCTATGATGTGTCCCTATAAAAAAATATATTTCAACCATTCAGCACATTTTTTTTTTATAAATTAAATCCAAGAGTAATAAATCAGGCAGTTTATACTTCTCTACTTAAACTCATATGTTCAGTAAATCTTTTTATCCCATAACCTGCCATCCAGGGTGATCAGGGTGCTGCACAGTGGCTTACTCAGCAAGAAACCTCCAGTTATCGCCCAGCATAATATTTGCCAGTCCATTTGATGACATTGTCTGACCATCTCTTTCTTTGTCATCTTCATCTCCTTGGAGATGCCTCCTCGCAATCTAGTTTGTGGCCATACCACTTTAGTTTCCTCTTCTTTATGGGGTCAACCCGTCTTTGTAGCCATTTATCTGATGAATCACTCTTTTGTGCATCTCTTCATCTGTGATGCAATTGATGTAGGAAAAACCAAGCAGACATCTGAAGTATCTTGACCACTGGCTATAATTGATGTTCTTATCAGAAGATGAGGATATGAGAAGGAGGGAGATTTTTGTTGACACCCTTCGAAAGGATTGGTATAAGGTGCCGGTATGAGAAGGAAGAGGGCTCTCCCCCGACCTTTCCTCACAGAAGTGGTGGAGCCCCTCTAGACAAAGAGTGGTAGATTTCCAAAAATGGAAAATGATAAATATTCCTGAAAACAAAGAAAATCCTTATTAGGGATTTGAAATTAATGAAGAACCCAAACCACGTCCGACCCCATGCCGGGTTTTGATTGGCATCCATATAAGCAAACGTCTTTGGGTGTTTTAGTGAGTTCCAGTTTGCAGTCCCAATTTGGAGTTCCAGTCAGAGAGATCCAGTCGAGCCTAAGAGACAGGGGACTCAGAAGATAACGCCTCGCAGAGGTGACCGCACGAATCCATGCCTTCCGACTTAGACTTCTAACCAAGAACAAATTTATTGAAGTCCGACTTTAGATTTCCCACCAAAGCCAGTTTTCGACTTAGACTTCTAACCAAGAACAAATTATAGAAGTCTGACTTATATTTTCCACCAGGGCCGACTTTATTGAAAAACAACCCAGATATCCAGAGCTCGCTAGGAACACAAAAGTGTTACAATCCAATTTTTTGGGCTGGGAGAGAAAGAGAGAGACGCACTTCTGTAACTCAACAAACCGACATAAAATTAATCACTATTCCTAACCAGTCGTTTGCCTTGAAGTTGTTCTTTGTGTTTTTGTTTTTCTACATTTATTGTGCAGTATCACCTTGACCTGGATTCGGCTGGCACTACAGCCCGACGTTTGATTGATCTCATCAACCTAAGATCAAATCACAACGTGGGTAGGTTGAATCGAGATCAAAGCAGTTGCTTCGGTGAGCAGGTGTTGGAGGCGAGCCGAGTACGACAAGCTGGTACTAGAACCTAACACGACTTCAACTGATGTCCCAGGGTTAGCCTGTCACAAGTGTCGAGACTGCAGGATTGCGCCAGAGAGAGGCAGGGGTCACAAGTGGTGTCGGGACTGCAGGATCGTGCCAGGGGTCGGGCGTCAAACTAGGTTAAACAGTTCATCTTCACTTCCAGACAGGCTGTTGATGTCACCAGCCAGGCTGAGGGTCATAATTATTTTCCCCTCCAATACTGACTGTGCAGATTTTCAAAGGCATCTGACATTATTCTTTCCAGGAAGATATTAAAAAGTGTAGGCATCACTAGACGTCCTTCTGCATGTTGATGGATGTGCAGATTTAGTCTCTCACTCTTCTCTGGCAAAAAATGTACTGGTGGCCTGTTGCTATAGGCTGTTGGATTATTTGAATCAGCTTATGGTCAATGAAATATTTCTTCATAGTAGCCCACAGTGCCTCATACAGTTAAATGCCTTTTTGAAGTCTATGAATATGTGGATGATGTCTTGCTGGTGTTGACTGTATTTTTCACGTAGTACATAGTGGTTGAAAATTTGCTCCATTGTGCTTCTTTAGTGTCTGAAGCCAGTGAATTCTTCAGCAATTATTTCGTCCACTTGCAGTCTTAGTCTGTTTAGGATTACTTTTAGCATAACTTTGCTCACATGACTGATGAGGTTTATCATTCCATAACTTTGGCATAGTGATAATGGATTGTGTACATGATGTTGGCCATTCATTGTCTTTCAGATCTTATTGCAAATGATTGCAAGAATATCAATCACTGACTCTCTTAAATTCTTGATCAGTTCTGCAGAAAGAGTAAATTTATTCAATAAAATCGCCATTGGCTTCAACCACAGCCTCCAGACAACTTTGGAATCTCCTGCATATATTCTGGGCAGTCTCCTTGTTTAAGTTGGTGAATGCTACCATAATCCTTGCCTTCAATTCATCTTTGGCATTGCAAGGAGTTTTGTTGGTCTCTTGCTTAACTGTGTCCCACACATAATAATAAAGGGTGATTGCAGTCCGGGGAGTTAGGTAGCCAGATGTAAGGGTGATGTGGTCACAGAAATTGTCTGAGAGCCATGATTGGGTTCTGTTTGTGTAGCATGGTGCAGAGTCCTTTTCCCAGAGATAGGGTCTTCCAGCAGCTGCCCTCTTGACCCAGGGCAGCACTACCTCCTCAAGGCACTTGATGTAGGCCTCCGTGTCCCGTCTGAAGCCCTATAGGAAGATGAATGGAGGCATAACGTCGCCATCACTAGTGATCATTCCAAACACCATGATGTTGACTGGATATTTGGTTTTCATCACTCTTCGTACATCTTTTGGGGGACATAGCAAGCAATGGTTGTTCTGTGTGTTCACCATCTTATACTGGCAGAAATTTTTCTCATCTGTGAAAAACCAAGCATGTTCAGTTGGAGAGGGTGCTTAAGTTTGTTCAGAAGATTTGTAGTGAAGTCTTTCCTGTTGTTCTTCATGGCTTGGGATAAAAATTGGACCTTTCTCATTTTGTATCAGTAAAACTGAATGTTTTCATGCACTACCTGTCTGATAAGAAACTCAGACACTCCTGTGTCCCTGACTATGGACCTGATTGACTTAGAGGGATCATTTTCAATCATAGCCTGGATCTCACCAACAAATTCAAGAGTTCTTATTGGAACGATCAGTGAGTAATCATCATTAGATTCATCCAACTCTTTCCGAATCATCAGCACTCTGAAATGTTTGTACTGGAGCTTCTGGCACGAATGTCAAGCAGTACAGCATGCCATTTCCAGATTTCTGACAGAGTGAATTGTGTCATGGTGTTTTTTTTTCTCACAGACGGTGCCCAACTGACCCCACTATACTGTGTAGTTGACAAAATCAAAAACAGACAACAAGCATAAAATGGAGATAATTTACCCATCGCATCCTGAATATGCATGCAAATCAAAAAGTTCATAGTCAAATGAAAAAAAAAATCACAACATTCAGCTAATAACTACAAGTGAAGCTTTGCATGTGTGTAGATTTTATCAAGAAATGCAGCTATATTTTTTTAAAAATTGTTTTAATAAAACTTTCAAATATTTAATTTTTACAATTTCCAATTATAAACGCCACTTGGAACAAATTCTTTACTCTCTTTTCATTCAGTATCTGACGTGTATATATGAGAGATTAAATAATAAATGACTTACTTCTTAAAAGATAAAACAATCCCAGCCAATCCGCAACAACATTCATAGCCTTTTCTTTGCTCTTTTTCCCTCTTGACGTTGTGTTGATACAGTGTAAGGTCCACTCTGAATTCGGTTCAGTGGAGACAGGATTAGAGTCCGACCCAGAGTTACCTCCCCTGACCTCTCTAATGGTTCCACCTGAAAACAATGAATTATTTTAAGTGTTTTCTTCTTTACATATTTTTATTTTTCATAAATGTAAAAATTAATTAATAAAAATGTTTTAAACTGGACAAAGAGAAAAATATAGTAAATATGAAACATTTTTGAAAAAAAAGTTTTAAAAGAACAAAGGAAAAACCATGTAACAAATAATGAAGACAGAAAATAAATATTCAAATTTTAATTAGGATTTATCTGATTTATCTCATTTTATCATCAATTTCATATTTACTTGTGTTTTATCAATATTTCTTAAAAAAGATTTTGTAGCAGATTTGGGAGATTTTATGTTTTAACACTATATAATTAACATCTGGAAAGAAAATAGATACAAAAAGTCAGAAAATGTAAGAATTAAGTGGAAAACTTGAAAGTTTTTAAATTAAAATATCAAGAAAAAAAAACAATTTAAAATGTAAATATCAAGAAAAAATGTAAATTTACATTTTCTTTCAAGAAAAATGCAATTCTAAAATTTAAATTTTAAAAACTGTGTGATTCCATTTTAAGTAAACATAAAGTAATAGTCTCTTGAAAAATAGTTGCATAAAATGTTTTTATATAGATTATTATAATACATTGTTATTGAAAAAAAAAATTCATGAAAGTGATATTTTCATATTTTTAATTTCAGACATTTTTATGTCAGTCTTCCAAAATAGGCTTATACGTTCCAAGCCCCAAAACAAAACTGTTTTCAATTTATTTAAATAATAAAGTGTGTGCCAGTCTAGAAGCTTCAGGGATATTATTCCTTAAACTTCAGGTCTCTCTCTCACACATACACACACAAATGACTACCTTATATCACTGGTACAAACTCACCAAATGAGACCATATGGCAAGCCTACTTCAAGAGGACATAATAACAAATAAAAGGAAATAATTGATGCAGTTTTACAACTATAAAATAAACTTTGATATTGTAATAATTATTTTGCTAGATTTTGTAATGAATTAAATCCTAATAAATAGACAGTGAAATATCAACTAGGAAAGATAATTTTCTGAATTAGATAAATTGGAGAGGATTGGAAAGAAAACCATTCAAACATGTTAATTAGGAAATTTCCCACAATATTATTTTAATGTTTAGAATGTTTTTGAATGTGTAATTTAGAAAATGAAAACTTAAAAATAGAAATAATGAAAATATTTTATTTATATATAAACTAAATAGCGAATATTTTTATTTTTAGAGTATTTGCTAACTTTAATTTTTTATTGGACATTATTTGATTGTAATGTTCAAAAATGAATATGTTGGGGGGGGGGGAATGAGATTAAATGCAAATAAAGGTTTTATTTTTTCTTTGATTCACTCTCTGTAAAGAACTGGGGCAATTTACTTTTATGACAGACTATTGATGAGGTGATGCTGTACAAATGAAACTCATTTTTTTCAGTAATTCAACTTTATCTGCTATGGATAATGAAAGCTGTTTGCAAGTTACATTATGAAAATGAATTCCATTGTTCATTGTAACATAGTTTGGAATAAATGAGAGAAGGTTTTATTAATAAATACTAAAAACAAAAAAGAATGGACTGTCTTTCAAGTTCATGGCAACAGCTACTAATATCACCAAAACAATTGTGGCAAACTCAATGGGATGACTTGAGAAATTTGAAATTTTGCTGTTTGCATTACTAGTGAAACTGAACTTCATAGACTTGGATTAATGATGGTTGTAATCATTTCTGTTAAAGAAGAATAAAATCCTTGAAATACTTTATGAAGATATTTCTGTTATTACAAATCTTTCCTCCATTAAAGTCAGAAAACAAAGAAAGTCAATGTTTAAGAAAAACAAAATTATTCTCTTTGCAGGAAATAACTGCTAATTGTAGTTGGACTATTGTTTGTTGTCATTTAATTTAAAAAAAGACAATCTACAAAAATAATTTTCAAATAAAATCATTAAAAGAAAAACAAGACTGATAAATTATGTATAATATAATTACATTTTATTCACTAATATAATATTTTTGATATCAACTCTTGATAAATTTGCTCTCTGCAGCTATCATTGGTGATTTTTCAATTTTGCATGATTTTTAACTTATTTTGCTTCTAAGAAAATTTAAATATCAGTTGATAATATGTGTGAATGTTTACCAACCTTGGATCTTGATCAGTGATATAAACAGGAATATAGATTACTATGTTGAATTGGTATTGATCTTGGTTAGTTCGGTGAAATAGTTGATTTAGTAAAGTTTTACAACCATAAAAACTGGATAAATGGCAAGGTGTGAATAATAAATATAAGAATATTAATCATATCTACAATACAATCTTCATTTCAGAAAGTTTTTCTGTATCCTGATTGTGATGAATATATTCTTTGATGAAAATTTAATTTTGAAATGTATTTATTATCCTGCAATAACACAATTTTTCTAACAAAATCCTTAATGGATCTTTGAATGGTAAAACAAATTATGAAAGAGCCTGTATATTTGGAAGAGTGTAGGTAGATAAGTTATATCAGTTTATAGGTAATTATATGAAAAAAACAAACAAAACCAATTTGAGCGCATCTCTTGAATAAAACTATCATGAGAGATCTTATACGAAATGTTTATTGGTGATAATAAAGTCAAATCTGAATTCTCCAATAAAGTAACCCAGAGAATAAAACAAAGAAATGGTAGGATCAATGAATATGAAAAATGAATTTTTATTCTGTTAAAATACTGTTATTGATTTTTTTTATATCACATAAGGAGTTGATAAAAAATAAATGAAAGTGAAATTTCATTATTATTATTATTATTATTGGCAGGGTGTGGGGTATATTGTGATCTCATAATCTGTGGTTTCTGTCTCTCAGTCTGTATCTCCTTGGTTTAAGATAAAAGCCAACATTTTGAAATCCAATTTTCATGGCAACTCTTCCAGCTCTCTGGGTCTAGACAAAGTATTTATAGTGATGAGATTAACTGCTTACATACCAGAAACATTCGGCATTCATTGACTGAACAGTATTACTATCAGTGGGAATTTTTGAAATCCTTTTCTTAAAACAGTTTTTCAGTAAATTACACTTATTAGTCTAATAAATGTTGCCCTTCTTTCTAATACTGAAGGGCATTTCCTTGCAATCCTTTTGTTTTTGATAATGTGGAAAATTAATAGCTTGATTACTTCATTACTATCTCTTCTTGCACAACCCATTTTTACTGTTGCTGTTGAAAGTATCCAAGTGATGTGGTTTTTGTTATTTGGCAAAGATCTTTGTGATTTTGTAACACCAATGCATAAAGTCTGATAATGGATGATCATCTTCTTTAAGATTTGTAAGATTAATTTGTCTAAAGTCATTTTAATCATTGATCTGAGATAATGGTTGTATATAGATGATAGGCATCTCTGAATGAGTTAGATGCCATGACCTCTATATGAAAGTTCAGATCTGACAAGGCTATTTAAGAATATGTCTCACATTTTCAATTTCTATAAAGCTTAAATATCATTCAAAAGGTATTTGCAACAGAAGACAATCTAAAAAGGTAAATGTATGCTACCTGGTCGAAGTTTTGGAATGTTAGCTAAAGGGTTCAACTGTGCAATATCAGCTCTAAACTCAGGTGTACTTGGTGTTGGACTGTATATAACAACAGGTACAGCAGTTTTTGATGAAGGGGTGGTGGCAGTTGAAGTGGTGGTGGTAGTGGTGGGGGTGGTCATTGTCGTTGTAGTAGTGGTTGATGTTGTTGTTGTTGCCGTTATGTCACTGGTCACTTTATTTTTCATCTGGAAGTGATGAATAATAGCTGGATCCTGCTGACCTCTGACATCAGGTTCCCATGACTGACCTGTAATTACAGGTTCTTTAATCTCTTGGTGTGATCTTCCTTTTGATTTCTTTGGGTGTGGAGTGACCTTCTTCAGTTTGTGGTCCTGTGCATTGGTCCTCAGAATTCGTTTTGGCACTAACAAAAATAAAACCAAAGCAAAATTTCAAATACTAATAAGGATTTTCACAAAAAATGATTTGAATGTCATCACACGTTTTGTATATACAAAGAAGTGCTTTTTAGTTTGTCTAATTTGGAGTCTACAAATAATGTTTAGACTTTGAGATGTTTTAAAATATTTTGTTTAAAGTTTATATATTTTTCATTTGTGTTCATTATTTGTGACTGAATAAATAAGTTTATCTGTTTGATAAAAAATCTATTTTCAAATTTAACCAAGAGTTTAACTATCAAGAAGATTTATTAGTAATTAAATTATCTACCTTTAATTCTTATTATTTTATACTAATTCTTATGTATTTATTCATTATTAATGTGAGATATATTTTATTCTTAATGGTTGTTGTTATTAAATATAAAAATACATTTCAACCCAGTGTTAGGATTCAGATTGTTCTCACTTTTATTTTATGTTTCTAAATTTTTTGTTGATGGATATAAGTGCCAAAAGAATATAAGGACCAATTCAATGAACTTTGGTAATTATCTTGTATCCCCCTTTGCAGGAGAAACATGTAAAGAGAGATACAGGTTCATATGCTGCCAAAGTGGGCATCTTTTTCTTTAATTAGATTTCTTGAATATTCAGGCCAATAGATGAAAATAAATATACTTTTTGAAATAAACTACTGAAATATGGCTATCCACTAAAAACGTTTAAAGTGATAAAAATATGTTGGATTAATAAAAAAAAAAATCCATTACTTCTTTTATTTATATATATATATATATATATATATATATATATATATATATATACACCAAAGTGTGGGATTGGTATATACGGAGTAAAAAATGTTAGACACTATATATATATATATATATATATATATAGTGTCTAACATTTTTTACTAAAATAATAACAATGATAGGCAATTTGTCCATCTCTTTGTAGGGGACACTTCCAATGACATAATAGAAATAGAATTTTCTGTTACTTTCAACTTTAACAAATAAAATACTGTCATTACAAATCATTTAGTTATCTCTGCAATTATTTTTAGCTTGTAGATAAAGGAATAATAATTTTGTAATTGTACTGTACTTACAAAATATCAGAAACTTCAATACTGCTAGAATTTTTTAACAGCACAGGTAAATTAATTTGAATATTAAATCCACAATAATTGATCTAATTGTCTACACGTTATTTGGGGTGATTCAGGCATAGCCAAACACGGACTTGTTCAAATCTAGTGAAAAGCTTCTTTTTGTATTTTATTTATTTACTTTTTCTAAATATTTTTTTTTTTCTTAAATACCATTAAGAATTTCAGTTACATTTACAACACATTAATAAAATTGCAACACTTCAAATTATGATTGAGTAAGTACAATTACAGTTTATATACAGTAGGTAAGCATCTATTTAAATAAAATATATATATATATAGCCTGATGTGCTATACCAATTTAGCTGCAAAAATTTAGTGTGTGACGTCATTGTTCATGTCTGGATACGCTTCAAGCAGAAATGAATGTTTGAGGGAAATCATAGAATGTTGTAGTTTAAAAACAGTAAAATCGACCTTGCTAACCAAGACGCTCCTAATAAAGTAAATGGTATAGCATGTCAGGCTATATGGCGGTTCTATGTAGGATACAGGTTCAAGGCAGAGGACAAATATTTTCTATGAAAATTTCTTGGACATTCAGGCTGATAAATCTTGTTAATACTGTTTATTATAAATAGAGCATTTACTTAAATATTTGTATCTATAAAAATAATGTATAAACAGAAAATATCTTAAAATAATTGTCAGACTTTGTCCATTTCGTAGTGTGTGATGTCATTTGTTTATGTTTGGATACGCTTTGAGTAGAAATGAATGTTTGAAGGAAATTGTAGAAAATTGTAGTTTAAAACACTAAAATTGATCTTGCTAACCAAGATGCTCCTCTGTGTGTGTGTATATATATATATATATATATATATATAAATATATGGGGAATTTTATGACAAGGTGGAAAAAGTTTATTTGTG
This sequence comes from Acanthosepion esculentum, assembly GCA_964036315.1. NCBI lineage: Eukaryota > Metazoa > Mollusca > Cephalopoda > Sepiida > Sepiidae > Acanthosepion > Acanthosepion esculentum. The sequence continues at coordinate 23,057,526 of OZ038515.1, read as the reverse complement.
ACATGTTTTGTCCTTCAAGACTTCATCTATCTATTTTTGTTATGTTGGTAGATCTACACATGTGCATGGCATGATATTAGAAGATCTGCTAGAAATAGTGAAATGTTGTAAGAACCCAGGAGCAAATTTACTGTAGATGAGCACTCTAGAAATTTATATTGTAGTGAATTATTTTCTCTTTTGATCATGGTAGCATTTTTTATGTCAAAGTTGGGCACAACCAATGCATTTGATGTATTATTTTTAAAATGTCCCATTTGTGTTCATATAATCTTTTATTTAGATTACTTGAGGTTTCTCCTCTGTATTTTTTATGATAATTATTACAGGTGATGGAGTAAACTCCTCCTTCAGGTTTTAGCTTATTGTTTTGGTTAGTATTGGTTAGTATTGGTTAGTATTGACTAAGTCTTTTATTGGTTTTGGATGTAGCAGTAACAACTTTTTAAGTTTTGTTTAGTTAGATTCTTGTCGATTGTAAATGTGATAGAATTAGTTGGCAGGATATATTTTTTGATTCATTGGGTTTCTCAGGATGGGTCAGTTTTTTGTTTTGGAATGTTTTGTGGGCCTATGGTTTCAAATTGAATATAAAGTAATTAGGGTATTGGGAAAGTTTGAAAGTGTTTTCAAGGTATTTCTCTTCTTCGTGTAAATAATCCAAGCTGCATATTCTTAGAGATCTTAGATAGAATCAGATGATTATGCTGAAGTTTATTTCGCTTTTAACGATGGGAATAGAAATTTATCAGGTTGTTTTTGTCTGTTGATTTCCAGTGGACACAGTTTTAAACTATTGTTAACTTGGTGTAGTGTGATATCTAGGTAAGGTAAATCAGTATCACAAAGATATAAGTAGAGCATCATCACTATAATGGAAGTATGTTGATTGTTTGGCTAAAATGTTTTGGAAAGGACCGGATTCACATTCAATGATTGTTACAAACAAAAATTTGGATTACCAATGGGATCACCTCTCAGTGGAGTGATGGCATGTATATTCTTAGAATTTCCAGTCTTTTCCAAAACATTTTTACAAGAAATTTTCTTAAAGAAAAATAGACAAAAATAAATATACTGGTTAATATATATATATATATATATATATATATATATATATATATATATATGCAATGGTACTTTGACTTATGAGTGTCCCAACTAACGAGTTTTTGGAGATATGAGCAATCTCATGGCTGATTTTTTTGTTTTGAGTTGAGAGCAAAAATTAGGGGTTATGAGCCAGTTTCAGTTAGCCCACTGCTAGTTGGTGTAGAGAAGACTACAGTGAATGTTGCAATATTCGTCCAGCATCCCATGTCTCACTCATCCACTTTAAACAGCTTGCACTGGAAGCACAAGTGTTGTGCTCACATTTGTGCTGCAGTTGTTTTGTAAAACTTTGTTTTTCCAACAATGGGTCTGAAGAAATTGAGTGCGAGGGAGAGGCTGAGAAGAAGAAGAAGCGGGGATGATGTGTGCATTGAATTAAAGGAAGAAATTATCAGAAAACATGGCCAAGGTGCACGTGTAGTCAACATGGTGAAGCGGTATGAGCACTTCTATGATCTACACCATACTGAACCAGAAGGATTCAGTAAAGGTTATAACGCCAGCCAAGGACGTTAAAATAATTTCTAAACAGTGGACATCTATCCATGAAGATATGGAGAAGCTGAGGATGGTGTGGAGATGGAGAAGCAGCTTGCAGGAGATAGAAGCTATTATATGCAAGAAGGTATGAGCTATTTACACTGATTTGTTGCAGCAGACCCCAGGCACTTCAAAGGACAAGGCATCAGGCAAGCTGTTTAAAGCCAGTCAGGGCTAGTTCAAGAATTTTAAAAAGAGAATCCGCATTCACTCTGTTGTCAGGCATAGTGAGGCAGCGAGTGTGGATATGAAGGCAGCTGAGTATTACCTCAAAACTTTTGCCGAAATTATAGCAGCCAAAGGATACATACCCCAGCAAGTCTTCAACTGTGACAAGACAGGACGTTTTTGGAAGAAAATGCCAAGGAGGACTTATATAACGGCAGAAGAAAAGAGGATGCCAGGCCACAAACCCATGAAGGATAGGCTCACCTTTGCACTTTGTGCCAATGCCATCAGTGACTGCAAGATTAAGCCACTGCTCTTTTATTATTCAGAAAGCCTTTAAATCATATAAGAGATTCTGAAAGAAAAACTGCAGGTTATGTGGAGAGCAAATCTGAAGGCATGGGTCACCAGGCAGTTCTTTATGGAGAAGGTGAATTTGGTATTTGGTCCTGATGTTAAGAAATATCTTAAGGAAAATAATTTATCCTTGCAAGCCTTTCTTGTTCTAGACACTGCAACTGCTCACCCACCTAACCTCAAAGATGACTTCCTGGAAAAAGTTCAAGTTTACCTTCCACACACCACCATCCCTATCCTGCAACCCATGGACCAGCAAGTGATTTCTAATTTCAAGAAGCCCTTCACTAAGCACCTGTTCCACTGCTGCTTTGAGGTGTTGTAGAGCACAAATCTTACCCTTAGAGATTTCTGGAAGGACAACTATAACATCATGATATGTTGAGTCTGAAACGGACTTTGAAAGACTCAAACCTGAAGCAGCAGTGGTGGAGGAGATTGTATCTCTTGGCAATTCCATGGGCCTGGACATGGAGGAAGGTGACATCAACAATCTGATCGAGGAGCACTTTGAGAAACTGATAATGGAGAAGCTAAAAAAACTACAGTCACAGCAACACATGGAGGTTTTGCAACAAATAGGTGATGTGGGGGAGGCAGGTTGGGGGTTTATCTCTACAAGCGAGATAAAGGAAATGTTGGAGAAACTTTCAGGCTTTATTCAAAAGAAACACCCAGAAAAAGTTGCAACTGGGCATGCAACGGCAATATTTAATGACACTTGCCTTATTTCAGAAACATTCTGAAAGGGAGGATGAAACAGACCTCTTTGGACAGGTTTTTATTGAAAACACCTACAGATGAAAGTGAAGAAAGCAGGGCAAAAAGGGCAAAAATCAGCAAATAAGATTCAGTTATTCAGTTCAGCCTTTCTCCTTTACCGCCGTCAGCATCTTCAAATCATCTGATCTCCAAGGTAAATACTGTACATTATACTTAATAAAATCAGTTTATTGCTGTACATTCTATTGAATTTTGTTTTTATACAGTATTTCTTATTTATATATACATTTTTCTTATTTAAAAAACATGTAACAAAAATTTGCAGTGTTTTTGGGGATCCAGAACAGATTATTGGCATTTCAATGGGGAAAATCGATTTGACATATGAGTAATTTGAGTTACGAGCTCCATCATGGAACAAATTAAACTTGTAAGTCAAGGCATCACTGTATATATATCCCTAAGTTTCTTTTTTCATTTACCAGATTGTTCTTTCTTTCTCCAAAGTTTTATGTTTTTAAGTTATCAGAAGTTGATAATATGTTAATGTAACCATAAAAATAATTGCAATATGCTTTACATTGTAGGTGATTAGCTAAAAGCTAAAAAGAAAAGGTTTAGACTCACCACATGTGTAGACTACTTCCAAGTACTTTTGGGAATTCTGTGGGCAGAGCTCCCCAAATAAACTGCTTGCAACATTAGCAATACAGTGTTTACGTCCCTGACATCCCTTCACGGCCTGTTCAGCAACATGGGGAGTTTTGCAATCTGCAATTAGAATTATTGATTTAAAATTTATCAGGACATGAAAAGAAAGAAAATAAATACTTAAGAAAAGAATGATAAAAGAAGAGAATTTTATTTTTAATTGAGAAATTAACAATAAAATTATAAAAGCTGACTAAAACCAAAAAATAGATTCCTCTGATGTTTTGTCAAATTATATATATATATATATATATATATATATAGTTTACGAAAAAAACTAGGTAATCCGTATGGGTAGACCCAATAATGAGGATAAAATCCAGAGAGCTCAATGTAAATCAGAGCTAATAATTTAAATAAAAACAGATTACTTTAAGGTTCTATATAATAAATTATTTCACCACCGTATGGTGAAATAATTTATTATATGGAACCTTAAAGTGGTCTGTTTTTATTTAAAATATATATATATATATAATAAAATCAGTTGATTTTTAAATATTGTATAATTTCTTATTACTATAAACATGATATTTAGTGAATACACTATATATATATATATATATTTATTCTCAGATGGATTATATATGTAGAAGAGACAAAATGAATGAAAAGACAAGAGGCAAACTATACATAGTTTTTAGCCAATGCATTTTGTTATTTTGCATCAAGTATATATTGGACAGTTACTCAAAATTTTAAAAAACTCAGAACACTCATAAATACCCATCAGCTTAACTGAAAGGTTTAGGTGTTAGAACCTGGATTATGTCATACAGCATCTTCAAAAGGAAATTTTAAAATTTTAAGATGCTCATAAATATATAACAGGTTAACTGAAATGTATAGGAAATTTAGACCTTAGATTACATCATTTAGTATACTCAAAAAAAATCTGTTATATTATACATCTTTAAAAGTTGAAATGATGGATACAGCTGTTTTCTTTTGATTTTTTAACATATTTGTTGTGTATATTGGCTTGTAAAATAGTAATTCCTTCAGGAAAGGTGAGATTGGAAAAAAATTGGAGCATAGATTGATATTTTGATAATATCCAATGATGGAACTCTTAAGGTTATTCCTTCTGAGTAAATTACTTTCTCTTTTGATGAGCATGGCATTTTGTAGATGAAAATTGTGCTCAAATTTATTTCTGTGTATGACTAGTGCATTTGTTAAATTGTTTACAAAGTCTCTTTATATTGTTTATAAAGTTCGTAGACATGTTTTTTTTAAATTTCTGGATGTTTACTCAATGTATTGTGAAGAACAGTTTAAGCTGTTTATTTCACATATGCCTGCTTCTGAACTTGATATGGGTTAGGTTAGATCTGATTATATCCATGATGGCTGTGACTATTTGGATGTTGTTTAGATGGGGTAAAGTAGTTTGAATAGTAGAGAATTGGTATGTAGTATTATGTTTCTGTTTTTGTTTAATTTATTTTCATTTGCCTTGATAAAGATTGTCAAATGACGAAACATGTTGGCTAAAAACTAAGTATAGTTTTCCTCTTGTCTTTTTATATATATATATATATATATATATATATATATATATATATATATATATATATATATATATATATATATATATATGTATGTATATATAAATAAAAAGGAAAGAACAGTAAGATATAAAATCCGGTGTTCTTATAGATATTTTTATTTTTACACAATAGTGCTCAATGTAAATTTAAATTTACAGAGCATTAATATTATAAATTAATAGATTTAAAATATGGTTTTACCGCTACACAGTGATAACCATGTTTCAGAAATGGAAGCTAAAGCCCCTGAATTTAATTTTGTTATTAAACCAAAGACATTAGTTCCATTTCCTCATCAAGCGAATTTTGGAGTAACTTACTTTTTAAAATTTACGGTTGTTAACGGCACAGGAAAGATTCATAGTTTGAGGGTTTCCAAGGTTACCGATAAATCCATTCATCTAGACAAGGGGTGGTAGAGGGTTCAATTTTTAATTTTTGTTGTATCAGTTAATAGTTACATTTGAAAGCGGGGTTATGTTTAGGGATGGGTAGGGATGTATCTTTTAACAAATTCTGACATCCGCTAAATTCATGTCATCTGGGTTTTTTTTCTAACGGCAAAAATTCTTATGGTATTTTTTCTATTTGTATATTTAAAGATTTTGAGGGACTGTTTAGGTTAGAATATGTTTTATCCACCTTTCTAAAAAAATTATTTTTAATATTTAATATTCTATACTTCTATTTAAAAACCAAGTAAATGTATTAGGATTACTTACAGTATTTAAAATTATTTATTCTTATCGAGTATAAGTAAATATTATTTTATTTTATTTTATTTATGTCTTTGGTTTAATAACAAAATTAAATTCAGGGGCTTTAGCTTCCATTTCTGAAACATGGTTATCACTGTGTAGCGGTAAAACCATATTTTAAATCTATTAATTTATAATATATATATATATATATATATATATATATATATATATATATATATATTGAAAAGCTTTCTTCCTAAAGTATGAATATATGACCAAACATTTGGTTTCTGTGGAAAATGCCTTCTTGGTCCAGCTAAGAATATTTTAACTCTGACTTGTATAGGGGAAGGGGTACACGGTAGATATTCACACAAAATAAAAAAATAAAATAAATAAACAATAACAAATGGAAAGTATCCTTAAAATAAAAATTGGACTTATTGATGGTTTCCTGAAGAGAAATCATTTTTATGTGTTTGTCTATATAGATTGGTGGCTTTGGTAGAAATCAATAAAAAATTACCTATTTCTTGTAACAAAGAAGATAATTGGTATAGTTCTAAGTTCTGTTTGTTAAAAATGGTTATATTCAAAGAATACACTGGAAGGAAGGAAATCACTGTCAATAGTTCTTAACACTTGATATGTTTTGAACATTATTCAATGAACATTCTATTTTTGTTCTAAATGCATTAAGATTTTAATGGAATTTTATTTGATTAATGTTTTTTATGTATATAATTATATTTTAATATATTTACTACGTGTCTGGATAAATTTCTGTCTCAGTTTCAAAGCTGTGAGTAATGAACAAATTAAATTCTGAGATTTTGAGAACCAGTATTAACAATTTAGTAAGCATACTAACATGTTTGAAATTCCAGAGAGATGTTATATAATAAATATATAAACATCAGATTATTAATTATGCTTAAACCTAACAGTTATTCCTTTTGTTTACAGAGAGATGGCTGGAAAGACTTAATATAAACTGACTTTAAAACTTTAAGGTGAAAACCAGTACTGAGAACATGTCTTGGTTATAGGATCTGGCACATTGATAGTTGTTTAATAAATGCTCAGCTACTGCTGACCCTGAATTAATATGCCTATACACATTATCCAAATTGCTTTTTCAGTTATTAGCTAGTATGTGCTGATTAAGCCTTGCATCTAACCTCTGACCTTACATAGTGGCTCTATTATGTTGAATTGCCTGCTTCTATTCAACAGAGATTAAATTCTCAGCTTTAAAATTGTAAAGATCCCATTGCTTGTCATTTGAGTCAATGACAGTTTATTATTCTCTCTGTTATGATTAAATATAATCTTGTATAAATTTATTGTTTGATGTTTTTACATTCTTCAGTACAGTTGTTAATGTGCTTTTGTCACAATACATTGCCAGAAAATCTATTTCTTACTCTGCCTGAGTAAGGCTTAGTGCCAAACTTGATATTAGCTAATAAATATCTAATATTTCGAACTTCTTATCATATTGCAGTGGTCTGTGTGCATATCTTGAAATATATTATTAGTTTTTTCTCAACTAGTCACCACATAAATCAGATTTGGCCCAACTGAAGTATTAACAAAATAAATGAAAAAAATTAAATATATAAATGTTTTACTCACTGAAAAGTGTATCTGGTTTTATCTTGGGGCACATAGTTTTATTCCAAGGGAAATGCCTCAACATTGCAGAATAGACAACTATTCGGTTTGAGCGTCGACATTTAAGACTCAGATTCTCATTTTCACAAGCAAGTTTCTTGTGAAATTCCGCTAAAAAACAGAAAACAATTGTTAATTTATCATTTTTCTTTGTTGGCTGCTTAAACAGAAAAATGAAAAAATAAACTAATATGCAGAGACCTAACCCATTGTATCAAGTAACTACTGTAAAATTTACAAATTAGGAAAAATAATTAACCATAGTACTCTTATAGTAAGAAGGATTTGATATTGTGTTGATAAGAAAATTACTTTATAGATTTGAAATCATACTTTACTAAATTAACTTGTTTGAAAGATACCAAGGCACTCAGTTTGATAGGACTTGTTTGAATTTTGTTAGACAATTTAATTAAATTATTGTATGTGATTGGTTCAGATTATTTTTCTAGCTTTATTTTATTTTTTCAACATTTCAGCTATCCAATCATGCTGGGTGCCTGTTTCTGGAATTTCATTGATTCTTGAGGGGACATGCACACTTTCTCTCTCTCCTCTATGTTATGGCTGGTATTTGTGCCTTCTTGGTATTGTCATCTCCTGGCCTCTCTACATTGAACCTGTGATCTTCAAATTTGATCCTCAGATCAAGAATAGACATTAAAAAATGTGTGAGCCATTAAGCAAGAGAGAACAATCAATAAACTTGAGAATTCAGAAACAGGGCTCAAGAGATGAGAGAAGCAACAAAATTGAAAAGGTCAAAGGATCAATGCCTGGAAAATATTCTGGAGAATACATAGATGCAGCACTACAAGGCATGATCTATATGAGAGGGGAAATAAATGTTTTCACAGAAGAAGATTTAACACCATCTCAGGTACTCAAGGAAGGTTGAAATATTGAAATAAAAAACCCAAAGGAAATGAGTTTCAACCAATGATATATATTGGCAGCAAAGATTTAATTAGTCATTTTTGATGATAATCATTTGAGTAACAAAGCTGTTCAACTGATCTGTTTTGGATGCCATCAAATAAATTACGCCAAAGCTTAAATGGCTCTATAGATGTATAGCTTTTAATGTGTTGACCTATGAAATAGTCTGTTACAGATCAATTAACATTAATCTGATACAAATAGAGACAGGGGATTAGTGAATTTATGGGGGTCATATCACAAGGCTAATTGTTAAAAATTATTTCTAAAATATAATGTCAACTACTAGAAATTTAGTGATGATGAAAAATAAAAAAAAACATGGAAAGAAAATGAAAAATGAAAAAAAGAAAATGAAAAATAGATGAAAAATGAAAAACAAATAAGAACAATGGAAAAACAATTTAAATGCAGATGAAATAAATGCACTCATATATGGATCCTTTGAATTGAATGGATGAAAAACAAATCCACATTTTGATTAATAATATTTATGATAAAGTCTCAAAAAGAAAATGATTGAAGACATTGATTGTCGATATTTCTCTTTACAATCTTTAATTTTGTTTTTTGCTTTTTAATCTCATTCAGAATCTCAGGATCGTTTTGATCAGGAAAAAGTTTTACATGGCAATTTCATGTTCTTAAGTAAAATTCTTGAATGAAACTAATCAGCAGAGATTATTAGTGGATCAGTCCAAAGAAACTAGGAAACGTGGACCAAATAATTCAGCTCTTTTTTATTGTTTACAAAAACTGGAGCTAAAAAGCATTGTTCTATGTTCCTTTGTAAGTCAGAAAAGAAAAGTCTTCAATTTTCTTTTTTCTTCTTTGTTACCTTACAGATTCCCTTTTATTATTGGGTTGTCTGGAAAGTTCAGGCCGATTTTGAAGAGAAATTAAAACACAAAACAAAATTATGCCATTAAATATTTATTCAGCCAAATATGAACCATTTTGTTGCACACCATTTCTCCTTCAACTTGAAGATTCTATCTTCCTGGAATTCCAGTGGTTTCTTGGCAAAAAACTCATTAAGGTGGTTCTTTATCTCACTCAAAGAATTAAAATTTTTACCAGAGATTATTTTGCAAGGACCTGAATAAATGGAAATCTGAAGGAGCAAATCTAGTGGATATGGTGGGTGGGGTTAACATATCTCAGCCAAGCTGTAACAATTTTTGCCGGGTTGCCATAGAAACATAAGGTCTGGCACTATCCTGATGGAAAAACAACACCTTTCCTGTTCGCCAATTCTGGGCATTTTTCTTCAATTGGTGCCTTTAATTCATCCAGGTACAAGCAGTACTTTTCAGAATCAATTGATTGGTTACTTGGCTGAAGCTCACAGTACAGTATTCCTTTCCAATCCCACCAGATGCACAGCATGACTTTCTTTGGATGATGGCTAAAGTTGGTTCATGTTGCTTATCCCAGGATCTTTTTCATTGAATATTGTTGTAAACGATCCATTTCTCAAAACCCATTTCTCAAAACTTCAAAAAAAGTGCATTTTCATTGTGTTTATACAGCAAATCACAGCAATCCAAGAAATTCTGAATCAATGTCTTGATTTGGTCATCATCTGTAGTGGGGGTCTGCCTGAGTGTTCTTCATCAATAAGGTTACAATCAGTACCTTCACCATATCTGCACATATCTTTTTGTTGCTTGCATCAAGTGTCTAAAATTCACCTTATAATCTTTCATTTTCATAGGAATGAAAAATTGACATGAAATTAATTGAAATTAAGTAATTTTAAACTTTCTTTCTCAAGAATAGTTTGAAGTGTGCTCGAATCGGAAATGTAAGCATATTATATTTGTCGATAAATTTAATGTGTTCTAATAATTGGCATGAACTTTCCTGACTACTCAATATTTTTTCTGCATTGTACCTTAGTATGAAATGCACGTACACACAGTTCATTATCTTTTTGTTTAGGATAATAATATATCTCCATTACATTATGAACTGTTGCCTATCTTCCTTATCAATGGGTCAGGTCTGCATCACTCTTATAAAAGCCCAGTCTCTTATTTTAACTTCTCTACTTATTATTTCCCCTGGGTAATTTTTTTTTCAATATATGCACATAGAGACATTCCAAAGTTTTATAAGATTCCAATGTATGGAATTGGTAAAATTTCAGGTCATACTTTTTCCCAAATTACTTTTCTTTTTGATATTGAATTTTGCTTGAAAGGAGTTTTGGAAAAAATACTCCAGAAGCCATTTTTGATTTGTTTGATAATAACAGTAATTTAGGCAATATTGAAATTGTTGGAGGCTTTTCTTTAATAGTTATTGATCTCCAAGAGCAGCCAGTACACAAATCAATATTAGTGTGGTGCTCTTTCATTGTCACTATTATTGTATTAGAAATATAATACAAAATAAATCTGGTACCACAAAATATTCTTGATGCAATATTTGCATCAAGAATATCACATTGTACTAAGAGGCAAAAAGATATTAAAAAGAAATCATAGCCTCTAAAGGCTGATTTGAAATCATTTATTTATAGTTTTCATTAATGTAGATTTCTGTTAAAAAACAGAAAGTTAAAAAAGATAAAGAACATTAAATTTAGATTTATTCTATTAAGTAATAAAATTAATTTGAAATCCTATTTTTGTTTGTTGTATTTTCATTGTTCCCACATAGAAAATTAAAGGCTTTATATTATAGAAGCAAGTCATATTGGATAAGATATGGACTGTAGATGATTTGAAAATAGAAAGGTTAAGATAATAAATCTGACAAACAATTCTTTGAAAGATATTTCTTTTAAATATTCCCATTCTGCAATCTAATTTACTAATTTTCTTTTTTTTATATTCTCTTCAAAAGGAAATTTGCCATCAAAACCAAATTAGAAAACATTAAATTCTTATTAAACACTATCACATGACTTAAGATTTCCTTTTTCTCAGTAATCTCCATATAAATTTTAAAAGTGAAAAAAAAAGATATTAGTCCAAGTAAAAAACAAATGTGACCTTAATTTTGTCTCTGAATGTATTGTCATTTTTGTAAATTTTGTTCATTATTGGCTTGAGGTAAAAATTGGGATTTTTTTTACTCATTTCAGATTTTGCTTTAAGAACAAAGTGCAACCAAGAAACAAATGCTCTTTAAAATTTTCAAAACCCTTTATTTTCCACTGATTTACAAATTTTAATATTGGCTTTGTTTTCAGTTGTTTCCTTTAGCTGCAGTTTTTTCTCTATTAATATTGAAATCTTCTTTGGAAAAAAGGAAAGAAAAATCTGAATCTTGTTATTGCTTCTCTGTTATCAAGTTTATTTGATTATTGACAGATTTTCATATGTGATTTGGTACCAGAGGAAAAAAATGGAACTCTTCACTTCTGAAATCTGAAATGAATACAACAAAAATAAAAAAAAGCAATCATTTGTTTGTTTTTCTTTTCTTTTCAAAAGCAGAAATGAATTAGAAACTTGGAAATAAGCAAATAACCAATCTATGACTAACTTAAGCCGATGATTGACAATTATCCTACAATGATTGATGAAATTTTATAAGAGCGAGTTTGTATAGAAAAAAGATCATTTGAATGTGCTGGAGTGGGGGTAGAAAGGAAATAAAATTCCATAAAAAAAGAAAGGAATCATTGTGACCTTGAACTCATTATGACTTATTACAAGTCAAAATGCCTTTGATAAAAGTGATTTCAGGATTTTTCATTTTTTAGAGTAAGCTTTGAAGTCATTACAAAAATGTTTAAACAATAATATTTCTTTGTATAGCTTAATATATGAATGTCTAAGTTTTCAAATAAAATGTAGATTAAATAAAATGTAGTATAAAAAACAAATGGATGCCAACCAAATAAATAATTCTGGGAAAATAGAAACAAAGGGTAGAGAAGCAGAAAAAGAGAAAAGAACATTTCTTTGGCTTGTTTTTGTATTATGATTTTGAATATGAAACCCTTGAATTGCACTTAACTATAATTAGACCATTTTTACTTAATCAAGTTTTTGCCTCACTTATCATAAAAAGCAACAATAAAATGAAGAAAGAAAAGAGTAAAAAATTAATAAATAATACTTCAACTAATAATAATAATAGTAGTAGTCTTTAGTTATCTGAATTATTAGTAATAATTCAGATAACTACTACTACTACTACTAAATTTAAATATCAGGAAATATATATAAAATCCATAAATATTGACTCATTTGTCTTGTCTTGCTAGGAAAATTGGTTCATTCACAATATGCAGCTTTATAAGTCTACTATTTGTCTATGCATTGGATATTGTTGCTAAATCTGGTCTGGTCCTTCTGAGATTCTCACGAAATCCAAAGAGGATCTGCTGTGTTATCAGCCCTGACCTCAGGTGGAATCTTCGCTTCAATCACTTTCCTATCACTGTCATATAGCTTCCCTGTGCTTTTTCTATAAATATTTTCATGGTAATTGTTCTGATGAGCTATCCTCTTTGGTATCTCACCTTCATAAATTTAATTGGCTGTTAGGTCTCATCACTTGTCATAAAAAGCAACAATAAAATGAAGAAAGAAAAGAGTAAAAAATTAATAAATAATACTTTAACTAATAATAATAATAGTAGTAGTCTTTAGTTATCTGAATTATTAGTAATAATTCAGATAACTACTACTACTACTAAATTTAAATCACTGTTGAAATTGCTAAGTGTAACCACAAGTTCAATTATATATAAGTTTCTTCTCTTACACTTCTCACTCGTGGATTATTGCTTTCTTGTTGACTAAGATGTTCAACAATTTAGATGCAGCATCAATCATCTTCTGATTTTTTAATAATAATAGAAAAAAAGAAGGGTACAAAATATAAATAAAAAAAAGAATCTAAATTTCTGGTACACATAATGAGGAAAGGGCCTGGAAAATTTGACACTCACAAGTCATATAGAAGGCAAGGAGGGGAACAGCAAGTAACCTACTTAACGAGCTTGTCTAAATAGGTATCAGAACAGGGAGTGGGACAGATAGTAGAAAAATCATTAACAGCTATAGGAAGTTGTGGAGAGCCATAATCACCCATGTTCTGATAGGACATAGCATGTATAAGAAGACTGCTAGAACTACTACTGAACAAATAATATAAACACTGGTTTACAAAGGAATTTAGGCAAGCATAAAAATAAGTATTCTAACCTAATTTTGGGGTACTGATATGAAATCCGTTTTCACTTAGAGTTTTTTTAGATATACATGTATACATATATGGAAATGTATACATATACATGCATTCAAGGTTGCTAAATGTGTCCTATTTACGTCATTGTGTTGTTTTTACTAAATTTTAGGAATTGTATTTTTTTAAATGACATAATGGCCACCTTTGACAACCTACACTCGGCCCTGCAGGCTAAGTTTCACTGTAGCAAAATGAAATCCTCTTTAAATTTGAATGCCTGGTGCACATAGATGTAACCATACATAGAACCATTGTTTATTTTGTTTTACATATTTTTATGAGTTAATACATCAAACTTTACAATGGCTTCAGTCGCTTCAAAACACCAACAAGTCAAATTCATTCTGTTATGTGTGTGGGGTTTTTACGACATTTGCACAGTGCCAAAAACAATTACTCCCCTCCTGAGAACAGCTTACTTTCATTATTTTTAATGTAAAATTGGAGATTAGAATGAATCCTAGGCCCTACCCATCTGTTGGATACCCTGTTGCTAACTGCATGGTTTCATGACAAGGAAGCAGTCTTCAACTTTACTGTCCTGATGGTCTGGAGAGAAGTAAAAAACCATGCAGATGAATTCTATTTTTGTTTAACAAAATGGTTTCAATGCTTCTTCCAAAAAAGAAAAAAATATTCTAAGCTTCCTTCAGCTATGAGACCTGTTCATCAATCAAATGATTTCTTTGACCCCCAGCACATAAATATCTTATTCATTCATCATATGAAAAATTGCTTCAGAGGAAAATTCTTCCCAGTTGGTCTCTTCTGAAGACAATGTCTCTGTTTATTGAGGGGCAAGTGGCAGTGAGCCCCACTGGATCACCTAGGAAGACCTGTGACCTTGCCTGTGATTTGTACCTATCTAAGCAGCAGTCAGAGCTCCTAGCATATCAGCTTAAGCATTGGAACCTAGTCACAACAAATGTTAGGATCACCAGTTTCAGGACACAAAACAAGGACTTTGCCTCATTCTTCAGCATGGAAAACAGATTGTGCTGCTGCAGAGCTTCTTATCTTAATTGAACTGAGAGCACAGGAAACATTTATGTCTATCTACCATGGCTACCCTAGTAACACACAGGTATCAGATTACCAAGAGTGTATAGAGAAGCTGTTACAGGTTTGTGAGGGTGCTGATTGTCACTCAAAATTCACTTTCTCCACTCCCATCTTAAATTCTTCCCGCCGAACCTCAGAGCAGTGAGTGATGAGTATGGACAAAGGTTCTACTAATATATTACTAAGATGGAAAGAAACTACTAAGTGGAACTCCAGCATGCTGGGGGGAGTTCTACTGAAAGCTCCTGCATGATATACTGGATCCAAAGTACATGAGATTGTCCAAAAAATCTCATTCCTGACTGTCTGCTGTACTATGATGATATATATATATGTTATTATCCAAGTAATTTATTTCTGTCAATGCTCTGTATCTATGCTGTTTTTTGCAGTATGACTTTATAAAAGATAAAATAAACACATTATATTTTGAATTTATATCCAGTATAATAAAGATGTGATATGTGAAAGCAAGAAAACTAGCGGTGACAGAGAAAAACTGTTCAGAAATTTGAATTCACTACATGAAAATTAGTAAAAAACACCTGCTTGCCTCAGAGAAAAGGTGTTTTTTTGTAAACCAGCATAATCAAAGGTAAACTATGTCAGATTTTATTATACAAGTCAATGTTTTCATAATTGGTACTAAGTAATCAATGTTGGTGAAATTTTCAGAATATAATTATTAATATTAGTTGGTATAATTAACCACCTTCAAATATTTTCTTGCTGGTCAATCCACTTCCTTATTCTCCTTTTAATTTTTATCAAATATCTTTTTGTGACATTTTTAAAGTCATTTTTTGTCCTTACATCAATATTTTCAATTTCTTTTTCATTGTTCTCTGATCATTTTTTAAATTTCCAAAGTTACTTTTCCATTATTAAATAATTTTATGATATCTTGTTTCTCTTAAGTTTATACCTTTCTTATGTCCCATGACAATCTTTATATATCTGAAATTAAAAAAATAAATATGAATAACTTTATGATTATATGTAGGGATTTACAACCCTCAAGGTGCATAATAAAATCTCACACTACTAAATAAATTATTGTAAATATTTCTAATAAAAACAAATAAGCTGAAATTCACATGGTAGATTCCTTAAATAGACATAAGTATATCCTGAAAGTTTTACAAACATGGGTTGATTAATATTAATTTTATTTTGAAAAATTGACTTGTATAATCAAATCTGAGAATAGATTTTGGCCCTGTTAAGCTTACATGGCTGAAGTGGTTTGTCATCAACATAAGCTCCCAGGATGTGTGGTACTAGCTGAAATTTCATCAGAAGCTATTTATTCTTATTTTACTAATTACTTTGATAGTCCAAAAGTATTCAACCTAGAATGTTGTGATGAAAAGTGATAATAATTAATATTAAAAACTAAAGAAAATAGTAAAATACTTGTCAATAAATTGGTTTTAGTATTACAAACACAATACTTATAATATTGGTTGCGGTTTATAAAGGGGAATATAGGTTTATTTATTTCTTTTCTGAAATGTCTGTCAGAATGAAATTGGGTTGATGTTGTTTCTGTACAAGTATTTTGGTCAGCACTAATAATTAGGATTTTTCCCAAGTTATTCAAGATTAGTTCCATGGAGTTGCCTTGTAATTTTGGTTCCCTCATAATATGAATTTGATTTTAATGAAAGTCTACATATTTACATTCTTACAGAGTTTCTTGTCAAGCCACAGATAGTTAAATTCCAAATATGATATATATATATATATATATATATATATATATATATATATATATAAATCCATCTTTGGAAGAGCTTGTTACTTGTTGTTCTTTGATCCTGTAACTTACTGACTATGGTCAGCCAAATACAATTTTGCTATAAATCATTGGTATTCAGTGAGATCTCTGTAGTCCTTACTTGGTCGACACTGGTAGGCTACTTCCAGGTATTTGCTCTTATTAGGGCAAGGGTCAGCATTTTTGGTGAATGTTTCAATGCTTGCTTCCAACTGACACCGACGTTTATCTTGACAAATCCTGAGTAAAACCTGAAAAAATAAAAAAATAAATGTCAGAAAGAGTATCTTGTTGCAACTTATATTTTTCAAAATATTATAACAAGTAGGGAATTAACTTAAAAATAAAAGAAACAAAAGGCTTTTTTCATAGAAGAAGTGAAAACAAACTGAAAAGATTTTACAATCTCATATTTCAATCTTGTAGAATTACTGCTGAGAATGGTTGTTATAATTTGTGTAATATGGCAATTATAAAAAATTCAATGATTTAATTATATTTACAAGAAAACAAGAGCAGAATTTATAAATTGCAAACTATTTTAATGTTTTAGTAAAATTTCAAACCTCTGAGATGATAAAGGTCCATATAATTTACAATACATAAAATATGTAAGCAAGAAGCTGATAACATAAAAGTAAGTGAGTGATATAATAGTATTAGAATTATAAAAGAATGTTTTTATAAATGAAAATCTTTAAACACTGTTAGAAATGAAACAGTGATGCTGTCAATATTTTAAATCATTTGAATAAAACGTTACCATTGGCTGGAGCTAATTTATGTAATTCGTTGACAACAGGTGAAAGAATTCTCTATCACAGATAAATTGAAATGAAAGGACAAATTTATTAAAGCACAACACTTTTCTATGCAAGTCCTAAACAGTGTTTATTATCAACAGCAGTTTTGCTTCTCTACCTTCCTGGAGAAGATCTCCATTTCTTTGAAATGGTTTCATCTTAGTCATCAAGATTCTCAATTTATTTTGTGATTTTCAGTTTAATATTGAAAAGAAAAATATTAGTTTGTTAAAAATGCTGGAAATTTTGCCATCAAAATCTTTTATTCATATAAATGCATTACATCATTTATCAAATTATCCAATTATTTTCTCTTAAATTATCTGCCCTTATGTTTCAAATAATTTGTGTATTCCATCATAAAAGAACAATTTCACTTCTGATTTGATACATTCTTCAAAGAATTTCTTGAACTGCTGACCAGATAAAAGTGTTGTAACAAATGAGAGTCTGAAAATGACATATCTGGAGAATATGGAGCAGGTGGAAGAATTTGCTATTCCTGCTCAAAGGCCATTTGCTGAATTATATTTGCAGCATAGGAACAGGCAGCAAGAGCATCAAATAAAGCTATTTTCATTGAGGCATTCTAATGAGCCACTTGCTCACTGTATCAATGCATAGTTAAGATTTAAGTAACTTTGTCTAACTTCTAATAAATTCTTTGTATCCCACCCAACACATAAAGACACCCCTCTCAAATCAAGGCAGTAAATTCCATTCAAAATGAAATGCTGAATACTGTTCTAGATCTGATTACCATTTGTCTAATTTTGGATTCTCATTTTAAATTCTTTTCCCATCAACAATTCTTTAAAAGTGAACAAAAAGAGACAAGCATTTGAATGAATATCTTCTGAGTCTATGTGCAATGAATTTTCCTAGTTTCCAAATTTTTCATAAAACTTTTAAACATACAATTGTTAATTGATTTCACAAACAGCCTAATATGCCTAAAACATCCTGATGTCATAAGTTCTTAACTTGGTATCTTTGCTGCTGACACAACAATTTACTTGTGTCTTAATAATAAGTTTGGTCAGCTTAAGGTCAAATTGGCAGCTGATCTAAAAAATGTTAACTGAAGCAAGGAATGGCCTATTAATTTTAATGTCTGCAAAACGAAACTCCTATCAATTGCATTTCTGTCAATCCTTTCTGTCATCTATCAGCAGAGAGTTACACTTTGAGAGTGACATTTTGCACCTTCTCACTTTCCGGTGTTAGACAATTTTTCTTGCCAGAATTTATCTTGCTATTTCTAAGTCTACAATTCATACATGCATTGAATATTGCTGCTATATCTGGCCTGGTGATTCCATGTATTTACAGATTCTTGATAAAATCCAAAGAAGAATCTGCAATGTTATTGGTCCTGACCTGGCATCTCAGCTTCAGTCCCTTTCCCACTGCCATAAAATAGCTTCTCTGTGGTTTTTCTATAAATATTTTCATGGCAATTGTTCTGATGAACTTTTGACTATGGTAACTAGACTTTATGAATTTAAGTGCAGTATTAGATTAACGGCAAGGTTTCATCATTTTACAGTTGAATTGACTAGAAGTAACCATAAACTTGCATTTTAGTGGCTTATTGCCTTACTTGGAGTAAAATGAATATATATATATATATATATATATATATATATATATATATATATATTTATATAAACTGCACCTGCCTGCAACAGCATAATAAAAAGAAGCCACTTTGTCTACATGAAAAAGTAGTGATAATCTCCCTTACTTGACAAAAGAATTACTGAACCTAAGATCGGAAATAATTTCAAAATGCAGACATGAAAATAAATACCTCATATCACAGTTCATACCAGATAAAAAACACCAAAAACACTACCATATCAATTAACACAGATTGATATAGTTATCAACACTGTTACTTAAATTGTCACCACCCTTCAATGACTACTACTACTTTAGTTACCAATATTGCTGTCACTACCCTATGTGAAAAATAACTACTACTATTATTTTCACTTCATATCTTCCCACAACAACATTAGTACTGCTTTTTACCATTGCCTTTGTTGTTATTATTGTCATTATCCATTTATTACTACTATTATTACCAGTCATTATTTATTTATTACCACTTCAATTATTTTTTATTATCCCTTCAATAACAATCATTACTATTATCACTCTTTTATTACCACTTCCATCATTATTTCTTATTTACTACTGCTATTATCTTTTTTATCATTATTAACATTGTCATTATCTTTTATTATTACCATTGTCATCATTGTCACAATTTTACTTCACTTCCACTTCAAGATTTACAGGTATTATAGCAAAACTATTACAAATTAGAATGTCTATTATTTGCACTATTAATATAAGTATAATACACAAGCAATCAACATTAAAAATAAAATCATCATCGCTGCCATATTCACATACAGATCTCGCTTTAAACAATGTGATGATGTAAAGCCCAGGTAGATAGAAAAAATATATGTCCATGTATACATGCGTGTATATGTGTGTGAAAAAGTCTGTCTGACAACATAGTTGACCGACCTGAAAGAGGACAAGAACACCCTACACTCCCCTGGTTGGACAAACTTTGTTACACTCAGTCCCAATATCAAAATAAGATTACAATTGAATTGCATATGTATGTGTGATTGAATATATGAATACATGTCTGTGCCTGGTCCCACATTGTTTGTATATGTATGTGTTTGTGCAAACCATAATGCCTACACCTGTATGTATGTATGTATGTATGTATGTCTCCATGCATATGAGTGTCATTCCAAAAACAGACACAGAGGAGAATTTCCTCCCCCCACCAAGCATAATAAAAAAACCTGACATAAATAGTCTCAAATTTTAAAAATTAAATCAGTTTGTCTGAGGATTGCATAAGCATGAAACCCAGGGTTACAAACTCATATCCATTCAACTAAATACACACACACACACACGCACACACACGCACACACACACACACATATATATAAATAAATAAATAATGGACTCTCCTGTCAGTTTCGATGTATGAGGATCTGACAACTTAACCAATTGGCTCAGTTATGAATTTTGTGCGATAATCTTATATGGCATTTAAGACCCATAAGTGATTTTCAAAGGAGGCTACATATGGAGCAAGAGTGAGGATTGTGAGATGAGGTCAATGTTAGATTGGTTGATCTTTTAGATCTTGCTCTCACTTCTTGAAGATGATTCAGACTAGCAGATTGAAAACCGCTGTGTCCAATAAACACGTTGATCTCCACTCTACCTACTCCAAGGCTAAGCGCTAGAGGCCGTTATGAGGTATAGTGACAGCTGACAAGTTGCTCTTCAGCTTGTCTTTGTATTTAAGCCATGGGCGTCCTACATTCCTGTAGCCCTGATCTATATATATTAAGATTAATAAAATTACACACGGCTTCATTTGCAATTTGAAGCCGAATACATGCAATGTAACAGTTTTCATCATTGCTTCACAACAGAAATATATGCTAAACAAAAATATATTTTTGAAAGTCTAATAAGAAACATATTTGCTGTTGTGTTTATGAAGTATGAAAAAACATGCAATATAAAAATATACAAAGCATCCAAAGAAATGACCATATTATTTAGTGATAGTAAGAATAATATGATTAGTCAAGAGATAACTTTCTTTTTCTGTCTATATATATCTGAGATGAGGTATTGTAATTATTTACACTATTTACAATGTTTAGACTGTTATCCTCATCTTTGTTGCTACAGCATTTTGGCCATTGTATGCCCTGGCCTTCTTCAGGTGATTGGAATTTCAAACAGAACCCTTTATTTTATCCACTGGGCTGTGTGTCCTCAAGGCTGAAACATGTTGAATATGGAAACAAAGATAGTGTACTAATTACACTGGTCAACAGAAAATTTTCAAAAGGCATGGTATATTAGAATGTTTGTATGGTAAATCAGGGTCATTGAATCCAAAAATGTACTTATTTTCTGTTGAATTGGTTCTACTCTTCAAGATATTGTACATCAATAATTTCAATAATTTTCTTTGAACGTGCTAGATTTGCTCTCTCTCCTTATCGCTTTGTTTATGTTAGGGGAGATAACTCCACCTAAGAAAGAGAATTCTTCACTTTGATGACAGAATACTTCCAGAAAGGGAGAGAAACAAAATGGCTGCTGTTTAAACACAAACATGTGGATTGATTTTAATCATTTTTCATCTACCTGCATCAAGTAAGATGAGACAAAAATATATATTGTTTGGATTTAAAATACAATTGCACTTTTATTTTATATTCTTTGTTTATTCTATCTGCCTGGGATATAACAATTTATGAAATTATTTCTTGAAATTGATTAATTTTTTAGATATTAAGGAGAAACTCTTAATACCATTGTTCTTGTTACAGATACAAATAACAGTATAGAGGCCAGAGAGCTCCAGCCAATTTGCTGTTACCAGTCTTGCAGACATGATTTGTGTATCAGGTTCTGCCAATGACCTAGTGTCTCTATATTTCAAGTATACAAAACTTTAATCATGAAATCTAAGTGTAAATCTTGTCACAACAACCCTGGTCTTTAATGCTACATATGAGGTGAACATACAGTAAAACAAGCATTGTTTCATTGTTTGAGATTTCACCATAAGAGCATATCAAGATTACTCTGGTGTGAAGATTAGGGATCAAGATAAGTCAAGGACTCCTCACAAAGTCCGTAAAAATTGAACTGAAACCCTTCACTTGTGGACCTAAGGTAAAGTCAAGTCAATGGAGTTTGGGATACTAATTGAATTAGAGAGCCCCAAAATTGCTACTTCTGTATGGTGAACATGTCAGGATGGGACCATCACAAGAAAAAGTCATGGCACTATCCTGATATTGAATCTGTGAGATGGCCAGTTCCACATGTTCCCATTGCAGTTTTTACTTCCTTGCCTGTCCTTGATCAAGATGATGACACTATGAATCTTGCAGAAGCAATGGATGAAGGTTCAAACAGCAACTACAGTAGTAGTATTTATCATTCCTATTTGGGAGATTTTTGGATGGCAAAAGTGAAGCTTTTCATACAAGGAGAACTGAATGACTTGGTTAGAGATCTAAGCTTTGTCAAAAGAGGCAGCTGAGCTCAGTGAGCATCATGTCCCCTTGACTCTGAAGATAACATTTTACCATAACAAAGACAAGGAACTCGTTTGTTATTTTAGTGAAGAAGATTTTCTGTTTTGCAATAACATCCAAGGCCTTCTTTTTATAATTGAACTGCCTAATTATAATCCAGCTGAGTGGCATTTATTTATTGACAGCTATAAATGGAGTTTGAAGTGTGTATTGTTGCACAATGATTGTAAGTTTGCTTGTATCCCAATTGGCCATTCAGTGATATTGAAGGAGCACTACACAAATGTAAAGATTATTCTATGAAGACAATGTTATGATGAACATAAGTGGATAATATGTGTGGATTTTAAAATGGTTAACTTTTTGTTAGGGCAACAAGGTACCCATGTTTTGTTTGTGTATGGGGCAGCAGAGCTAACAATCAGCATTGGGAAAAGAAGGATTGGCCTAATCATAAAAAGCTTGTGGGGACAAAAAATGTCACGAATGAATTGCTGGTGAACTCTGATTGCATCATCCTACCCACCAGTACATAACTAGTTGGGCCTAATGAAACAATTTGTCAAGGCATTAGATAATGATGGTGCATGCTTCAGTTATATCTGCTCAGAATTTCCTGATCTGAGTAGTGAGAAACTGAAGACAGGAATTTTTGATGGGACAACAAAAAAAACCAAAACTGATTAACAATGAAAATCTTGTCTCCCACAATACTGAGATTGAGTGCTGCACAGACTTCTTTTGTTGAAGTTGTGAGTAGCTTCCTGAGCAAAAAGAAAGCCAAAGCCAGTAACTACCAGGAACTTGTCAATGTGATGCTAAAAAACTTGGAACAAGAATGAGTATCAAAATCCTCTACCTGTTTAGCCATTTGACAAATTCTCTGAAAACCTTGTTGATGTAAGTGAAGAACACGGAGAATTTTTCCATCAAGACTGTGGAGGAGCAGGACCAAAGCTGATGGAATGCCTGTATAATTCCCAATCACTGCTGGAGCCTTATGCATGATTGCACTCACAAAAAGAAGCCATATAAGAGAAGCTTCCTTCAGATGAAGCAAAGTACAATGACCTGGACAGCTTGTGATATTGGGTTTATAAAATATTATGTTGAATAGCTTAATTTACATATTTTGCTAGTTTTTTGTGTGAAATTTGATTGGAAATCATATTTTTATTTTATAATTTTTCATTAATCTCTTGTAATAAATGAAGATATGACTGGAAAATGTTTTGGCTCTTCTTTGTTAAAATAGTAGCATGCTGTAAGGAAATATCACATTAATTATTCATATACAATCAGAAAACTTAAATAAAACCGATGCATTTATTCAACATTATTTGATTACCAATTAATAGCCTAAATAAATGTGGTTTTGTTGAAATAGTCATACACCAGTAACACAGTAATCAAATTAGTATCATTTTGTACAGATTCATTGACACAAAAAATGCATTTCAACAATATCTTAAAAACTAGATTTAATTGGACAAACCCAATGCTCTCCTTGAATTCAGCAACCCCAATCTACCCAAGAAACAGTCTCACCTAATATGTCAAAACAATTTTGTTGACCAGTGTTATAATTACTAGATTGTTCATTGTATTTAAAAAAAAACACTCACTAATAAAACAGTTCTTTTCAAATTTATTTCATAAACGATCCTTTATTTTTAATTATTGTTATGCAGCACTTTCTTGGGTAGGCTTTTCGAGTTTTTAGTTCTTATATTGTGGGTGCATGTTGGTGAAACAGTTAAAGAATACTGAAATAATTTAAAAGTCACAAGCCAAAAAAGTAAATAAAAAAATAACACCAGTCAAACATTCAAGGAATGGAGTTTTCCATTCCATGAAAAACATTTGAAACCAGATTAAAAAAAAGAAAGAAGAAGAGGACATTGTGAAGCTGGGTTAAAAGGAAAAGAAGTCTATTAAAAACCAAATGTTGCTAGAGAAAAACAAAACAAAAACACACATACACACACTTTCACTATAGGTAATAAATGATAAGTTGTTTGCAACTGTGTGTACAATCACCAAGCAGTTTTGATTTCTCTGTGTACACTGTCTATATATATACATGAGAGAATGAAGCAAAAGGACATTAGGGATATTTATGCAAACATGTGTCTATAAACAAATACTATACATTTTATTTCATCAGAAAACTTTTTATTTAATCTACAGGAGTAGACTGTTCTCATTCCACTCCACATGTCTAGGGATATCTCATCTAGTTTTATTTTTAATCCTGCTCAGTTCTTTATTGACCCATTTCCACTGAGTCCAAGTACACTACCCAACCCAGGGATTGAACTCACATTTACTATGGCACCTAGTGTATTAAAGTGTTGGTTTGTGAATTTGGTGATATAGTAATTGTGAGCTCAATCCATTGGCCAGGCAATGTGTACTTATACAAATAGTGATATATAGTCTAAGAAGACTAAAGTATTAGTAGGGTGGCTAATGTTCCTGTTGTGAAATACGTGCTCAGGTACATCCACAGAGCCCACCTGTGGTTTATAGTGCAACTATGCTGAGCAAATTCTAGTCACAGTTTTTGAGTGTGTGTGTGTGTGTGTGTGTGTAATTTTGTGTGAATTTAGTTGAACAAAGCTAGTACATTCAATCCCTATATCATGATGACTTGTGACTAACCAACATTTCTTTTATTCTTTGAAAACTTCCTTGAAATAAAACATGCTTTTACTTTTCAGCCACGAGAGACCTCATAGCGAGCCAAGGCTCAGTTATCCTTTTAAGAATGAAAATATTCTGACCATGATCTTTAAAGATTTGTTTAAAATATGAGAAAAAATTGATATATTTTCCTGACATTCTGGTCTTTAATGAAGAGAATTTAATGTTGACATGTTTAACATTCTATTTAGTCTACATCTCTGCATCTATGATAATTTGCTAAATTAGCGAAGATCAAAGGCTGTTTAATACAAAAGGGTAATGGAAAATTCCTTTTATTTTAAAACAGGTTTTGTAGGTGAAATAGTGATTATATTTTGGAATATATTCCTTTCTGCTGTCAAATGAAATCATGTTCTATTCAAAGCTGATTTTTATTTTTCTGAAGTTAATTATCACATTCTGATGAAATAAAATGTTTTTTTTTTGTGGATTTCATTTTCAATTCTCATTACTGCCTATTTTTACTGAACGACTCCCAGGTATTAAATGATCTTCCTGTTGAAGTTGCATCAACTAGCTTTCTTATTCTTAAAGTGGTTGATATAATTGAATAAAATATAGGATGCTAAAATCTAAATGATATTAGAAATATTTTTCAGCAATTCCCACATCATATGAACACATGGATAGGTATTCACCAAGATTTGAACTCAGGTCATTGTTCTTGTTTAACAACACTTTGTGTCACTGAAGTGTACTGATTGATATCTTTGGAAGGAAAA
Organism: Acanthosepion esculentum; assembly: GCA_964036315.1. Classification (NCBI taxonomy): domain Eukaryota; kingdom Metazoa; phylum Mollusca; class Cephalopoda; order Sepiida; family Sepiidae; genus Acanthosepion; species Acanthosepion esculentum. Next base: position 23,031,637 of record OZ038515.1, on the reverse strand, counting down.
AGGGGGAAAAATACAAGAAAACATTGATTCTCTGCCAAATGTCTAACATTTTCTGACTATCATTCTGATCTATATTTGAAATATTTAAAGAGAGAGAGAGAGAGAGAGAGAGGGAAAAAAGCCATTCTTAAGAACAGATTATTTAGCAATAGCTTTCAAAAGAAAGAAACTTTCTCAAAACAAAATTCCTCAAATTATGTTAAGTAAATATTTGGAAAACAAGAAATAAAAAATATTGTAAAAAATAATCCCAGAATGAATTGAGAAAGATAAGAAATATTGTACAATTCTTCTAAGTAAATATTTACTGAACAGAAAATAAAAATGCAAAGATTAAAAGAAGAGCAACAACAATGAATGATCAACTCCGGATTATAGTAACAGGATGTGTTCATTTATCATTTTGTGCCTTGGTTTGTCAGTCTTGTACTTGTAAAGTCTGTCATATGCAAATATCGTCAAAGAAAAAAACTCAATAATGATGACAGCAATAATCTTGATAATTATCTTAAAAATAATTTTAAATGCCTAAAGAAATTTTAGGCATTTTTTTAAAAATTTTATTATAGATTTTCTTTTTCAGCCACTTTTTCTTTCACTTGTATTTTACATTTAAAACATTGTTTACGAAAATATTCAGTTTTAAAATTTACTGTTCACTTAACCTGAAATGCAAACAGATATTGATCTTTGAATATGATTTCAAGTAGGGGTTGGACAAAATAATCAAAACACTTGTTAAATTCAAAGAAAATTTATTTAATATGGAGTTGGTCCTCACATACAGCTTTAATACATCTAGGAATGGAATCATACAGCTTCCTGACTTCATCCAGAGAAATTTTCAGCCATTCTTCCATTAACACCTGCTCTAGCTCTTTAAGGCATGACAGTGGAGGATAGCGGCTCCTAACTTGTCACTCCAAAATGCACCACAAATGTTTAATAATATTGATATCTGGAGATTGGGGAGGCTACTCCATATGTTCTAGCTCACTTTCATACTCTTCATACCAATTCTTAACCACTCAAGCGGTATGTATTGGAGCATTATCGTCTTGGAAGATGCATTCACCATCAGGGGATAAAGTCTGGGCCATTGGATGAACATGATCACCCAAAATGTTCAGGTAATGTTATGTTTGCTGTTGATTCTACCACGCAGACATTTCCATCATATAGCGGCCCAAACTATCACTGATCCACCACCCTGCTTCACTGTTAGAAGAAGACAGTCAGGGTTGTAAGCCTCTTTGGGCTGCCTCCACACATAAACTCACTCTGAAGTTGGGAAAAGAGAAAAGCTGGACTCGTCTTAGAATATGACTTGCTTCTATTGGTCTGCAGACCAGGAATTGTGATCTCTGCACCACTTCAACCACTTTTGAATGTTGCGAGTGGAGAGAACAGGTTTCCTTACAGCGGCTCTTCCATGATATCTAGTCTTGTGGAGCTTACGATGAACAGTTTTAGTAGAAACTGGACTATTCAGATGATTATTCAGCTCTGCAGTCACTTTGGCCACAGTAGTCTGATGATTTTTCACCACATTGCGTTTCAATGCACGTCGGTTCCTGTCAGTAAGTTTGCAAGTCTGGCCCGAATTGCTATGTTTGCTAGAGGTTTTACCCTTTCTTGAATTGTGTCATAATTCTTGATATGGTAGCTCTTGAAAAATCAAACAGTTTAGCAACCTTAGTGATCAAGGCTCCTGCCATGTGAGCTCCAACAAATTGCCCATTTTCGAACTCAGAGAGGTCACGCATTTAGCTTAAATTTTACTAAATTCTAAAAATAAATAAGACAAAGACAGTAAATTAGATAAATAAACGTATTTACAATAGATTTAACCTAGACAATAGATATAATTACAAATTTTTAGTTAAAGTTCTTAATATAATAGGTCTTTGAAATATAGGAGTGGAATTTGCCCCTGTTCCAATTATTTTCTCCAACCCTTATATATATATATATATATATATATATATATAAACATAATTTGTCAATATCATCTTTTTTAATACATATATATATATATATATATATATATAATTTGTCAATACCATCTTTTTTAATATACACACACACACACACACACACACACACACACACACACATATATATATATATATATATATATATATATATATATATATATATATATGAACAAAAATTTAGGAGGGGTCATTTATTTCCAGTGTATATTGTAGACCTTTACTGTCTTGTACACTGATTGGGATTCTTTTGTCCCAAAGTCCCATGAGATTAATTTAACAAACAAAGTTAAAGGTTTACCATACTTGTGTTTTGTCTCCATTGTTACATACATATAAGACCTGAATCACTTACCGGACATGCCTGAAAGGCTAGAGTGATTTAACCAATAGTGTCTCAGCTGTTTATTAGGTATCTCGTAGCAAATGTATGTGAGTGATGTTGATATTTTTTAATGCAGTCAGTTTACCAGTATAGAGTCTCTAGTACCTCAGCTCCAGTTATGATGGAGTGGTCAGGATGAAGGACAATAGGATCCTTAAGTGGTTTCTATATGGCAAATTGGATGAAAGTAAAGATTAACACACAATTCGGAATTGAGGTATAAAGACTGCATCATGAACACACTGCAGAAGGCCAACAGATGCTAAATAATTGGGAAAACCGTGACTCTAGACTCTGTTCATCTCAGAGGAAACAGTGCACACTGGTAAAAGACAGACTTTGAACAGAATCGTGTTGCACATGAAAAACTTCAACTGTAAATGGCTTGATGTTAATTTCCTGGAAAATTTAACCACAGAATTTGATTTAATTTGTAATGAATGCAGTTGCATCTGCCTAAGTAGGCCTAAAAAAATCATCAAAGATATCACACACAGAGAAGTAATTCACTACACATTATGTGATATTTCTTCTTACAGAGAGTGAAAAAAAAAGTGCTCTAGTTGGTGGATTAAAAACCATTTGAAATTCATCAAAACATTAATGTAACGACTACTATAAATCAAGTTGCATCTATCATGTAATAAAAATATAGTTTCAAGTTATGCTATATTTTTTGGTAAAAGTGATCAATATCAGAAAATAGAGCATGTGTAAATATGAGTGAAAACCGACTGGCGATAGTCTGTTTCATGCTTAAACACAATCTTCATATATATATATATATATATATATATATATATATATATATATATATGGCCTGAAGATTGCGATTCATATATGCTTCTCCCTCGGGATTAAAAACTTTTACTGTTTCATTTTAGATCTATGTGATCTATTTTTACTTTTTATGTTTTCATGTTAGATCTGTGAGTGACTGTATGTCTATGCTTTTAATGTATGAGGAGCAGATGTAGCTTGTTAGTTGTTCTGAAGATAACCAATCTAGAGAAGGAAAACTCTGCCATTGGTCACCATAGATGAACACAACAGATCAGATCTTAAGCTTAGGGAAAGCAACCCCAGTCGATGAGAAGCAAACTCTGAAATAAAATCTGCAACTGAAACCATTACCAATGACTTTCAGCATTCTTAGCATTGCATTATGGAAGTTCACAGAGTGCTGTTCATACTGTGCAAGTGTCTATCACTATAATGTCTCTGAGTTACAAGTTCTTTCTTATACAAAAGAACCAAGCAATTGTTAATCTAAGAAAGTGGTCACAGTTGAAATCGAGTAGACAACCAACATGTGAGAAGTGCTGTGTTGTGTCTTTTGAAGGAAGGAGATTATGCAGAAAGAGGGAACATATTTATTGCAGAAAATAAATGTATTCTTATCATAAGGCTATGAATTTAGTTGTGTCTGTGCATGTACATAAATGGGATGTGCATGTGCAAGTATATTCATAAATTCTTTACCTCAAGTGCATTTGATACAAAACAGTCTGTATCTCGTGCCATCTGAAGTTGCTCCCCAAAATAAGTTGTTATTGATGTACAGGTTTGATAATCCGAAGAACTATGTCCATATTGAGAAAACTGGATGCTGATGACAGAACCCTCTGGACAAGTAATGTGAAGCATTTTACCGTCGCATACTGTTTCCCGGAATCGAAATAAAGAACTGGCCAGAAGACCTGCAAAATGAAATCATATAAAATGTTAAATTATGAAAACAAGAGTGAGGACTGATTTTTTTTATGACTTAATCCTTTGTGAAGTATTTAAATCTGAAACATATTTTGGATTGTAAAAAGTTGCTTACTGTACCTGGTTTTCCCAAGCAGTCACCCACCTAAGTACTGACTGGGATCAATATTGCTTAATGTTTGTGATTGAATAAGAACTGGGTTTTCAGTGTGCTTTGACCATAGATGAGTGAGAATTAAACTTGCTCTCAAGTGATTCACAAACTAATGGATTTTCCTTTTACACAGAAAATCCATCATTTGGTAGATAATTATTGTTGTCAATAAAGGTATATCACAAAATGATTAGGAGTGAAGATGCTTACACTTATCATCACAAAATAACTTTTGATAAAACAGAACAAAAATGTCTTTTCCTAATTCTTAGCATTTTTTTTTCTTGTAAAAATGCTATAATATCCTGATATTGATTTTTAAAAAAAATCATTTCACCCCCAAGCAAGGTAATATTCCCAAGAAATTTAAATCTTTTCTCAATCATTACATTGAAAGATGGTGGAGATTTCTTGTTCAGTTAAAATAATTATACAAACGACTGATAATTTCTCAGTTTAGCTCCATGAATCAGAATTGTAATGAATTTGCTGTTGTCCAAAACAGATAATTATTTTAATTATATTCTGCAGATTAGCAAAAACGATAGCGTTTCTACAAGAAAGAGAAAATGATAATATTTCACTCTTTCTTTGTGGCACATATTTTAAACTATTTGGACCAGGAAACGGCATGTTTACTTCATGAAAGAAACACTCAATTCTTTAATTCCTGGGAAAATAGTTTCATGGAAATCAACAAACAATTCTTGAGAGATTTAAGTTAAAAGTGCTAACAAATAGCATTTTATGTTTTTTCAGTAGCCATTTTGGCCATTAGTATAAAACCGTTGGTCTAGAGAGAAGAATCAAAAGTCTTGTATCATGGCATTTTTATTGCTATATAATGAGCATATAGAGAAAGATAAAATATATAGGTGGACAATAATAATAATATTTAATACTTATAACAATTATATATTAAAAATAGAAAATAAAGTTAACAGGAATCACAACATCATAACTGCGATGTCAATCATCTTTAGAGAATAGGAAAATCGTTTATTTTTTAGCTAAGAAGACTAGCAATGATCAATGAAGTAATTGTGAATTTTCTTTAGTAATGTCAAAATAATTTTTACCAAACCCTGAAATTATATATATATATATATATATATATATATATATATATATATATATATATATATATATATATATATATATATATATTGGCAACATGTTTTCATTAAGACATATCTCATTAAATAATTTAGACAAGTTTTGTCTACTTATTCTTAATAGGATCCTCTCATATTTACAGACGAGTTTCTTAGTATCCTTATTAAAGGAAGAAAGAAAATTACTGTGGTGATGCATATCCATTTTATTCTTGAGTACTTTCGACATTAGCACAATGTCATCTTCAGAGTCTTGTTTTTGCTAATAAAAAATAATATATATGTTGGTCATGCCACAACTACGTTGTCTAGAAGGTTGAGTTTTCATTTGAATGATGCACCTAACATCTCTCAACTTTCACAACAGCATGCCTGTCCACATTCGCAATTTAGAAAAATTCTTGTTAAAAATACATCCATACTTTTCATGAAAATAATAAATATAAAAAAATCCTGAAGGTATCTATGTAAAAAAATTGAAACAAACCCTTAATAAAATTAATTATGAATATAACACAAATGTTTTAAAATGTTTACAGTAGATAGTTTAAAATATCTAGGTTATAACTAATAGCTTTAAATAGTTCTTTAAAAAATATTTAGATATCTCAATAACTTAGTTACCTCCCTTAACGTTACTGCACATGTATGATTATATCATAAAATTTAAAAGTTGTACAGTACATAAGTTTAGTAATTTTCACTTCACAAGTTAAAAAAATTAATTTTCAGATGAACATAGCCATTTTTTCTTAGCAAAAACAAGACCCTGAAGATGACATTGTGCTAATGTTGAGTACATGAGGTTATATAGAAATGATAATGGCTAGCCTTAGACTTGATGAGGTCAAGATTATATATATATATATATATATATATATATATATATATATATATATATATATATATATATATATATATATAGAGAGAGAGAGAGAGAGAGAGAGAGAACAAGAACTTGCAAAACCTGGGATGACCCATTCCCTTTATGCCTACATGAAAAACTACACATTATTAAGTTTCTAAAAAACGAAAATTTATTATATCATAGACATGAGTTAACGGTTTTCTGCCGACATCAACAAATTTTCGCCTTAAATAATTAGCTTCAATTTTTTAAAATTTCATAGTCTATAAACAATTTCAATTTCAAGCAAAAGGTTTAAAAGCTCAACCCAACCATAAGATAAAAAACCCTTTATGAAGTCGTCAAAAAACAAATTGTAGTTCAATACAACGTATTTATATACAAACAACCCTTTTAGAAAAAAAATTAAATTAAATTAAAAAAAATCATATTTTTAAAAAATAATTATAATATATATATAATTATTTAAAAAAAAAAAATGATTCCATCGCTACATAAGAGTTCTCCTGTTTCAAAAACAAAAGCTAAAAAAACAGCTTTCTTTCATCCTCAAGCGAATTTTGGAATAACTAATCTTTATAAGCATATACATTCGTAATATTAATTACATGGAAAAACGGCGAAACCAATTATTGTAATAAGGGGCGTAAGGGTGAACATATTGTATCAACATATTAGTTACTTTCGGAAAGAGGTTAAGTCAAGGTACGGTCGGGGTGTCTATTTTCAAGCGAATGATGACATCAGTTTGACGCATGTCGCCTGGTCTATTTCAACGACAGATAGTTGTTGGCATTATTGTTACACTGTTAACTTCGTATTTGTATACCTTAATTTTCTACAATCACATAATTTTTCAAAACCGTATGTAGCCCTAGCGAAGCACTTTACTATGCAGCTATCAAAAAGATCGTATAGTTTTTACAGTGATTTCGTGATCTTGACTGCAATCAATCAATTTAGAATAACTACCAAATATTTCATCACATCTCAACCGTCACAAATACCAAAGGATTAGTTTGGTTAATGCAAAAAATGATGTACAGATTGACCAATAAATGACCAATACATTAAAACAGTAATAACGATTGAATGAAGAAATCAAGAAAAGTTGGAAAGAAAGAGTAAAATCGGAAAGGAACAATAATAGAGTGATGCCTGTATAAGGTAGTTTGACCAATCTCTAGAATTAGTGTTGATGAAATTTAGAGGTGGAAAAAAATTAGAAAAGTATTTCACGTGATTAATTTTCGCTTGAAAGAAATCTATATTCACATAAAGGGATTTGTATCCGCAAATAGGTTGAAATAACTAAGGTCATGTGTTAGATGTAAATTGAAAGTACATTATGATATGTATGGCTTTCCGTATGAAAAATAGAGACACAGCTTAACACGACAGGTGATTCTGCTGTGGTTTCTGTAGCAAGTAGTTTTTCCAGGGTGGAGTTTCACCCCAACAACTGGTTTTGAATTTAAAGCTGTCCTTGTAGATTTTGGTTGACAATCAAGAATAAAGAGCCAACTCTGCTGAGATTTCCTCAATGCCACATAAGTGGACATGTGAACCAAAATCAGTGAATGTTCAAAGTATTTACAGTTCACAAAAAGAGGCAACGATACTTATCAACGCTCAAAGAAATGTAACAAACACTGTCTTTGTCTTATCAAGTCGAACAAAATAAAAAAAGATAGCATTCTTTACCAAAGTCACAATCATCTGAAGATAAAAGTTTTCAACCAAATAAATTCTATGAAAATCCAAACTTCGACTTAACACAACTTCTTTTGGGATTGCTCGTCTATCGTTGTGTATTGCTAACGACAAAGTCAATCACGATGATTGAGTACTTTGTATGACATCTTCCTCGGTAAAACCCAGAACAATAGAATTTTGACGCAGACACGTGGGAATTCAGACATCAAGAGTTCAAGAATGGTTATGACGGGCAGGGGGAATTGTAGTAGACCATTGGTATTTAACCTTCAAGTTTGTAGATATGTGAGGGAAATACGGATAAAGGTTTTACGTTTCTGTATCGTTTCAGTTGTGATCATAGTGTAGTAATGATTCGTACCACCATTGTGAATTTCAATAAAGGAAAGGCTTGAAGGAAAGTACTTAGGCACTTAGTACAGATCGAATCTCGTACAGTTGTAGGTGATATTTACTAAGTCTTGTGGAGTCTGAAACACTACTCTCGTGTTTCCAGTCTCTTTTCTTTCTACCATACTTTTTATATAAGATTCACCCAATACAAGGCCCGAGAGCTACTCAAGGTAGAGTGTTGCCGTATAGTGTTGTATGAGCATAAGAAAAGGCAAGAAGTGAAGTTCATGGGGTTATGTAGAAAAGATAACGGTTAATCTAGTGCTTGAAGGTCAAGAGTGTAGTGATCAGGAAAACATGCTGTCGGGAATCTGTTTCGCAAAGCAACAGTTCTTGGTAAGAAGCTGTCCAGGTGGAACTTACTTCTTACAAATGGAAAACGGAGGGAATGAGGATGATTCATCCTTGTGCACATGACATGGCGGGTACTGGTTGCAAAGGTCAGCGCTTGTGGGACCAAGGAATGTAGCTCGTCAGAACACTTGCTATGGAAATAACGATAGAGTAGCTAGAAGCTTGCGACGTTTCACCTGTGGGAAATGGGGTTGTCGGGTGGAAAATAATTTATCACTCAAAAGGCTGCGTAGACGCTTTTGAACTTTATCAGATCAGGCAGGTGAGTACTGGACAGCCCCAGTCCAGATGTGGCAGCAATATTCCATTTTTTTATCTCTTGTAAATATAGAGTATAACAAGAAGAGTCGGCTACTTACTGGAGCGGTATAATGTAGCAACCATTTTGCCAGTCTCTTTAGCAATAGATCCACTTCAAGTCTGGGGTGAACATGAGTCCCAACAGACGTTCAAGGCAAGGAGCTTCCTTGAGAGAACACCCAATCCACCATGATAGGTCTGCTTGGTGATGGTGGAACGTTACTAGTTTGGTTTTGGACATACTGAATTTTACAAAACTGCACTTCCCCCAATGAACCACCAGGGCTAGGTCAGAGAAGAGATCAGTTGTTAAGTTCTGGTTATCCAGATTTTTGGAGGCGTCCCTATAAACCGCTGTATCATCCACATAAATTCACTAAAGATCGGAGAATGTTCTTGGGCAGATCATTAATATAGAGCAGAAAATGGGTAAGACTGAGGAGAACGCCTTGAGGAACGCCGGCACGGGTTTTCGATGACTGCCGTTAACGACGACCTTCATGAACCTACCTGTTAGGAAGGACTTGATAATCGCGAAAGCCATCTTCTAGAGTGTTTATGTAGCAGCCTCTGGTGTCACACATTGTCAAAGGCCTTTGATATTTCTAGGGCGATGGTCCTCGTGATGAATTTATTTTCCGGTGCCTCGCTGATTCTGTGAGAAAATGACAGTTAAAACATCAGCTGTAGATATAGCAGCGCGAAATCCATGCTGGTTATCGCCTAGGAAGTTGATTATAGATTCGAAGAGCTTACTGGTGATGATGAGGCAAATGAGTCGATATTGTGATAGGCATGAGCTCTCACTCGCTTTCTTAAAAACAGGGAACACAGTTGACATATTCTATAGACTTAATTGCAAAGCGTCTTGCCTTGTCATATGAGGATGCAATAACTTCAGGGTCATTTATGATAACTATCATTGACGCTTTGCCTTTAGTGAGAAGTCTATTCGAAATTTTCCAGAAGTTACAAGAACCAAGTCTTTTGTCTTCAACTGATTGTACATAGCTGCTCTTTGTGTTTTCTAGAATTCTCTGGCTATGATCACGTGCAGTTTGGAATGCCGCAAGAGTCTCACTACACAATTCTCTGTAGTAGAGATAGTAGTCGTGGTTATGGTGGGCTATGGTTGCAGCACATACTAGCGTGAACCAAGGCTGGCTATTTGGTTTCTGTTGGTATTTTTTCTTGTGGATAAAATTATCCATGTCTGAGAGGATTCATTCAGAGACGAGGGAAGCAGTTCTGCCAACTTTATTTTTGAAGGAAGCTGAAAGGGGAGCTTCAGTAATGTAAGATCTGAATCTGTCCCAGTCAGCTATGTCGTCCTGTGAAATTAGTGACTTGAGGTAACGGCAATCAAGATTTTTACATCATGCGAATAATAGTCTTCGAGACATTCTTTTTTACACTTATTTTAACCTAATAAAAGGCTCAAGAGCCAGGCTAGGTAAAAGATTACTGAATAAGTTGTGTAATATGAATGTAAACGAGGGGTTAGGAGGTGATGATTGTGGATATAGAGGATAGGTAAAGATTGACACTTCCCTTGAAGAAGTTAAGATTGTAACGTTTGAGAAAGTCATTAATAATCATTTCACCCCAAGAAAAGCAATAAAGCCACTGCGACACAAGGGGTTACTGAGTTTGAAAGAATTTTAAAAAAGATAAAAATGATTAAGGAGAATAAAAGAAGAGGAATCGGGATAATAGATTGACATTGCGTTTAAATTTTTGAAGATCAAATTTGTCTGGAAAGCAAGAAGCCAGAAGTGAGAAGAGCGATTGCAGAAACTTGCAGATTTGACGGATTCTTGATAAATATTAACGATAAAAGATAATCCAATATTAAAAGATTTTTGGTTAAGAATGGACACTTTATAAAATCAGTTTATATATAGTAATATGTTGCTTCTAAATCAATTGTAAATTCACCAATAAGAATCGATTAGGATGAAAATTTGAAATTCATTTCTAATTAGAAAATTCACTGAAAAAAGTCAGAAATATTTAGAATCAATAGAAAACGAACGTAAAGTCAAGAAAATAAAACTTTAGGAAGAAAAAATATCTAAATGCAGCAACGAAGTGAAGAGTTTAGGGTTATAAAAGAAAAATCCAAAACGTTGATTCGAGCTGCGTTGTTTAGTTCGTTCAACCAGACACAGCAGAAAATGTCGAAGAAATCGATAACAACAACAACAACAACAGAAACCCTAATAAATAAATAAAAAGAAAGGAAAAAACAGCACCATCAGAATGGAAACAAATGACATTTTAAAACATTAAAATGGATGCAAAAGAATGCAGCGAAGAAAAGATTTTTGAAAGAATGTGTTGTTGCTTGTTTCACTGAAACTTTTCTTCCAATTTCGAAAAGTGTGTACACGCCCCACCGAAATGAACTCGAGTTTTTATCTTTGACTAAATTAGATTTTTAAAGTAGCCTAACTTTATCTGTCTATATTTCTGAGATGAGGTATTGTATTTATTTACATTATTTACATTGTTTGGATTGTTGTCATTATCTTTATTGTCATATTCACGGCCATATACTAGGCTACAAAAATCTAAGCCGGCCAAGCATAGAAATGAATACAATATAGCAACCAGTAATATAGAGTGCTAGAGAAAAGCAATAATAACAACAAAATTGCAGTATGAGATCTGGTAAAAAAGGTTACTGAGACATTAGGTCTCCAAAATTCATACACTGATGTGCTCAAGGACACATGGTCCAGTGGATAAAAGCGTTGGTTGGATCCAGTGACTTGCTCTAAATTGTTTGAGTTCAAAACCTGCTACTGCAGTGTTGAACAAAAACTTGAGTTAAAGTGAGATAACTGAGACATCCGGAAGAGGCGTGGAACTAAAAAAAAACTACCCTGGTGGACGAAATAAAGGGTTCAGTTCGAAATTCCAATCACTTGGCCGAAACGTCATGAATATGACAATGAAGACATGGACCAATAAGTTCGTCCGTGCAATGTAAATAGCCTAGCCATAGAGAGTATTTAATGATAACTTTTTAAATTTGCAATTTTTAAACTAAATACTCATGACAGAAATCCTCTTGAAATGAATTCAACAAAAGAACCTGAAATAAAATAGTTATGTTAGGCATTGATAAAACAATATTACTGACAACGAACAAGGAAGAGTAATTATATTTTTAATATGTATTGGTGATCAGCTAAACAGTTGTTTTTGTTTAACCAATGTTCTGTTAATGAGGCTATTACTACCAAAAATTGATGACTTCATAAACTGGTATATAAAATATAAATGAAAGCGAGGCAATGATTGAATTCTCTCCTTTCTCTCTTCCGCAAAGGTTAGAGCAGTGTTAAGATAGATGTTCTTGGGGTAAAAAATGTTTCACAAAATTCACTTGATATTTCACTCCAGCTTTGTAAACAAAGACAAAGTTTACTTTACTGGCAGAAATATTGCTAAATAAATTCTTGTCTTCTACAAAGAAACTTTCGCAATCTTCCGTAGATAATTAGCCTACATATAATATATTCACATGAGCATTCATGTAGTTTTTATTTCTGAAGATCAATATTTGCAAGTTACGGCGGAATTTGTACAAGAAAACTACAAAACTTGGATTTCTTTTATGATTTATGTTATTAAATTCTTTTTTATGACAAAAATATTCATTCTTGATTTCAAAATCATTTCTTTGCATAGCTAAGGCAATACATGCTGCTATCTACAATCTCACCAAGTTCAAAGGCATATGGAGCGGTAAGGTTAAGAGGTCATGAACTTCTCATTAAACATGGGCTTATTACGTCTTATTCCTTATACATGCACCATGGCCAAATCTTTACAAGAAATTAAATTTTGCATAAAATGGAGTAAGATTTTTCTGCAATAATTAAAACGGTGAAAGGAATAAAAGAATTATTGTAATAATACGAATGAAAATAGTAACGATAATGTCATAATAATATTGATAATATTAATAAGTCTATTCAGTATAATTAAAATGATTATTATTGATGCTGGTGATGATTACTTAGATGTTTAGAGTAATGATAATATTATAACCTTTTTATTTCCTGGATCCCTGCAGACTGTCTAATGCTTTCTACACAACTCCAAAACATACGGACTATACCTTATTACTAATATATTTAGGGATTCTATTATGAATGAATGATGAGAGAAAACCCAGTATCAAAGCAGAAGACTGGAATAAACTTGCTACAACCAAGATTAGGAAATAAATTACTTTTTTCCACAGCCATAACAAAATCACTGAGAGAAAGTATTGCAAAAATTGTTTTTTAGAGCAGAAGCTAATTTGGCACAAGATCCATTGAGGAACACACTTACTACATTAATAGTATGGCAGATAAAGTTTTAACTATTAGTTTGTTAACTATTAATTACTAGTATTTTCATTTGTGTGTAAATTAACTAAAATGTCAATGAGGACAAAAGTCCCAAAAGGTATATGGAATAATTAAAATATTTAATTTCAAAAAATGATTTGGTCTTCTGGGCAAAGATAATCTGTGGAATCTTCACAAGTTTTGAAAATAAATAAATAAATAAATAAATAATAATAATAATAATAATGATAATAATAATAATAAGAAGAAGAATGAAATGGCGGTATTTAATACTAAGAAAGAACCCAACAACAATTGTGCACAATTAATTGTAGATGAATCGGAAATTGATATGAACACAAGCCAACAATGTTATAAAAAATGTTGAGAAAAAAAAAATAGAATTTTTAAATCCAGAACGATCCAATCGAAAGAGCCATTATGAAAGAATAATTTTTTTCGCCAGGAAATGATTTTTTACAAATTTTATTCATATGAATTATTTGTTATCCTGAAAATTTGTTTGAGAATCACTTTTCTTTTACTTGATATTGATTTGTCAGAATTATCATTTTGTAATTAAAAAGAAAAATTTTAATCCCCCCGAACGCAGACGACTTTTTAATCAGCTTGTAAATCTGTAATGTCTTTTCATGACGGAGTGAAAAGCGGCCGTAAAAATTGTTAAATTAAACAACCGAAAATTGTTCTGAAATGACATTGGAAATGTAAAAAGAAAAAAGAAATTTAGTTTTTCTTATCAAATCGCGAAATGAAAGTTGTCTTGAATATCCATTCTTCTAGATATTTTTCCATTAATGCAGGCGTCCTCCAAAACTATATCCTATCTTTTTCCTAATTTTCACCAGTGACCTTCCTGATGTCATCAGTTCTCAACTCGGTATCTATGCTGATGACAGAATTGTTTACTCTTGTCTTAATAGTAAGCCTGTACAGTTCAATAAGATCAAATTGGTAGCTGATGTAAGAAAAATGACATGTTAAAATTAACATGCCATTCCTGCCAAGGAATGGCATGTTAATTTTAACGCCTCCAAAACGAAACTGCTTTCTTTTAATCATCTGAGAGAAGACTTTCTTGTCTTCCATCATCATGATTGATGTTAACCTTCAGAAGAGTGACTTATTGCGCCTTCTCGGACAAACGGTTTCCGTTCACATGAACTGGAAAGATTCTATTGAATCAATTGCAAGGAAAGTTCGCTCACTATGTCATGCTAGGCAGTTTTTGTTGCCTGAATCTATCTTACATATTTATAAGTCTACCATTGGTCCTTGCTTTGAATATTGTTAACACGTGATCTGGTGCTCCCTCTATATATTTAGAAATCCTTGATAAAATTCAAAGAATCTGAAATGTTATTGGTCCTGACCGGACATCTCAGCTTTAGTCACTTTTCTACCACCATAATGTAGCTTTCCTGTCAGTCAGTAGGCGATCATGTATCGAAAGATATATTATTGACGAGGCAGATTTTTTTCCCGCAGTAGGTTGCCATCTTTTTGCAGTAGGTGCCATCCATAGCTTGGGGGAAGGCGGAGCAGAAGAGGATTTATACATTTCCAAGGGTATTATCACCTAAGTTTAATGGATTCGACTGGCATTCGAACTTAGCTCTTTGATTCCTCAATCCGAGCCGCTATCCATTACTCCACCTTGCCTCCTGTGCTTTTTCTATAAATAGATTTATGGTAATCTTTTAGATGGATTTTCTGCTATGGTATCTAGGCTTTATGAATTTAAGCGTAGTGCTAGATTGGCGGCAAGGTGAGAGAGAGAGAGAGAGAGAGAGAGAGAGAGAGAGAGAGAGTCTGGGAAACACACACACACACAAACACACACACGTATATTTTTTTTATTGAAATTGGAGTAGATCTGAGTAGCGAAATTAGATCAGTGATTTTTTTTTTACTGATGGGAAATCTGATCTAGGGCAGAAGTTGTACCCATTGGATCTGGATCATTAGAAGACAATGGAAAAGGGTCGAAATAATTTTTATTGCTTAAAAATTGAAACATAGCTTAGTAAGCTATAAGAAACTTTGGAATTCACATGATTTTGGTCGAAGCAGCCAGAATCCCGTGATAATCGCGTGCGAAGTAGTAGGGCCAAGGGTCGGTTATGATCAGCCGGGTTTTTCTATATAAACGCGTAGTTATGCTGAGAAAGTTCAGCTCTTTCATAAATATCAATAATTAACATCGTTATTGAAAGAACAGTTTGTCTTTCAATCTCTCATTCATAACCAAGGGACACTTATAATAAATAGATAATAGATCCTAGTGATCTTTCAGGCAGCACCATTCCATTGCACTAACGAGATAGAATTAGGTATGTGAAAAAAGTCGGTAGATTTGGACTATTTATGCCACTCACAATACGCACTTTTTAAACTGGTGATGAAGTAAACAGACTCTTAAGCCAAACAGTAATCCTGGATTTAAGATATATTTGCAATTTATTTAAAATTAAAATTGCATTCTATAATTGTCAAAAAGATGAAATAGTGTTAACAATTCGATAATCTACAGTTTTGTTATTGGTATTATTAAGAAAGTGGTGTAGTAGGTGTTCGCAAAGTAATTACGTTTTTCACCGGTATGAATTTGGAGTCAGAACCATGGTTGAATGGAAGGAAACTGCGTTTAAAGTTAGGTTATCTCTTCTATCCGACATTGTAGCAAAAGAAATCGAGAAGAAAGAACTAAGCCTCAACTATAAGACGACAATGTATGGCCGTTAGCAAGGAGTAGAGCCTAAAATGCGAGCTACGGATGAAGCAAGTACAGAAATTTAACTGAGAAGTGTTATAACAGACGATAGAAAATGTGTGACAGAAAATCAAAAGCGAATTGAAATGTTAGGAAGATGCTTTCTAAAAGCTAAGCAGGGCAATTCTGTTAGAAAAGAGTACTGAGCTACAATATCAATCCTACTCTATGGCAGTGAATGCTGGAAAAATGAAGATAAATAGGAGGCTTGAGACAATAGAGATATGATTCTACAGAAGGATGTTACGAATGGAAAATCTATATTATAAAAGAAGACTTGAGTCTCTGTCAATCATGCTTTGTATTTATGTGATTACCAACACCTATATAATGCACAGTGGCATAAGAAATCTTTTAGCCAAGAGAAACTACAATCAATTTCAAAATTTAGTTATGTAATCCCTATTCAACATAAACAAACAATACTTGGAACTAGTATGGAGTAGGTTCTCCATTTGCTAGTTTCAGTGCTTGTATTATCAGCAATCGTCTGAGCCATATTTTGCCACTCCTTTAGCAATGTTTCTTTAAGGGTTGCCACTGACGTAATTTTGGTTGTACTCTCTCGAAGGCTTCGGTCAAGGTGCTCCCAAACGTGCTCTCTTGGATTCATGTCAAGATTTTGGGCTACCCAAGGCAGTGACTTGATTCCTTGCGATTCCTTCCAGGCCTTTGCTACTTTGCTCGTATGACATGGCGCTCCATCTTCTTGAAAAAAGTCGACATTCTTGTCAATCTGATTGGTTTCAAATAGTAGGAGTAGTCCTTTCTCTAATATCAGTATTTTGGACTATTCAACCGCTCGTCAACAAGAATCCGCTCAGATTTCCCTCCAAACCGCCCGCAGACATTCAGTGTTCCAAATGTCATTCTGATTTCTCTAAACATAAACCTATCTCGAATTCGAATATTGGCAGAATTTATTTTCATCTGACCAAATTAAAGACTGCCAAAATTCATAATCTTTGCTCTCGAATTTTCTCGCCCAGTCCATACGAAGGTTGCTCTTAACCTCTGAAATCAAAGTTTCTTTCTTGTAACTCTTCTTTGATAGTCTAGCTCTTTCAGAGTCTTTCTCACCGCATATGGCGACATTCCCATGCTGTTGGCGACATCTTTGACGCTCTGACGACGGTTTCTGGTGACTTCCCTATTCAACGCCCTTTTCGTTCGCTCAGACACGATGCTTGGTCTTTCTGAACAATGTTCCACACAACAATGGCCTCCTTCATTAAATTTCTTGACAATATTATTAACCGTTTGATGATTGACCTGGAAAAACCTAGCAATTTCTCTATTTGACTTGCCACACTGATGCCATCCTATTATTTGCTCATATTGAAATTCACTAATTTCCTTACTTCCACGAAGTTTCATTGCAAGATATAAGTCAACTATTGTTCATAGATGAGAATAGCTTGATACTAACACGGTATTGTCTGAAAAAAAAGAAGAGACGTTATTAAACAAGCCAAAATTGCTGTAATCAATAGTGGCTAAAAACATATCATAACGTATATGCGTATGTTTGTGTAATGTGTGAGTGGCTTGTGCCATTTAATTTACACACAAGTACACGCAATTTGACTTAGTTTGAAATAAAAACATTGGAATAATATATTCCCTTTCAGTCGGGACAACCCTTACTCTAGGCTGAGCAATAAAATCAAAGTTGGAGACAAGAAATAAAAAATAAAAGGTAATGATTAACTTATCAACAGCTTAATGCCCATCAAACTGTTTCTTTGCTTACATGTATGTATGAGCGTGAAATAAAAATAATTTATTTGCTTTCGGTGAACTAGTGGGAACGAGAAGGAACACTTAGAATGAAAAAAAGCTACAGATTAAATTTCTGGGAGGTATAATGAGGAAAGAAGGCTTGGAGAAACTGACATACACCTGACATATTAAAGGCAAGAGTGGCAGGGGGAAACACGAATTAACCAATCTAACGAGCATGAATTGCATGAACTTGGAAGGATAAAAGCACAAACATTGCTTAGAGCTAGAAAGGATAGGATGTTGTGGAGAACCATGATCGACCACGGTTGAAGGGACATAAAAGAAACATATCTACATTCTCTGGGCAAAGCAAAATATCCAAAGCTCAGTTTAAAAAAATGTAGCAGAAAAGACTAAATTTCAAAAGTAGTGAATTTCTTTAATCGACTCACAAGATGGAGACAGTATGGTCTCGAACTGGTGCTGGTGAAATCTAAGGGATTAAAATCACCAGTAAGGCCGTAGAAAGTAAATAAAATTCTCCAAAAGAAGGTCCACAGGTTTGCAACTAGATAGTCCCGGTATGTTGACCCAGATCTTGCGACGATCAAAGGGGATCATGAGAAAGAGTTCAGTTGACTAGCTTTTTTTTTTTTATCTTTCTTTCCCTTTCTCCTTTTGCTTCAGTTCCGGCTGGGCCACCGCCAAAGGATTACATGAAAAATTTGCAGGAACAAAGACCGTAACTGTCACCTTCCTACAGAAGAAAGACAGATGAATCGGAATTATTTACAATTTGGGTTGGTTTAAGAGGGCAGCCAAGGAATTGCTATGCTGCTTGGAATGCAAGGGTCAAGGTTGACGAGCAACCGACACCTGTGTTTACCATCGACATTAAGGAACACAGAAGACTATTCATTATACCAGTGACTGAATGGTTATCATTGGTAAACTGGTTATAAAAACGCCCGGAAAGAAGTAGAAAAGGAGGAAGAGCAAGGAAGAAAAGAAAAAAAACAACAACAAAAAACAAACAAACAAACAAAAAACACACACACACACAAAGTTTCAGTAGTGCTTATGTCGGAATTTTTTAGATGAGAATTTTTTATGTTTTTTTTTTGTTTGTACCATCTTGCACACTTTGGTGTTATACTTCTATTTATTTTCTGTAGCAGTTCAACAGAATACTTATGTGCCTAACTGATCTCCCATCTAACGTCCAGTATCGAAGCTGTTTAACTTCATTAATCAAGTGACTAAACGAGAATCTGAGATTTCGGCCTGACTTGGCCCGGAATGTACATAACAGTTTAGCTGTTGTTATTTACTAAGTGTAGTGTAGTTAGGACACAAGGCCATCAGTATAGGTGACCCAATGAGGAGAAACCTCACTACTATGATTTACAAATCCAGCACTTCCACCTTGGATCAGAAGAGTAATTTATTAATTATTTTTGTATCTAAAAAAAAACAAACTTTATTTTTAAAAAGCTAGAGACACCGAGCACATGGCTAACATGTCTAAGTCAAGTCTTTGTCATTTGATATTTTAAACTGGATGCTAATTCCCTTAATCTTTAAGGAGGAGTGGGTAATCCTTTTCTTTTTGCCTTCCTCGACGAATTTAAGTTCCTCATTATCAGTCTCTCCAAAAAGGAAAAAGCAGATTTTTCATAAATTCATTTGAATGAAAACTCTACCGCTTAAATATACAATGTAATGTCTTAAAAATAAAAATGCATATTTCATATTTTTATTATTTTCAAATTTCAGGACTTTTTTTTTAAAATGAAAATTTAAAGTGCGTCCTAGTTATTCGACAAGTGTGTCCCGAAATAAAAATGGTTGAGAAACACTGGGGTCTGTTTTATTGAATAGAATGGACAAGCGATATATTTTTTATAGTTTTTCCTGATATTGAAGCAGTCGTTTAATGTCGAGTGCAAACTTGTAAAGAAAGGCGCCAAAATTATGTGTAATGTTCCGATTACTTTAACGACGAGAGTTGATCATTTTTCGAGGACAGAAGGTAGAAGTCGAGAGCGTATTTAAACGAAGGATGCTGCACGCGCGTGTGCCCACACATCGTTGTGTGTGTGTGTGTGTGTGCGTGCGTGCGTGCGTGCGTACGTGCGTGCGTGCGTGCGTGCGTGTGTGAAGACAAAATGAAAATTTTTCTTTACCAACACGTTTCCTCCTCTGATGGACTTTGATCAAGATGCATGATATTTACTTTGATAAAGTCCATAAGAGGACGAAACGCGTTGTCAAAGAAAAGTTTTCATTGTCTTTATTTATAATGTCTGTTTACATAAGAAATTATATGAGTTGTTCAAATTTATTCGGATGACTACAAAAAGCAAATCAGCAGTAACAAAAGGACTTGACAAAAAGTGACAATTTAAGGAAGACAAAGCCTTGCCATGATCTTTTTCTCAACATAATAGAGTGATTTAAAAAATTTTTCCACAGCCGATTGTTATTAAATCATTCACGCAACCCGCAAAGCTTTTTTTCTGTAGAAACAAATTAGATTAATCTAATAGACTTAGCGATTTTCCCAACGAAAGACAAATTTGATATTTGAACACAAATTAATCCTTTTAACTACATTGTCCAATGGGTAAGTTTGTTTTTATTCAAGATGGCGCATTTTCCTGCCATCTTGACAATGGTTAGTCTTGTAAAGCAGGGGAAACACCGAATAAAATGGCAAATAATTATTTATTACAATGGAAAATAGATTTATTAGAAAGCCCCATCTTGCTAATGAGCCGATTGATTCAATCAATTGATAAAGAACAGTTGTTGAATTTAATTTTGCAGATAACAACTTCCGTGCGGCGCTACAAATTAGACATTACAAAATAAACGAATGTAAAAAAAAAAAAGAAGAAAAGATGGAAAAAAAAAGATACATCGTTTTAGTCTCCTAATACTTGCCAGGTTAGTTTCATTTAGTGAGCATACAGAAAGAGAGTCATAACTTTATTACAAGATTAACAAATTATTGTTTGTATTTACCGTCTTGGAAGGTAATCGTTCTTTTTAACGCTAGTGTGGTCAATGTTTGAGCCTATAAAAAATAGTATTTCGGAGGCTGATTTTCAAGGTAGATAAACAGATCCTTTTAAACAGAATTTCCCATCTTTATTTATTTAAAGCTCCGCTTGGTTAAGCTAAAATAAATATCTGCAGCCAAGAATGCGATTTTCTGTTTTCTTAAAAAGTATTCACCGTCTGTAACAATACAAAAACATATGAGGACGCTGAAAACTTCTCAGACCGACCAAAGAAGCCTTTCAGAAATAGATATTTGGTTATTTGGTCAGATTTTGGGTAAATGTACTGGGATGAGAACTTTTCAGCTCCATTTCGTATGATTATCAGGAATTTTATTAACTAATATGCACGTTCTCTTATGGTAAATCTGTAACAACCCTTTTGCTTTTCGACAATTGCAAATGCACGTAATCTTTTTGCAGTTAGGAGGTTATCAGTTATGGAAGAGTTGATTATCTTACGACAATCTTTGTTCCCACCATATATAATTGATTTGGGAGTATATTGGTCTTATGTAATGATTAAAGTAAATGCTCAAACTGTTGAAAAATATCAAATCTTTTGAACTGGCATGCATACCAATCGAAACAATCGGTACTCATGAAATCAAGAGTTAATGTCGAAACATTCAGCCCAGATCAATCTCTTGGGTATCGTGGCCTCTAATAGAGAAAATAGGTACCACTTCTTCTACAAGCTTAGAGTAAAAGTGGGTACTGATGTCTACCATAAGGTCTTGGGGTATTTTGCTATAACTCAAGGCCGTTTAACCATATAACAACGAAGCGTGAACCCAATACGATCTTCCTAGCCATGAAGGTGCAGAAATTCTTCAAAATTCATACTGGCCAGCGGATTTTGCCCCTCCTTCAACCCGGACCATAAATCTTTAGACTCCGCAGTTTGGGGCGTTTTGCTACCAGCAAAACCTTCCACTCTAATCAATAAACGCAAGGCAACCATGAAGAAAGAGGAGACCAAGAGGTTAAAGGACACTGGTTAGGAGTTGCACAACTTTTCAAGGTCATGTTGAGTCTGTAATTAGAAATAACGAAAACCACTTGATTCTTTTTTATATTATCTGTGTTTCATTTTTATTCTTTTGTATACACCGGTTTACTTATACATATGTAAGTTCCAAAGGTCGAACCAATTCTGTAAATTTGGCTTCATCATCTTCACGTTGCGTTCACCTCAGTGACTAGATGTGTTATTGCTGAGGACTAAAAAAAAAGAAACAGTCAGATCTCGATGTGATCTTTTCTATTTTGAAGGCCAACGAAGGATCTGTAATCTATCATGACCAGACATTTCGACTTCAGTTACTACTCAACAACATGACGTTGATTCCCCCAGTCTTTTCTACAAATATTTCCATGGCAACTGCTCTGACGAGCTTTTTCCCTTGGTTCCTCGATTACATGAATTTAAACGTGCTACTAGATTGGCATTTAGGTCCCACCCTTTTACTTTTAATAGCTAAATTCATCCGTCCCTTCTACTCTAACAATTTCTTTTCTCGCAGTTCCCACTTGTGGAACTCCCTTCTTTTTACTTACTTCCCTGATCAATACAATCTTCAGAAATTTAAATGCAACGTCAATCGCCATCTTCTGTCTTCTTGAATCCCGCTCAACTTTTGTCCTTCCCTCAATCTTCCCTATTCTCTTTCACTTTCACTCCCTGTAACGCCCTACGCACTAGTGGCATTCTCGCTTTTCTTAGGGTGAAGTTATTTAAAATGGCGATCAGATAACATTACAGGAACAAGTAAATCAAAATATTTTTATAAAAAAGTGTAGATGTATGCAAAGTTGTACTTTGAGCTTTGAGTCTCGGGCATAACCCAGAAATGTTTCACATACTATATTGAAGGTAAAATGGCAAATGAGAATCAGACTCAGAAAAGATTTTCTTTGGAAAATAAAGTGGGTGGAGATAGAAGAAATCTACCCAGAGTCGAAAACTTGATCGAACTTCTTGGTTAAAATGAACAATGTAGGAGTTAACACGAGCAAACTAAAAAAGAAAAGTCTTTTTAAATTCCAGAAGGTTGTTAATTCTTTGCTTTTTTTAATATCATCATCAAATTGATTCACAGTCCCACTTTTCTAATATTCAGTTTAAAATATCCAAACGAATTTGTAAGTCAGAAATCTAAGCAGAAGATAGATGATGGCAGTCGTTTTTCAATCTGTTGTCTCTGCATGAGTACATACGCTATTGTACCCAATGTTTCCAGGAATAAAATTTACATTAGATGTAGACAGTCGAATCACACCAGGTCTGCATTTTAGATTAACTTCCAGGAAGACTGGATTACATACGCCAATCTCGCTTGTCGGAAAATCGATTGTTGGATGCTACCCCAAATAAATGAAAGCATTTTTTGTGAAGCAAAAAAATCAAGTGATCATGTCTTTCCGGGTTCGGGTAGAGCGAGTGATCGATGTAATAGTTGTCTTTCTTCTAATTACAGCTCGACTATTACAATAAAAATAATATAGAATAATAAAAAAAACGTAGGCGATTTGAATAACATTGTATTGGAACGACGAGTTGGTAAAATGCTACATTTCTAACAATACAAAAAAGTATAAAATTTATTTTCGAAATGGGCAATCACTTAATTAATAAAAGCAACAAATTTAATGAAAAAGTTTTATACATATAAGCGTAAAACATTTTATTAAGGCAAAATATATTCATTTATTATTGTGTGGTAACATTAAAGCACCATTTTAATGTTAAAATAACTTAAAATTATTCTTTCTTAAAAATAAAGTTCCTGATTGCATTAACAAAACCAAATCTCGAAGCCTATTCGAAAACATTTGGAATGAGAGAGAAAGAAAGATAATTAAAATATTAACTTATATAAGATATTTTTTTAACCAAATGATATCGATATTAATTTATAGATGGTACAATATAAAAATCTATATATCAGACCAAGAATGGGTAACTGAATGACAAAACGGAAAAAAGCTCCTAAAAGGAACATCTTCAGAGTAATAATGTTTTTCTTTTATCGATGAAATTTTGTCTATATTTGGGTGTGGAGAATTTGTCTATATTTGGGTGTGGAGAATTTGTCTGCATACAGGTGTGAAGAATTTGTCTATATACGGGTGTAGAGAAATTGCCACATATTGTATCAGCATTAGTTTTGCCAGGAAGGGAGAGATGTATCACACTGGACGTAAATTTACCGGGGAAGATTGCGTATTCCATTTCCCCTATAAAACTGGTTCCATCGATAAAGCCATGAAGTCTGAAGAAGTTCATTCTAGAGAGTAACACCTTACATAGTCATTTTTGTTTTTTGTTTTGTTATTCGACTAACCATTATACCAATCTGCGTTGCAAATCAGTTCCCCAGATAATTTGGTTATTGAACTGTGTAAAAACTGAAAAAGATCATTTATATCGGAACTTTTGAATTGAGGAATTATTATTATTATTATTATTAAGATTCGGATTAGTTTACGCATTAGGCAGATGGCTTAGTGCATTAAAGTGTTGGTTAAAATATTTCTGGTTCAATGTGAAAGAAACGGGCAAATAAGACAAAAGCAAATTATAATTAATTGATGCGTGACATGGAAAGTGAAGTGTATCCAGGCTGTTGTATAAAGAGTTAAGTTCAAAATTCCGAGTACGAAAAACAGCTCAAGAAGGTTGGAGTATGGCCGAACAATGTGAGTATAACAACCAAGATGAGCGCAGATAGAAAGACATATAACAGAAAAGGGAAGTCATTTTGAAAAACTCCTAAACATTAATGGTAGTTTACTTATTTCCTTTCGGGGTTATATATATATATATATATATATATATATATATATATATATATATATGAAAGAGAGTGAATTCGATGAAAGCTGCTCATATCTGCTGCACTTACGGCTATGTTCGTATTTTTTCAAAAAACAAGAAAAAACGAAACCCACATCACTATTATTCAGTAATATAGTTTTTCCATTATATCTAACAATGGTTTTAAGTTTTTTTTAAGAAAAAAAAAACAAATAAAACTAAATAAAGATAAAATAATACACTTATATTAGTGTAGGCAATCATTGTCTAAGCTTATAAGTGCTTAGGTCGGACCTAAAAAGATAAAAAATAAAATCCATTTTCTCTGCCGTAGTAGTCTGATGTTCAAAAGCTTTGTTTGTTTTCAATAAATTTTAGTTCAATGTGATTTAACAGAAAAATTACAATCATGGCAATTTGTAAAAAGACTATTCATCTACAAAGGGAGAACTGAGAAGGATGAGAAGGATTTTGCTGGAATTTAAAACTAAACAGAAAGCTAAATTTATCCTCAATCGATGACAGTGATATTGGGTTGTTATATCAATTGTCTAAAATAAGGATTGATATTAATTTTGAAAAATAAATCCTAAAACTTCATGGTTTTGTGAAACATTAGCATTTTCATAAATCTTATATGCAGGAAAAGTCTCTGATTCCAGAAATCAAGTACAAGCGAACAGTAAAAATTGTCTATTTAAAATCAAAAAAAGAAATATTTTTTTTAGAATAGGATAATAAATAGAAAAACAAAATAAATAGAAAAACAATATAGAATCCAGAATCTTTAAAAGTTAGCATGATTTAGCCACCCACCACGTTAAATAACCGATTTAGCCACCCACCTCGTTTAATAACCGATTTAGCCACCCACCTCGTTTAATAACCGATATAGCCACCCACCTCGTTCAATAACAGATTTAGTCACCCACCACGTTTTATAACAGATTTAGCCACCCACCTCGTTTAATAACAGATTTAGCCACCCACCTCGTTTAATAACAGATTTAGCCACCCACCACGTTAAATAACCGATTTAGCCACCCACCTCGTTTAATAACCGATTTAGCCACCCACCTCGTTTAATAACCGATTTAGCCACCCACCTCGTTTTATAACAGATTTAGCCACCCATCACGTTTAATAACCGATTTAACCACCCAGCGTGTTTAATAACCGATTTAACCACTAACTACATTTTTAATAATCGATTTAGCCACCTACCACGGTATCACCGTTCCTTTAGATTATTATTCACGAGCGTTGCAATTAATTTAGTAACGACAGAAAGAGCAACACGAAAACCGTAGTAGTCATTTTACACATTTTATTCCAAACTACCCCGAGCGACACTCCCTCTCTCGAGGACTCAAAAACAATAACAACAAAAACAAGGGGTGTAACTCATCAGTAATTACTGATGATACACCTCCCTCCGTCCACATTCTATGATTATATTTTTAAATATTTTTTTCTCACAGTGTTGTGGTATGTTAATAAGAATGGACCATTTGTAAATGCCTGTTATTAACATGACCACACGATTTATATTTAACGTAAAATATCACAAAATATGAAACGAAAGAAGGAATAAAAACGTTTTTTATAACATCAACATTTATATTTATTTTTGTGTGTACATGCGTAGAGGTTTTGGTGTTATGTCCCTTTGACTGAATTAATGAGACTGAAATATTTTTATTTGAGCTCACAAAAGTTGAATGAATTATAAAGCTGAACAATGCTGAATAAACTTTTAGCTTTAGAAAAGTATTTCAAAGAGAAAAGTTTTTGTTGCTTGTTGGAAATGTTTGCAATGTAGTTTGGAAAATTTCGTACGTACGTGCATGTGTGAACATGCTTTTAACGTCTGACCGCCCATGGTCGAGACGAGAATCCTTAAGATTACATCTTCGCAGAAGGAAAGAGAAAAAGAGAATGAGCAAGCTCGTGTCTGCTATTTATAATTAATGTAACCACGTGACAGGATCACGGAAAATTGGCGGGAAAACTTGACTTGGTCACGCGCTGGAAAATATTTGTACGTGGGAGGATTGCAACGTCCACTTGTGTGTATTGACCAATTAGAAGTTGATATTTCCTGAAAATCTGGTTGAAGCTGAATAAAATTCAACATTGATAAGAAAGTGGTAGCGGAATGCTAAAATAGTCCTTCAAGTATTTTGGTTTTAATGTTACCCGTCCTTTACGAGATCTTGCTTCTTGATCCACACTTTTAAATGGATCCGGCTTCCTTTTCTTTCCTCTTGAACAATAATCCATTGTTTTTCCACAATAGGCAGAAAAATGTTTCCTATTCCTTTTTCGGAATTCACCTGAGTCTAACTTTACTGTACATTGTGCTCCTTTGCAGCGATGACTGTACCCGTGTTTTCCCTAGTTTTCTCTTCATTTGTTTTCTCTCGGATTCTAATGCCTAGTGGCTTTATATCCTTACCTCCACGTCTTTTATCATAATTTATTTTACTTGTTTTATAAGATCCATCTTTTTCTTTTACTTTCCTAAAATTTAGCCATTTAGGTTTTAATTTATTTGGGTGACTGGGTAAAGTTCTTTTAATTTTTCTGCCCATCAAAATTTCTGCTGTATTCCCCATCTCGCAAATATATTTTGTAATTTTTATATTACTGTTTTACTTGTTAGTGAACTTAATTTCACTATTTCAAAGTAACGGGAGTCTGTTACGACTAAGTAATACTCTCCATCCAATTTTAGAATGTCTGTTCCCACCTTCTGCCAAGGCCTATCTGGCAAAGTGGCTGGTATCAAGGTTTCGTGGGGATTTTCAGCGCGATGACAATTATAAAATTCACATCCCTTGATGAAGTCTTCTATTTCCAGTAATATTTTCGGCCACCATACAGACATTTTTGCTCATTCTCTGCATTTATTTAATCCGCGTGTATCGCCCGTAGTATTTCTGCTCTGAGAGTTTGTGGAATCACTATGCGATTTTGATAAAACAGAATATATCGATAGATCATTCTTAAAGTTAAAATAGGGTTTAACTCCTTCTTTTAATCTACCTTCCTTCTTAGGCCAACCATTTAATGTGAGATGAATAACCTCTTGTAGAATGGAGTCATTAGATGTAGCATTGATAATTTCTTTGATTTTTTCTGCTTGAATCTGATCTAGTCTTTACTATGCTGTTTATGTATGTTTCAACATCTTCTTCAGTAGTGCTATTGGTTTGCTGCATTGGATTTCTGGACAGTGCATCTGATACTAGTAAGAGTTTCCCAGGGATATATTCAGTTACAGGATTATATCTCCTAAGTCTCATTAACAGTCTTTTGCATCTCAAAGGAGTGTTGTTTAAATTCTCAGTATTGATTAACGGTACCAAAGGTTTATGATATGTCAATAGGCGAAACTGATCTAGTCCAGCAATATATCGGTCAAACTTCTCACAGGCCCATACGATTGCTAAACAATTTTTCTCTATTTGAGCGTAATTTCTCTCTGTTTGTGTCAGTGTACAAGAGGCATAAGCTATGAATCTCAAATTTTTATCTTCCTCTTGAAAAATGCCTGCACCAAGCCGAAAGCTGCTTGCATCTGCACTATTTATTATAGGCTTTTCAGGATCATAGTAGGTTAATATTGGTGCTTGTGTCAACGGTTGTTTGACTCTCTGAAATGCCTTTTCTTGTGGTTCATTCTAGGCCCAAACTGTATCTTTAACAATTCCAGCATTGGTTGCAATGTTTCTGTTAGATTAGGCACATGTTTGCCTAAATATTGTGTAATTCCAAGAATCCTCCTTAAATCAGTTACTGAGGAAGGTGCTGATAGCTTTAACATAGCCTCGATCTTTTACTTACTGGGTTGTATCCCTTTATCTGATATTACGTGTCCAAAATATCGAACAATTTTTTTCCTAAATTCACATTTATCAGAATTCAATGTTATTCCTGATTTTTCTATTACTTCTAATGGCTCCTCTAACGTTGAGATCTTCCCCGGTACCAATTTTAAAAACAATAGGTATTTCACCTGCCTTTAGTTTTACATACCGAGGATCTATTAATTTTTCTCCGAGTTCTTTTTTTATATATTGATCCAAGGAAGTATACCTCTGATGGCGGTTTCCTTATTTCACGTACATTTGCAGTCTTTGACCTGAAACATATTGCAAAGTGATTCATTTTATCATACTTTCGGCAGGTTTGCCCTTTTGCCGGCCAGTTGTCAAACTTGTGATATCTGCTGCACTTCTTGCATCTCGATGGAGGCACGTTCTCTCGATTTTGAGGATAATTTTTCCCTCCTGGCTGTTTTGTCTTATTGAGTTTTCCTCGCTACAACATCTACTGAGTTTTCATTAATTTCCTCCATTTGGTTTTTAACTTGTTCATAGCTACGAGTTATCTCAACAGCTTTTTCTAAACTCAGGTCTTCCTTCAGTTGTAATTTTCTGATAATTCCTTACTTCTTAGTTCAATAACTAAGCGGTTTCTTATCTGGTCATTTTTTTTTTGAGGAAAATCACAATTTTCTGCCAGTTCGTACAATCCTCTGATAATTTTTTCTATCGGTTCTCCATCCTTCTGCGTCCTCATGCAAATTTTTGCTCGCTCGTGGATTATGTTTTTTTTCGGCGTGAAATATGTATCATATTTGCTCAATATGATGTCGAAATTTTTCTCATCTTCCTTTTTCCTGAAAGAAAATGACTTGTATATTTATTCGGCTTCTGGTCCCATGCAATATTAACGTACTAAATTGAGTTTCTGTTGATTCTTCAGATAACTTCGAAGCTGTTCTAAAGCGTTGAAATCTCTGGCGCCATGCTGTCCATTTTCCAGGGTCTGTGAAATCAACATTTTCTGGAGGCTGTAATTTAAACATTTTTCTTTTTTTCTTTGAATTAAAGTTCCT
This sequence comes from Acanthosepion esculentum, assembly GCA_964036315.1. Lineage (NCBI taxonomy): Eukaryota > Metazoa > Mollusca > Cephalopoda > Sepiida > Sepiidae > Acanthosepion > Acanthosepion esculentum. Next base: position 23,001,986 of record OZ038515.1, on the reverse strand, counting down.
TTCAGTATATTATGTTTGTATTATTGTGTTTTTAATCCCACTTCTGAAACCATGTTTCATACACGGGTGTTGCAATTAATTTAGTAACGACAGAAAGAGCAACACGAAAACCGTAGTAGTCAGGTCATTCATTTTATTCCAAACTGCCCTGAGCGACACTCCCTCTTTCGGTGATTCAAAAACAACAACAGCAAAAACAAGGGGTGTAACTCATCAGTGATTATTGATGATACAATTACCTATTATTAAATTTCTTCGGATGATATTGTTTGCAAACTAAATATATGTGCTTTCATTGAAATTGTTGCTATCAATGATTTTGTAGAGTTAAAGGTCGTTATCACACAACCTATATGGCAGTGAATGCTAAACAATCTCCAGCACAGATGTAGGGGAGACTTGATGCAACAGAAATGTGGTTCTACAGAAGTATGATACTTACAGGACAGATTGAAGGCAAGAGGGACAGAGGAAAACAACACATAACCTACCTAGCGAGCTTGAGTAAATGGATGGCTGAACAACGTATAGGAGAGAGAAAAAAAATTATTAAGTGCTACAAAGTACAGGAAATACTCACTTTTTAAAGGTCTAAAATCTAAAAAGTTCATAACGAGTAAGAGAATGCGGCGGACTTCACCACATTAATTTAACTTTAGATTAGGAAACAGGGCTGACACAGAAAAGAATAACCAAAAGACATTGTTACACATAAAATATGTATTTAACAAGATGTACAATATCAAACAACGATGTGAAAGAAAGCATGCATTTAAGAAAAGGTTGAATAAACCAAAAGTTGTCTCTCTTTAACTTTTATTTTTGTGTTCCAAGTTCACTGGAAGAATGTTCATAAGAGTCTTTTGTAATGTTTGTTCTTGAAAGCTTTTGCTGTGTAAGAAAAGATTATGTGAGTGTATACAAGGTATGTTCAGCATGTGAGTGGTGTGTGTGAGTGAGAAAGTTGGTGCATGTTTCAATTGTCGTGGATTCGTTTGGCAGCTGAAATCTCACTAAAAAGGGTTAGAAAATTCTTGCTTAAATAAATGACTATAGGCTCCAGATCGCTGCTCGAGAAGAACTATACTTCACGTGCAGACGATCTGATTGGTTGGCATCGGCCAATCAGCGAACGAGCTTTGGGGAGACTTAAGAAAGCTTCTGTGATCTGTTTCTTCCAAAAGTGCACAAAACTGACTACATAAAAATAGAGCGATTACAAAATTGTCGCATTGCTGCGATTTGTAAATTGCCTATAATAACGTAGTGCTGATTAATTAACCAATGAATGCTTGGCGTTGTATGTAATTTGTATTTTTGTATGTATGTATGTATATTCGTGCGTAATAGATCCGCACAAGAATCTTGACCTACATCATATAAATGCTCAGTAGATATTTAAAACGTAGTCAACCTGTTTGTGAAGCAGAAATAATATTAACATCTTTTAATTAAAACTGAAAAATATCAAATAAACTGTGTTTAGCAATCTAATATGAGAATTATGCAGTATTGTAAGAAATGATGAGGTCAATTTCTTGCCACTAAATAAAACAATGCGAAAGAAATAGGTGAAAGGTGATATCAGATTTGGAAATTCATACGAGTTATATAAAGTAACACAAGAATCATCACTTTTTAAGCTATATGTCTTCTATAGTGAAATGTTAAGCTAGCTGGCAATGATTTATGATTTTTTAAACTGTACATCAATTTAGTGTTTTCCGTTTCAAAGGGTTTTAAAGTTGGCAAAACTTATTCGTTCTCAAATATGATTGTTAAATAATTTCGCTACAAAGATCACATTTCACAATTAAGGTAACTAAAATTACTGACTTTTTTAAACTAAAAAAATTAAACAAAATCATATCAAGTTGATATTTCTTCCAATTTGGAGGAGGGAAGAGAAGATATAAAGAGGTTGAGAAAAAAGAAAGCTTGAAAAAAAGAGGTTGGGAAAAAGAAAGCTTGAAAAAAAAGAGGTTGGGAAAAAAGCTTGAAAAAAAGAGGTTGGAAAAAAGAAAGCTTGAAAAAAAGAGGTTGAGAAAAAAGACAGCTTGAAAAAAAGAGGTTGAGAAAAAAGACAGCTTGAAAAAAAGAGGTTGGAAAAAAGACAGCTTGAAAAAAAGAGGTTGAGAAAAAAGACAGCTTGAAAAAAAGAGGTTGAGAAAAAAAGAGGTACGTTAAGTAAGAATCATCAAACAAAATGGATGCGTTTTTTTCCGAAATGAAAGCAAAAAACTCGCTAGATCCTGTTTTAAAAATTGCCAAAACCACGGAACTATCAGATTCAAACGATATTTTCAATACTTATTCATTAATTTAACATTTTATTTTATTGAATTTTAGGTACTTTAGTTTTATAGTCGTACTTACGAAGACGTTTTTTGAAGAAATGCTTAAAATGTTAAATTTACTATAGTTATCGCTCTTATTTTCTGATAAATGTCGTGTATGGACATCCGTATTTACAAAAATCAACCCGGTTATACACACATAAAAAAATCAAATTAAAAAAAAAATCCTGGGGTAATTCTAGTAAGCTTTTGTATTTATGATTCGTAAAATTTTTTTTTATAAAAATTCAGTATCCATGGAAAATGTTTTTTCTTAAGACAATAGTTTCCATATATTTTATTCATAAAATCAAAACCTTTCGTAATTAAATAAGTTTTTTTTTAATTTTGCATTTCTTATTTCACGATTCAAAACAAATTTTCTGTAGGTGGGGGTCCTGTTTGATCAAATAAATTTGATGACTTAAATTTTCCGAGGACTTGTCCTTATAAACATTAAGCGATACAAGAGAAAATTTCTCGAAATTTCATAAAATTAAATGAGTTGGGGTAACATGAAAAAAACAATTTTTTTACAAAGATTTTCTAAAATAACCTTGGAAATTTTGGTTAAAAAGAATAATTTCTTTTTACATTGAACATCCGTATTAATAATAAGAATTTTGTTTGACGATAAAATTTTGTTTTTATTTTAAGAAAATATTTAAAAATAATTGATTTTTGACTAAGTTCTAAAAGTTTCATTAAAATTCAACAATTATCTGTTTTTTTTTTTTTGCAAGAATTTCCAAATTTCCACAAAAAGACGCTCAAAATTTCCATAGAAATTTTTGGTTCCGTGAAATTTCCAAGATTAAAAATTTTGTAACAATAGGGTTTTTTGTTTTTATCATGTTTTGCACCCCCTTTTCATTAAGTATCCTATTTTTTTAGTGAATTCTTGAGATGTTTATATTTATAATTGTTGACCCATGACCTCACAGGCTACCATGTGTAAATATACGTTATTTTAATTTTGTTTTAAGCAAGAATTAATCATTACGTTTACAAAATCATTACATTTACTAAATGACTTCAAAACACATCTCTAGGTCAAATATTGAATTTTTAAAATATTTTAAATTTGCTATTTACATTTTTTGTCTGTAATGAGTCGATGAGTGGCGAGTTAAATCACATTTAAAATGTATAAAAACCTTACATATGAAAATTAATTTCTTGTTTAATTAGGATTAGCTTTAGGGTATTATATTTAAAATAAAACCGAAATTTAAGTTCAAAGAAGGCATTTTAACTATTTAAAATGCATGTTACGGGTTTATTTCGGAAGTCCGTGGTGGTTTAAAAAAATAAAAATTAAAAAACAAATAAAAACTTGTTAAAAGAAAAAGAGCAAAAAAGAAAAATTACAATTTTCAAAATACCGTAGTGCATAAATTTACAGCATAGATAAAAAAATTAAAAAATTAGGCAGATTCTTTAAATCAATATTTTCATTTATTACTCATGAGAGAATTTTTGAGATGAAGCATTATCATCCTGTAATATAATTTTCAATTCTGTGTTCATCTTGTACTCATCAGCCTTCTCCCCTGTCGAACCCGGAATTTCCTGGAATTTTTTAAGAGAGCCCTTTATTCATTCCATTATATCTTATATTATTGAATCCTTTCTAGTCTCGTCACCTTCGCATCGAGTGTCCATTTCAGTAAACGAAACGGACAGTATGACTTTTCCGCACTAGCCGACCCAGGGACCCAGATGTGCTTTAAGCAAAGTTTTAATCCATTAGACTATATCTGTTGAAGAATCCCATAGTTCTTCAGCCTAATGTCTGTACTCAGCTGGTGAAAGTTTTGAGTGTCCTTTCTTAATCAGAGGCTCCCAGATGGTGTTTTCAATCAACATAAGCATACAAGTCGGAATAGGAATAAATAAATATTCATTTATTACACAAAACTTGGAAGCGTTGAAGTTTTTGTTGACAACAATAGATCGCTAAGTAATGTGAATATTCTAAAAGTTATTCAATGTTATTATGTGCAGTCTACCTCAGTATTTGAGTCACGAGTCTTCCCATTCAAACTAGATTGAAGTGAAAAAAGAAATAGGAATAAGGAATAAAAGTTTTACTTTGTACTAAATTTTATCTCAGATTACAATTATAGCAACATTGCGACAGAGTACAATAGCAACATTGCGACAGAGTACAATAGCAACATTGCGGCAGAGTACAATAGCAACATTGCGGTAGACGGCACCAACGAAAGAAAGCCGTCGGGTGGATGTAAAAAAGGGGACATGAAACTGTCAGATGCACTTTTGTCCTTAAGCCTTAAGGTCAGTTCAAATTTTGACAAATATAAAACTTATGGGTTAGTCAGACCAAAAAAATATCTGACTGATGCAAAAACAGAGTATAAAAAGGAGGAGGTAGATGAATAGATGAAGACGAGGTAGGGGGAAAATAAACAGGACAAATAAACGAGTCAGCGGCCTCTGATCATCACTCTCTAACTTTTGGCCATCACCAGGTTGGATAAGTGCAGTCACGAGAGAGAGAGAGAGAGAGAGAGAGAGAGAGAGAGAGAGAGAGAGAGAGAGAGAGAGAGAGAGAGAGAGAGAGAGAGAGAGAGAGAAGGGAGAGAGAGGGGGGGAGAGACAAAGAGAGGGTGGGAGAGAGAGAGAGAGAGAGAGATTTTTTTGTTACCCAACAATACAGATTTTATAATAGGGAAGTAACAAACTCGGCACCTCTGTTTTCTTCATCATTTGTTTAAAAAATAGATGACTATTGCCATCAATTAAACCATAAATTAAATTACTTATACAATCATATATCGGTATATATGGCATGATCTGATCTACAAGTGTCTTTTTCAGGCCAGTACACTTCTAATCGAAATGTAGCACATTTTCTATTTGTTAGTCATTCTGTTTCTTTCGCTGAATTGAATTGAATACAATACAAATAATAACACTAAATGAAATTTACAACAGCGATGTAACTTTCTTTTTGCAGTTATGAAAAGCTGCTGTAAAATCATTTTTCTCCAGATCAAATTCGAAATTACGAGTAAACTTTATGAATAATTCCTTTCTCATTTATTATGAAATTTTAGTTTGTTGTATGTCGTATCCAAGCGAAGCTAGATACAAAGAAACGATTTAAGAATAAATACAGTTTACATTCAAAATCTTTCTAAGTGCATTCGGTAGTTTCTTTAATCACTTTTCTACTCGAGATAGGTTATAAAATGCTGTTTAAAAATTCAAGTTACATAGTATAAAAAGAAATGAATTATTGACACATTAAATTATGTCTAGAAAAGAAAGTTTTAATTCTTTTCTTTACAGATATTTCTATCTGGTAGAAAATGTAAAGTTTTGAGGCCTTTTCTTTGACATGTGTATTTATCGACAAAAACATGTCTGAAAACAGGAAAAGAGGCCTCTTCTGTTCGACAAGTCTGTATCACGTGTCTTTTCCTCAAACACTTGTTTCATTCGTTTGGTATGACCAGTATCACTGTTTTATTCACAGAGGAAGAAGGAATAAAGAAAGAGACATAGATAGTGACGAAAAGGAAACATCAAGAAAGATAATGCAAGAAAAATGTGAAAGGGTAAACTACTTGACATGATTAAACTTGACATGAAGTGAATTGCAACGGAGTTCGATCTGCACTAGATGCTCCATTATTATGTCTAGACGAAGTAAATATCGACTTTATATCCCCCCATGTCATTTCGGCATGACAAAAGTACTGAAGTTAGATTATTAATTTATTTTTATTTAACTTTTGGGATTATATATTTTTATGGAAGGCGAGAAGAGAACTTGTAAAAAATTAATGAATTTAATTCTTTTAAAATTTAGAAATTAAATTTACCTCATTATCATTTTCGGTGACTTACACAAATACGATTGGATTAAAATTGAGATTTTTGTTTCAGTCACTTAGTAAAATACAATTAGTGGGTTATGCAAGACATTCATAGATCCATATGGTTCCAGTTGAATATTTTCAGTTTTTGAAATGCCTATTATTTTCATCTAAATTTATTTTCTCCTACATTTCACTACAAGCAAGGAAACAATGCCACTAAGACGCAAGGGGTTACTGATAGTGAAAGAAAATGTTAGTGAGGAGAAAGGAAATAAAAGAGCGATTATTAAGGAGACAAAAGGCGGCGATTAACATTTAACATTTACAGAGGAAGCTCGGTTCTCAAACGTCTCGCATGTCGAACAAATCGATTTTCGAACAGAAAATTCGAGATGAAAATGCCTCGGTTATGGAACAAAATTTCGGTTCTCGAACAACATAGCCGAACCAAGTTAACACGAACGGAATCATTTCTGAGTCGACTGCCGTGTTGTATACACTCGTGTGTTGTGCATTGTGCCGTGCTTTTCTTTTCCAATTTTATTGTACTGTGACGTTTTTTTCTCTACATGGATTCCTATTGGTAAAATAGTTTCAGTTTACGAGCATTTCGGGTTACGAACGGCGTTCAGGAACGAATTCGTGAACCGAGGTTCCACTGTAAAATTTGAGGATCGTAGTTGACAGGAAAACAAGAAGCAAGAAAGGAGTTCCGGAGGCAAGAATTTCGAGGGAAGAATCTATTAGAATATAACTTACGGTTGCATCTAGCTATTTCACCAGTACTTTTACATGACTGCTAATTTCGTAATACGCTTAACCTCATGGGGTTGAGGTACCAAAGAGGAAAGCTCATCAGAACAATTGCCATGAAAATATTTATAGAAAAGCCACAGGGAAGCTACGTTACGGTGGTGGGAAAGTGACTGAAGCCGAGATGCCAGGTCTTGTCCAATAACATTGCACATACTTCTTTGGATTTTATAAAGAACCTCTAAATATATAGAAGCACCACCGGACCAGATGTGGTAGCAATATTCAACGCAAGGCCGAATAGTAGACTTATAAATATGTAAGATAGAAAACTGTCTAGCACGGCACAGTAAACCAACTTTCCTAGCAGCAAAGCTAGCAATTGATTCACTATAATCGTTCCACTTCATGTCAGTGGGAAAATGTGAGACCGACAAAGCGAAAGAAGGTGCTCTCCTGGAGGTTAGCATCAGCCATACTGATGGAAAGCAAAAACAGTTCTATAAGATGATTAAAAGACAGTAGTTTCGTTTTGGAGCCGTTAAAAATAACAAGCTATTTCTTGCCCCAATTAACAACAGATTGAAGATAATATTTTAGATCAGCTGCCAGTTTTATTTCATCAAACCTATCGGACTTACCATTAAGACAGAAGCAAATAGTTGCATGATTAGAATAGATGCTAAGTTGGGAACGAATGGCATCGAGAAGATCATTGATGAAGATAAGAAACAAAGTAGGTCCAAAGATGTGCGAGGGAGAGACAGCCACATTAATATGAAAGGGTCCGGAAAAGTGACCATTTAACATAGCTTTCATTGCACAATTTGGTAAGAAAGATTGAATCAAATGAAAAAATTCAGTCGGAGTCACAAGCTTCAGCGTGAGAAAAAGAACAATATCCCAAACTCTGTCTTCATGTTATCCAAAGTCATAGTCGAAGCTTCGCCATTATCACAAGCTTGACAGACTCTTTGGATAAAAACCGTTACCACATCGGTGGTTGACAGAAGCGAAAGTCATATTGTCTGCCTGAAAGAAAACCGGGCGAAGTGAAATACTTAACCAATTCGGAGTTGATTAGAGCATCTAGTCTTTCTTTTCTTTTTATGTGCCATGTCTTTTCAGGACGTAGGCGATCAAGGCTCTCCACCTCTTCCTATTCCTTGCAGATCTCAACAAGTTCCTTCCCTCTGTTTCCTCCCACAGACCATGTTCTGTCATCCATTTAGGTATGTCACACTTTGTTTTCCCTTGTCTCTCTTTCCCTCTATTCGACCCATGAGTATCAGATTTTCCAGGCCCTCCTTCCTCATTATGTGTCCCAGAAACTTCAGCTGCCTCTTCCTGATATTAAGTGAGCATCTAGTAATTTGCCAAAAAGAGGTAGAAGACTAATAGGTCCACCAGAGTTTTTAAAAACAGGAAGTACAAAAAAGAGGATTTTTAATAAACTGAAAAGCAAGCAACATCGAGGCATTTGTTGCAGAGTATAGAGAGAAGAGGCACCAGTTCAGGAGCACATTTCTTTAGGGCAACTACAGGGATACTATCAAGTCCGCATGTCTTATTGGGATGTAGTTTGGAAATTATAGCTGAAAATATTATATGTATCTCACACAGTAGAGACTAGGGTCTAGGTGGAAAATCAGGCAAAGACACACCTCACCTGATGAATCGAGAATGGAATTCAAAGAGAAGTCATGAGCATTCTCAGTAGTAAATAACAACACTTTAAACGGTTTGAAGAGAGATTGAAAGTTTAGTTTTGACTAAAAAGTCACCAGTATTCACGAAAACCAAACTTGTGGGAGGCTATACTGTATCTCATTATCAGCGAACAACGACTTAGCCTTATAATTATTTATTACGAGCGGACACAAAGTGGCGTCCGTTATAATCCGAGCTATCACATTGGTATAGTCGGAAGAAGTGATTTCTGTAGGCTATAGCAGTTCAACAGGCAGCAGTGAAGCAAAAAGAAGATTGCAGTTTCACTTGATATTTCCGAAATGGCACGAAAGCATCGATGCCGGCTTTCACCAAAGAAGGAACCTTCGGTGGCACAATTTTCAACAAGAATATTAAAGATTTCACTCCAAAGGGGAAAGTGAGTCTCAATATGAATAGGGGGTTCTTTCTCAATAGACAAGTGAAAAGAAATACCTGCAGACAGGATTAGAATTGTCAAGAGGATAGCGTTGCAAAGCACAAAAGCGAGAGGAGGAAGTTTAGAACAAATCAAGTAAAGTGGTATGTTGCTCAGAATTATTAGGGAAATGAAATACTCTGGGTCAGATCAATATGTGAATCATAGAAACTAGGCTCGAACTCGAACTGTTAATCACGATTTCAAAAATAACATTACTTTAATAATTAGCTTAATAAGTCAAAATATTACCGTTAACAAACGACGGTAATATTTAAGTAATTTAGCAGCTGCATTAGTTAAATTTTCAGCAAGAGTAATCTAAGATTTTTATCTATTGACACAGGTAAAAAGAATTCTCCTTCTAAAATTATTAAAAGTAAACATCCAAATAAAAATATCAGGAAACAAAATAAATAAGAAACTACTTATTAAACACCTAATCTCTCTTGCTTACTCAAGAGATATTCTATGGTTATTGTGCTAAAATAGATTTTGCACTCAACTTCACACCAATAGAACTAAGTGCAAGTTTGACAAGGTTACTCCCGGCCGCCGAATGCAGAATTATGTGAACACATAGCTGTATCCAGTTTTGCAAGCGTAGGAACAACAAACACGAGAGAAAATTATTGTCGGATTACCTACTCCTAATGTTTTTAAACCGCTCCTAGGGGACGCTCTCCGGACTATAAATATTCTGCGATAATTTTTCGTTGCCTCTTCTTACCTTATCCGCTTACTCGTCAACATATGAATCTATCGCGGAGAATGCGCTTACCTTTGGGAAACGCACGAACTAACCACACATGCACAACACACGTAAGTACGCACATTCACTCACTTCACACACTTAGAACACAAACGGTTTTCACATTCTTGTGCTACATTGTCTTTGTCACTTATGTAACTTTATTGTTAATATGTTATCATTTGTTTGTACCTATATATTGTTTCTTGTTGTTTTATTGCATTTCATCACGTGGACTAACATACCGAGTCCGCCATTTTGTTGTGGGTATTTCGGGAGACACGTGTTTTCCCAATAGAAATACACGATATTACTAACGCCCGCTACAAGTAGGTGACCATGACGTGATTATTATTTTTCTCCTGGTAACATGAAACACACAAGGCTATATATGTGCAGACTCAAATATACATTTACACACCTTTTTCAAACCGAGAGTCAGTGAAGAAAAACATCGACAAACTTCTCTATCCTAACTCGCACGGCGGACACCATAAACTTATAGCAAAAACGATTTACACAGCTACAAAATTTGTGATTAGACCCTATTCAAGAGCAAAATCCCAAATTTCAATCACTACAACATATCTACACAACACATGATGTTCTCCGACTTGGAAAATAGATTTTTTTTACAATACGTGGGCCCCCCCCCCCCAAAAAAACCGCTAATCTCTTTTCAATTACTGCTACATTGGTCCGTCAGTAGGCAAAAACACGTTCCTTCATCCATACTGTCTTTTTGCTTGACCCTGCAGTATACGTTGACATACAATCAACCGTCTCTGGCATCAACTCCGCATAGCAGTCATTATTGGTCGCAATATCAACCTTTACCGGAGTTCTTCGGCATAACCTCAAAGCAATCATGCTGATCGTATACCAATAAAAATGCCAAACGATCGTCATTGGCGGACATATTTCTTTCCTCTGCTCACAGCTTATCTTTCTTCGAAAAATCTACTGTTCCAGGTTTTTCCGCGCTTTCTGCTGACTTAGACTATTCTTAACTTCATCTGCACATGTCCATCGACTCAGTTTATCGTCCTTGAACACTGGCATGTTTAGACTTCTGCGCACATCTATTGACTAGAGTAGACTTCTTCTGCGCATGTCTACTGGCTTAATTTATTTGTCCTTGAACATCGACCGTTCTTGATTACTACGTATGTCAACTGACTGAATCTTCCTATCTTTTGAACATGGACTGTTCCGGTTACTATGGACATATTCTCAACTGATTCAGCCGTATTCATTTTCTACTGACGTCAACATTTCCGGTTCCTGTTTTGTGAGAATAAACTCTTCCGGTTAGTAATATATACACATCATCCTATCAGCTTTCTTCTGTGTATACTTTACCGCCTTTTTTTCCTCATCAGCGGTATTATATAAACTTTCTGTTTAATCTACTTTGAACTTTGTTCATTACTAGATTTTCGAGTTTCGAATCTGCTTACATTTGTTTTCTATGGAACTCTATTCAACTTTAATCAACACTGTTTCTTCTGGGTTCATCAGATGACGTGTGACATACCTCAAAAGGCAACTCACTGTCCTTTTTTCACTCTTCGACGATGCCACTCGAACAACACTAAGAATTTGCAAGTACGATATAAAATCGACATTAATAGCAAAGTTCTCAAACATACATTCGACACTCTGTAGAAATTCTGCATCAGCTCAACTTTGTTACAACGCTGATTCTATTAAATTTTGTGCACCAACATCATCCACGCATAGCAAACAGGACGACAAAACCAATTTAACTTGGAGCATTGGAAAAAAGACAAATTTTAATAGCTAACGCTGAACAGTTTACACTAAAGACGTTCTTCCAGGGCGTGCTACGATTCTGACCAGCTAAAGAAAATAATACAGCACCCTGATGACAGCACAAGCACAATAGACGTGGGCAGGAAAAATTCTACCCATCTGGAGAGGAGTATTTTTGGGTTATGTCATCCTAATATTTTAAAACCTCTCCTAGGGGACGCTCTCCGGACTATAAATAATCTGCGATGATTTTTCGTAGTTCTTACATTATCCACTTACTCGTCAATATGTAAGTCTCTCGTAATGCGCTTACCTTTGAGAAAAGCACGAACTAATCCCACCTATACAACACACGTACGTACGCACATTCACTCATTCACATACTTGGAACCAAAACTGTTTTCATTCTTGTGCTACACACATCATTGTTACTTGTATACCTTTATTGTTAACACGTTATCATTTATTTATACTTATATATTGGTTCTTGGCCTTGTGCCACATCTAAGCCACGCTTAGAAAATCATATATATTGGTTGCTGTTGTTTCTTCTCATTTCTTCACGAGTCCGCCATTTTGTTGTGGGTATTTCCGGAAACTCGTATTATTCCCAACAGAAACACACGATATTACTAACATTATATAAACAGCATCCACAGATAGGAGCCGGGCAGTCTCTCAAACATCGAAAACGAGAATATAAGGACCACGTTTTAAACCAAGAGCGAAGTAGCAGAGTGAAATAAAACGTAATATTTAGTAATGAAAGTTTCAAGTCTCATGTTATTCATTATTCCGTATATGCTATTAATCGGCACAACTTCATTACAATGGCAACATAAGATAAGTTCGATTAGTTACGTCACTTAATGACCCCTATAAACCTTGATAACAATAGACTATTTTATTACTAAGTAGAAATCATGATGCCGGATTAGTAAATATATAGACATATTATGCTTTATAGAATAGATAAGAAAGTACTACATTCCAGTTTTGGTTTTAGAAAGTGACAGGTTATCGAAAGACTTGTAATTAATGTCGAAGCAACACAATTCAAGAAATAAATTTGGACTGTTTCAACAAGTGTTAACAGATTCGATGGCGTTATCGGATTCCGTGTAAGTTAACAACAAGCGATAAGCGTCGGTTTAGCAACTGACATTTAAACGTGTTATAAAGCAACCCTTGATCTGTACACCTGATTAAAGACATTTTTAGTTACAGTCGAAAGAAAGTTATATACATGGAGGTTTAGTTTATTACAAAAGGATCGTTAAAAGAATTGCCTGCGCGATGTACTTGTAGTGATTTTCCAAGCGTAGCTTAGATGTGGCACAAGGCCGAAAGTTGGGGGCACCCAGTGAGTATCGAACTCACTACTCAGTGGTAATTGTTCTAGCGAGGCAAGCTTGCTAACCATTACACTGCCTCGAGGTGCTCCCTGCGCGATGTAATTGTAAACACCTAAAGGACTGGATATAGAAATATTCATCGAAGGAGGGATAACAAAGTGTTTAGGATAACTGTTGGGGCGACTTTTCTCTGAATGGAAAGTGAAGAATAGATCGGTCATCATGATATGAAGTCCGGCGCGGAGAGAAACACACAGCGTCTGGTTATGTGACAGCCAACAAAGAGAGATTTATCCTATTCATCATTAAAGATTTCCTTAAAGAGGACAGATAATTGATATCAGTACAGCGTTGTTTTCATTTGCTTAAAAATATTTTCTTCCTTTCAAGATATACAAGACGTTTCGTGATTTGGCTCAGTTTTACAGTATCTTGGGTGCATGCACGTGTGTGTGCTCTGTCATATATTATATTATATATATATATATATATATATATATATATATATATATATATATATATATATGTGGGGGGGTGTAAAACACATAATCAATAAACTTGCACATCTTGTGCCAGTTGGGGAGTATTGGAAAAGGCATACCCACACATTACTTAGCTTTTCGCAGTAGATAAAAACATAAAATCCATTATCTGTGCCATCCGGTTTGATCTGCGAATCGATACTGCTGCCCACGCATTTTTCCGTGAGAACAATTCCGTTGATCGATGTGATTTTAACTAGTTTGCCGATAAGCAGATATTTAGACTTTTTGGTATTTTCACATTTAATGTCTCATACGAGTAATCTTTGAGATACATTTCCGTTCCAAGTGCCGGTTCGGAAAATGTTAAGTATTTTACAAATATAAATATGAACACACCTACATATAATGAATCGGTTGTTACCTACACTCAAACTCTCCCTTACTATTTATTTAACTACCATCTTCTCAGTCATTACTAAACACTGACAGGATTTCTGTTATAATAGTATAGATAAATGTGATTTAATATATTTTTATTAGTATGAAGCTTATAGGCATGACAAGGCTCGAATTAGTCCCAAAATTAGGCTATTTTGTCGGTTCCGGTAAAATAGACACCAAGGTTATTTTGTCGGTAAATATAATCAGTGTTTTAGAACTAAGAGTATATTATATGTATTCATAAAACAATAAACAATATACATTCATTATAGCGATGGACATCAGTGTTGTAGATACTTTCAGTTCATTTGCTGAACTAGAAGAAAAACTGAAAAATTACCAATCCACTATGTTCAGTTGTGGAAAAGAGACAGCAGAACAATTGCTACAGCTCAAACATGGTATCGTCAGCGCTGTGGTTGTGTAAGCTGTGTAGGTAGGACTTGAACAACATGGATTCTGTGATCTGTGACTATTGCCTTCAATGGGTTCACCTGAAGTGTATTGGCAAGAGAACCATGCCCGATGTCAAGTTTTGGATTTGCAGAGACTTACGTCTGAAGTGCTTAAAATATTCAGGGACTTCTATATTTATTTTAATAATTGATTAATAAATGATTTTAACTTGTTTTTTAACAATTGATGATGGAAAAGATTTTTTGTCTTAACAATTCATGGTGAAAATAAATAAACTTTTGTGCTAAATCTATGTGTTGTTATTTTTAACGTTACCTGTCTTCGAAATAATACAAATATTTACCGGCAAAATAACTTGATAGTCTCTTTTACCGAGACCGCTAAAATAAGCTTAAAAGACCGGCAAAATAGTATCTCCCAAAAATTAAACATAATTTAAGAATGGAGCGAGGCTCAGATTTTTTTAAAGACAACTTTAAAATAAAGTAAAATTTCATCTTTCTCAAATTTTGAAAGAATTTTCTTGCAATAAACCCTTGCTTTGAAAGAACAGAAAGTTCTAACTCATTAGAGTTACATTTCAAGCATGAAATAAGGTGCAAACTTGACAAACTGCTAAGTGTGACCAGTTGGATTAACGTAATGCTTAAAAAAAAGAAAAAAGAAGAAGCAATTCTACAGCTTCCATAATTGAGCAGAGATTCAGTTTTTAATTCTCTCAGTGTGCAGTCCGAATATTTAAATATTTGTGAAAAATTAAATTTGACAAGGCTGCATTTATAAAACACCCAATTAAGACCAAACTTAATCGAGAGTTATCCAGACTGGTACTCTATTAAGCATTGATGTTCCCAAGCACTCAATCTGAGTACAAAGTCGAACCTGCTTAACTTCCGTGATGTGGTAAGAATCGGCACTTTCACTGTCAACTGTTTTGACAGTTTAGCTATTTCTATTGCGATCTGGTTTTATTTCCAACTATAAACGTATCGGGTAATAATCCACTAATGAGATATTTATGATGGCTATCTGAGGTATCCTGAGCCCAGGAAAAAATACTTTTGTCTACCATACACTGTATATTGCATCAATACAGTCTATAACAACATATGGTATTATTATAAAAAGTGTTCTGTAACGTAGTCCCTAACGCAGGATTATAAGAAAGTAGTTAAATATAGAATACTATGAAAAAAAAAATTCTTCTTCTTTTGACATGTAGAAAGTTATTGTGAATCCAGATCCATGCCAACAAAAGTTAAAATATCAAATTATTTAGACATAAAAAAAGAGATTGCTTCTTTTATGTTCGACAAAAAAGTTCCCAACTGAAATTAATGATAGAATGACAAAATGTTCGTCAACTACAGCTGCCGAAAAGAAGAAAGAAAGAAAAAAGGCAGACGACTCAAACGGCTGAAAACAAAAAATCTGTTGCCTGCGTCCACCTGCAGCTGCAAAATCCAAAACGAGACTATTTTTCTTCTTTGTTATTATTCGACCTTGAAATTTAAATTAGTAGTAGGCGGAGAATGCATTTAAACTCTTGAATGGTTAATTTCATTTTTTGAGGTTTACTTAGAGACACGATCAAACGCTATCTATATTAACATAGCAAAGTTTTTATTTGATTTTATTTTGTGTGTGTGTGTGTGTGTGTGTGTGTGTGTGTGTGTGTGTGTGTGTGTGTGTCGCGGTCAAACACTAAACTGCAGGGTCTCATTTTTTTTGTCTACTCGTAATATCTTAAGTAATAACATAACTATGTGAGATTGACCTCGAGTGTCATTCGAGATCACCAGAGGTATTAAAAGAGCCCAACAGGTCATTTTTAGCCAAATGAAGTAAACTTTAGCAAAATGGACTGAGAAAATAAGTTTGTTAGATTGGTATTTAAAGTCACAAAACACTGTGGTATAGTGTGTGAAATTGACCTTAAATGTGATCTGAAGTAACCAAACGTTATCCAAGTCTATATGGTAAATGGTGAGATTAGCCGTTTCCATACAGGAAACATTTTGCATTCACTGCCCGAACAGTTATTGTCGGGTGGAATTTGTATAAAATCTTTTTTTAAACATTTTTTTCAGGAAATAAGACTTCAATTCCACTGTTATCCCTTTAGCATTGGTGTGAGTTTCCTTCAAAACATTTTGTTTTTAATAGTCTGAAATGTTAGCAGCTTTATTATATCATTTTTTTCTTCTATTGACATATGCTACTCATTTTATATATTTCTGAAATGAGGTATTGTAATTATTTATACTATTTACATCATTTAGACTGTTGTCCTCATCTTTATTGCCATTTCGTCATTTTATGTCATTTCATGACATTTCGGCCTTCTCCAGGGGATGTGCAGGATTATTATTATTATAATAATAAATAAAATGTAATATAAAATAATAATAATAATGAAAATTATAAATAAAATAAAACAATAACATAACGTTGTATAAATAAATTAAATAAAATTAAAAATAATAAAAATACTCCAGCATGCAACAAAAACTGTTCCTGTCGAAAATACGGCCATCCCGCCAAAATACTTTAAATTCAATCTCTTCACCACGAACCTTGGAACGGGCAACATGTTTCTGGCTTCTCTCTGATATTTGGCTTGTAACATTACGAAGTAAATTCTCCCTTTTATCACATGTGCCATAAAACAATTGTAACCTAAAAATACACACATCAATACACACAAAAAGTATAAATAAATTCTATGAAAATAACATACAATTTACCATGCTTTTCCTGTTATTTGTGTACGTTTTATTTCCTGTCAACTATATTTTTATCTCCGTGAGCACGAATCTAATTACTGCTTCTATCATGTGAGTGAATCCCCACAACATTTTGGTGACCGCTGACGCGCATAAAAACAACCTAATCACCCTCAAGATGTCCTCAAGGGTATGTGGCTCAGTGGATAAAAGCGTTGTGTGATTAAACTCAAAGAGTTTTGAGTTCAGTCCCTGGCCACAGCAGAGGGAACAAAACTTGGGAATTAACTGATACTGAGGTATCCAGAAAAGGAATGGCAAGTGGAATTAGAATAATCTATCCCCGTGGACTAAATAAAGTGTTTGGTTCAAAATTCCAACGAAGAAGTCCGGAGCGTACAATGGCTGAAACGTTGTGAATATGGCATTAAAAATGAGGTCAACAGTCCGAACAATGTAAATAGCTACCCATTTTGTTTTGTTTCTGTTGGACGTGCTCAATTGATGTGGGTTTTATTATTTAGTATATTTCTTTGTGATTTTGTAGCACCAGTCTAATAAAGGGTTGTTTTCTTTAAGATTTGAAGGATTTATTCGTTTGAAGCTATTTTAATCATTGATCTGAAAAAAAAAACGCCTATATACAGATAACAGACTTTACCTAATTAAGCGATTCATAGCAAAATGAAGTTAGATATTGATTTTGTCATTAAGTACAAATATGTTTGACCTCACAAATGGCAGATAAGGGCAAATTTTACCTTTGAGGCCACCAGTGGTTATTGAAGGTAGAATTATTTTTGTAGCCCTTACAGCAGCCAACCAATTATATTCTTGAAGGCAAATTGATACGAGTAGAAAAGATGATAGGTTATTGGAAATCACTCCCAAGATCAACTATTAGGAGCTCTATAGCTGAGGGTATTTTTGCTCCAAAGAATGATTGATACAATCGAAGAAATAGATTGAAACATATTCTTAGAGAGGTTCAGCTGTATAAGTGTGTGGCTGATAATCATGGACACTTCTGAGGTTGTTTAGAATGCAACTGAATTTCACAACTCCGTGGGAAAACCTTGGTGTTCCTCTCTGTAGGCGTCAGCTAAAAGTTGGGACGCTCATCATGTTTCTTAGAAATTTTAACACTACATCAATTAGATTTTTCCAAATACCATCGTGGCAATTATCCTAATCAGTGTAATCAAATAAAGATGTTTTGTCTCAGAATCACAATCATTCCAACAGATAGCTCTTTGAATTCAAGTGATTTTAATTTCTCGTATCACTCAGCTTTGGTATGACTACCAACAGCGCAAGAACAATCTATCAAGATCTATGGACTGCTTTTCTTATGACCAAATCTATGTTGGTTATTCTAATCGGTAGATCTTCAAACTTTTCATGCTAATAAGATAAGCCTTAATGTTGCATACTCAGAGGTCCTGATAAACTAAGCAACTGCATCATTTGTTTTGTATCTCAGAATATTTTCCAACAACGACTACTTTTCAATTGTTAATAATGCAAACAAAGTTTTATTTGTTAGGTTCCAAAGAAGACATATGGTAAAGGACATATTCTTTCCGGTGTTGTTAAAAGAAAATTTTGAAATTTGTGTATATGTTATCGTTATACAAGCTGATAGGAGCACGGCTCTTTACATCTCATATGTAAATCTATTGTTTATTCACCTCCGAACTTCATTAATATCGGCGAGTGTGTGTGCGACTTTGTGGTGGGATTCTCCGAGCGTGGACTCATGAGATTCTCATGAGATTGTTAGAGACTTTTTCCTTTCTGATATCAGGTTACTCCACGTGTGCACATCCTAAGTATAGCTGGGTCGACTACCAGTTTACATGACGGAATGGAGGGGGATTTATATCAAGTGAGACGCCAATCTGTACCTGGTAGCTATGAGGTTACTTTTCAGTTCAACTCGCTGATGCATCTGGCTTCATTAATTCTCTGGTTTGATACTGAGTATATTTTGATATTATCTGGGGTTAGCCTAGTACATATTGGGTCACATAATATCAACTTATTTTAAAGAGTATTTTTTTTCTAATTAACATTAAATTCGATTTAGATATCTGGTATTTCCTGGCGGGTATCACAAAACACATTTTGATTTTTTAAAATATGTCGAAAAATATTTTTTCCTTCATGTTTATTAATGCTTAAAATCTACAGCCTTAAATCTAATAATTGCATTACAACATATGGCCAAATATTTTGTATTCGTCAAATATTATAAACACGAAATTAAATAACAGTCTAGACACACATTTGTAACGTTTTTCGTTGATGAAGCATTTTCATATTAATGGCTTGTTTTTATTGAAATGATACAACTTTACTGAAAAATATAAAAAAGGTTACTTGGCATTATGTGATTCAGACATCTTTAAAAGAAAAAAAAATCGTGGAGCACTAAAGGTTTTATGCTTTTTCTTTTAATACCAGAAACCTTGGAGAGCTGTCATGCAAAAGAATGATGAGACATTTGTAATGTCTATGGTGACTCAAACGAGTCCTTTGTTTAAATTTTTGAAATGTCACATAGCAAGAGGGAGGCTAATGTCAAGGAAAGACAATGTGTTTGCACAAGAAAACATACTATTATTGATTAATCTATATTAGTGTCAAACCCAGCAGGACTAAAATGAAAGCGCGAGAGAGAGTGAATTGTCTAATATAATTAGTCAAATTTGTTTGACGTAAGCCATAAAAATCGTTCACCAAAGCGTAGCCAATTATGTCGAAAAATAGTAAACTACAAATTGAATTGAAAACAATAGATAGCTCAACAAATTAATATAAAAACTATAAAGAAATTTAGAAATTTTCGTAATGTATATCTTGACATAATAGCTGTTAGTGTTATTGAAATTGGCTAAATTTGAATAGAAAAAATTTCAAACTACTTGCTTGAAGAATAAAATATCTTCATAATACAGTGTTAATTCATTTAATTCCAAATGAGGTGACAATTAAATAAAATAGGTACTTTTTAAAACTTGTTCATTAAGAAAAATAGTAGCCTTTCCTTAAAAAAGTCATCCTTCTAAAAAATGTCTGAAAACGACTGTAGTCAGTGATTTGTTTAAAAAATATGAAAAGAAAAATGAAAGTAAACCAAGAAAAATACAAAATAATCACATTACAAGCATGTGCTTCCATTTCAACATTCGCTGCAATGTTGACGGAATATCGTTTAAACGGTTATAAAGTCACATTCTCAGCTGCTTGATGTCACGAAAAAGTAGAAAAACTCGAGCTCTGAAAAACGATAGAATATTCGAGACAACTTCATATCCTTAATAATGTGCAAAATAAAAAATAAAAATGTTGATGAAAATCAATTTCCTTAACAGCTAATGAAGAGTTTAATTAAAATTAATGAAAAAATGTTAAGAAATATCGAATTATGAGCTTTTCAATCTCGCTTGGCTGCTGTTCATCAAGGCTCATTCTTAAGGCGAGCAAAATGACGATCATAATAAAACTGTCAGTTTACTTGAGCCAAACAGAAGCAAATTTCCAACCACATTGAACTATAAAAAACTTGAACTCAGAAAATTTGCTTTGTTTTGTGGATAGATTTGAAATCATACAATCATCTTTTACTGATTTATGGAGTTAAGCGAAAATTTATGGACAGATTATTTTTTTAAAATTTTCAGATCTTTTGTCTATTTTCTGAATTATTTCAAAAGATAAGGAAAATATTCAGGAAAGCTATCAGATGAATTTTGAATAAATAAATGAAAAAAAAAAGGGTGAAAAATGAAATAAAACTTAAAAAAAAAATATCAAGAATATTTCAAAATCGAAACGAAAAGAGAATTTAATTTGAGAAGAAAACGCATTTTTATATATAATAAATAAATAACAATTTTTTTTATTCTAAAATGATGGATTTTGTTGTTTGATCTTGTTAAGCTTAGCTTAGTTTTGGTACAAGGACATAGATATGAGTCACAAAAAAAACTCGCTTCTTAAGTAGTAAATGGTGAACTAGACAAGATTGCTAACCATTAAACCACGCCGAGGCGCCTAAAGATGGATTCTATTAAAGGATTCCCTCAATCATCAGAATTTTATTGCATCAAGAGAAATCAAAGTGAAAACAACATAATTAAAAGTTTAACAATAACATTGATTTATATAAAATTAACATACACAATTAAGTCAGATATTGTTGGACAGGTGTGAATGGTTGAATTGAATTATGTCGTGTATTTATGTCAAGTTTCAGTGTGTGTGAAACTGTTACTAAGGTTTGTGTGTGAAATTAAACAAAGTGTTTGGTCGTGTACAAAAGTGTCTTTTGTGAGAGTTCAGTCAATAGTGTGTATGCGTATGTTTGTTTAAATTAATGTCCAAAGTTGGTAAGAGTTGTGTACCTTTAGTTGTTTTGGTGTTTGATTGAATGTTTACGAATACTTATTTAGTAGTGTGTTATTTCACTTTCAATTGTTCCTGGGAGAGCAAAATGCTGTTTGTTGCGTCAGAGAAGAAAAAAAGGGAAAAGTGTAGTTGGTCAAAGTTTTGACTAGCGTGGATTGGTTTGTCATCTCTCCAGAGTGAATTTCTGACAATATTTATTTCTGTAAAAATACAGAAAATGTGGCATAAGGACGAAAAAGGGGGGTGGAGAAAGGACGGTAATCATTTGTCTTAATTTAAAACTTAGCTAGACACAACCACTGACCCAATCATACAAAACAATAATCCTACCACCAAAACACATTTATACATACCATTCTTACTACATCCACCAAAATACCTCATTGTCTCAATGAAAATCCTAAATAGTCCCCATATGTACAAATATTGTCCGTGGGGGGAGAGGAATAAAAACAACAAGTTAAAAGATCCCCAATGATTATGTACAATATGACTTTAATTATTTACATGAAACTAAACAAAATCATGTTAGTAATAAAAAAACCCACAAACCCTAAATGTGGCAGAAATATAAGTTAATTGGACGAAATCGATGCGGGACTATAAAAAAAATATAGAAAACATTCATCCATCCCAAGCACTCACACAGACACACACTCATTCTGACACAACAACAAAGACGAAAAACACACACGCGAAACGAAAGGTGCCCCGCATCCACCAGAGAATTGACATCACTGACCACCTAATGAGGGAGGGGAGGGGGAGTTAAACTAAAGGAAAAAAGAGACAGAAATAAAAGGGGGCAATAAGCAAACACACCCTAGCTAAGTTTACTGGAAAAGAAAAGAAAAACTAAGGAATCAAATACAAAAAAACTACCCTAGCTTAAATCCAGGGATGGGTTGCCCAAGTTCCACACAGGAAACCAATATCCTGATGCCTAACCGGCATCAAAATGCCACTCCAGGTCAGCCCCTTTTACTCGGCACAAGTGCGCAAGATTCACCCACCTTTTGCCAAATTCTGATGAGGTGAGCCGCCGATTTTCCATCCTAATCTTGATTTTAAGCTGGTGCTTAAAGAACAAGATCAGTTGGGAAGAAGTGAACCTCTCGCCATCATAGAATTCCTTCTGACGCGTCATTCAAATCACGACTCTCATAACACCTAGTAAGCAAAAGAACACATAGTGTTCAGCCTTCGTCATCTGCGGCACTACATTGCTACAAACAGAACTGGCCTCAAGGACAAAGAACTTTCCTTGCAGCATGCGGACCGTGAGGCCTTCAACAAACCTGCACCACGGCGCTACCACTGAAAGAAGGCGTGACCAATGGTCTCGACTTCCCCAATACAGCGTCTGCAGTTTGGTATTTCTCCAAGCCCGCTGAACAAAGTCTTTTGGCCACCCAGAGGGCCCCACGAATCACCAGCCAGGTGAGTGATGCCTCATTATTATTGACGCATTTCAACTCAGGCGCCCAAGGCCATATTGAGCGAGCCTCCCGCTTTGTACGACCGAGCACGTCAATCAGATCATCCTGAACGGTCCCCCTCACTGACTAATAGTTGATACAATGGCCTACGAGACAACGCCTAGACGTTGGAGATGCCATCCAACGCCCATAAGAGGCGTTTCAGATCAACACGACATTGACGATAGAAGGAGCATTCGGCTCGGGGTAAACGGCGGGCCTCCTCCTCTCTCGAGTGCACACTTCTCATGGATGGGAAATTTCTACGGAACTTCCTTCCAGATTCATCCGATTCGCGACACATTCGGTCTAGGAAGGCGATGCGTAGCATATATTAACGAATCTCAATGCTAGGCATACCCAGTCCGCCTTCAGATGGATGAAGGCAACAGATTTCCCGAGATACCATAGCGGCCTTGTCTCTCCACAAGAAAGAGAACAAGAGCCTTACTAATGACATTAGTGTGGTATACGGAAGTGGAAGTACAGAGAGTCGGTAAAGGAGATCGGGTAGATGTGTGAAACATATACTTCCGCCCACCCCTTCAAGGAAAGTTTCCTCTGAGACCACAGATTAACCGCGATCTCGGCCTTCCCTCGTACCTCCGACCAATTCATTTCCAACTGGAGATCAGGACCGAACCAGACGCCGAGTATCTTGACCGGCCCATCCGTCCAGAGGAAAGGCCCGGGAAGAGAAACTCCCTTCCACGCACCCAACCACAAGCCAACAGACTTATCACGGTTGATCTTGGCCCCTGTCACCATCTTATAACCACTGATCTCTTTGCTGACTTCGTCAATCTTGGCTCTGCTCGACACAAGAACCTAACTGAGGTGGTAGCCCCAGGCAGGGAAATTCCGCGCAGGACCGGATTCGCCCATAACTTGCGAAGGAAAAGTTCCAACGCAAGAACGTAAAGCAGAGGCGAAAGCGGACAACCTTGACGAATGGAGCGAGACAATACGAAAGGCTCCGATCTTACCCCACTCACTTCCACCAGCGCACCGGAAGTCGCATACAAAAGTTGGATCCAGGAGCGTAAGTCCGGTCCGAAACCGGCCGCCGAAAGGACAGCCTTCAGAAAACGATGGTCAACCCTATCGAAGGCCTTGGACTGATCTAAATTGATCAGCGCGGCTTCACTGTCGACTTGCTCTAAGATCAAGCATACCATATGCAGGTTGTCCTGAATAGTCCTGCCTTTCACAGCACAAGTCTGTTCGGAGCCAATCAGATTAGACAGGATAAGCTGCAAACGGTTGGCTAAGATCTTCGCCAAAACCCTTAACTCTGTGTTCAACGTAGTTAAAGGGCGAAAGTTATTTAACCCATCCCCACCGTTCTTGTCCTGAACAAGAACGGTGGGTATGGGTTAAATAACTTTCGCAGCAACTTGATCACACCCTTGGTGAAGCGTTGGGGTATAGACCCCTGCTTCATCCAGTTGTTGAAGATCAGTTCCAGCAAAGGAACAAAAACGGGCGACTAGTCCCGGAGATTTATCCAGGCCAACCTATTTCAGCGCTTCCCAGATTTCCGATGAGACCCACGCACCCAGCCGCTTCAGCTGCCTCGAGGCAGGGAAAGTCGGCTAAATAGGCGTCGAACAGCAAGGCTCAGACCGGGCTTCCTGGTGAAAAGTTCCTGAAAGTAACCCCGAAAGGCCTCGCATATGCCCGCATTTGTAGTCACGGTCCGCTTATCCGGCAATGTGACGCAAGCGATATGTCGCCGAGACGCGCTCCGATTTTCCTCTGCACACAATTCAGCGGCCATATTCGTCGCCTCAGAGGACATTCTTTTTCACATAGCCCTAACTACCAGAGCTTCATCCTTCTTGGTAAGCAAGGCGGACAACTCTGCCTTAGCTAAGGCTATTTCCCCACTATTACTGGATTTCATTGCCCGATCAACTTTTTGTTCTAAAGCCGTTTACTCCGCTAATCTATCTAGACTGAATCGACGACTAAAATAGGCAGAAAACGTTCTAATTTTTTATTTTAATTTATCCCACCAGGCGTTCCCTACAACCGCCCCCGTCAATTCCCTCTGTATCATTAGTAGCAGCTGATCCCGGAAATCCTGCTCACCAAATAATGAACAGTTTAATTTCCAGTAACCAGCCAACCTCACCTTAGGCTTATCTAAGTTTACACGAACCCGGACAAGCCTATGATCCGTATAAACTATATAATGGAAACTTGGACACCCTAAGAGCCCTACATCGACTCTCCTAACTAAGACTCGGTCGAGGTAGCTAGCAAGCGTCACAGGAGCCGAGTTGCTACTATTTGTCCAAGTCCATGCTACCTTCAGAGGGTGCTCATTCCGGTACTTACACGAATGTAACGATCGGAACCTCGACGAATCTCTTCCTTGCGCAATTCTGCGCCCATGTTCACGGCTTCGGCTTCGGAAGACATCTTGCTTAACCTATTTCTAATTACCTGGCCCATCTAGCGCTCGCTATTCAAACGCTCGACGACCTCCCTAGCTAGGACTATCTATAGGGGATCTCCCCAGCCACCACCCTTACTAGCCTTAAGCGTCTTCACCTTATCAGCTCTATCTAGGGCGAGCCGTTTTCTGAAATCTGTGGTGAAAGACCTAATCCTACACTTAAGTCTATCGCACTTATTCTCGATAACCGCCCCCACTAGCTCCCGCTGCACTAAGCTAGTTAGCTGCTCCTGGAAGTCCCGCCTGTCCAGTAAAGACAGATTGAACTTCCAGTACCCAGCCATTCTAGGCCTATGAGCTAACGCCACACGGGCACAAACGAGTTTATGGTCCGTATAGCCTACCCAGTAGAACGTGGGACAATCTAAAAAATCTATGTCTGCTCCTCTAACTAACATTCTGTCAAGGTAGCTAACCACCTAGTCAGAAGGCCAACTATTAGCTCACGTCCACATTTTCCCCCCGGGGTGATCGACCCGGTATCTATCAACGAGACCAAAATCGTTGATCAGATCAACCAAGCTACGATCGCCCCTACACCCGCTAGTACCCCTCCCCCGATCTAACTTGAGGTCCAGGACGGCATCCAGTCCCCCATTAAGACTAGGTGCGTTGAATCCACTAGGTCGTTGGGCGCATAAACCGCAACGACCCGAAACGAACCACTTTTCATGGCAATATCGGCTACGATCAACCGGCCCTCAGCATCGGTATGCACAAGGTCCACCTTCGCATGAAGAGTCCGCTTCACCAGCAAAGAAACTCCTCTGGCAACCCGGTCCCCATATGTTGAATAGACGACAAAGTCGGTAGACAGCACACACGCATCGAAACTGCAAAGTGGGTCTCTTCGATCGTGGCGACATCCACACCAAAGGACAAGAGATCCTGGAGCAGGCGGGCTGCCTTACTCCGATCCCTCAAGCCCTTCACATTCAAAGTCGCTATATTGATAGACATTTTCTAGGCCTGGAAAAAAAAGGTGAAAAAGTAAAGACCTATTCACATACCGGACGGAAATCTGCAGCGGTAAGGACCCCGGTGGATTGTTCGAGGCTTCCCGTTCCTAACTCCGTTGTCATCCGACCATCTAAGACAATCACGCCGATGTCCGTGGGGTAGATTAGTCTCACTGCCCTATATAACGAGGGGTGGAGTAACACAGGGACACTTCCGGCACAAAAATTTCTTATTTTTCTTAGATTAGGGTTCTCTAATTCGAGGACTCTAATATCAGGGAACGCATCTTTAGCCTCAAATAAGTTACTCCATACTTTTAAATACCCCCAGTGTCCCTCACACAGGTTATTACACCTGGTGCTTGTGGAAAGTTTCGGGGGTCTTCAACATTTTTGCCGTCGACGGAGTCCGTTAAGTACAGTACAGTTCTTTCTCTGTTTCGACAGGCCCTTCTTGTACTCCTCCCTGTCCACCTTGCAAATGGATTCAGGGCCTGCGAACATCTTTTTCTTTTTCTCCCGTGCACGATGGGGAGGGGAGGAAGTGGATGTGTGAGGTGGAGTAGTTGATGAACTTGTGGAGGGAGAGGGGGATGGAGCACGGGAAGGGGAAGTAGGGAGGCTCCTAACTTTGGGGGAGCTAATAGCTTCTCTTGGCGAAGCAGGGACGGAGTGTGACCCGCTCCTTCCAGTGTCTTTGTGGTTGTTCATCTATTTCTTCCTCCCTGCTCCTTTTCAGGGAAGAAGTTCGAGGTGGAGGCATTCTGTGCACCTCCATTGGGGTCTCTGTTTCTGCCTGCTGCTGTTGGTGGTGGTATTGCTGTTGTTGGTGGAGGTGCTGCCGCTGCTGCTGCTGTTGTTTTTGCTGCTCCTGCCGCTGCTGCCGCTGCTGTTGTTGCTGCTGCTGCTCCCGCTGCGGCCGCTTCCTCTCTCCCTCTTTCGGTTGCTGCACCTCTTTGGTTGCTGCCTCACCTCCTTCGGTTTTTCAGGCGGTGGGTGCCTCTTCTCTTAGGCTATTTCTTTTTGAGAGGGAGACGAGGCGCTTGATGTTATCCGTCTCTTGGAGACTTCCTTCCACTCACCATCCGATTTCGAAGTTCTCACCTCTGCTTGCCCTGCTGCTATTGTTGATGTTTTAGTTACAGTAGATGCTGGTTGTGCTGGAGCTTGTGCACCTTTTTTTACTGGGGAACTCCTTTGCCACGTGGCCCGACACCCCATATGACCAACACCATGGTTTTCTACCCTCCACTACCACGAGCATCCTCCTGTCACGGCAGACCAAAATGTTGGGGATTTCTTGAAAACCCTTCCTGTCCAGAGTTATTTGTACCTCCATGTCTCCTGTTTCGATGCCAGCTTTTTCTACTGAGGGCCTTCACTTCATTTACTTCACCAAATTTGGTGAAGTAGGCCCCCATCCGGCCATCTGTGATGTCTACGGGCACCCCATGGATGGTCATTTTCGTCCTACGAGTGCCCATATATTTCGTTTGGAGTCTCAGGGACTTTGTACTTAATACGCTCCCCGCCGACTCTTTAGCCTGATCCTCAGTTTGGAGAAGGATATCCGACAACGCATTTGTCCTTCTTGAGATAATTTTAGGGCTGATCTTCAAAGCCTTCAAAGCCTCCTCCATGCTTTCCCTGCTGACACCAATTAATTTCCGGGTTTTAACATCGGAGATCAGCAGGGATATGGTGCGCGAGATTACTGCGTCAAACGCCTCCTGGACTGTCAAGAACTCATTGTCCTTGAATGAGTCTTCATATTTTTACGCTGGTTTACGTAAAAATTGCCGTCCTTTTTTAGCGGCCTATTTTCTGACCAGGCCGTTTTGGCTGGTGACACCGGCTTTGGTACAGTGTATCTGTAATATCGTTGTTTTTGTCGACCATGGTGGCGTAAAAGCCCACCACAGTCGACCAAATGAATAGTTACTTTTCCCTTTTTAAATGTTTTTAAGCATAGGAAGTATATAAAAAATATTCAAATGTAAAATAAAATGCAAAAAGAACGGGGAACCAAAGACAATAAACAATTCAACTAAATACGCAAAATGTAAATAAAGACGGGGAGAGGGTAAAAATACAAACAGAAAAGGAACAGAAAAGAAACGAAAAAAGTGTATAAATAATATGTACTAAAAAGCAATAGCGAGGGTGAATATCTGACTGGTTCGAATCGATTCGGACGTTTCTATTTATTGAGTTTTGGGTCTAAAAATCGGCTCAAAGACGTTAGGCGCGAAAAGATATTTTCGCTTAAACTTGCTACAGTTTTAGAGGTCTGAGCCATCAAAAAGTCTAGTTTGCTGAAACTAAGATGCTGATTGGTTAATAGGTGATTATTGGTGTAAAGTGCTTTATCCCGGAGGGGTGAAAGGTAGGTATGGACTATTCCATCAATTTTCTAACGTATTTTCTAACGTATTTTCGATTTTTTCACCCCGTTATTTTTCTATTCTTAGATACAAAATGTATGCTTCTCGTAGCGTAAGAATCATAATGATCACAAACCTCTATTTTTAATTGTTCTGATTAAAAAGAATGTGGAAAATGTTTGACGATCTATCGTTTAGCTTATGCCAATATAATTTTTTAAAAGTGTAGATTTATACAGGGTTACAAAGCCTGATTTATTAGGTACCTCCACGAGATCGCTAAAAAAAAGAGCATAGTATGATGAAAAAGACGCCAAACTTGACGAAAACAAAATTTTATCGTCTAAATATTGATGTTATTATTAAGAGGAAATATCACAAAGTTTATTTTAATTATTTTAAAAATTTTTTCCTTCTTTTAGAACAATCTGAATTTTTCATTTAAAAATCCTTGTTTCTCTTTGTATCACCGGAACTAGTAAAATAACAATTTTTTAGCACGTTTTTTTTTTGTATGACACACATTAATTTGGAAAATCTTGCAAAAATAGAAATAATTGTCGGATGTTAATGAAACTTTCAGAAAATATTCGCAGATGATCGGAATTATTATAAATATGTTTTCTTTTATTAAAGTCATGGCAGAAATATGTGTTTTATATTTATCCCCCCATAACTAATTTTATGAAAGCGCTAGAAATTCGATCGCGTCAAGTTTAGTGATTACAATAGTTAAAAGCACAAATCATGTTTTTTTTGTTTTTAATTGGATCTCCCCTACCTGAAAATCAGCTCTGAATTGTAACATACAAAACTCAATAAAACAAATATATTATTTAATTTCAAATGCTTTTATTTGCTTTTAGTTGTTTTTATGAATATGGACAATATTTTGTGAAAGCAAAAAAAATTTTCGATGAAAAATGAATTTTTAATACAATTATTTGTTATTTTTTAATTATAATAGATTTTTACATTTAAGATGTTAAAATATTATAAAATTAGTTAAAAGCTGTATCAGGTTTTGTAAGTGTCCTTATGAGATAGATCTTTTTTTTAGTGTGTTGTAAATTGTATGGTTTTGACTAATCAGAAGATCCACAGTAATTAAGAAATGTAATTTTGTGCTTATAATAGGGCTCTAATTATAAATTATGGAAGACCAACCAGAATACAATTAAGTTGCGTTATTTGAGTTAAGCATTGTTCTCCGCTGTTAAGGCCTTTACTTTTGGGAAACACGTGTGGAGGAGTTTATTTGATTTTTCAATTTCAACTGAGAAGGGTACCTAAAAGTATCAGTATCATCTCATGAAATTTATATGATCTTATTTTTATATTAATCTCAGTTATGACATTTTTCCATAAATGTAATATCAAAATTAATAATAAAATGAATGGAAATACAAATAACACAGTAAAATGTAATAAATGTACATAAAATTATAGTATTTTATGTACACTTCTGATAAAATTTCATAAGAAAGGTACCTATAAATTAATTAGATACCTTTCTCATGAAATTTAATCTCACTCTTAACAGTCTTATTTTAATTTCTTTATAATATATTTTCCATAAAGCATCATAAACGTAAAGGTGAAAACTAAGTACAAAAAACAAAAAAAAAATTAGAGCGCTGAAAGTTTTTCCTTAAAAATAACGAGGTAGATAATTTGTTCACTTAAATGTAAAATATTTCACTTTTCTCCTTCCGTAGAACAAATTATCCTCACGGAATCCATCAATATGTCATTCATAACCTGTCAAGTGATGCGAAAGTTTATGACCTGCTTTGTTTTATTTTCAAATTACATCTTTTCAGCGCAGAAGCTAAGTTAAGCTTGGTTCAAAATATTTTAAATAAACATTATAATTTCTGATTTTCTTAAAATAAGTTTTGAAAAATGATAATTGATATTTAAAAGAATTTCAAACTAAGATTTTCATTGATTTGATAAAATGGAAAAAAATGGTAGCCATCTGTCAATTTTGCTGACTAAAAAACCCCCTAAAAAACAAGATTTTTAACGAAATTTTTGGAAGTGTTAGGAACAATTAAAAATGTAAAAAAATACCCCCCAAATACTTTAAATGTTTACAATTAAGAGGAAAGATCAAAGTATTTGGGGGTATTTTATAAAATTTTGTTTTCGTCAAGTTTGGCATCTTTTTCATCATGCTATGCTCTTTTTTTAGCAATCTCATGGAGGTTCCTATGATTTATAATGTTAGCTATGAGCAGCGTTGAATGCTTGAAATATTTATTTTAAAAAAAACATCAACAAAGAAATTTCTTTGACATCCATCATTAAATCATGAAAGATTTTTTCCCATGCTATTTTATTACTGTTATGTATAATATGGTCTTTAAAATGCCTTGTTTGAGTACATTGATAAATCCCTATTGACAACAAGAAATGCTTTAACCTGCTTCCCTTTTATTGCACAATAACAGTGAAACTGTTTATTGTTCGTCTCTCTCAACGGAAACTAGAACTGAAAGGGTTTGTTCATTTATTACTCCTTTAGAATGTAAGGTGGGTGCCATGTTTTAAATGTCAAACTAATCTGATCTGAAACCGTATTGATGAATAATGAGAATTTTTTCTAGGACCCAAATAAATTTATTTTGATCAAATTTACTTTGTAGACAACTATTTACTTATGGAGGTCAAATGATAATATGCCATCTCGTTAGCAACCAACATTGCCTCCAGAAGAACAAAGGTGCTGGCCAACTAGAAATTGTTTCAATATAAATTTGGAGAGGCAATATTGACTAAGAAGGGAAAAAAAAATTCTCCCAGTGTCTTAAGTGATTAAAAACTGTAGACAAGCTATTTAAAAAAGAAAATAGTTAATTTTTCTTGTTTATGAGCAACAGAACATGTTTCTGGATTCAGAGTTTGATTTAGGTATCTCCTCCATGGAATTACTAAAAAAAAATTAAATAACTTAAATGTCTTCTTTGAATTAAGATTTGGTTTTATTTGAAAGATAATCTAAAGTTAATCCTTAATAAAAAGAAGAAAAAAAGAATTTTACGTCCTTAACTAAAGATTTCAGACATTCTTAAAATAAAAGTAAAAATAAAACTCATTTCCGACCAGTTTATTTACCTAATTTGTTGGATGCAAAATTTGAGTATACATATACTAAACATGCAATATATATATATATATATATATATATATATATATATATATATATATATATATATATATTACAAATTGTTCTGCACAAGCAGTATGTGAAAGGGACAAATAAGAAAGTCTTACTTGTGATGTCCCTAAAGTAGATAGTTCAGTTCTGTGGTATCTCTTTGGTTCCTTCAAAGAGAATGCACCAGGCTTGTGTCTTTGTCCATAGTAAGCCAAGTCATATGGCTCTCACGTAGATTGTTACCTGTCAAAAGGGAGATAATGGTCTTGATGCATTTTTAGTGATGACCCTCATAAGAGAGTGCATATTTTTTCCTTACAATTTCTGTTACTTTGCTGAGGATTGGTCATGTTGAACGCTCATCATTTTGAACTGACACTCAACAGGCCTTGAAGCGGTCTTGCCTCTTAAAACCTGTGTTTAACCTAATGAAGTATTTCAAGAGTCTCAGTATTTAGTTTCAGACATGCTGCTTGAATATGAGCAGGTGTACTGCTTGCATTTCATTTGAGTAATCACAGCACATACAGTCTTGTATATATATGTATGTGTGTGTAAACACACACACACACACACACACACACAAAACATGTATAAAATGTCCATTAGTAAGCACTTTACAAACTTGCAGTTTTAGCTTTCAAAAGGTTGAAATTAATGACATTGATTGTACTGTAGTGATTAGATGCTACACTTTGTATTGGACAAGGAGTTACTGACTTGTTGCTGATGATGAGGAAGACTTTCAGAATAAGTCAACATTTTCAAAAGAAATGAATTCAACACATTCAAAAAAGTTGGATTTAATACATAGAGGAATTTCAAACATAAAATTATATAGAACTACATAAACTCACAAAAGAAAATTATATTTAAAATAATGAAAAGAAAACATTTAAGTACTTTTCTGTAGCATGTCCTGTTGTAAGTCATGTCTATGTTATGTTTCTATATAGTTGGTTTTAAATTAACTAGAAGGGAACATTGGATATGTCTGCTACCAACTGCATTCTGTTTCTTAGTGAGCAAAAAGTAGAAGTGGGTGTCAGTCCGTTCCTTTTATAGTTCTGAATAGAATGGCACCTAGTGAGTATCCTGGCAGACAAAGTAGAGGTAATCTCTACATTACAATATCCCAATTAGTCAATGAACTGTTTTTAAAATCTAATATTCATCAATATACATAAAATATTGATTTTATTGAAACAAGTTAAATGTGTATACCATTTTTGATGTTCCTTATAGAACTTTCTTCATGGAAAATATACACTTCTAAAAGTCATGTAATGTTATCATCCTTGAATCTGTTAATGATCCAAGGGGAAAGGAAAACTGTTTATGTTATTCAATGAGCATTTTTGATGAAATCTGAATATTTATAAAGTTAACAAATTTTAATAAGATAACCAGTAAGGAGTCATAATTGTTAAGGAAATAGGATATCTTCATAAACTTGTTATTGTTAAAAATATTTTGATTAATTCATTCTGCATCCCTCATTAATTGTATTCTGTGAAAGAAAGGAAACCTCTTTCTTCAAGGAAAAAAAAAGGATAATCAAAAAATGGCAATTAATATACTAACTGGGCGAATCCATTTCTAAAATGCCAGAATTCTGGCAATTCCTCATTATATACCTAATTCCTCCATATTGACTTTGTTAAGCAAAGAGAACCACATAATGTTAAAATCCCGAAAAGTTTGACTTATACATCTAGTTGATAGGCAAAAATATATACCATCACCTTAAATTATCCCAACAATGTTGGGTATGCTAAGGATTTCTTAATGTTATAGGCAATACAGCCACAGATCAGTTTTGGGGCCTTTTCTAAAGACATAACTATTATCACCTTTCATTAAAATAAAATCTAACAAAACAATTCAGATAATGGTCCAGAATACATTGATAAATGTTGATGATTGATTTTGTTCAAAGTTAAACTGAATTAAGTTTTGTCACTTGTTAGAGATGTTTGCAATTTATTGGATGTCAAGCTTAAATTTGACCAAAACTTGGAATAAATTTGCTTTATTATAAACACAGATGACATAAACAAATTTGATAAAAAGGAAAATAAATTTATGATTTCTGTCCTTGACTAACACCTCCACAACTTTGCAAACAATTTGTTAATCAGATTTGCACAAACTCAGATTAAAACTTGTTCTTTTTTTATTCTTTGCTTCCAATAACGATAATAATAATAATAATAACAACAAATAAACAAACATTAGATATAATTTCTCTTGCAAGTTATAAAAACTTTAACAGACACAAATCAGTGAAGAATTATTAAAGTTTCCACATGATTGGTTGTCATTTCCTTCAAGTTTAACATTTTTTAAATTGTTTTATTCATGGATACATCTTTTGACTTGATGAATCATATTCTAACATAATGATATGGAATCATTTCACTTATTTCCACTTGGCGATGCAGAGTGAACAAATTCATAGCAGCAAGTTAACCAGTGAAATCAATGAATAAATTACATTTTATTGCACATTGGCTTTTACATAATAATCCTATACATACTTATTAGATGAAACTAACTTTAGCCTAAGGTTACCTACAAGTAGCATCCAGTAATCAAACTCAAATAATTTACAACACTGTTATCATTCTATGATAGAGGACATTATAAATGTCATATTGTATCAAAAGCCATTGGTCTTTTTCTAATAGACATTTTAAAAATATGTATACAGAAATACCAATGATATCTAAAACAACTGGATCCATTTTTAAGAGAAATTAGTGCCTAAAATACAAAATTTCGACGAACATGGATAAACATGCCTGCAATAAGACATAGGTTCAAAAGGATAGTTTTTCTTATAACACTGCCTTTTTAATGACCTTCACCCTTCAGCAATTATTTTTTATTTTTTATTGTTTTAAAAAGCAATGATTAGAATTGTAATAAAACCTAAACATATGATGAAAGTGTATTTATACATTTTCTTTGTTCATGAGAATAAAAATAATAAACACTATTAGAATTAGATTGTTATTGGAATGGTTCGCAAAACATTGGCTAATTGATTCAAACTTTATAAAATGGCAAATAAGGAATTCCTTATAGTTGGTTCACATATTTTAAGAATTTAGTAAATGCTTATAAATTTATGAATAAGAAATTTTTTTTCACATTTATTTCTTTATAAATTGGTAGGTGATAAATATTGTATTGCATTAGTTCTAACTGTATTAGCTTTTAGAATGATATATATTATTGTAAACAATCTAATAAATAAATATTGTTTAATATTTTTGTTGTCAATTCTCACAAACAAAAAAAATGTATAAATTCACTTTCATCATGTGTTTAGGGTTTATTCCAATTCTAATAATTACTTTTTAAAACCATAAAAATTGGTAGAGTCATTAAAATAGCAGTGTCATGAGAAAAACTCTTTTTCACACTGTCTTATTGTAGGTACATTTATCCATATTTTTCAAAATATCTTTTCATATATAAACCAGCTACCATTGACAAAACATTGATTAAAAGGCAATAAAAACATCTAAAAAAACAGAGTAAAAAAGTAAAATCAAGCAAAAGCTGACAACAGACATTTAAATAAAAATTTACTCAAATTAGCAGCAAGTCGTTTTAAAATTTCAAAGTGATAAAGAATTAGTATAAGTTACTTTCAAAATACTTTCATCTTTATTTACAAACTGGTGCATCTTTTAAAAATTCTTGCTTGGGAAATTTGATTCCTTTAAAAAAAAAAAAAAAGGACTTTTAAATCAAGAATGTATTAAATTGATTCTAAGAATTATTTTTGATTTTAATCAGATGTTCATGTATTTCACTTACCAGTTATTTACAAAACATTTCAATTAAAAATAGCTATTATAACTTTTTAAATCATTAATAAATAGTCTAATATATTGTAGGTTTCCAAAAGAGAAAAGAAGTTTCTTCAAAAACTGTTTAAAAATGCCAAAAAGCAATTCAATTCAAAACAAGAATTTGGTGTTACTAAATCTTATAAACTGCATCAGTCAAAATTGGTCATGTTTATGCACTGAAAAGAAATAAACAATAAAATCATGCAATTATGATTAACACATTTTATACAAATGATGATGTGTCAGAAACACACACTTTGCATCTTTGATGTCCTAATGTAATGATTAAAATGTTACACACAGTCAAATGGGGAGACACACAGGTAATATTTTCTGAAAATATCTACCTCATAATGAAAGTCTTTTTCATAAAGTGTTCGACATACAAATTAGAGATTCAAGGTATAGAGTTTAACTATTTGCAAGATATTTCACTTAAGGAGTTTTAAGCAAAGACATTTTTAACAGTAAAAACATGCAAAAATATTGTGTGAACTAATTTGTACTTCTGAATGTCTAAAGTGACCTCGGTTTTTATTTAAGATGATTTGTGAAATTAACATCTAATGGGTCTCCTCTGGGCAAGGATCACTATTTATGGATTTAGAAGTTGGTTACATTAGAGAAAGATTCTCTTACCCTTATTAATCCAGTCCTTTGAAACTTATCAAATCCAATTTCCAAAAATGATATTTCCTGGGCCCCAAACAAAATAAAGTCTTGTCTCTATTTTGTTACTAAAAATGGAACCTTTTACCCAATGTTGTTATTTTATTGTTATTACACAAGTTGAAGAAATTTCTGAAATTAAATTTAATTTCAGAAAATCAATCTGACCCACAATTTGACATTTATTTATTCATTTCTACAAAAAAATATACCAATTTTCTTAACTCAAATAAAATAGAATGAAATATCATTTTGTAACATGATCCTTTTTAAATAAACTAAGTTAGTATGTATATGAACTTTTGGAAATTAAGTCAAAATCTGAAAGTACATTGAATATGCCTTCCAAAAGTTAAACAAATTAATAAGAAAGAGGAAAATTTCCTTAGAAATAAAAAGAGTGCCAACCCACAATGTAATATCAATTCTCCTATATGGCAGTGAATGCTGAACACTTTCTTCACAGATGAAGAGGAGATGAGGCAACCAAAGATGTGGTTTTACAGAAGGATACTGAGAATACTATGGATATGGGAAAGTTATAAGGAGACTGGGAACATAAAACACTTGTACTTAGAATAAAAAAGAGAAGCTGAAGTTTCTGGAACACATAATGAGGAAAGAGGGCTTGGAGAAGTTGACACTCACAGGACATATTGGAGGCAAGATGGGCAGTGGAAACATTGAGTAACCTACCTAATACACTTGTTTTAATGGATTGCGGAACAGAGATTGAGATGCATAGTAAGAGGACAAACATTGCTCAGAACTACAAAGGATAGGAAGTTGTGGAGAACCTTGATTGACCACATCCTGAAGGATACGGTATATATACATTTTAAAGCAATGTTACTTTTGAGAGAAAGATGGTTGAACATTAATCTAAAAGTATCATTTTTCTGAAAGAGTAGATGGAAATCAAATTATACTTTGTTAGATCAATGAAACAACAGATAATTCATTTTTTAACATTACTTATCATATCAATTTCATTTAAGTCATTGCCAATCCATTTTTTATCATTTGCTTTTTGTAAGAATTGGTAAGAAAATGCCGTTCTAAATGGATATGTTCAAAGAAAGTTTTGTTATTTTTAATATAGAAAATTTTTGTATCCGTTAAATACTGATTGCCTCTGGTAACAGATTGTGGTTTGAACATTATTATGGAAAAGAAGAAAATGGAGCTGTTTATATCCATCTTTTTCCAATGGAAGATGCAAGAGAAAGTAAAAGAGGACCTGCAACAGTCTATAGCAACATCATGTTTCAGCATTGGTTCTTGTATGATAACTGAAGTTAAGAAATGTTAAAACTGGTCAGTAACTAGATGAGTGACTGTTTGGGAATGCCAAACTTCAGAGTACTGTTGAATCATTGCCCAGATAATATTGCAACACTGATTCTTGTGAATCTCAAAACAACTGGGCATACGACTTCTACTGTAGAAGGGCATATGGCCATATCACCAGTTCTTGTACAATCACTAAAGTTAAACAATGTAGAGACTGGTCAGTACCTAGATGAGTGACCATTTTGAGGTGGTAAAACTTGGATGTGCTGGTGGTGTAATGGATAGTGGCTTGGAATTGGGACTCAGAGAACTGAATTCCAGTTTCTGTTGGGTTTGTTATATTCAGTTACAGGCAAATACCCCTGGGAATGGTATGAATTCACCTCTTCTCCCCACAGTTATGGGCTAATCAGTAATATTTTTATCATTAAAACTATTATCATCTCAAAAAAAGTAAAGTAAAATAAAAAAATTGTGTATGTTTAGTTTTCAGCATTTTAAATAACCCATAGAGGTATTGATATGCCACTAAGCAAAAACAACCAACCAACCGACAATATGAACAGATCAATTGATGTAAATGAAATGGAAGCAAATTTTTTTTGTTGAAGAATAATACTTGTTGAGATTTTATTATGCAAGTCAATGTTTGTAAAACAAAATTGATACTAATCAACCAATATTGGTTAAATTTTCAGGATATATTTATATTATAAATATACCAAGTGAGTTTCAGGTGATATGAGAAGCAAGATATTGCAAAGAATGATAGGAACACAATGTTGGAAATTGTGAGAAAGGTGAAAAAAAACAATGAAAAAAACTGAAAACATTGGTAATAAAATAACAAGAAAAAACTAACCTTAAAAATATCACAAAAAGAGATTCAAGAAAAATGAAAAGAAAAGTGAATTAAGCTGGCATGGCAAATGTAAACAGAAAAGACAGAGAATACTAATTATTATATTATATACTTTTACATCTTTAGCCAAACTAACACCTTTAAGTAAATATAACAAAGAGAAATATAGAAGTTGGATGAAGAGGTACATAAAAACTGATTTCTCTACAGAAATTTTATTGATAAATGTAGAGATACATTGGATGGAAGTGATAGATGGATTCCCATTTGGGTCCTTCAAAGAAATATTCAACCAACATAAATTAGAAACAATAGGGGCTAGGTGTATTAATGGCTAGTATTGTAGGCAATAACATTATAGCTACTTTCAAACTAATAATGGAATCAAGATAAAAGCAGAGAATTATTGTAAGTTCTTGGAGAAGACATTTTATTGAGTGGGACATAATATAAGCTTTTGGCTTTAAACTAAAAAATATATTTATGCAACTGCATGTTCTTTCACATTCTGTAAAACTAATTATTGTTCATCTTGCCAAAATAGGTTACAAATAGAGAAAATTAATGGAATAGCTTCTAGCCTTAATTAATGCAAAAAGAATAGTTTTGATTTATCATAAAAAGGAGATGAAAATGGAAAACCATATTCAAGCAAAAATGAATGCATATTACATTAAAGTCAAGATTGTATAAAAGTTCTGAAAAGCAATGAATGAAAAACTAATAAATGTTATAGAATGAAATATGTAAAATAATTTATTCAGGTATAAGAATTTTGGGTTAAATGATTCTATGTTGTATATCTTTTGAATTTATTTATAAAATTTCATGTTGCACTTTGCGTAATAAAACTCCCTCAAAACAATTTATTATCAATATTCTTAAACTGGATAGATATTATAAGATGAAACTTACATGATATATTGTATAGATAAAAATATATCTTGAAAAAATTACCAACATTGATTAGTTAATACCAATTCTATTGTGAAAACATTGACATACCTAATAAAATCTGACAATATGTATATATATATATATATCTCACACATACACACAAAATAAATGTAAACAAATATGAAATGAAACCAGTCATAGTGAGACACATCAATCAATTTTTATTATATAAATAAGTAGTATTTTTTACAATAATGTTCACCTTGTAAAAGACTCAAGATCCACTCGAGGTAGAGGGTTATATATTAAAAATCACAATTTTAGGGATATGTGGGGAAGATAACAGTTAATCTTAGAGTTAAACAAGTTAGGACTAGTGATTGGGGAAGCATTATCTTGGTAGATAGTTCCACAAAGTTGTGGTTTGTAGGAAGAAGCTGCTCAAGTGGAACTTACATCTCACCAATGGAATATGAAGGGAATGAGGGTGGTTCAATATGTGTGGTATGGCGGGTCTTAGCCATGAAGGTTAGAACTGTTGGAATTGAGGAATGTAGTTCGTCTGAACACTTTCAATGGAAATAGCAATAAAGTAGTCAGAGGCTTGCAACATTTCATCTGTGGGAAAGGGTTTGTAGAGTGGAAAATAATTTTTCACCCACAAGGGTACAGAAGTGAAGATTGGGAAGCTCCTGCCCATATATGGCAATAGTACTTCATTTTTGGCTTGATGTGGCTCTTGTAAAGATA
The DNA here is from genome assembly GCA_964036315.1 of Acanthosepion esculentum. NCBI lineage: Eukaryota > Metazoa > Mollusca > Cephalopoda > Sepiida > Sepiidae > Acanthosepion > Acanthosepion esculentum. Next base: position 22,961,748 of record OZ038515.1, on the reverse strand, counting down.
TAGGATAGCTGGAAGAGTCAGTACAGGAAACTAACAAATCTTTCCAGTATTTTTAGTGATAGATTATATATACAAGTTCCACAAATTTGGGTTGAGTTTGTCCAAATAGGTGCTCATGGAATGCTACATCCCTGAGAGAGCATCTGTTCATTGCAATAGATAAAAAATTCAGAGTTCACTTGGTGATGATGGAATGTCAGTAGCTTGGTTTTTGAGACATTGAATGAGACCAATCAGTCCCCCCACCCCACACACAAATACACACTGCTTTTAGATCTCGGTCAGAGGAGAGCTCAGCTTCCAAGCTCTGGTCATCTACAGTTTTGGATGTGCATCCATATACACCATTGTATCATTAAACTAGCCAAGGTACCTGGCATTTCCCATTGATTCAACTGCAAGTGCAAATGCATGAACAACCCCCCAACTTCTTTGCATGCTTGCTGTAAAGCTGGGGTTAATAAGAGGTTCTTTAGGAATTTTTCCCTTTTAATGCTTCAGTTATCCTTCTCAAGCAATCTTCTCATCAAAGGTTGTTCAAATGCCAATTTAGGATGGAATCATATGAAGAAACTATTGGTTCAATGGTAAAAGATGATTTGTCCCAGATCTCATCCACTTAACTGAAATAATCTAAACTAAACATTCATGCAAGACAATTTGTGTGTCATATGTAATTTACATGGCAAATTTGGAAAGCATCAGATGAAAAACCAAGGAGTTATGGCTGAAAAACGGGCTTTTTGAACAGTTTTGTGTTTTTTGTTATACACAGGGAAGCAGGCAGGACTAAAACCACACTATCTTATTTCTTTCATGATGCCAAATTTTTGTGACATGTTCGAAGAAAATTGAATAAAAAATGAGGAAGTTATTCAATTTTATAATTTAAGTAGTACAAAAAAACCCATTTTTTCATTTTTTGGCAATTTTTATTGTGAAGCCAATGACACAGGGAAACTATCAAGTGCTCTACATAAACTGTGTAATATGAGCTATGTTTTACATTAAGTGCAAAGAATATCAGCTCATCCAATAAAAATTTTGTTCACATGTAACTTTGCCTTGGTTTTTACAAAAAGTCGTACTCACCTTCAGTTTTATCAATTCTGCTCGGCTAAGGGTGGGGGTGGGGGATTGACTGGAGATTGAAAAGTTGGGCTTGACCTACCTTAGTAAATTTGCAACATATGTGTAGAATTTCATTGAAATCGGTCAAGAAATGTGGACATGCATAAATAGGATACATGCACACAAACAGACACACACACAGATATCTTCTGTTTTATAGATATAGATGGTCAGCCTATAAACTTAGACCGATCATTTATGTAAAGTCGAAAGAGGAGAGATGAGCCTTGGGGGACTCCTGCATGGATTGCTTGGACAACAGAGGACTGGCTGTCAAGAACTACCTTCAGGGACCTACTTATTAGGAAGTACTTGATAATAGGGAAGACTCTTCCAGGGATTCCATAGCTAGAGAGTCTGTGTAGCAACCCTCTATACCACACCTTGTTAAAAGCCTTAATAATATCTAATGTGATTGTCCTTGAGATGTATCTGTTGTCTAGTTCCTCAGTAATTCTGTAAATAATGACAGTTAGGATATCAAAAGTATGGATCTACTGTTGCCAATTAATATCTGTACTGCTTGTCACTAAAGAGGTTGTCCCTATTGAGATGATCAATAACCTATTTGATTATAGATTCAAAACATTTGCTAATGACACTGAGGCAGCTGATGGGGTTACATTGAGACCGGTATGAGATGCTCACCCACATTCTTGAAAACAGCAATGGTTAAATAATTTTGCTAAGATCGTGAATATCTCAGGATGAATATTCTTAAGGGCAATCACTGGGATTTCTTTGATGCTTTGTCTCTATTCAGAATTTGGTTGGAGATCTTTCAGAACTCCCACAATTCAAGTTGTTTGCTTTTGATCTTGGCCTGCAACACTTTGCATTTTCTAGAACTCTCAAAAGGTTGTGGGCAGTTCTCAATACAAGTGTTCTACTACACCGTCCCCTGTGATGGATATTGTAGTATTGGTTATGGTGAGCTATGGCTGCAGCATATTCAGGGGTGAATCAGGGCTGGCTGTTTGGTTTTTGATGGAATTTTCCCTTGGATATAAAACTCTGCATTCCAGAAAGGATCAATTCCAAGATGATGGTGGTTGTTTTTTCAAGGCACTCAGTTTGAAGAAGGCTGAGAGGGGAGCATCAGCCATGTAAAATATATTTCACACATACATGTATACAAAAGTAAATGGTCTTTTTCATTTACATTTCAGAAACAGAATTTGATCTTGTATATACATATGTGTATATAAACAAGTTTTTTAAGTAATTGTTTATAAGCAACTGTACTACTGATATCAGTATGATTTAAAAAGAAAAAAAAAAAGAAAAATTAACCAAAGTTACTAAATATGTTATTTAAAATTGTAATAAACAATTGTACCAATTCTACTAGTTTAGTTGCATTGATATATATTTCTTTTTTATTTATTAGACACAAGCATAAAAAATTTAAGTAACTTAAGTACTAATTCTTATACAAAGCTTAAGCAAATCAAGTACTGGTTGAATCTTAAGTTGCTCATAAAAAAAAAAAATTGTGCATATATGTTGGTAAATGGGCCCATAGCCAAATGATGAAAATAGCATTTATTTTACATAATGAATAAATTTTTTGTACATAATCTCCTTCCATGTGAATTTTGTTGTTGTTTTAATACTGTAATCTGGTCTGAAGGAAAATAGTGAATTATCATGTAAAATCTTTAGTTATTGCAGGTTATTTTATACAATTGTTTAATTAAATTCAATTTGTATTTTTGAAGATGTAGGCAGATCTTATTTTCTTGTTCAGTAAACAAAATGATTTAATTTAATGTCTTTCTTGTTTGAAGTTGTATAGAGAACAGAAACCCAGCAATTTAAATAGAATTTTAATTTTGAGTTAAAATTTTTCCAGAATCATTTCTAACATTCATTGAAACTGAAATAAATAAGCTGCTTCAATAGAGAGTGTGAGCGAAAGAGAGAAAGAAAGTAAATTATAGTTAGGAGAGGAGAGAGAGAGAGAGAGAGATGAGAGAAAACAAAAAGTTACAAACTAAAAAGCATGAATGAGAGGGTGAAAAAAAGAGAATGTGAAGAGTATAGACAGATATCAAGAAAGTTAAAGTGTGAGAAAAAAGCAACAGCAAAATGAAGAAAGAAGAGAGAGAAAGAAAAAGACTATCAAATAAAGAAGAAAAAATCTTTAAAAAATGGATAAAAGAAATAAAATTTGGAAAGAAACAAATGAAAAATAAGAAAGACTGAAGGACAAGAAAAAGAAAAGAGGAAATGCATAAGAAATGAAAAACGAGGAAGTGTATGTAAATATGTTTTAAAAAAGAACAAAAGGTCTATTTTCTTTGCTGTATGTCAGATTTAATTATGTAAATAAATGTTTTCAGAATAAAATTGGTATAAACCAGTTGAAATTGGTAAAGTTTTCAGGATATACATATATTAAAATGATAAATATATTCTGTGAATTTGAGCTTATAATATCTGTTTTTATTAGAAAATTTGTGGCCCATCATTAAAACAGATGAGGTAGCAAACAATATACAAGTAAAGAAGCTTTTAGAAGCAATAAAACTGCTGCCGGTAATGTTAAAGTCAAAATAGTTAAAAACAAAATCAATGATTGAAAGACTGACGAAGGTAATAGAATGTCAAAGAGTCCATATTAACATATAATGATTTATTTAGGTTTATAGGAAATTATGTTAGTCACATGTTTCTATGGTTTATATTTATTGAAATTATTTATAAATACAAATATATATTGTACTTTGCATATAAAAGCTGACACCATAAATACAAGTAATTTGATAAACTAAAAGTTACTTGATATATTGTCTATGTTCATCCAATTTTATCATGAAAACATTGACTTATATCATAAATTCTGACATATATAATAAAATCAGACATTGTGTATAAAGAAAGCCTAATTACTAAGAAATACAAAAGACAAAAAGAGAATACTAGGTAAAGAGATTAACATTTCTTTTTCTGAAACCCCAAATGTATTTACCTCATTTCCAAATATATTTACCTCATTTCCAAATATTCAGCTATCAAAAAGCTGAAAGATAATTTAGATTCAAGTATTTTTCATTTGCCCAAGCATTCCCACCCCTCACAAAATCTCCTTTTCCCAATCTTTGATCTTTCCTTTCCATTTTTGTCAGTTTTTGACCCACCCTTTTTCTTTCCATATATCATTTTCTTTTGTTCCTTTTCTCACTACTTCTCTCTCTCTCATATTTTTCCTCTCTTTAACCGTTCTCATTATTTTTCATATTAACAGTTGTTCTACAACAATTCATTAGTTGGCCCAAAGAATTTAGCTCAAAGTTATTTAGTGCATTTGACAGTTGCTACATGTGGATGTGAATAGATTAAAAACACTCCTAGTAGGGCAGAGGTTAGAGTTCACATCTTGTAAGGGAATGAAAAAGATTTCAAATGCATGTTATATATTTTGTGTATCATGTTAATTGTAATTGATTCCCTATAATCATATTGTACCCAAATGCTGTTGAACAACATTTGCATTGCATATGAAAGCATTCAAGATCTTTGAATCTATTATTATATTGGCATGATAGGGGCACTCTTCAGGATCTCTAAAATAGCACAATTTAAAATTCTTTATACATGAAATGTTTTTAGGTAATTACTGAAGTTACAATTTATTTGCTGCTATATGAGTATTACACTATATCAGATTTTATTATTCAATAAATTTCTTATTAACCTACTGATGCTGGTAAATTTTACAGAACATACTAATATCTATATGATATACTAAAACTAGATGATAAATATATGATGTGAATTTCCGCTTATTTCATTTTATTAGAAATATTCATAATAACTTAAAGTGGTCCATCCGGAATATTGTTCATCAAATTGTAAATAAGTATATATAATTATAATGTTATTGATCTTTATTCTTTAATTTCAGATATATAAAGATTGACATAGGATGCAAGAAAAATATAAATTCAAAGAAAAATAAAATATTGTAAAATTATTGAGTGATGGAAAACAGTGTTAGATAATCTAAGTTTGAACAGAGATCATGTAACAATAAAAAAAAATTGGCTTTAAGAATGATATAAAAAGAGATTTGAAAAAAATTAATATAATGGGTCCTAGCCTTTCCAGATATTTATCCAACAGAAATGTTGGGATCCATTATTAAAGAGATGTATTTGAGAACAAAAAACCATATTCAAGCAAAGATGTTTGTGAAGCAATAAAAATGGATAATGATTGAAAGACTAATGAAGGACACCACATTAATATGTTAAATTCTAAAAAATAATTTGTTTAGGTATGAGGAGATATTGTGTTAAATATTTCTATGGTTTGTATCCTTTGGATTTATTTATAAATATGTTATCAAATGTGATAGTCAAAAGTTATAACCATAAGTTTTAGTTGGAAAAAAGTATAATAATTATTCTAAATCAGGGTTGACAATTTTATTTTAAGTGGTTGTGTCACCTTGCTTGTTTCTCTTGGGTTTTCTTGCTTTTATAAAAATGACCTCATTTGCATATATGGTTTTTATTACATATTGAACAAGTCAGACAAAATTTGACTTACAATTCATTATATTCAAGACACTGAGAGTATTTCTCCCTTGATTTTGTTTGACATGACTTGCAATTCATTTGGTCTAAGACTTTGTTCAAGACTTCATTTCCTCCAAGATGTCATTTTCCCCACAATATCATGAAAGACTTCATTTCATTCAAGACATCATTTCATACAAGACTTTATACAAGACTTAATCACCCCCAACACCTCATCCAATACTACATTTCTGCCATGACTACCCAGTAAGACTAAAATAAAATTAAGGAGAATCTCTTTGGTTAGTTTTCTACCTGAATTTTGTTTGAAATAGCAGAATACCGTTGCTTTTCTGTTTTGGGATATTCCACTTCAAATGAGAACTTTCATTCAATGTGACAGTATTTGAGCAACTGTTTTTTTCATTCATTTTGGATTATAACTACTAAAATCGGTAGCCCCACATCTATGAGTAGATGGGGCTTTAGTCATCTTGATGGTATTTAAACCACCTAGGAAAACAGGACAAGGCTTTTTTAAGGCTGCATTTCTAAGAAATTTAAGTGTTACAACCTCTTTTGTAGAAGTGCCTGTAATCAAGAAGCAAATGTTGCATTGCATTCTTGTTCCGTTGTACTAGTTTTTTTAACACTTCAATGTGGTGTAATGGCTAGCAAGCTTGTCTCACTACATCAATTACAACTGAAAAGTGAGTTTAATCCTCACTGGGTGCTCCATACTTTTGACCTTGTGTCACATCTAAGATATGCTTAGAAAAATCACCATTATACAAATTTGACCTTGTTCTGTTGAGTTTTCATTTCTTCTTGTAAACATAGTTTTCTAGGTTGGTAGTCATGGAGGAGTAAAGTTGGTATAGAAAAAAGAAAAGAAAAAATGTATTATACAAAAACAAGTAGAATCAATAAAGGTCCACATTGATATGCAGATAATGTATTGAGACACTAAGTATGGTTTATTGGTTAGCATAAGCCATTAGTCATGAGGTCAAACTTCATGAATATTGCCTTATAGTTGAATAGCACAAGAGATATATTTCCATAGCCTGGTAAGTTCCAATGTAAATTTGGCCTGAACTTCAATCTGAATTTTTGACAAGTACATTCACACATAGAAAAACATTCTGAAAAATCAAGATAAATCAAATTTATATACTTTTATATTCAATAATCTATAAGTATTTAAAGAGTTTTGCACTAAATTTTAAAAGTAATTAGCATAATTTTCTTTAAATACCATGTCCCTTCAATCATGGCTCCCTACAGCTTCCTTCTCTTTATTATTAGGGAGTTATCATGACTTCTTGGAAAAAGATAAGAAAGTGGTTTCCTATTGCCTTCTCAATTGTTTTTGAATTCACAGTTGTCCTTCTCTGAGACAGGTGACTACTCAGAGCTATATAGCTCAGTCTACTGTGCTACTTGCTAGGAAGGAGAAAGGATGGATCCATGCCTTTCCCAAAGGCGTTAGTGTGAAAGTGAACATGACAGATAAAATTGATCTTGTCTTGATGATTCTACTCTCTGTACTGATGTTATACAATCAGCACATCCCTTCATATAATCTGAGAGCTTATTAAACAAGAAATTTTGAAAACAATAGATTTCTTTTCAGCAAAGAAAACGTTTTAAGAAATCAAATTATGTCAGTTTTGTTTATACAATTTGTCAAGATTTGTAGAAATTGATCATGACATTGCTTGCTTAGTTCTTTTCAGTTTAGATGTAAATGTTACTGTTTCCGTTGCTAACAGTACCTATCTGCAAATTTCTTTCACTTTGAAGAAACAATGCAAACATGCTGGATATGAAACATGCCTTAAAAGATTTTTTGTATGTATTCAATTATATACTATTTGGATAACTGCTTCGAAATGATTTTTAAACTATTTTCATTATTTACATTGTTTGGACTGTTGTCCTCATCTTTATTGTCATATACATGATGTTTCAGCTGTTGTACACTCTGGCCCTCTTCAGGTGATATACATTGGAATTTCAAACTGAACCCTTTATTTCGTCCACTGGTGTAGATTGTTCTAGTTCCACATACCATGCCTTTCCTGGATATCTCAATTCCAATTCTCTCCCTTTAGTAACTCAACTTTCCAAGTTTTAGTTTACCTCTGTTGTGGCCAGATAACTCTTTGGGTTAAGTTACTGGATTACTTTTATGCCTTTATCCATGTATATCACCTGAAGAAGGTCGGAGCATACAACAGCCAAAATTTTGTGAATATGACAATAAAGACCAGCCAAAACAATGTAAATAGTGTAAATAGTTACAGCCCCTCAGAAATATAGACAGATGATTTTTAAAGTCAACACATTTCCACTCCTTATTCTGTTGTTTTAGTCAAGTATTATACTGTCTTTTGGGGTGGGGGTGGGTAGGTCGTCACAAACCCCCAAATATTATCAAAACTCTTACTAAGAATACCTATGGTAAATCTATAATGTTTCTTGTAATTTAAGATTAGAATAAAAAAGTAATTCATATATTTGAATAATGCAGAAAGAAACTGAGTTTGTCTTGTCTAATTTTCCGCATATTCACATTTTTTAAAAACATCATAAAATACAGTATTTCTTGCCCAAAATATTAGTCTTTTCTATAATTCTTACATTATGTAATGTATATTCTATGGCATTATTAGATATCATTGAATCACATAATTTCTTTTTAACTGCTTAGTATTATTAATGGATCAGTGTATTGTAAGGCAAACTAATAGCTGAGTGAATATATTTTCAAAGTGTGTATTGGGACCTACTTTTTGGGGTTGTTTTCCTTCAGAACATTGGTGATCATGGCTCTCCACAATTTCCTGTCCTTTGTAGTTAACAAATTTTGTCTTTTTGTTATCTCTTCCAAAACCTGTTCTGCCATCCATTTACTCAGGCTCACCAGGTAGGTTATGCATTGTTTCCCTTCCATTGTATTCCTCTTGCCTTCAGTTTGTCCTGTGAGCATCAAATTTTCCAAGTCCTCCTTAGAAATTGCCCTAGAAATTTCAAGTATCTCTTTCTAAGGATCAGTGTGTAAATTTAACTTACCTGGGTTTGTAGCAGAAAAACACAATTTACACATAGTTAGAGATAACAAATTTATACAATTATTTGAAAACATATCTCTAACTACACACCAATTTTTTGTAACTGCATTCTACTCAGAACAAATCTTAAAACAAGCACAAATATACCTGAGAGTTGGCCATTATCGACTTGACTCTCCCTTGCCACAGATGTCTACAACTACATCTGTGCATTTCTCTTATAAAGGCTATAAGAGAAGCTGGACACAGCAGAGAGAGAGAGAGAGAGAGACCATGCATACACACATGCTAACTATAGATGCTACCCAAGAGCATGACTGACTGCCTGTCCAAACATTAGGCTGTGAAAATGACTTTCTGTGAATACAGAAAGAGAATGGATTCCACTATCAATGTGACAAGCCCAAACTGATAGCCAACAAGCAGTCAGCTGGCTTAAGCATACTCATTTTCACACTCTCCTTCCACACATCGTACACAGTAGATTTGAACGCTGCACTATACGACTTACCAGAGACATTTTCACATCTTGTAAATGAAAATAAATCTTTGGTCATTTCTCCAACTTCCACCTTGGATCAGGTTTTTACTTCAATCAATGAGGCAACAAACTATGTATAATTTTTAAAAAAGTTTATACTGGTGATGGGTTCAAAAATTTGATCTTTTTTTTCCTTTAAACAAATGGGAAATAGTACAAAGTTTATAAAGACAATATTATACCATCTTGACAGAGTAAGGGTAAAAATGTAAACTGTTTGTTACCATTTCATCTTATGTGGCTATTTTTAATTCTTTATAAATGTTAGCATTTCATCTTATCTGGTTATTTTTAAAACTGTAACAGTCCCTAAGTTGGCATTGTAAGAAAAACAAACAAAATATAAAACTTGAATATTACATTATTTAAACAGACTGATGAAAAATAAAAGTGCCAGGATGTAGCCACCAAATCTTGTCTATGACACTGACAACACCCAGTTCTTGATAATGACTGAGACAGTAATTGAACAAAAACAGGACAAAACTTGAACAGTTTATCCACCATTTTGATTTGGATAGACAACATCAGCTTAAACATTGGAAAAATACACTAAAAAATGAAAAACAGACCTTGTTTGAATTTAACAGAATATATTTGGATGACTTTCAAATCCCATACATTTGCTGAATCATTATATTGATTTATTTTTCAAAATTTCAAAGAGATAATTCTGTATTTATATAGTTATTTTTAATTCAATGTTTACAAGGGTTGCTCAATAATTATATGACACAGTTAACCAAATTTTGATCTGAAATTTTTACTGTATAATGTAATTTAGACTATGTGATTAATGAAGAAACACTGGGTAAAGTGCATAGACAAAGAAGAAGACTGTGTTGAAAAAGGTGTGCAAAAGAAATACTTTTTATCAATACAATATCAATATTCATATATTTATGTATATTTTAATTATAGATAAATCAATAACATTTGTTTCAAATAGAGAATTTTTTTAAAGTTCTATAGCTTAGACATCTTGTTAGAACTATATTGTAAATTATATGACATTGTCTTGTCAAATAAATGAAAAATAAAATTAGAAAATTCATATATAATAAATAAAAGTAATAAATAGTAATAATCAAGGAATTAAAAAGATGTTTGTAGCTGCTTATTAATTCAAGGAATTGCAGGATAAAAGACTGATGATAAGAGAGGAAATATTTCTTCTGAAGAACTTGTTAATTGACAACATATCAGACAACACTTTGGCCATGATAATCTGAAACCAGCTGATTGGCAAGTAAATGTACAATCTCTTATTCTGATGAAGTTGATTCATTTTCCCCAAGTACTTCTAAATTAACAGTGTATTGTTAATAATAGCTGCTTTGGATAATTACTCACATCTCAGAAATGACAGTTGCTCTTTAAATAGTTAAACAGTTACAGAAACAATACAGAAGCTCATGTGATGGTGTTGTTCATTGTTGTAAGGGGCCATCCACAACAAATGAACTAATAAAAGCCTTTTCTCTTTTGTTTCTTTTATAAACAGATAATCTTTCTATGATCACTTCCTGCTTTAATATCCCTCAAGGAATGAAGTATGACATGCAAGAGAAAATAAAGAAAATATAATTGCAATGGATTGTAGAAAACATTCAAAATTGATGGTAATTGAGAGAATAAGTGCAATCAATAAGGTTAATAATATTGCTGTATTTCTCAGAAGCCATCTATCAAGTGGATTCATTCACTTAGTTCTGTATAATAGTGAGCCAACCTACACACCATTGTCATAGTATTTTTCACTATCCTCTAACACTAATTTACTCTGATCCAAACTGAACCCATTTTATTATCATAAAGGATAATATAAATCAGTGTGTGGTGTTGACAATAAACCTTTCATCACTTTATGACTAATTCCTGTCAGATCTCCAGTCATCTGGCCATGATTTTTTTTTAATAGGATTCCATGATGATAGATAGAAAAAGTGAACATTCATTCTATAATTACTTGCCTTGTGTATTTCTACTTTATAATGTTTAGCAGCTTGCCTGGCGAGATCAATTATGACTGAAAAATGTGTGATCCTCACTGGGTGCTCTATACTTTCAGCCTTCTACCACATCTAAACTTCATTTAGGAAAGCAGTATATATTGGGCACTTCAAAGTGGTGTAAGGGTTAGCAAGCTTGTCTCGCTATAATAATTATGATTGAAAAGTGAGTTTGATCCCAACTAGGTGATTCCTATTTTCAGCCTTGTAACACATTTAAATTAAATCCTAGTAAATTGCTATAATTTCTTACTTTGGAAATATCAACAAAAATAGGTTCTATATGCATTATTATTTCTGACAGGACTTTCTTCACGTTATATAAAGTTGATACATAAATTCTAAACAGAAGAATGTTCGAATTAAATTACAAAATCTCAAAATTTATTTTTAAAACACTTGTTTGCAAAGAGACAACAAACTGTAGGCTATTCACCTGAAGAATTTGATAATTTAAAAAAAAAAGTATTTGTGTGGCTAGTGTAAGCCTTATCTTTTTTATTGGAAAATCTTTGAACACTCAGAAAATATATTTAAAAATAAAAGTTAAAATTAAGAATATAAAGATGAAGGGATTTGATATGAACTCTATAAGTTTTGCTCTATAAACAAAATATTCAAATTTGATTTGATCAGTACAAATTAAAATCATTTCAAAATGAATTGAACATATTTATTTTAAAGAAAAAATAACATTTTCCTATTATAATTATGCTTGTCACACCCTTCATTTGTTCACACGATCATTACACCTTGCCAATACCTTATAAATGACTATTCTGTTTTGATCCCATTAGAAGAGGGAAAAAGATACTACTCGGTTTCAGTAAGAAAACAAAAATAGGGAAAGATAGAAGTGAAGTGAGAGAGAATCAGATTATGTTGATAAGAACAGATACTACACTTTGATCTTAGCCAAAAGGCTGAGAAGCGATATTGTTTACCAGACCTCCCATGCGGTCTAGATGTGGCACAAGGCCGGTTTAATGTGGGAAAAGGGGGAAGTGGGGATAGGCCTGGGCGTTTCCACCCAGGCCACTGGTCATTAGCTGGTCTTAGCTTGTCCAAGCTGGTCAAAGCTAGTCATAGCTGGTCATTTGCTGGTCATAACTGGTCATAGCTTGTCCGAACTGGCCAGAGCCGGTCAAAACTAGTCATAACTAAAGACCCAGCGGCGATACTACCAGTGCAGGGACGAATCCCTGGAACCGGCCTGTATCAGCGATCGATCCCGGCCTAAAGGCGATCATTCAGCGAGTAATCTGCGAACAGATACTACACTTTGATCTTAGCCTAAAGGCCGTGGATTTACTTGACCTCCCACACGGTCAGGTTGTGACACAAGGTCAGGGTTTAACGTGGGACGGGAGGGGGAGTGGACCCGAGTTTTCACCCGGGCCGCAGTGCTTTGGCTTTAGCTCGTCTTAGCTTGTCCAAGCTGGTCATAGCTTGTCGGAGCTGGTCATAGCTAGTTAGACGTAGCCGTGATACTACCAGCGCAGGGACGAATCCCTGCGACCGGCCTGTATCGATCCCGGCCTAAAGGCGATAATTCAGCGAGTAATCTGCGAACAGATACTACACGGGATTTACTTGACCTCCCACAGGGCCAGGTTGTGATACAAGGTCGGAGTTTAACGTGGGAAGGGAGGGGGAATGGACCCGAGTTTTCACCCGGGTCGCTGTGCTTTGGCTTTAGCTAGTCATAGCTGGTCTTGGCTGGTCTTAGCTTGTCCAAGCTGGTCATACGTAGCCACGATACTACCAGCGCAGGGACGAATCCCTGCCGCCGGCCTGTATCGGAGAACGAATCCCGGCCCCATAGGCGATCATTCAGTGAGTAATCCGCGAACAGATACTACACTTTGATCTTAGCCATGGATTTACTTGACCTCCCACACGGTCAGTTGTGACACAAGGTCGGGGTTTAACGTGGGACGGGAGGGGGAGTGGACCCGAGCTTTCACCCGGGCCTCAGTGCTTTAGCTGGTCTTAGCTAGTCATGGCTGGTCTTAGCTTGTCCAAGCTGGTCAGAGCTGGTCATAGCTAGTCAGACGTAGCCCCGATACTACCAGCGCAGGGACGAATCCCTGCGACCGGCCTGTATCAGTGATCGCTCCCAGCCCAAAGGCGATCATTCAGCGAGTAATCTGCGAACAGATACTACACTTTGATCTTAGCCAAAAGGCTGAGAAGCAGGATCTACTTGACCTCCCACAGGGTCAGGTTGTGACACAAGGTCAGGGTTTAATGTGGGAAGGGAGGGGGAATGGACCCGAGTTTTCACCCGGGCCGCAGTGCTTTGGCTTTAGCTGGTCATAGCTTGTCCAAGCTGGTCTTTAGCTTTGGCTTTAGCTAGTCTAGCTATGATACTACCAGCGCAGGGACGAATCCCTGCGACCGGCCTGTATCAGTGATCGCTCCCAGCCTAAAGGCGATCATTCAGCGAGTAATCTGAGAACAGATACTACACTTTGATCTTAGCCAAAAGGCCGGGGATTTACTTGACCTCCCACACGGTCAGGTTGTGACACAAGGTCGGGGTTTAACGTGGGACGGGAGGGGGAATGGACCCGAGTTTTCACCCGGGCCGCATTGCTTTGGCTTTAGCTGGTCATAGCTTGTCCAAGCTGGTCTTTAGCTTTGGCTTTAGCTAGTCTAGCTATGATACTACCAGCGCAGGGACGAATCCCTGCGACCGGCCTGTATCGGTGACCGCTCCCAGCCCAAAGGCGATCATTCAGCGAGTAATCTGAGAACAGATACTACACTTTGATCTTAGCCAAAAGGCCGGGGATTTACTTGACCTCCCACACGGTCAGGTTGTGACACAAGGTCGGGGTTTTACGTGGGACGGGAGGGGGAATGGACCCGAGTTTTCACCCGGGCCGCAGTGCTTTGGCTTTAGCTGGTCATAGCTTGTCCAAGCTGGTCTTGAGTTTTGGCTTTAGCTAGTCTAGCTATGATACTACCAGCGCAGGGACGAATCCCTGCGACCGGCCTGTATCGGTGATCGCTCCCAGCCTAAAGGCGATCATTCAGCGAGTAATCTGAGAACAGATACTACACTTTGATCTTAGCCAAAAGGCCGGGGATTTACTTGACCTCCCACACGGTCAGGTTGTGACACAAGGTCGGGGTTTTACGTGGGACGGGAGGGGGAATGGACCCGAGTTTTCACCCGGGCCGCAGTGCTTTGGCTTTAGCTGGTCATAGCTTGTCCAAGCTGGTCTTGAGCTTTGGCTTTAGCTAGTCTAGCTATGATACTACCAGCGCAGGGACGAATCCCTGCGACCGGCCTGTATCGGTGATCGCTCCCAGCCTAAAGGCGATCATTCAGCGAGTAATCTGAGAACAGATACTACACTTTGATCTTAGCCAAAAGGCCGGGGATTTCCTTGACCTCCCACACGGTCAGGTTGTGACACAAGGTCGGGGTTTTACGTGGGACGGGAGGGGGAATGGACCCGAGTTTTCACCCGGGCCGCAGTGCTTTGGCTTTAGCTGGTCATAGCTTGTCCAAGCTGGTCTTGAGCTTTGGCTTTAGCTAGTCTAGCTATGATACTACCAGCGCAGGGACGAATCCCTGCGACCGGCCTGTATCGGTGACCGCTCCCAGCCCAAAGGCGATCATTCAGCGAGTAATCTGAGAACAGATACTACACTTTGATCTTAGCCAAAAGGCCGGGGATTTACTTGACCTCCCACACGGTCAGGTTGTGACACAAGGTCGGGGTTTAATGTGGGAAGGGAGGGGGAATGGACCCGAGTCTTCACCCGGGCCGCAGTGCTTTGGCTTTAGCTGGTCATAGCTTGTCCAAGCTGGTCTTGAGCTTTGGCTTTAGCTAGTCTAGCTATGATACTACCAGCGCAGGGACGAATCCCTGCGACCGGCCTGTATCAGTGATCGCTCCCAGCCTAAAGGCGATCATTCAGCGAGTAATCTGAGAACAGATACTACACTTTGATCTTAGCCAAAAGGCCGGGGATTTACTTGACCTCCCACACGGTCAGGTTGTGACACAAGGTCAGGGTTTAATGTGGGAAGGGAGGGGGAATGGACCCGAGTTTTCACCCGGGCCGCAGTGCTTTGGCTTTAGCTGGTCATAGCTTGTCCAAGCTGGTCTTTAGCTTTGGCTTTAGCTAGTCTAGCTATGATACTACCAGCACAGGGACGAATCCCTGCGACCGGCCTGTATCGGTGATCGCTCCCAGCCTAAAGGCGATCATTCAGCGAGTAATCTGCGAACAGATACTACACTTTGATCTTAGCCAAAAGGCCGGGGATTTACTTGACCTCCCACACGGTCAGGTTGTGACACAAGGTCGGGGTTTAACGTGGGACGGGAGGGGGAGTGGACCCGAGTTTTCGCCCGGGCCGCAGTGCTTTGGCTTTAGCTGGTCATAGCTTGTCCAAGCTGGTCTTTAGCTTTGGCTTTAGCTAGTCTAGCTATGATACTACCAGCGCAGGGACGAATCCCTGCGACCGGCCTGTATCGGTGACCGCTCCCAGCCTAAAGGCGATCATTCAGCGAGTAATCTGAGAACAGATACTACACGGGATTTACTTGACCTCCCACACGGTCAGGTTGTGACACAAGGTCGGAGTTTAACGTGGGAAGGGAGGGGGAATGGACCCGAGTTTTCACCCGGGTCGCAGTGCTTTGGCTTTAGCTAGTCATAGCTGGTCTTGGCTGGTCTTAGCTGGTCATAGCTTGTCCAAGCTGGTCAGAGCTGGTCAGAGCTGGTCATAGCTAGTCAGACATAGCCACGATACTACCAGCGCAGGGACGAATCCCTGCCGCCGGCCTGTATCGGAGAAGGAATCCCGGCCCCATAGGCGATCATTCAGAGAGTAATCTGCGAACAGATACTACACTTTGATCTTAGCCAAAAGGCCGTGGATTTACTTGACCTCCCACACGGTCAGGTTGTGACACAAGGTCGGGGTTTAACGTGGGACGGGAGGGGGAGTGGACCCGAGCTTTCACCCGGGCCGCAGTGCTTTAGCTGGTCTTAGCTTGTCCAAGCTGGTCAGAGCTGGTCTTAGCTAGTCATAGCTGGTCATGGCTGGTCTTAGCTTGTCATAGCTAGTCAGACGTAGCCCCGATACCACCAGCGCAGAGACGAATCCCTGCGACCGGCCTGTATCAGTGATCGCTCCCGGCCTAAAGGCGATCACTGATACAGGCCGGTCGCAGGGATTCGTCCCTGCGCTGGTAGTATCGGGGCTACGTCTGACTAGCTATGACAAGCTAAGACCAGCCATGACCAGCTATGACTAGCTAAGACCAGCTCTGACCAGCTTGGACAGGCTAAGACCAGCTAAAGCACTGCGGCCCGGGTGAAAGCTCGGGTCCACTCCCCCTCCCGTCCCACGTTAAACCCCGACCTTGTGTCACAACCTGACCGTGTGGGAGGTCAAGTAAATCCACGGCCTAAAGGCGATCATTCAGCGAGTAATCTGCGAACAGATACTACACTTTGATCTTAGCCAAAAGGCCGGGGATTTACTTGACCTCCCACACGGTCAGGTTGTGACACAAGGTCGGGGTTTAACGTGGGACGGGAGGGGGAATGGACCCGAGTTTTCACCCGGGCCGCAGTGCTTTGGCTTTAGCTGGTCATAGCTTGTCCAAGCTGGTCTTTAGCTTTGGCTTTAGCTAATCTATCTATGATACTACCAGCGCAGGGACGAATCCCTGCGACCGGCCTGTATCGGTGACCGCTCCCAGCCTAAAGGCGATCATTCAGCGAGTAATCTGAGAACAGATACTACACTTTGATCTTAGCCAAAAGGCCGAGAAGCGATGTTCACCACAAAATAAACGTCATTTTTCAAACACACAGTATCAAATGATGGAAACTGAGTAATTACCAAAAACCATAAATAAAATAACATCACCTACTGAATTATTTTAAAGTTATTATTAAGAGAAATAATTATGCTTGCCCCTCCCTTTGTTAGTTCACATGAGTGTTATGTTCTGCCAATGCCTCATAAATAATGGACTATTCCATTTTGATCACGTGAGAAGACAAAAGACATCAAAGACACTACTTGATTTCAGTCAGAAAATGAAAGAAAGGAAAAGTAGAAGTGTTTAACATCTGGTTCAGGGAAATGGAAAAAATTGTCAAGTTCAAATCTTTTCATTTGTACACCATTACTTCTTAAAATAATGACTAGCATTCATATTCATGATTGTTATTGTGATATTTTATTAAAATTTTTAAGCTCAAATATTTACCGATGCAATAGGATAATTTCTACAGATATTGTCGTAGAATTCACCATAAATTTATTCAATCATTAACTGAAGAATTAAGATTCATCAGAAATTTTGAATAGGAAAACTGAAATTTTCACAGGTTAAAACTAGTACACTTTTTAATTTTATACTTGATAAATAAACTGAGAAAAAGATTTTAAACATTAAAAAGATAAAATTTGAAATTTATTTAAATTAGAAAAAGTAAATAAGATAAAAAGTCAATTAAAATGAAAATAACAAAAGTAAATAGTTTAAAATAGATAAAATGAAGCATAATTAAAAACATTGTAGTAATTAAAAATAAAATGTTAAAAATAAAATGAAAAAAACTTAATATGAAGAAAGTAAAAATACTTAAACAAAAATTTAATTAAAACTGAAATTAGAGTAATTACAACTAAAGTGTGAAACTTTACATTTCTTGCTAATAGCAGTCAGAAATGGTTAGCCCTCAGATCAAACTTGACAGGGTCTTATCATCACTGAAAAGTATATAAATAAATGGAAATGACTTTAAGCCATGTAATTAATTTAAGTAAAAACTAATGAAAAAAAAGCTTATAAAATTTGATAAAAATAGTCAAAATCGATAAGTCTGCAAACAGTTGACTTTAGCACAGATAGCAAAGAATTTGCTGCTTATTGATTGCATTTGGCAGCTCAGATTTACTTGGTTTATAGAATCAAATCTGACTGCTTAACTAACCTGATGGTTTTCAATACATGGAATGGAAAAGAATAATATTTCCCTATCCCTTAACCAGACAAAAATTAGAACCCATTTCAAAATGCTTGCAGACATGAAAAAAATTAGATGCACAAATTTGAAAGGAAAAAATCTGCTTTGGATAGAAAGCAAATACTTGAAGGACACAATTACAGTGAGAAGTGGTACACAAAATCTAATAACAAATTAAGTTATTAGCACTAGTGTCTCTCAAATATTTGGCTGTGACCATGATTACAGAATATTTTGGGCCCAGTGACTCTCAGAGCAGAAAAAACTAATTTCAGTGTTTCTTTATTTAGTTTTATCTAATAAATTTCATGTAATTTTACTTTAATAATCCATAAATATGTATTATGTTGATCTGTCCTTGGTATTTTCTGTATCATCTCATGTGAGAAATGAGGATGTTTTATGGAAAATGAAAAGGACATTTTTGCTTGTGATCAGAAAGAGACTGTTGAAATTTAAAAGGACAAATAATGTGGCAAGAAAGCTTTGAGAATCTGACACTCATAGGGGACAGAGAAGACAAAATGGAGAGAGGGAAAGAGTCAGCAACCTACCTAAAGGGTTTGTGTAAATATGGATGAACAGGGAGGGATAGTAAGGAGTCAAACACTATTTAGGGTTACAAAGGATAGGAAGACATGGAGTGATATGATCACCCACATCCTGAAGAGACATGGCATATAAAAGAAGAAGATTATATTGAGCAAAGTAAGTAAAAGTTACATCTTCCTACAAATATCTTATATGCATATCAGAAGGCATCATTTTGGTCATACAAAAACCGCAATACCAAGAGTGAGTAAGAAACATCAGGTTCAACATTGTATAAATACGAAGGGGGCATGAACAAATTAGAATACGTCAGGAATTGTCGTACATCTACCAATGTTTTATTATTCTCAACTATTTTCCTGTTCCAGAGTCTTGGCATCAATTTATATTCCAAAATTGTAGTATAAATATAGTCAGTTGAAACAGATGTTTGTAGCATGGAATATTGCTGTCACATCTGGTCAAGTTCTTCAGTTTTGTACCTAGAGATTCTTGACAAAATCTGAAGAAGGATTGTCAATCAGTCCTGACCTGGAATCTCAGCTTCAGTCATTTTCCCAACCGTATAACATAGCGTCCCTTACAATGTTACAGGGCTGGAAAAGTGACTGAATATATTTATATTACAATTTTGGGTGACCACTTAGGAATACCAGGTACTATAAGCTTGGATGTGTGGGTGGTGTAGTGGATAATGGCATGGAATTATTACTCAGAGAGTCAAGTTCCAATTCTCATTGGGTTTCTTATATTCCTTTATGCACAAATAAAGGTATGAATCCACCTCTTTCCCCCCATCGCTTGTATCACTAAACCATTATTACCTCAAAAAACAAAGAAAATTCTTAGGATCTAAAAATATTTTCTGGCTTTAAATAAACTGCAAAGGGTTGATACGCCATAGAAAACAAATCAATGAATCAATCATGTATTTCTTACTAGTGAAACTGGTTCCCCTGGCTTCCTGCTTTCCCTGTTAACTATGACCTTCAAAAATTTAAATACAATGTCAATCATCATTTTCTGTCTTCTTGAATCCCGTTCTTTTATTGTCCTCTTTGTTTCCCTTGTTTCTAAATGGCTTTTATTGCCTTGCTTCAGGTGTAACAATTTAAAAAAATGATAGAATAGGAATTGGTTAATCAGAAAAGTGTCATCTGTCATAAGGACAATGTCAGACCTCATGTTTCTTTACAGATTAGCAGAAATTGGTTCATCTTGGTTAGGATATCTAACTACACCTGCCATATGCAATATGATCTTGTACATTTGAATTATCACTTATTTTGATCTTTACAAAAATTCTCTTATTATGAAGAATTTTTTCTTCTCTGGAAGCCTGTAGAAACATTTAAACCAATTCAGTATCCAGAAAGATGCTAAGATTTGGAAGGAGAATAACATGATGGTGCCTCAAAGATTGCAAAAAGTAGTAGATAAAAAATGGCATGTATGTGGTTGACTAAATATATGAACAGATATCTAAATATTGTCTTTGAAATTCTTTTAAAAAATGCTACAAACTTTTCTTACCATATCTCGTGTCTCTTTGCACACACAGTATAAATCCTGAAGCTGTCTTAAAGAAAGTGAAGAATAGTGGCACAAAATGGTGCATATTTGGTTGAATAAATCTATGTACAAATATGTAAATATTGTCTTTGAAATTCACTTAAAAAATGCTATGAACTTTTTCTGACTGAGTATTTTTACTATTTTTTTAGTTTTAAAATTTTTATTTTTTTTTTATTTTTCTAAATCATTCCACAATTTTCAAGAGCAT
This sequence comes from Acanthosepion esculentum, assembly GCA_964036315.1. NCBI lineage: Eukaryota > Metazoa > Mollusca > Cephalopoda > Sepiida > Sepiidae > Acanthosepion > Acanthosepion esculentum. Next base: position 22,941,112 of record OZ038515.1, on the reverse strand, counting down.
CCTTTCCACCCACATTTGAGTCATAACCCCTGAACTAACATAGGTAAATATTTGGTGTTGTGTTGGATACCAAATATTTTTAGACAATATCCACACATGTAGGCATTAAGAACTGTTTATTTTCTTATATTCAATTTTTTCATCATTAGAATTTAAATGTTCATACTTACTATACATCACACCCCTTCAGAATATAGGTAATCATGGCTCTCTACAGCTTTCCCTTTTTAGTTTCTTTCAGCATTATTTCCCTCTCTACAATGTTTCTTTGTCATTGTGCAACTTATCCTATCATCTATTTGCTCATCTTGTCAAGTAGCTTACCCCATTCTCTTTCTTTCAATGTACCTTGTGAGTGTTAAATTCTCAAAGCCTTCCTTCTTTATTATGTATTCCAAAAAGTTCTACCACTACTTCCTGTTATAAATAGTTCCTTTGTAGTTCCCATTCTCCTTAAAATTTATTTCTTTAACCTAGACTTTGTCAATATTGGTAAGTAAAATTACATCATGATCATTTTTTTCTTCATTTGTATTATAACTCCCTATTAAAGGTATTGTTATAACACACACTCACACTTGGTATAATGTAATTTATTAAAGTATTCTCTATATGTAATGCTTAGGCTATTGCCATAACGCACAAGGCTGATTTTTATGTGGGGCGATTCCGAGCACATAGGCTGGTTAAAAATTCCCCTTAGACCCTGCATACACAATTTCCCTGTAAAACCCACATACATGGGGTTGGGTTTGTCTAACTCCTCATACAAGACCCTGCCCATAGACATGGGCTCATTCGGGTTCATCTCTGTTCACAAGCAGCAAACTGCCTGACAAACCTCATACCATGAGACTCTTCACAGTATTTAGTTAATTTCATAGAGTCACTGGAGGTGTACTCTTTATTCCAAAACAATTTGTGATAAAATGTGTTACAATATTAAAATGTGTTGATTTATATAAATATGCATTGCATATTTTATGCTTAAATGATGCTTTTTTATGCTGAGTAGGTATTGATTTTAATTTAATGATTTGAATTAAATGGGATAAAGTGAAAATATTTTTTATATTGTTGAAACATTTCTTCATTTATATTATTAAAAGATTTTTCAAATAATTAAGAAAAAAATATTCTGTTATTTCCCCATGTTTACTTTATGAAAAAAAATTAAATAAAAATAATGTTTTCTTTAATCAGTGGAGGTAAAAATTTACACTATGACAGATTTTACAAGAAAAGCTGCTTTTGCAAAAAAATAATATTAATCAATTAGTGGTTGTAAAACTTTCTAGATATAATTCTGTTTATATTAATATATCATGTAAAGTTTATTATCTATCCTTATTCAAAAAGATTAGTCATAATTTGTTTGGAGATGTCATGTTTTATTAGACAAAGTGCAGCATAATTATATAGAAACATATTTGATTAATATAATATTTCATATATTTGGAGAAATTATTATCTTTTTGATTTTACATGTTAATGTAATGTCTCCTTGACATTCTATAAGATATTACGTTTAAGTTGTCTAGATTTCTTCACTGAAGCAGTTGTTATACATTTTTAATAAATTTTTCTTTCAACTTATTTCTGTTGTTTAATTGCAATGCTCAAATTGTTTTCATATTCTATGGCCATTAGGGAACAATTAATAACGATAATGGTTAATCTAAAAAATTCAGTTTTGTAAAGAATCTTACTGTTTAATTTATCTAATCTACTTTTTTATGGGTCTCTTTATTATTATCATTATAATAATGATATTAATAATAAAATAATACTTGAATTTATATCAAATACACACAAAATGGACATACTAAAATGTTGAAAAGTTTTTGGTCTGCACCAATATTAAAATAGAAAATTATTTCAATATTATATTATTAAGAAGCAATACTTTCAATTAGATTAGATTCTAATCATCTTTTATTCAAAACAGGGTGAGCTTTTCTGGCAAAAAATAAAATATGAAGAGAGAACAGGAAGTTCAAGACAAGGGTCACACACCAGGTACTTCCAGCAAGTGGTACAACTTGAAATCACTAGGGGTACTTATACACTACCCAAAATCTGACCAAATGTGCAAATATTGGATTAAAAAAAATCCCTCTTGGTTGAACTTAGGATTTTTCATCTCCACCACACACACACACATATATATATATATATATATATATATATATATATATATATATATATATATATATATATATGCAAGAGAGTGAAGGAAAGGGAGAAAGAGAGACACACACAGTGGATCAAAAGTAGGTATGCTGAGAAATACAGATTTATATTTTATTATTTTGCAAGAGTAAAATAACAGGACAGATTGGGTCCTATAGCCTTGGATGGCAACCAGTCTAGAAGTAAAACTGAATTAAAACCAGCCTGAAGAGGGATGGACACCTTCAAGTTAGCTTATCCAGGAGACACCACTGGTGCAATAGCTGCAGTGCATGTTGGTGCCCCTATGACCCTAATGGGTTATGAGACTCATGATCATGATCTTGATTTTGAATTGCGTTTTTTATGAGTTTTTCTTCCAGATAATTGTGACTGGGAATTTTAAGGTTTGGGACTGATATGAAAAATTTGATTATTGATAACATATATTTTTAGTGGAACACCAGAACAGACCTCTTGAACTGGGAGAGTCCTAATTAGAAGATGGTCCTGATCATCAGGTTGTTCTGATTGAAGAGAGGCAAGATGATTGCATCATTTGAAAAGTTCCTTGGTTCAATGAAACAAATTTTAAACTTTTCAGGCATTGTCAATAGGTTCAATTTTGTTTATTACATGACAGAAAACTCTCATGTAACAATTGAAGAACCATTGAAATAAAGAACCATTGAGAAATAAAGCTGGGGTTAAAGTTCAGGAAGGCTTTTCATACAAAGAGGTCATTGGACGTTTTAATACAACTTTTACTCAAGAAGAGTATTCTAAAAAGAGGCTGAAAGACACTTTTATATCATAATTACAACTTAAGCCCACCAATGAAGATTTCTTTTCTTGGAGGGGAGGGCACAAGATTGGCTTGTCCTTACTATGCAGTGCATTGCACGTGTTTCCTTACAAAAAAAATTATCCCATAGACTGATGGGTTAATTGACAAGAACCAGTTGATTGCCCACTACAATAACCAGCTCTCACTCCAAAAGATAAATTTTGGGGGGCAGAGGTATATCTACATAACGTGGTGCACATGGCAAGTCACTAGAATTATGTCACTGTTTAAAGATCTGATAGACTATCAAAGTGGAAAGTAGACCTACTAGTTAAAAAAAAAATACAAGTCAAAGCAATTAATATATATATATATATATATATATATATATAACAGTAGATCATCTTTGAAGTAGATCACCTTGGACTATAAAAGGAGCCACTTTTTAACTGGCCTTTATATTTTTAATTGAGAAAAAAAAAATAAAAAAAAGATTTAATACCAGTAGAAAAAGAATCTTTATACACATTATGAAACCACAAAATTATCTTTTAGCATTTCAGTATCAATAGAATATTTTTGATACAATATTTTTAACTATCATTTAGATTTTTTCATTAAGAAATTATGAAAGTATAATGATATTGCAAGAAGATATAAATTATTGCACTTGCACTGCAAGAAGACAATTGGAAGCCAGCAACTTTCATTTTTTTAAAATTTAATTCTTACAAGTAAGCAATCCTTACTGTAACTTAATAAGGCAATTGGAAGCATCTTAACTTTGTAATTATCTGCATGATTTTTCCTATTAAAACAATTGCATATCTACTATTTGCCTCAATTTGTATGCAGGCATGTGAGTTATATATATATATATATATGATGGACTCTCCTGTCGAACTCGACGTATGAGGGTCAGGCAGATCAGTTCCCAGAAACTGAAAGCCCAACACCGACACATGAGATTTGGGTATACTGGTGAAGGCTTTGTGCAGGGCCATCCACACTTTTTGGAGGGACGAATACAGGGACCTGGTGCAGCGAATGCCACAAGGTCCCCAAACGACTCTCCGCAGGTTTTGAATTCAGAGTTGTCCTTCTCCTAGACCAGTTGCCATCCAAGGCTATAGATCCCAGTCTGTCCTGCTATTTACCCATAGTTGGAGGGAGAAGAAGATGATTCACACCTTTCCCAAGGGTGTTAGCAAGGAAGTGAATGTAATGGATTCGACTGGAATTCGAACTCGGCTCTCCGATTCCTCAATCCAAGCCGTTATCCATTACTCCACCATGCCTCCGTTATATATATATATATATATATATATATATATATATATATATATATATATATATATATATATATATATATATATATATATATATATATGGCTTTGCAAATGACAGAATGCATTCCTTTAAAGGGACCTTTTTTGTTCAACACTACTTCATAATGATTTGTTGCAGAAACAATAATCAAAACAGTGAAACTGTAAAGGGTAAACACAGGAGTAAACAAGGAGCCACTTTCTAAAGAAGTGTTGGATGAAAAAAAGAATGTGTTCCATCATTTTCAAAGCCATAAATAAATTCTGTGGTACAAAATTTTTGTTTAAATATATTCCTGGTTGGTGTAACACCAAAATTGTCCAAATCATCTTATAGCATAAGTGTCCATGCCAAAAAAGGTTCAGTATCTAAAAAACCATTAAACTAATAGAGTTTTTTTTTTACAGCTTTTCAGCTAAGATGTTTAGCTATCTTGACACCATTTGTCAAAAGAATCACTGAAAAATCCTTTGAGTTATTCAGCTAGAAAGAGAACAGGATAAAATCATTTTGTGTCAGCCCCACCGTCTTCCCAACTGAGGAATGGTGAGGGGAATAAGATCATTCAGGCAGTCAGTAATGGTGCCAACATTCATTCTCTGGCTGCCATCTTCAAAGTCCATTCAAGAACCATCAAGAGAACGGTGAATAAGTTTAAAAAAGAGAGAAAAGAGGGAAACTGAACCAGGAGGTAACAACAGCAAGAGGGATCATCATTTCAACTTAGGGCTAACAAAATAAATTAGAAAAGATCCAACTCAACCCATAAGATGTTTGGCATGTGAGAGAGGAATTTCAGCTATGACAGGCCAAAGAACAGTGAAAAAAGACTTGAAAATGAAATCGTGCATGAAACCTGTGAGGCAACTTATTACTCCAAGACAGAAAGTTAGAAGGTTAAAGAGATTGAAGATCATCTTCAGTTAGTTAGAAAATGGTTCTGGAACAATATATACATTCTTGAACTTTATTTCAATCCTTCATGAACTTCTGATCCTTAGCTATGATTAATTAATGATGAACATGTCATTTTGGTTTATGATCAATTTCATCATGATTGTTCTATTGGAGAGTAATTATACATTTTTGTTGCTCAAAGTACAGTCCAATAGTGTTATAAAAACCTCAGAGAATTCCAGGAAGATATCTTTAAACATTTCTAAGATAAGTTCAAAGCTTTATCTAACAAATGAATAATTTTGCTGTTACACCTGGTGTGTATATGTGTATATATATATATATATATATATATAGCATGAAGTTACATACACAACACAATCTTCAGGCATTGAGTATAGACAGTTTATACTCAGCTCTTGAAGATTGTGTTGTGCATGAAACTAAGTCATGCTACTGGTGAGGCATATGTATATTTATTATTATATACTTAATAGCTCTGTTATATTACATTGAGCACTATTTTATTAACACTACCACTATATGTGCAATTATATATATATATATATATATATATATATATATATATATATATATATATATATATACACACAAAGAGTTATAATTTAAATAAATCAAACTTTTTATTTCCATGGATTTAAAAGTCAACTGTGAAAAATTCTACTCATCAAAGTTCGTTGATTCAAAGTTAATTAAAACACTTGTTAGATTCTAATTAATTTCTTGTTTTAAATGCAACACTAATGTTATGTTATCATTATCAATGGTACATTAAACTTTGCCCAAAATAAGAAGACTAGTTTTTAGTGTAATATATGAAAGAGTTGCTTGTTTTTCTAGATTCATCTTGATTTATACTCAAAGAGGAAGTCAAGTTGATATATTAGTGGTGAAGAGTGTTGGAGAGGAGATGATATATAAATAACCTTACCTTATAGAGAGAGTTTCAATTTTCACCATAGAGATAAAATTTTAAAAGTTAGTTTCCAATGACTTGTTCTCTACCACTCCTGTACAAAAGTGTGTGGGTGTGTGTGTGCATGACTGAGTGTATGAGGGGTGCTGAGAAATTCTTGATCCAACTCAATTCCCAAAATGAATAAATATCAAATTTTTAAAAATCCTTTGTTAATCAGGCTCAGAACTTTTCAACATATCTGTGCTGATGAAAGACATTCATTAATATTTATATTATTTAAATCAACTTTTGCCAGGCGAGAAATTTCATATTATAAATCTTGGTTTTATAAAATTAACAGAATTGGTGTAAATTCTACAATTCTTCAATTGAATACAAGATAATTTATAAATTTCAAGAATTTGATAAAACAATATTCCCCAGGAATAATATTTTCTGTCCTATCATTCCAGATTGAAAATTATTATATGTAATATGGAGATAAAGGGAGTTACTGATGAGACATAGAATAACACTGACAGTCATCATAGAAGGAATTGAAGAGGGTCTATCCAGACTGATGATATATAAGTTATTAAAATTTTATATATTTATAGGAGAACAGTGCTCAATATTGGAGATAAAGTGTTTATAGATATAGACAGTGGGGATGTATGGTGACTGTCAGTTTCACACTTTGATGCAATCTCCACACACACAATATATCTCTTGCTCTCTTATATGCACAATTAAAGTTTTTTTCAATCTAACAAATCTAATATTATTTCTTACTACTATTTTATAATTCTGCTTGTCCCTCCCTTAGCACGACCATTATGTCCTGCCAATAACTCATAAATAATAAGCTATTAAAGACAGAGACAACTTGATTTCAGTGAGAAAATGACAGAAAGAAAGAAAAGTAGAAGTGTTTAATGTTTGTTTCAGTGAAATGGAAAAAGCTGTCAATTTAAAACCTTTTTCCCCTTACTAAATAATGAACAGCATTCATATTTATGATTGTTGTTGCAATATATTGCTAAAGTTGTTAAGCTCAAATTTAACAACAGGATGAAGGAATTTCATTGATATTTTATAGCCATAGCTTAATCATTAACTTAAGATTTAAATTAAAAATTCAAATAGGAAAATGAAATTTTGAAGGGTATTTATAGTAAAGTTTATTTTTTCTACAAATAATGTTTATATTAATAAGAAATTACATTGGATTTATTATTTACTTAAATTCCTTTATTTACATTTAAGTTACAAAAATATAAATTAGCAGAAATGGACATTGAAAAATTTTATGCACATTTCTTAAGAGATGGAATTGAGCCCTGCTTTGATGTAAAGACCTCTGTGACCAAACAGTTAGATCATGCTTGGCTAAAAGGTGGTTGGCTGCATAAAAGGAATGCATGTTAGATAAATGCTGAGAGGATCATTTTCTTTAGTCAGATTTTTGATGATCTAGGATCAGTAGACCTTAATTTCACTTCATAAGAAAAACAGATTTCTACTGAAACATGAATAACTACTCAAAATTATTTTGAGTAGTTTATAGCAATATATATATATATATATATATATATATATATATATATATATATATATATATATATATGTGAAAAAACAAAAGAAAAATTTTCCTTTACCAACACATTTCATCCCTTTATGAACTTTATAAGGGTTAATGATAAAGTTCCTCAAAGAATGAAATGCGTTGGTAAAAAAAAGTTTACCTTTTGTCTTTTACTCATATTGCCTTTACAGATATAGTTTTATTTATATTTGAATTTCTACCTTATATGAGACAATTCAGAAAAACTTTTATGTTAATATATTTTGCTGACCATCAGAATCATCCATGAAGCATGTGAACATAAATGTTTTTTCAAATTGTTTCATGCTGATACCTCCTGATGAGTGGACAGAATTATTACTAAATGTTTGTCTATGAAACTCCAGTGACAAGGTGCTGAATATGACATCAATCAGCTAAGTGATACATTTCATTTGTATTAATCCTATGTATATATATATATATATATATATATATATAATATATATACACGTGTGTGTGTGTGGTTTCTTTTATGTTATCTTTATGCAAAATATCACAATAAAATCTTTCTTGTACAAAATATCACAATAAAATCTTTCTTTGAAAATCACATGCCTTTGTAGCTTACTTATCACTTTATTACTTATATGCTTACATACTTATACTTTTATATTATATGCTTTTTTAAAGAACAGTTTACAAAAATGATGCTATTTGATTTGGCAAAAATCAATTGAAATACTGTTTATGCTTTATATTTTGGAAATGACAACGAGGCTGAGCCGTGGATTATAAAGATTATGGAAATGATGCAGTAGGTGCAAGCATATATTGAGAATAGTAAGTGAAACTTAAAAAAATGATAGTATATTTTAGGATAAAATACAGTCTGGAAAACCTCAGAACTTAAAAACTGATGGATTAGAAGAATATTTAAAGAAAGTCGCAATATAAATGAAATATACACTTGCAGAAAATTAGTAGCAAATAAGTCAACTGTAATATGGTGCTCCACTTAGAAGAATTTAAGAACTCAGAAAATAGGATTCACATGGAATTGCAGAAAGAAACACCAATCATCATTTAAGCATTTGTCTTTAACTTCAACAAAACATAAATTATATTTGTTTTATTAAATAAAACAGACTGTTAAGCTTTTTAGTGAGCTTTTGCTGGTGTTGAATATTTAATAAGACATATTTAAACAAAGGCAGTCTGCCTAAAAATATTGTTTCAAAAATAATTTCTGAACCAAATTCATTGCCAGTGAAAGATCGTTTTATTATATGAATCCACAATGAATAAGACTGTAGCTAAGTGCAAGATGGCCTTCAATATATCACTCTAAATGGAATATATTTGGAAGAGTAGTCTGTGTTTGTTGGAATTCAAAATGAATTCTTTATTATGAATTATGTCAAACCATGCAAACTGAAACTGGACAATATTACAGTGAGCAATTCGTTGTAGATTACAAAACTTAATTATCTGCCCTTTATTTGGCTATAATTTATAAAATGTCATTTGTAATATGGTAACTGATGTGAATTTTAAAAAATATTTTAAACATTATAATTTTTAAAACATTTTAATAGAAGTAGATAGGTTTGCCTATAAACTGGTTCACACTCCTCGCTGGTCTTTTGGACAGGAGTGGGGGTTTATATCTTGATCCCTGTTTAAGATTGGGCTTCCAGTTCCTTCTCCAAGTAGCCCCTTGTGTCTTTGTGGTAATTTTGCTTTGGTTGGGGTGAATTAATTAAAAAAACAAAAATATGAATTATTATTGAAGTAAAGACCAATTTGTGAACAAATTCTAAAAACTAAGAATATTTATTAGAAACTTTAACTATATTCAGTTTTATTTTCAATTAAATGAAGTAGAGAAATAAAAAACAGCTTTCTGTTTTTGTATCAGTTCAATGAAATAATCTTTGACCCAGACGAGCCACTTATCTGATGCTTAAGATATTCTTGTATACAATCCTCTCGTCTTGTATGCTATCAAATTCTAAAATAATGCCTTTCAATGAACATCCATCTAAAGTATTAGAAACAAGAAAAAAAAAAGAAAAAAACAGAAGCAAAATACAAATAAAAATTGAATTACACATTTTCAGTACATGCTTACCAAAGAAAAATATTTTAAGAAATAATTTAATTTTACAAAAATGTCATGTTTGTCTTCAGGGTGTGTGTGTGTGTGGGAAAGGAAAAACAATATATAATGAGAAATCTTAATAGATTTTTTCTTTCTTATTTATAACTAAGTCTGTTATTGTTTCTATGGTTAAGGTACAAAACAACCAGTCAAAGTTATTTGTCAGAGAAGAATTATTACAATTTTATGTGGGTGTTAAAATGAATTATTTGAGTTAAAAGTAAAAAGACTGCTAAATATATTATTGAAAAGTTTTTATTAAATATTATGTATATTTAATAGATATTTTATTGGATATTTTTCATTATATATTCTGTTGGTTAGATTTTATTAGAAATTTTATCATGTATATTTTGTAGATTAGGAGATAGCCATTGATATTTACTAATCTCAGCAAAATATGACACAGTGATAGAAAGGCCTTACTTTATTTTTAATTAAAGTATTGTATGACCTGTTTTAGAAAGAAACTGATTTATATATTATATATCAGTCTTATTTTCATGAAATTAAAAGTATGATCCCAGGTCAGGCTCTTCCCCAAGCTTCCTCAATTCCTCCCCTATTATTTTGAATTGTTAATTTTTTCCATCTTGATACTTATAATCTCATACACAGGACTTAAATTCATTCTTTTTAAGGATTTGTCACAACAAACTACTTTTTAATTTTCATACAAGTTGCATTTCTTTTATGAATTTTCTACCATTTGTGTTTGTCACACATGTAAAAATCTTTAATTGAATGTTTTCTTCTTAAATTTCTTTTAAGTAAATTTAAAGTTCATGACTTTCCACATTTGGCAACAAGTATTAAAAGCAGATTTAAATGATCAATTTTTTGAACACCAAAACATTCATTTTGCCTTCACTCTTTTTTTTTTTTTTAACTATATCCTTGTTCACACACAAACACACACACGGTGCCCGGAAAATTTGTTAATGGAAGATTCAGCAACTAGTTTAGAGTTGATTGAAAATTGATTTTAGGGTCGTTCTGGAGTGGGAATTTATGGGCTAAGCCCCCTCCCCTATATCATATATAGAAATGAGACTATATAGTTTTTGCTTCTTTAAAAAGAAATAACTCTCTAAAACTTAATTTATTTACTATTTTTTTTATTAAAAAATTATTGGTATTGTTGCAGTGGGGTTTTATCTGGACAGGAACACATTATTTTTTTAGTTAATACTTATTTAAACGTACGGGGGTGAGGGCTAGCCCCCTCCAGAAAGTACAGCCCTGGTAGTGTTGTAGTGGAGTTTTATCTAGACTCTCATAGTTGATAATGTTGGGATTGCTATGAGTTTGAATTTGTTATCAGAAGATTTTAATATTAAGATGGTTAGTTTACGGGCATGTTCAGCATATTAATCCACAACAATATAGAATATAGGCATTCAAAACGAATCAATCACAAGGCAATTGAATAAGAAACAAGGGTAATTTAGGTTTCAATAAAAACAACAGACATTTATGTACAATTAAATAATTAGAAAATTTGTGGTTTGATAATGCAAGAATTGACCATGTATAAATTGGGTGTCATTGATTTACAGTTCAAAATTGTTCATGTGTTAAAGAACTGGTCAAATAGAGTAAAATGGAAAATATTTACTTATACAGAAATTTGTGTAGTTTGTGTGCGTGATTAAAGTAGAGTATAAATGTCTTAATTTTCTAGAGTTGTTTACCTTGGATTGTTCTATGTTTATCTTTTGTTAAATACAATTTCTATTTTAGTAGTGTGTAAGAACACTTTTCTTACAAAGTTGTAAGTGGATTTTGAGAGAATAATGTTGGTGTTTGAGTCAGCAGTTGATGCGCGAAAAGTTTCTTAAGTCAAAATAGTGACACGCGTGTATTTGAGTGGCATCTCTCTGAAGCTAAGTGACTAACTGGTGAATTGGGTCGAAATGGTCCTTTTTATTTGTTTTGGGAATCCAAAGTAGTCTCCAGGGAACTTGGCGCGAAAGTAGGTTTTCGACAATTGTTACACATTTGCTGTCGTCTCGACCAATAAAAAGTCGAGATTTTCAATGTGAGGTGTTGATTGGTTAAAACTGATTTTGATGGAAGAGTGTATTTTATCACGGCGGTGAGTAGAAAATATGGACGATTCTAGCAATACCCCTGCAGTCAGTTTAATGGTTAACGTAGTATGGACATTAATATGTGTAAAATGTTGTATATTTCGCAGGCCAATGAACGCGCCTGCCGGACCTGGTCCGTGTAGGTGGGTTAATTTGCGGTTCAGGTATTGAGGGTGGATGTTTGTGTGAAGGTTCTGAAACAGGTGTTTGTTAAGTGGTCAAAGGTCTGTCGTTGTTATTGATGTAAGCTGGTTTCAATCGGTCAATACTGACCGTAGTGTGTTTTCCGGCGAGATCTATTACAAAGTATTTCGACGCTCGAGAAATAACTTGGTGTGGTCCTGTGTAATTAGAAGTTAGCGGTTTACGGAGCATATCTCTGCGGAGAAAAACGAAATTGGCTTTATGTAGATCAGCTGGAACATAATATGGCTTATGATAAGCTCTGGTCGGCGTATAAATCGTTTCAGACATTTTTCGCCGAAGGTCACTGGCAAACTGGCTAGTAGGTAGCTTGTCCGATACAGGGCCGAAAATCTGTCCTGGCAAGGTTAGGGGAGTCCCAAAAACCAATTCAGCGCTGGTACAGCCCAAGTCCTGCTTGACAATATTTCTTAAAGCCAGCATAATCAGGGGAAGTTTATCAACCCAAGTTTGGCCGTTGGTTGAAGCAGTTATATCATATTTAAGCTGTCGATGGAATCTTTCTACGATGCCGTTGGAACAAGGGTGATTAGCTGTAGCGGAAATGTGTTTAATTCCTAGCAGATTAGTGAATTCATTAAAAAGAGCCGATTGAAACTGTGGACCTCTATCAGTAGTGATTACCGAAGGGCATCCAAAATTTGTAATCCAATGGTTGAAAATAGCATTAGCCACTGATTCAGCTGTAGCTGATTCCAGGGGAATAGCAACTGGCCATCACATAAAGCGGTCAATTATTGTTAAAATGTATTCAAATCCATTCACACGTTCAAGTGGACCCACTAAATCCGCATGCAAATGGGTAAAACGTCCGTCTGGGTTGGCAGATGTTGATGTAGGTGCTCTTGTGTGTCTGCCAACTTTGGTGGCTTGGCAACGTAGACACGTGCGGGGCCACTGTTTAATGTCAGCTGCCATACCAGGCCAGATAAATCTGTCTGATATGGTCAGCAACGTCGCCTTGCCTCCAGGATGTGTTTATGAGTGGAAATGATCGAAAATCAGACGGCGCATAGTTGGTGGTATGTATGGACGCGGGTTACCCATGCTGGTGTCACAATAAACTGACCTGCTCGTAAACAGAAGCGGTCGTTTCTCGATCTTTAAGGAAGTATCTGATTGGATAGCTTGTAGGGTTTGCTCGTCTGCTAGCCTATTGTATTCTAAATTGCGCTGAGCGTTGTTCGAGATAGTGTGTCGGCCACAGTGTTGCTAGTTCCACTAATGTAGCGAATGTCAGATGAGAATTGCGATATATAGTCCATGTAACGGATATCGCGCGGATTGTGTTTATGAGACTTCGTGTGTAGGGCGTACGTTAGTGGTTTATGGTCAGTAAAGATGGAAAAGTCACGTCCTTCCAAAATATGCCGGTAATGTTTGATGGCCAAATAAATTGCCAACAGTTCACGAGAGAAGGTACTATATTTCCTCTGGGCCGTATTAAGCTTAATGGAGAAAAATGACAACGGTTTTTCCACATCGTTGACGACTTTGTGAAGCACTGCACCGACTGTATTCGATGACGCATCAGTGGTTAATGTCAGCTTTGCGTCTGGCGAAGATGTGACATACGAAAGTTTGGTACAGTCCTGTAACGCTTGCTTAGCTCGATGAAAGGAATCTAGCTCATCCACAGATAATGTAATTTTCGGGTTCTTCCGCTTGTGCTTGGATAGGAGATTTGTCAGTGGGAGAAGTATAATAGCACAGTTATGTATAAATTGACGATAATAGTTAACCATGCCTAAAAATCGTCGTAGTTGTAAGGTTGATGGTGGTGGGAAGTCATTAATAGCCTTGACCTTCTCGTCCAGAGGAGTTGACCCATTCTTATCTTATGACGTGTTAAAAAGTCAATTTGGGAACAGCGAATAAGCACTTATCGACGTTCAATTTCAGTCCTTAATGTTGTAATCGCTTAAATACTGATTGGAGATGGTCACGATGTTCCTCGGGAGTTTTGCTTGCTATTAGTATGTCATCAATGTACGCATAAGCATAAGGTAATCCGCGGAGGACTTCATCTATAAGACGCTGGAAAGATTGCGCTACATTACGGTGTCCGAAAGGCATTCGGGTAAATTCGTATAAACCGAATGGCGTCGTTATCGCTGTCTTATGAATATCGGACGGTTCAATAGGTATCTGATAAAAGTCTTTTCTCAGGTCTAGCTTAGTGAAGCCTTCCAGAGACAAAGCAAAGTCCTTAATATGGGGGATTGGATATTTGTCCGGCACGGTCTGAGCGTTTAGGAGTCTGTAGTCTCCACATGGTTGCTAACTATCAGCTTCGTTCTTAGAGACCATATGTAGCGTCGTAGCATAAGGACGAGAAGATGGTCTTATTATGCCCAGCTTGAGCATATTCTCGAACTCTTCCTTAGCAACCCGCAACTTAGTTGGGTGTAAACGACGCGGTGACGCGTGGACTGGGGGTCCGGTTGTCTTGATTGCGTGTGTTGTATTGTGTTTTATAGGTTCCGCATGTGTGAAAGGTGATAAGAGAGACTTGTACTACTTAAGCAAGTCTTCGCAACCGTTTGCACTAGGTATAAGCGCAGTTAGTCCAACTGTGGAAAGTCTGGATAATACTCCGCGTCGTCGTATATCCGTGCGCATATCAGTAAGTGTACGAGACGATAATTCGACGGACAAGTCGAAGTGTGCAAGGAAATCTGCCCCTAAAATGGGTGTCTCGACATCGGCTATCGTGAAGGTCCAAGTGAATTCTCTTCGTAGGCCGATGCTTAGAGACATAACACGCTCGCCATACGTGTTAATAGACGTACCGTTTGCAGCCGGTAATTTCAGTCGAGCTTGTTTAGGTATTATTGATAACTTGTTACAATAGCTCAGCGGTATAGCGCTGATCTGAGCGCCTGTGTCGACTAGAAATTTTAACTTGCTGTTGCTGTCAAATACGTAAAATAGGCGATTTCCATCCAACGCCTTCAATGGGTGCCAGGCTGGTCGTATCCCGCGTTTTTGATAAGCACATGGTGACTGACATTTCCTAGCGCGGGCGCCAAACACTTCATGATACCAGCAATAACCTCTCTGGCGGTGACGAGTTTGTCTCGACATTGATCGTCGTCTACTAGTGTTGTGTCGGTTAGTTGAATTACTGCAACTTCTTCCGGAAATACTTTGAATTTTGTCGAGGCGTAAAGAAAGCTTCTTTAGCTCTGTCGTCAAAAAATGGAGTTGCTGGTTAACATTCGGAGTCGGGTCATCTGATGGCATGACAGAGGAAATTTGGTGAGTTGGTCTTGTGTCCACTATTTTATCAGCGATCGATGCTAGCTTGCGAACATCGACCTTCTCAGTTAAGACGACCAGTATCTGTACGATATCGGGCTGCAATTTCTCCAGCCACATTTGCTTCAACACTGTCTCGGATATAGTGTTATCGCCGAGTAACGTTATCATTTTTCGCAGAAGTTGGGACGGTTTGCTGTTCCCGAGCGTGACATTTAGAAGATCCTTGATCTTACGCTCCTCTGAACATCCTGTTCGTTGTAAAATAGCCTGCCTGAGCACCTCATACGGCTTTTCGGGCGGGAGACTGGTAAGAATATCTGCTACCTCTGCAGCTACTTCCGCGGGAAGCTTCTCCACCACGAACGCGAATTTCGATTGTTGGGATGTTATTTGTCTGGCTTGAAAAATCGCGTCGAGCTGAATAAACTATGTCTGTGCATTTGTGTTGTAGGTAGAGAGTTCTAATCTCAGTGCAGCTTCAGTTGGCGGTATGGGTTCTGCCATGTCGACCGAGGTGTTCGGAACAATGTGGTAATCAATTTGCTATAATGTAAACGTCGGCGTTATCAATTTTCCTTGAGATAAACATTGGCGATCACCAATTTATTATTGGGACACAAACGTCAGGGTGGCCAATTTTTATTGAGATAAACGTCGGCGGTTACCAATTTTGTTGGGATTGCTATGAGTTTGAATTTGTTATCAGAAGGTTTTAATATTAAGATGGTTAGTTTACGGGCATGTTCACCATATTAATCCACAACAATATAGAATATAGGCATTCAAAACGAATCAATCACAAGGCAATTGAACAAGAAACAACGGTAATTAAGGTTTCAATAAAAAACAACAGACATTTATGTACAATTAATATACAATTAGAAAACTTGTGGTTTGATAATGCAAGAATTGACCATGTATAAATTGGGTGTCTTATTGATTTACAGTTCAAAATTGTTCAGGTGTTAAAGAACTGGTCAAATAGAGTAAAATGGAAAATATTACTCATACAGAAATTTGTGTAGTTTGTGTGCGTGATTAAAGTAGAGTATAAATGTCTTAATTTTCTAGAGTTGTTTATCTTGGATTGTTCTGTGTTTATCTTTTGTTAAATACAATTTCTATTTTAGTAGTATGTAAGAACACTTTTCTTAGAAAGTTGTAAGTGAATTTTGAGAGAATAATGTTGGTGTTTGAGTCAGCAGTTAATGCGCGAAAAGTTTCTTAAGTCAAAATAGTGACACGCGTGGCTCCGTGTGGCATCTTTCTGAAGATAAGTGACTGACTGGTGAATTGGGTCGAAATGGTCCTTTTTATTTGTTTTGGGAATCCAAAGTAGTCTCCAGGGAACTTGGCGCGAAAGTAGGTTTTCGACAATTGTTACACATTTGGTATCGTCTCGACCAATAAAAAGTCGAGATTTGCAATGTGAGGTGTTGATTGGTTAAAACTGAATTTGATGAAAGAGTGTATTTTATCACGCGGTTGAATAGAAAATATGGACGATTCTATCAATATTTTTTTTTAAATATTAGGGAAGGAGGCCTAGCCCCTCAAGTCCCACATCTTCAAGTAACGGCCGTGGTATTGTTTTAGTAGTGGGATTTTATCTGGACCCCACGTTTATTTAAAAATATATGGGAGCGGTGCTTAGATCCCAAATCCCCACTCTAGAACGGCCCTAAAATCAATTTTCAATCGACTTCTTTTCATTGTTATCGAATTTTCTTACCTTGTCAAAATTCCTAAATTCGTTCCAAAGAAAAATACTAAATTTAAAAGTTAATTAGATTTTGTAAAAATTACTTTAAATAATTAAAAAAAAAAAACGCATCCCCAGTAGTGTATAATCCGCACTTGACAAGACATACAAAGCTGAAACATTTGTAAACCTGCACTTAGTTTAAAAAAAAATAAAAAAATGAAAAGCGCTATAAATAAAAATAAATTACGGGAGCCCATCTATTAGCAAACTTTGTGGAAATATATAACATTATTATAATTATAATATATTTTTAAAAATACTATCAGCATGAGTATATTAATGAAAATGTTTGGTGGCTCTGAAAAGAGGCGCTATTCTTTTTTGTTACTGATATGATTTCTCCTTCCGTAGAATAAAAAAAAATCAAACCATTGTAAAATGAAAAAATAAATAAAATAATTTTAAATGTTCACACTCGAAAATAGCATTTTAAACTTCACATTTTTTGATTCTTCAAATATCCTTATTTCAAGATTATCGACAACGGTCAAGATCTGAAACAGTTTTAAAATCCTACTGAAAAAGACATCAATTTTTCACAAAAAATATATCTCAGGAATTCTTAAAATCTATATTTCTGAGATGAGGTATTGGAATTATTTACACATTGTTCGGACCGTCTATTTCGGTGGATGAAATAACGCGTTCAGTTCGAAATTCCAATCAACTGAAAAAGGCCGAAACGTCGTGAATATAGGACAACAGTAAATAATCAGGAATTCTTTTCCCGTGGAAAAAATTATTAAAATTAAGTATCAGTAACTGTTCACAAAATAATTATTGAGTTTAAAAAAAAAAAATTTTATGATTTCTGCAGACCATACTTTCGCAGATGATAAATATATTTTTGATGATAACATCTTCGCGGATTTAGTTTTATAAAAATGTAGAAATTATGAACATCTAAAAAATTAACTGGTACCGAAAAAAAAGTATTAAAAATTAACTAGTACTACAGATTAGCTACGAGTTAACTAAGTGGGGTATAACTGGGGCTAATGGTTAGCAAACTTGTCTCGCTAAAACAGTTACGACTGAATAGTGAGTTCGATCCTCACTGGGTGCTCCAAACTTCCGGCCGTGTGCCACATCTAAGCTACGCTTAGAAAATCATTTAGTGTGTAAATCTCTTCCTCGATTGTTGCATCTCTGTCTTTGGGCAGAGTGCACTCAGGAGCAACTCCGTCAAAGGACAGAGTCGTAACTGAGGAAAATTATACTGAGAGGTGCCCCGCCCTGGGGAACAGCTGCCCGAGGCCACGCCTTCTCATTGCACCAGAGAGCGGGATCGGTGTTCGCACCGAGGCCAGCGCAACTGACGGTTGCGGGGGCTGCGGGCAGTTTTTGTTCTTGGTTCGGTTGTCCCCCACCTTAAAAAAGACCTTGTGTCACAACTCGTCTTAGTGGGGAGACAGAGTAAATACCAAGTGGGGTATAACTGGCCTGAAAAAATACTTCCAAAAAAAACTTAAAAATAAATATTGAGTATAAAAAGGTTAATTAATTAATAAATGCTGAAAATTTCAACGAAATTCGATAATTCCTTGATTTTTGATAAATAAAAAAAAAAACGGGGTATCATCATTTTTTTTCCACGTGTCGAAAAATGCGCTTAGTTTTGTTTGGCAGTACCTTGACATTCAGTCAGTTTATTTAATACACGATACACGCTTGGGCGATCATGTCTCTTTCGATTCATGACTGACGAGGCAGAAGATTTTCCCGCAGCAGACTGCAGTTTTTTCTGCGAGAGACTGGTTGCCAACCAAGGCTATAGGACCCAGTTTGTTCTTCTATTCATCCCATAGCTGGGAGCGAGAAGAGATGGATTCATACCTTTCCCAGGGTATTTGTGCGTAAGACAAACTCCGATTTCTCATGTTGAGCCATTACACCACACCACTAGATTTAAAATCTTGTACCAGCAAATCTAGCAAATCTAGCAATATTGTACCAGACTAGATTTAAGTCTAGCAATATATTGTAACAGACTAGATTTAAGTCTAGCAATATATTGTACCAGACTAGATTTAAGTCTAGCAATATACTGTACCAGACTACAATAGCGAAGCACCCTGCGAGGATCTATGAAAGTTAACCCCCACATTCAAAATGTCATTCGACCACAGAAGGTGAGTTATTAAAATATTCAGAAAAATACATCTCAATACTATTTTCATCCGATTATGCAGGATTATAAAAATATAAGTCGTTTTAAGGAAACTAATTTAAATATATCAAAATGGCTTTTATCGCCAACAAAATTTAAACATTTTATTTTAACTATGGCATTTCTAGCATTATAAAGTTTTCTCAAAGTCTAAAGGAAATTCGTTTTAAATGTTTTCAGAGAGAAAAAATTTTTACCACCAGGTGTCAAGAAATGAAAACAAAACAAAACAACCAAAAAGCAGACAACAACGAAGGTAACAAAAAAGAAAAAAAAACAACCAAAAAAACAAAAAAAAAACAGTTTTTAAAAAATTACACACTTAATTTTTTTTCTTAGAGAAATCAACATTAGTGATTGGATATTTTTTCTTTTGGAATGTTCCGCCACAATTTTATTTTCTCACCGTCCCTCAGCTAAAACGTTGGGGTGAGTCTGTAACACCCAGTCAAGTTTAAATATCCAAACCATCGCCTGCAAATTCAACTTGTGTGTTCCATTTGTAACAAACAACACCCTAACTGACCCTAACTCTTCAAACCACCCACTTTCTGAACTGCTCTCTTTTACTGGGGTCGGGTGGAGGCGCTCATTGTTCCTAGTAAAGATCATGGCTGCCCTGACAGAACCTATAGCTGCTGTCAACTTTTGGCTGTTGTGGTATGTGCAGTAGAAAAATCATGGGCAAAGCGCAAATAGGGAGGGAATGTGAAATGGAGAGAGGGTTCCAGAAAAAAAACAGAATGCCCAAAATATCTGGATGGAAAGAAAAATGACTTCTAAGAGGCCCACGTAGGTAAACAGGTAATTTTAGAATAAGGAAGCTGTAAATGTCACCAGTAGTCATACTAAAGTTTAAGCAAGACAAGGTTAAAGTTCAAAGTTCTATTAAGGAACATGTGCAATAAGAGGAGAATAAAAAATTGGTGATTTATTTAAAAAAGTATCCTCATCTTTTTTTGGCTATTTAGATCTCTCTTCCATAATGTGACGGCCATATATCCTACGTTTAACAACTTATTAAATATATCATATGCTGTAGATATAAAATGTTAAAAGTACATTTCAATTTTTCTTAAAAATATAACACACTTAATAATTGCAATAAAATCAGATATTGTAAAATCAAACAACATGGATGAATAACAAAAAACTAAAAAACTAAAATAGTTGCCGGTAAGAAGTCATTCTTTGTAGTTTGGATAATTTACGTCAATACATCTGGTTCTGCGATAGATGAGTATTTAGTAAATAAACATCAGTGTGCCCGGTCCTATAACCAAGAAATATTTATTGGTACTGAGGAAGGCTCATTCAAATTTTCATCTAAATGACTATATATATTAAATCTTTCAGCCCCCACCCCTGAAGGAGTTTATTTCAGACCTGAATGCTATTATTTTAATAATTATGTATTTAATAAATATAATGTCCTGTCTTTGATAATTGGAAGCACGGTTGAGTAATCGGAGAGCCGAGTTCGAATTCCAGTGGAATCCATTACATTCACTTACGTGCTAATACCCTTGGGAAAGGTATGAGTCTTTTTCTCCCTCCGGGTTCTATAGCCTTGGATGGCAGCTGGTCTACCGCAGAAAGAATGAAAGAAATGACAACCTACTGCGGGAAAAATCTGCCTCGTCAGTCTTTTATCGAAAAATACATGATTGCTTAAGCGTATATCACGCATGGCACATAACTGACTGACTTTGATAATTCTTATTTTTTCATTCGAGCTCTAACAAAAGTGAAATAAAAACCGGCTAAGCATTTTTTGTTTTGCTAAATAATTGTTTACGGTAACTATCTATTTTTTGTAACTCTTTCCTGTGGTTTGATTTAAATAGACTGATTTTTATTTCAATTATTGAATTTTGTACCCCGGGTAAAATATTTATCGATATGTCCAATTGCTATGTTTGTTCTGAATCAGTCAACAGTTGTCTATTGTTCAAATATGACTATTAGATAATATTTTTTATTAGATATTATTTTATTAGACGTATCTAATTACAGATGATCAGACATCATGTTTGGAGCGGGTCTCAATGTTTACTAATTGGCACAAATGCAACACAACAAAACTATTGAAAACATACTTTTCAAATTATATATATATATATATATATATATATGATTTCACAACATTAATGATGCTTTGAAATAATTGTGTTGAATTATTTTAATATTCATAGTTATATTATAAATTACGGCTATAATTACTGTGAGCAGGACGATATACTCTCTTTCACGGTCAAAACTGAAAAGCGGTTTTCTGAGCGTCACTTTTCCTTTAATAACGCAAATATGTAATAGTATACAACCTGCTTGACGCGACTTTTAGTCACTAAGATATAAAACTGTATGCAAATTACCACAAGTTCAAACATTGACAAGAACTTATCTTAATAAGGTGTGAGATTTTGAACATTTTTGTTGTAGTAGTTAAAATATTAATAAAAATGCAGCAAAGTTGTAATAAAAATTACTAGCTACGCTCCTGAGCGAGCTTATTGAAAATCCCAAGAAAAAATATTAAAGATAAATAGCCGTTTTGTACCAATGACCATGTCTACTCGAATGCGTAACTCTGAGAGGTCAAGATTTCTTTATAACATGGGACATGTTCGGTGTTAGGCTATTTTATATGGTTGTTATAAAAAAAGCAGGTTTTACTCTGTAGATGGCAATATTTTTCTTAATCCTTATTCTTGAGAACATCAGTTAAAAAAAGTATATATAACTTTGTAGAACCGTTGGCTATAAATTGGGCTTTAAGACGGAAGTTTAATAAGTATATGAGTACATGTAATGTACAGATAGTTAATTTTTGGGGGCTTGTGTTATAGTCATCTAAGACATCTTAAAGCGTAATTGGTCTACAAATGATGCAGATTCAACGTAAGAATGCTCATGGCTTTATGGCCAGGGAAATGCAGAGGAATAATTTAAGTCTTGATTTAACTACTGTCCTCAGCATCCAATATATATTATCTCATTTTGCTTTTAGAACATTCTTTAAATAGCGTTGAAAATACTCTATGAGTTAGATTCAGAATAATATGCAGTACTTTGGATTTTAGTAGAGCTGAAAAAAATTAGTCAATTTGTAAAAAAAAATCTAATTCAAATTGTCGTTTCCTATCTGCCGTGAAGGATCCCCGAATCTTGCAATCCAAACTGTAAGCTACTGACATTGCTCACAAGTCCTTCGTTGGAATTTCTTCTGGCCATCTTGTATACCTATCGATTCGAGTATAGACCAATGACCATTACCAGACATAAAATGTTCGCCGGAAACTTAAAAGTGAGCAGGTCCTGATTTTGTGTATGGATTTGTTTATGGGTGTTTGCCTTCTTAACTTTTACACAACTTCCAGTTAATATATGTGGGATTAATTTAGTTATAGGCCCAAACTATCGCTCGGTGAGTAATTTAGTCGTAGCCTTAATGTCTAGGTGAGAAATGTCGTATGTAAAGTGTTAAAAAGATAAGATTATCAGAAACGCGTTTTACCAGTGAAAACATAAGAAAACACATTAGCGTCAGGTATTCTGGGGTCCTGAATTACAAAGATCTTGTACCGGAAGAGATGAATTTTGGCAGAACAGAGTCGTTCTTCTGCATAATTGATAATGATTTTATCTCTACACATGTGTCTACTCGAGTTGCACTGATGTTTTTAGATAAATCATCAACAGGTGTCAACAATAACATTGTTGTCATCACGAATATAACATGTCACCAGAAAACTGAGTTATATAATCAAGAAGTTGTCTTATTTCCCGAGGATACTATTTATCCGTTTTATTTGTCATACTTCCGATTAACAGTTTGTAATCAATTCAAATATAAAAGATACGTGTTTTTAAGTAGTGACGAAAGTGACAGAAGGGTGGCATAAATAGCTAAGTCTTTTTCTCTGAATATATCGTATCTCGTTTCAGCGTTAGGTAATTTCTTTGAACAGAAAGAAATTGTTTTCTTTTTGTCACTGATACTTTGTTGAAGTACAGCTCCCGATACAAACGTGGAAGTTAGGGAGAAAAAAAAAATCAACGTTGGATCAGAATATGATCGAATAATGATATTAGCTAAATATTTTTTAGTCTTATCGAAAGCAATGTTCTATAACTGGGTATCGGTAATTTTTGTTTAACAGTACATGCGATATACTGCAAGCAAGTCTGTTCCTTTACAAGGAACAGATCGTTTCAGTACATCGCAGAATAAAACGGTGATAAAACTTGACATGTCTAGAAACTGACAGTGATTATTCATCCTTGGGGAAGCATCGGTTTTTACCTGTAATCTGTAAATTCCAGATTGTGTAATTTTGTCGCCAAAACAGTTAACTCTGCTTAATCCAAATATTTCATTTGATTTATAACGATCCCATATTTTCGTTAGGACTCAAAAACTATTTTCAAATGTGTTTCTAGCAAGGAATTGATAATTCGGGTATTGTCGATAGAATTTTAAAAGAAATGTAATCTAAACAATGAAAACGTTTCTCAATCCAAAAAGCTGACATTTGAATTCGAATAAATCAAAAGATTTTTTTATTTTATTTATTTTTTGAATGCCTGATTCGATCGGAATTTTGCGATTGGCATGTAGTAGGTTAAGGTTAGTTTAAAATACCGTATAGGCGGAATCGGATATCGATCCAGAACAATGATCTATTCAGTTTGCGGAAATCACCAAGAGTTAATTGCTTTTGGGGGCACCAACGGAAGTGAATACTAATTACTAGCTGAAGATTGAATCAGACTAGTGTTTCGCAACTTATTTTTTACTTCAGGGTACACTTTAAATTTTAATAAGGAAAATTTTAATTTGAAAAATGGGTAAATAATTAAGAAGTCTCCTGAAATAAGCATTTATTTTTAAGACATTTCATTTCATTAAGTGGTATAATTTTTATTTAAAGGGATTTATGTAGAATTTGTTATTTTTATAGAGGCCGATAACAACTGATTTCCCCTTGATTTTGAAGGAATGTTTTACTTGGGAAAAAAAAACACGAAAAAAATAGTTCAAACATTAATTTGGAAATTCTTGCAAAAATCAAATAATTGTCGGTTTTGGTGAAACTTTCAGAACTTATTCACAAATGAATTAAATTATTTTAGATATGTTTGTTTTTTAGAAAGTCATGGTAAACATATTATTTTATATCTGTTACCTACTCCTTACTTAATTTTATGAAAACTCGAACATTCAACTTTGTGTAATTTTGTGATTATATTAGCAGAAGACTTTGACGAATATAAATCCCCGATTTTTTTTTGTTAATCGAAACTCGGTTTTACCCAAAATTCAGCTCTGAATAGTAAAATACAAAACCCAATAGAACTAAGACATTATTTAATTAAAAAAAGCTTTTAACGGCTTCTATGAATTATATATATTAAGGACACTATTGTCTGAAGCCAAAATATGACAGTTGTTAATATTTTAAAATTAAGTTTGAATATGTATTTTTGGAAATGTTGTTATTAAAGAGATTTATTTTTACAGATCATAAATTTGAAAGATTATTACAATCTGTGATACGATATTTTAAAAATATTTTTTAATATGCAAAAAATGTATTAAAAACGTTTTCTTCAAAACTATGGATACACAGTTCAGGAATAATAGGTCACATGTTTTAAGAGAAAGGCCTAAAGAAATTGCTTTACTTTCCTTCTAGCTAAGTACGTATCAAATTCTTTGACTAACCATCATCGTTGCATTTTCAAGATTTTTAATTTTCTGTTTTACATCCTATTTCACTATTAATTTCATTTATTAAATATAATTAATTTATTGTTTTTCAGTGAGAGACATACTGCAATTATTAATTATTTTCTTTTTTTAGATTAAATTTTAGGGACGGAAACAGTGCAGGCTTTGGACTAAAAAAAAAAAGTACCTCATTTAGGTACCTCCACTTGGTCGTGTAAAAAACAGCATAGCATGATGAAAAAAGCCCAAACTCAATAAAACAAAGTTTTTTCATCAAAATGTTTATGTTATTATTAAGAGGAAAGAGCAAAGTATTTATTATTGTTTTTGAAATTTTTTACACCTATGTAGCACGTTCGAAATTTTGGTTAAAAATCTTTTTGTTTTTACGTCAGCGGCGGACCAAAGATAAAGGTTATTTTTTTTTTTTGCGTTTTTTTCCTGTGAAAAACACATCGATTTGGAAATTCTTGCAAAATTCAAATAATTGTTGGATTTTAATGAAACTTTCAGGACATATTCAGAAATGAATGAAATTATTTTTTAAACTTCTTTTTATAAAATCTTGGTAAAAATATTTTTTTTTTTACGTATGTTACCACGCACTTACTTAATTTCATGAAATTTCGAGAAATTAAATATTTAGTGGGGGGAATTTTTTATAAGTTAAAAACAGGATTCTTTGGAGAAAGTAAATCAATTTTTTTGTTAAATAATCGAAAATCTGCTTTATTGTAAAATAAAAAATGCAATAAAACTATAATATTATTTAATTAGAAAAGCTTTTAATTGCTTTTGTAAATAAGTTATATTAAGGACACTATTGTTTAAAGAAAAAATTTTTTTTTTCGATGAATAATGAATTTTTACAAGAATTTTTTTCTTTTTTAAAAAAAATTAATTATAATAATAGTTAAAAAATTGTTGAAAATTCTTCATTGCTTTCAAGACGGCGGTTTGGTGATATCGTTAAGTGAAAAGTACATTTACGAATCAAAATTTAAAAAGCTCATAACAGTTGTTTGTACCCAAATATTTTTTTAAAAAATTTTAGCGAAAGAAACGTCCCTAATTTATACCTAGGGGATCTATACATGAAATAATGTTTAAAAAGGTCCCGTAATTTAAGTATCGTCTGACGCACTGCAATTATTTCATTTTTAATTCAGTTCCGTTTCATCATTAACGTCTTTGCAAATCATCTCTTCAAAGTATATAAAAAACAGTTTTACGTTTCTTAATTGCTATTTCACTAAATATTTTTATCTTTTGTATTTATTTATTTTGAGTCATACTTCAATTAATTTTTTGTTTAAGGTAGTAAACTTAAGAACCTAGAGACGAAATGCAAATTTCATAAAGCTTCTTGAAACCTAACTAAAAATCAATAAAATATTTAATAATCGCTGAAAATATGTTAATTTGTAAAAATTACTAGGCAGTTAAAAACTAAAAAAATAATGCGTTCTCTTAGATTTCGTAAATTTATGTCATTTCTGGTCATCCATAAGAGCTGTCATCACCTTGAGAGCTTCTCGATAAGTCAAAGAAAGTGGGGACCCATCGTTAAGAAATGCTTGCATATTGTTTTTTTATGCCATAAGTAAGTAATATTTATTTCAAAGATTAATTTAACTTTAAATTTTCTAATTTTCTCTGTTTCGCTGCTCTTTTCTCTGGCCAGCCTCAGTTGAAATACACTGAAGTAATTTGAAGTTACGTAGTTTAAAATAATACTACCAGTCATAACAAGTTTATCGCTTAGTCACTGCATTGTTTAAAATGGGTAATAATATATTAATATAGGGTGTTCGAATAACTTGGACTGATTTTAAATGTGAATTAGCGTCTAATGATTTTTTTTCTTTCAGATTTAACAACTTATTTTTCAACCATCGAAAATCGGCCCAATTTATTGAAACACCCTATATTAATAATAATAATAATAATAATAATTAATGCAAGAAATGGCTTGTTAATTTTAACGCCTCCAAAGCGAAACAGCTCTATTTAATTATTATTTAATAATATTACATTATTTACATTATTCGGACTGTTATCCTCATCTTCATTGCCATATTCACAAAGTTTCAGCCGTTTTACGCTTTTTCAGGTGATTGGAATTTCGAACCGAACCCTTTAAAGGATCGGTACGGATCCGATATACTAAAAATATGGAGACAACTAGAAAAGTCACACCAGAAGCTGGCACGAATATCAAACCATCTGACATTCCTACACCGATGCAGAGACCTACGACTCATTCCTTCAGGCTTGGCATCAAGACTTCCCGTCAATTCAGTCGAGATTCTCTAGTTGCAGAGAAAGCGTGATACATCCTTGTCTGAGAGAGAATCCCATACAACCGTTGTATAAGACAGAAAGTACAATCTGATATCTCCCAGAGGCTCGAGGCCTTCTTCGAAAGAATTACCGACGAAGAAGATCGAAAGAGGATCCATCACGACCTAGATAAATCCTTCAGGCATGAATTCGATGCTGTCAAGGCCCGCCAAGCACAAACATTAAGTAGATTGAAAGATCAGAAGGTGACACACAAGGTCCATCACCAACCATTAAAGACAGTAGTCAACATCAGTCAACACAAGCTGAGTACCTCTGAGAAGTTAGTGCTAATCAAGGTTTTCAACTTCGCCACAACCATCAGGCGGATACCATACTTGGACATCATTGCTCGAATCGAAGAAATAGACTTGAACTTCCCTCAGGCTCAAGCGGATGAACTAAGATGGAAAGTGAGACAGATACTGGAGAAAGCTAAGCCGCCCAAATCAACCATCACGAAATTGGAGAGGCTGGCAATCAGAACCCTACAGAGGAATGAAGATATCATACTACCAGCTGACAAAGGCAATGCAACTGTAGTGATGGACAAAACAGCATATATAGAAAAACGAATGGTAGATACAACAAAGTAAAGAGGGATCATACAATGAACGCAAACTGTCACAGATCCTAATCACTTCGCACTTAAGACATACAGGCAGTTGTCACAGCGTTACAACAAGCGACATCAAATATAAGGTCTCCCAAAAATTCACAAAGACCGTATTCAGCTCAGGCCGATTGTTAGCTGCCAAGGCTATGTGTGCCACATCTGAGTCGCTTACTAGTAGATATAATCGACCCATTAATAGGAAAGTCACCATCGTATGTCTGGAACTCCACCCACTGCGTGGAAATAATTAAAGATGCTCCTATACAATCCAACCAGATGGTGATCCTGGACATGGTGAGCTTGTTCACCAAGGTACCCACAGAGGAGGCACTCTCGGTAGTCAGGGACAGACTCATCCCTAGAATAACGGACCAGTATACTAATAGATAACCTGATGGAGATGCTGACTTTCTGCACGCAAACACATTTTGGAATGGGATCAGACATATATCGACAGGATGAGGGCTTAGCAATGGGCTCACCATTATCACCAGCAATGGCAAACCTATATATGGAATACTTTGAGGAAATGGCATTGAGAAACTACATCACTAAAGCCAACTAATGGCTGAGATACGTAGGTGATACCTTCATACTCTGGCCACACCAGGAAGAAGTCCAGATACTACTGGACCATGTGAACTCAATAAGGTCATCGATACAGTTCACAATGGAAAGAGAAAACAACAACAAATGAATACAATATGGGAACTAGTAATAAGGAGTGGTAGAGAAAATAAATGAATAGCAACACAGAATTGCAATATAAGCTCTGGTAAAAAAATGTGCAATAACGAAAAATTGCAATATGATCACTAGTAAAAACAGTTGCTGAGACATTATGTTTATAAATCTCAGATATTCATACACAGATGTCCTCAAGAGCACACGTCTAACACTTTCGCCCCAGCCTCTCAACCTCCGACGTCTTACTCTCTGGGTTGAGGTATCTACTCGGTCTTAACCGAACTTAAGGCAGTGACTGTAGGTCCCCTGAGCATTCGTAGATCATTCGACCGGTCCACTGGTTTAATCCTGCTTCCTGCCCACGTTGTTTGGTTTGATCCAGAAAGCAGAAGTGATGTTCATCCATTCACGGTCGACTGAAGATGTAGACACGGCTGGAGGGCCTGTGCTAAGAAATTTAGAATGCACCAAAAAAAAAAAAAATCTGCAGAAAGCCGGACAAGCAACTATTCAATGGTTGAATTGTTAATGTCTTTTATTTAGCAGATAGCAGAAAAGAATAGTATAGAAAAGAAACGGGTTACAGAAAATAAAATAATTGACGTAAAAACTCATACACTGGATCCTAGACACAGAGAGAGTGGGTTGTGATTAGCTTGTTGTGAAATCGTCTCAGAACGATATACGTCTCTTGCGATGGAGAGATAAATATTTCTGTGTGCGGCTTAAGGTTTATAGTTGCGTTCCTCCTCGGTGGTAGTAACAGTAGTAGTAATCTTCGTGGTAGCAGAAGTATCGGTACTTATATTAACAGTACATGTTACCGGCGGTTTTGTTCCAATCCCTGGCGTCACTTCCAGTCTCCGATATCTCTCCACTCAGCTCGACTGCACTCGACAACAGACGAGCCCCAAAACAACATTTTGATTATTGTAGCTTGTTCGACGTTTCCGTTTCCAGTGGTAGTAATAATAGTAGCAGTAGCAGTCTTAGATTGTTGGAGGGGTAATTCGCTTCTTCGTACTTATATCAACAAAATCCCTGACGTCACTTCCAGTCTCCGATCTCTCTCTACCTAGCTCGACTGCACTCAACGGCAGACGAGCCAACCAATGTCAACAGATTTCTGTGAGCGTTTATATAGATAAACCTGGCTGGTCATAAATCGACCCTTAGCCCTTACCCGTTATCAACCCAAAATCATGTGAATTTCAAAGTTCCTCATAGCCTTAGTAAGCTCTATTTCAAATTTCAACCGATAAAAATTATCTCTATCATCTTTCATTGGCTTCCTAATGACCCAATTCCAAATGGGCTAGATCAGATTCCCATCAGTAAACAAAATTGTTCTGATCTAATTTCGCTGTTCAAATCTACTCCAATTTTCAATATATATATATATATATATATATATATATATATATATATATATATATATATATATATATATGTATGTATGTATGTGTGTTTGTGTGTGTGTATGTGTTTGTGTGTGTGGTTTCCAAACTCTCTCTGTTACACATGGTCCAGTGGATAAAGGTGTTAAATCCAGTGAGTTCAATACCAGCCTACAGCAGTGATGAACCAAAGTAATTTGGACAGTTGAGTTCAAAGGAAATAACTGATACATCCGAAAGAGGAATGGCATGTGGAACGGGTTCGGTTAGAAATTTTAACCTGAAGAAGCGTACAAAAACAAAACGTTGTGAATATGTCAATGAAGATAAGGATAACAGTCCGTATATTGTAAATAATCCTAATACCTCGTCTCAAAGATATAGACTTTTAATTGTCTGAGAGAATCTTTTTACCTTCCTTCAGCATGGCTGACGCTAACTCCCAAGAGAGTGACATTGAGCCTTGCTCGGGTAAACGTTTTCCATTGACATGAAGTGGAAAGATTATATTGAAACAGTTGCTAGGAAAGTTGGTTTCATGTGTCGGGCTCGACAGTTTTTCTCGCCTGAATCTATTTTACATATTTATAACTCTACCATTCTGTTATTGATTTAGAGATTCTTGATTAAATTATAAAGAAGAATTGGCAATGTTATCGTTCCTGACCTGGACTCGATGACATCTAGTCATTAAGAAGTGTGCTCCCGAACTAGCTCATGTTCTTTCTAAACTGTATAATATATGCCAAGCTGCCTCCTGCTTTCCTTGCCTGCTGGAAACCATTGTCTGTTGTTCCAGTTTTTAAGAATTCTGGTGAACCGTCTGACCCATCCACCTCATCAATGCTGAATTGGTTCATCATCACAGGGCCTTTTCCCAGATAAACACTATGGCTTTCGTTTCAACTGCTGATGTATTAACGAATTAATTGCGGAAAGTGTCTATCGCACTTTAGATAAAAACGGTGAAGCACGCGCTGTAGTATTGGATATCTCGAAAGCCTTTGAAAGGATTTGGCATTCAGGTTTTCTCCACAAGCTGAAAAACTACGACATCTCCGGGAACGTTTTTGAGCTGATCCAATCGTTCCTATCAAATTATAAAATGAAACTCGTCCTGAATGGTCACTCGTCTACATCTTTTCATATTAACATGGATGTCCCCCAGGACTCCGTCCTTGGTCCTACGCTGTTTTTTAATCTTCCTTTAACGACCTTCCCGATGACACCAGCTCTCAACTTAGCATCTATCATTTACTGCTGCCTCGATTGTAAGGATTAGTCCGTCAAGGTTAAAATGGCAGCTGGTGTACAAAACGATTCAAGACAGTCATTAACTGGGGTAAAGATGGCTTGTCAATGTTAACGCCTCCAAAACTAAACGTCTCTCGATTAATCATCTGAGAGACCCCTCCCTGCCTTCCATCAGCATGGCTGATGCTATCCTCTTAAGTGACTCATTGCGCCTTCTCGTGGTAACGTTCTCAGTTGACATGAGGTGTAAAGACTACATTGAATCCATCGCTAAATCAGCTGCTAAGAAAGTCGTTCACTGTGTCGAGCGAGAAACTTTTCTCTCCAGAATCTATCTTGCATATCTATAACTTGCATAAGTCTACCATTTGTCCATGCTTAGAATATTGCTGCCATATATGGTCCGGTGCCCAGGCTATTTTCCGGGAGCTCCTTGATAAGATCCAAAGAAGAATCAGCAATATTATCGTTCCTAATCTGGCAGCGCGGCTTCAATCATTTGCTCACAGTCGTAAAGTTGCCTCTCTCTATTTTTTTTTATAAATACTTTCATGGTAATTTTTCGGGTGAGATTTTCGCTTGGGACTTAGACTGTATGAATTTAATTTTTAATTTCATACTAGACTGGCGTCAAGATCTCATCAGTTTACAGTTAAGCTGGCTAGCTGTAGCCGTAAGTTATATGCTAACAGTTTCTTATCCCGGACTTCTCGCTTGTGGAACACCTTCAACTTCAATCTTGAAAAATTTAAATGCAATGTCACTCGCTATCTACTGCCCTCCTGATTGCCCCTTTCTCTTTCTATTCATTACTAATGTTTCTGTTTCTAATTCCTCCACACCCTGGAACCCCTTGCGTCTTACTGGCTCTACTACCTTGCATAGGAGTGATACCGATTTAAAAAAATTATACACTGACCTGCCAAAAACCATGGGATATGTGCTTAGCCTAGTTAGAGGGCATCCTACACGATACTAAGTGCAGCAACTCGTAGTGGAATCGAGTCTGCATTTGGTCGGAGGACGTTCAGAGACATATTGAGCAATGTTGTCTCAATACCTATCCACAGCTTCCAGATATTTGTAGCTGCAGGATTTTTGCTGGAACCCTGAGACATTGGTAACTTTGGCGTGACCAATCTTCCAGGATCCAATTAGCGACGTCACGAGCGCAGTTGAAATAGAGGTATATCATATGTCGCCATCATTTCATAAATAGAATGTCCCATTCGTATGGCATGCCCCGTCCGAACTCCGATAATTGGCATCGCATTGACATGAGCAACAGAACCGCTGTTTATACTAATGCAATTGATGTCAGGATACAACTGATACAAGTCTGGACATTTCCATGAAGTACAATGGCATCGCCTATCATTACCTTTACGTACTGCTATCCAATGAATTTTTAGTAGAAGTGGAAGGGTTGAGTTTATATTATTTCTTGCCATTTTTAGATTAGCTGGTTCGCCACACATCTAACTGAATCATATTTAAGGCAACTTATGGGCCCTTCTTGATTTTCTAACTTACTTTTCTATCGCAATCAACCAATAAACTGATTTCCCAATTGACACCGACTAACCTCAACGCCATGGGGTTCGACTGTCGGACGTATAAAGTTATTTTTGCACAACTATCAACTCGAACTATGCTGAGTTATTTAAAAACTTTTTTTTAATTTGCTTATATCAGTAATTTTTCAGCCCTCACATGACTCAAACAATTGCCAGACATGGATAGCAACAAGCTTTACTCTGTCATACTGGCCCTGGTGTGTTGATGGGTTTAATGGTAAGTGAATTCAGAGTGGTCTCTTTCCTAGAATAGCTGCCTTCCAAAGATTAAAGTGTCCAATCCGCTTTTCTATTTAACCCATAGCTGGAGAAAGAAGAAACATATTCTTACCTTTCTTAAGAACGTTAGAGTGAAGTGAATGCAAAAGGCTCGGCTGGAATTTGAACTTGTCCGCGCTGATAACCGCTACCCTTCCCACACATATTGTAATTTATCTATTTGTTTATAAGGAGATGCTGAAAAGTTCTCGGTCACGTCCATTTCCCAAAATAAGCATTTTAATGTATTTTTGAACAGTTAAAAAAACTTGTACCAAATGTATTGTAGTAATACGAATTAAATCCGTGGAATAATATACACGTTTCTTGAGTCTCGGCCAATTTCTTTGATTGGAGCGACGACATTTCAGCACCCACAAACATATATTTTCTGTAGGGTGACTTCTTCATCACAAAAGTAACCATTAGTTTTTAGATAATCTATATTTGATTATCAAAATTTTGAATAATAAATCTTGCCTAGTTTTATCTAATTCATTTAATTCTATATAAAAGAATGCAGGTAATTATCGTCATTTTAGAAGCGAAACATCGACATCAGTAAAATAAGCTATGTCATTTGTTGATCAATTATTAATTAGGCATAATATTTTTTCAGTGTTAATTTGATTCCTTATATTTTAATTAATCTTTTCACGTAAATATAACAACATTGAAGAATACAAATGGATTTAGACAATTCTTTTGAGATCCTTGGAAGAAGCTTACGTAAGAAGATTACGGTTTTTCCGATTTTTCAAGTAAAATGGCTAAAATATAATCTGAAAAAAGATAAAGTTTTTGATTCTACTGAAAACAGTTACTGTCGTCAATTATAATCTCATTTAATCTCTCTAGAAATATTTGACTTAACCGGAATTCTTCAAGGTTTTTATTTATAAAATATATATATTTATATAAAACCATTTTAAATCCGCTCGTCTTCAAACAAGAGACATCAACTTATCTGGAATCAAAAGTTTATGGCTGGATCCTACTTAACAACCGTTGAGTACCGATCTCGTAACAAAATGTTATGAGAAAATAGAAGATTATAAGTCTTAAAACACATGGAAATAGAAAACTTTACACTAAATAACACAAGTACTTTTTGAATGCGCTTGGAGACATGTCGATTACGAAGATTTTAATGCTCACGCTTGTTGAAAAAACATTTTTTAAGTAATAATAACTGGCTAGTCGCTTTCAAGTCTGTTAGATTGGCTGGCAAATCACAGACATTTCTTCAACAGCCACAAAATCGAACCTGCGGTTTACACTGTATACTATTCTCAGCGGATTACCGTTTGAGAGAGCATAGTAGATCAGTAGTTAAACAAAGCCAATAGACTCAAACTTTTGATATACGACTTCGTGTTGGCACGACCATCGATGGCTTCCAAACAGTTTTGTCAACCCAATTTCACTCACAGCTCTTCCCAATGGTGTTACACACAGAGTCGGCATAATCAAAACTTCACCACCAAATCGACCGTGATGAGGTTGACGCCCAAATTTAAAGATTGGAAAGCTAACGTTCTAATCACTCGACCATGTCTCCTCGAAGCACTGACGTCGTGTCTAATCAAAAGACTTTCCAATATCTGTTGGCTTAGGTCAACATGGCCACTGAAAAGGATCCTGTGATGCTCGAATTCGCTATCAATCGTTTGCCTGACTAATGCACAAAAGAGTTTCCCTTCAAAAGGTGACTCCTTCATCTCACGTTCATTTATCATAAATTTTATAAAAAGTCTGAAGGATTTCACAGAATATCAACATTTTTAATATGAAGGATATTCCACACATGCGTAAATTATAGTAGACTACACGTCACTTTTACGATGTATCACGATTCATCAGATTTTCCAAGTTTCACATTATTAGCTATCAGTCTAAAGAAACATTATGTTGAAATCAAAATTATTATGACAGGGCGTAAGCAGTTTATATTTTAATTTAGTTTGGTTTAGTTTACCATTGAAAATTAAATAAAACTAAATGTAATATTTTTATACTACCAAAATAATGAAAATTAATTTATTAAAAATGCTAGATAAAGCTAATATCATAACTGAATGTAATAAATTTAATTCGATACTTTTAGATATCGTAAACGAGGTGTACGAAACTTTAATCTAATTCTACTGTTAAACATCGAATTTTTATGAGTCAGTTTTTTCTACGTATTTCTCGAATAATAAAAAATATATTTGACAAAATCAATCAGAATAAAAATAGTTATTTAATTTCTAAAAAAAAATGAAATAAAAATAAATAAGGTATTTTCATGTTTACTTGGTTTCTTGTCATATTTTTGTTTGAGGACCGATTGTTCCGATATGATTTAGTTTTGTAAAACATTTTTACGGTAGATAATTCAGATATTAATTTATTTTACAATAATGTTCACACTGTACATGACCCAATATCTACTCGAAGTAGACAGTTACCGAATAAGATACACTGTTTATAAAGGGTATGTGGGGGAAGATAACGGTTAACTCTAGACTTGAACAGGTTAAGGTTGCTGCGATCGGGGAAGCACCATCTTAGGGGTTGGTTACACAAAGCATCGATTCGTAGGAAGAAGCTGCTCGAGTGGAATTTATATCTCACCAATGGAATACGGAGGAAATGACGGTGGTTCGCTACAATGGATGTGGCATCAGGGGTCTTAATCATGAAAGTTAGAACTGGTGGAATATAATTCGTTCGAACAATTTCCATGGAAATAGCGAAAGAGTATCACAAGGTTTGCATTGTATCGTCTGTAAGAAACTATAGAGTGAAAACTAATTCATCACACCTACGTAGGGATGCCTTTGGACTCTATCGAGACTAGACAGCTCCTGCCCATATATAGGGCAGCAGTCTCTAGTTTCGGACTTATTTGGTACTTACACAAGTAGAGGATAGCAGGCGTAACCAGGTGCTTATTGGAGCGGTATAGGGAACCTATTCTTTCTCCAGCGTGTTTAACGACTGGTCGTATGTACGAGTTCCACTTGAGGTTTGGGTTGAGTTTAAGTCCGAATAGACGCTCGATAATGATAGAACGTCATTAGTTGGGTTTTCAAGGCATTAAATGTGTCCAGCCAGTTTTCTCCATTAAGCAGTTAGAGCTAGATCGCAGGAGAGATCAGCCGCCAAGCTCTGGTCATCTAGAGCTTTGGAGGTGCAGCTACATACTGTTGTATCATCAGCATAAATATTTTAAAAAGATCCGAGTACACCTTTGGGCAGATCATTTATGTAAAGTATAGAGAGAGTTGGAACTTGGGCCTCGAAGTCGTTAACAAATACCTTCAGGCATCTTCACGTTAGGAAGGACATCATAACTGACAAGAGTTAGTGATTCCATAGCTAGAGAGCTTGTACAGCAGCCCTCTATACTGCACTTTATCAAAGGCCTTTGAAATATTTAATGTGATCGTCATTGAGATTTATTTATTGTCTAATGCCTCGCTGATTCTATGAGTAATGACAGGATATCAGCAGGGACTGAGCCGATCGAAATCAGTACTGCTTGCCGCTCAAGATGTCGCCTCTATTGAGATGATCAATAACCTTCTTGTTGATTATAGCTTCAAAAAGTTTGCTGATGACGCTGAGGAGGCTGATATACTGAGACGAAGATAATAAACAGCCAGCTCTAAAAGTTTTGAAACTTTCATAGACATTTGTTTAATGTATGTGAAAAGTAATGTTATTATTTTATGTATCAATAAATGAGGAAGTGTCAAATAATGTGAGATGCAGTGTATTGGTCATGTCAACGAAAAGAAGCTCTACAGCATGTCCGTGGATCCTGAAACCTCAAATAAAGAATTCGCTTAGACCGATAGTCTACTGTTATGTACATTGAGACACTTGAATGAGAAGAAATGACATCATTCAAATAGATTTTCTTCCGGAAATCTTGCACATATCAAGAAAGAAAATTGAACATTTTTTAAAGCGATTTGATTAAGATTTGTACATTGCAGCACTATATGAGGTGGTGCTGAAAAGTTCCTTGTCCGATCAAAAAGCCCTTCTTCACACATACACACAAAATCTGATTTGGTCTGATTTTGGAAAGTAGGTCGTACCGAAAAATTTTCAGCACACTCTCGTCGTAGTCATGGACACAATCGTCTCAAATTCTCTGAATTGCTCAGTGGAAGCTTTGTCAGTATTTATTCTTGAATAGTTTTTTTTTTACTTTTTTTGTCAAATTGTTTTTTACATTATGTCTATTATACCATATTTTTTAATTCTCCGATAACAGGAAAGCAGACTTCTTGTAATTTGAGAATAATTATTGAAGAATTAAAAATAATAGATTGTACAGGTATAAAGCATAATACTGAATATTTTAAAACACTACAGAGAACTATGTAGTGGTGATTTTCTAAGCGTAGCTTAGATGTGGCACAAAGCCGAAAGTACGGGGCACACAGTGAAGATCGAACTCATTTTTCAGTCGTAAGTGATCTAGTATTATAAGCTTGCTAACCATTATACCCCGTTGAAGTGTCCAAAATGGTTTCCTAAGCTTAGTTTAGATGTGGTACAAGACCGAAAGTATGAGGTACGCAGTGAGGATCGAACTCACTGTTCAGTCGTAACTGATCTAGCGGGACAAGCTTGCTAACGATTGCACTACGTCCAAGTACCCAGAAACTAACGTAGTGAATGATTAGACCGATCAAATTTTAAACAATTAAGTGAAGTTATTTTTCTTAAAGCGTTATGATGTAACAAACGGAAGTGAATAGTCTCTCCCCCCCCCCCCAGAATTAAAAATGAAGAGAAACAAACTCCTTTTCACCCTTAAATACTTGAAATAGTAGTGGGTTAAGTTTAATAATCTTCTGAAAAGAGTCGCCTACTTAACACCTTATTAACATTAACACGAACATTCTTAAGGACAGGACAATCCTCTAACCGTTTCAGAAATCAGATAGAATGATAAACAAAAACAAAATATCAAAGGCCCTGTACCAAAGCGAATGACAATCCTACAGCACTCACCGACAACAATATAAACCTAGGAAAAGAGGGTTTCCAGATCAGTTCTCTATACTTTTGCCAGAAAGCGAGACAGGTTGGTCCACTCCTCTAACCACCAAAAAATTAATCAGGACGACTGCTTGCTACAAAGGAGGATTCTCTCTGAGTTCCAACATACGAAATCTGTCGCACAAGAAGGATACAATTTATATTCATAAAAAAGAAAATAAACCTTCGAAAGCAACGTTCGCTCAGCCTTCATTCTCTACAAACTCAGAAGTTTCAATCCCTTTAACGTTCTTGCCTAATAATAAATTCAAACAAAATTGTAATATTCCCAACCAATCAAGAAAATGCAGACCGCATTTTTAAAATCAATGAGAATGCATGGTTATCCATTTCAGAAAACTTTCACTCTGTCCTCTTTGGGAGATAAAAGAATGACAAGGGAGAGTTCATTGACGTATGGTGATATTGTCAGGGATTCATTTCACTCAACATTAAATTAACACTCCATATAGCATTTTCTTTTTTTTTTTAAACAATTCATTCAGTCCAAAGTCCAAAGAGCCACTGAAGGTAGAGGGTTACTAAATGAGGCTGTTGCAACGGCGTACAGTAAGAGAGCAAAGAGTTGCGTATTATGAGGATATGTAGGATAGATAACATTTGACCCTCGACTTGAAGAGGTTAAGGTTATATTGATCAAGGAAGCATCTTCTCGGGAGTTCGTTCCATAATATAGAAATTCTGAGGAAGAAGCTGTCCGAGTGAAACTTCTTCCTTACCAATGGAATATGTAGGGAATAAGGATGAGTCGATTCAGTGTACATGGCTTGACGAGTCTTAGTTCTGAAGCTTTGGATTGGCTTGAAAATCTGCCATGAAAATAACGATGAAAGTAGCAAGAGGCTACCAGCATTTCGTCTGTGGGGAAAGGGGTTGTGGGGTGAAAAGTAAGGGATTCTTGAACAATACATCCTCATTTCAAATAGAACAGTACTTATCTAAGAGACGCTTTAAATTAATAAACAATTTAACTGAACATTCACTGAAATATTGACACTTTCTTTATAACCTTTAATTCTTCAAAATTGTAAGGGAAACAGTAATGTTTAAAAAATTGTCTTATTCAAATGTGTAACAAATTCCAAGTTTATCCAAAATTCCTTATAGATAGAAATTTTTCATATTATATATATATATATATATATATATATATATATATATATATATATATATATATATATATATATATATTGCATCTTGATAATAAAAGTCGTCTCAATTACTGAGAAAAAGCTGACAGTTTTTTCCGCTTTTTCTCAGTAATGTAAGGGCTCGTGATAGGTAAAGAAGAAAACACACCACATTGACTAGTTGTCCTCCAAGTTACAAATTTAGTATGTAAGCACGGTTGCTGCTGCTGCTGCTGCTGCTAAAACTTGAGTTTAAATTAAACATGAAATATTTGTAGGAGAATTTTGCTTACAAGAGATATTGAGTCAAGTTTTGGTTAGTTATTAAAGATTGGTAATGTTTCCACGACAAGAGTTGTAGCTTATTTTATTTCTCGATCCACTTATTAAGATCTGACCAAATGACCAAACATCGGAATTTGGGGTGGAATCCCTATTTGGTAACGACCGAAAACATCAGTATTCTGTTCTATGATGGTTGGCTGATTTTGTTTAGCAGCATTTCAACCTCTATGGGTTATTTAATGCCGACATCTAAATATTTTGAATGCAATTGTATATCTTCATCAATAGATAAAATGTATTGTTGGTCGTTTTGCTGCCAAAGTTATTGTTGGTAATTTTACTATAAATAGGTATTGTTGGTCATTTTTCTATAGATATGTATTGTTAGTAATTTTGTGTTTTTTCATAAAAATGTATTGCTGATATTTTTATACTTTCATAATATTTTATTTTTATTTAGGGCTTCACTATTTGCCTATGGCTGGGACCTTAACAGGTGCTACCACTCCGGGTCAGGGTGGATCTGGGGACAAGAGTTGGTTCCACGCTCCTCAAAACCTCCAATCTCTCGACCAGAGGCCTTGCTGTCGGATGTTGTTTCTCGTCATAACCAGGACTCTCTCTCTCTCTCTCTCTTTCTCTCTCTCTCTTTTAGGTGCAAATAAGGAAGAAATGTAAGATTTTAAAAAGTAGTCAAGATCAATTTGTTTATCACCTTCAAAAAATTAATTCTTGGTTCGTCATTCTTTACATGAGAAGAATCGGGTTCGCTGTTCTAGACATGAACATTTTGGTACAAGTAACTTTAAGGTTTATTAGCTTCTTTAATGTTCATTGTTTCCCTATACCGGTTTTAATTTATTAATTCAGGTATCCAAGAATTCTCAGAATGGATAAATCTACGTTTACAGAAGTTGTGAAGCCATTACTTGTGGAGACTTCAGTGATTGACTGGATGAAGAACAAAACACTTATTCGATGGGAATTAAAATGTGAATCATGTAATACATAAGAAAGACTCGTTTTTTACTAAATCAAGAGTGAAATTCCAACAGTGGATTCACATCATATATCGTTATCAAAATCAGTTCATGTGGATAGAACGAAATACGTTTAGCAGGTTATTGGGGTTCTGTAATGCAATCACCATACAATATCCTTTCAATAACTAAGTTATTTTAACTGTTATTTTTATTGTTCATTAATCAATAAACGAGTTCATTTATATTTCAAACATTGTTTTTTAATAAATAGAACATATTTTGTCAAGGGTTTGCTATTCTTTACATGGGGATAATTGGGTTAGCTGTTCTTGACATGTAAATGTTGGGTTCGCTAATGTTGACAAGATTCGAACAATCAATTGCCGTAAGCATTTAACCCCCACCTCTCTTTCTCTTTAGAGTGAACTTTGACAATCCATTTCTTTCTTATGGTTTATGGCGTGAGAGTCAATGAGACTAACCTAAGAATTAAATGAATTTATCACACATGCATTCGCTTAGAAAGTTGTGACAAACGAACATAGAAACAAATAAATATACACAGAAGAGAGAATGTCGGTTTCAAATCTATTTGACGGTAATGCAGAATATTTTTTATTTCTTTTTATTAAATGTTCACCCAATACAAACCCCAAGAACCACTCAAGGCAGAGAGTTACATAATGAGGAAGTTGTATGGACAATAACAGGAGGAAATATGTGTAGATTATGAGGATATGTAGGATAGATAGCGGTTGACTACAAACTTAAGATTGTAGAGATCGGCAGTTTCTGAAGAAGCTGTCAGAGTGGAATGATGTGGCGAACTCGGTACAGACGGTACAGACGCAAAATAGGTATAGAGTCGCGTGCGGACATATTTGTTAAAACCGGTTACATCCAAGCGGGACAGCTTGGCATGTCTAGATACGGGCCTCCCTGCAACTGGTCAAGATTCGTCATGCTAATAAAGGCAACGGGAAAACCAGCGGTTGGGAAGACACAGTGTCTTGTGAAGTGTTTCCCCCCAACCACAACACACTCTTGCCGTACATTACATTTTACCAATTGAATTGGAAAAGAATGAGAATGAACCGACCTTATGCACCTGGCATGGTGGGTTTTAGCTGTAAATGTTCAAACTAGTGGAACAGATTAAAGAAAAAAGGATTTTTTTTAGCATTACTAAGAGACTAAATTACCAATTTTGTATAAATACTTCATGCAACATGAAACGCGAAACAGCTCAAAATAGAACCTTCTCTAAAAGGAAAGAAAACGTGTCAGCTAAAATGTACATAATTTAATATTTAGACTGTTTCTTGTTGCCATCAACGTTATATTTAATAGGTACACGTATTTTAATAGACATCCCTGATGCTTTTTTTAAAATAATGCAATTAATATCAACCGGATTAGATCGATAAGTATAGATAGATTGTATAACACTAAACAGAGTACAGAAGTTCATCATTTTAATATGCCGTATGTGTAGAAAGATGAAAAAAATATCACAATATTACCAAGCAAATTGAAAGTTTTGTTTTAAGGGCGTTTTATGGCTGACACAATTGAAAAGGTGTTTCGATAAATCAGTTTGGCTCTAAGAAGGCAACTATTCATCATTATTATTACAACTTAAATTAGACAAACTTCAAGATAAAAACGACTTTACTTGCCTAGAGGAAGAACTTTGGGTAGTCCAGCCACAGTCAAACTTGACTCGTTCCTGAGGACGTTAAATGTACTGGGGGACTGATAGATTATAATAGAGAAAGGAATAAAATACATTTATATTTTATGCTACAATAAGAAAGACTATCATTTTTTACCGCAGGTGGGTAATTAAATGAAAATTGAAATACTTTTAACGAGGGAACTTCAGTCGACATATTTTACTATAACTATTATACACACACACAGAGAAGATGCTGAAAAATTATCAGCTTAACCCAATTATCATAATCTGAACAAATGAGAAAACATCTTAATTTTTTTACGCATATAGTTGTTATGCCCATTGCTAGGGGTGGGAAGGAGCCACCCCCTGGATCAGGATAATTTTAGTGTACAAATTCTTACACTTCTACTTTGACTTGATCCCCCAAATAAAAAAACACTAGCTTGATACCAATTTTCCGCCAAGAACTTTTCAACATTCCTGAGAGAGAGAAAGAGAGAGAGAGAGAGAGAGAGAGAGAGAAAGAGAGAGAGAGAGAGAGAGAGAAAGAGAGAGAGAGAGAGAGACATTTCAAATGTTGTCAGAGAATTTATTGTTGTCTGAAGAGAAAGTCGAATAAACTGTAGTTATATCAATCACACCCTCTAGGGTGGAACGTCTAGAAATCAGTGTTTAGTATCAGACATTTCCAAAATAGAGAATTGCCCGTAAAAGTATTATCGAATTTTGAGTTTATTTTCATGTTATTTTGTGAGTTGCCAAGGGTTCCTTGTAGAATCATGTACATCTTTTCCAAAGTAAACAGACAAACCTTCACAATTATTTAATAATAATAATAATAAGAAGAAGAAGAAGTCTACTTGGAATTCTGTGAATTAAAAAATGAAATTGCAAATGTGGATATTGTTCCAAGAATTTTTATTTTGAAATCAACCGTATTCAGAGAAGCACACGCTCACTCAATCTAATTTAAGCATTAATTGAAGCATTTCAAAGTAGATATGAGTTTTCCTATTAAAAGAAAAATTCCACAATCATCCAAACAAAACACAACATCAGTGCTCGTTTGGCTTAAATTACCACTAAAATCAAAGCAAAAAGCAATGTATTCCTATTGAGTTTTGTTCAGTATCGATTTTTTA
Organism: Acanthosepion esculentum; assembly: GCA_964036315.1. Classification (NCBI taxonomy): domain Eukaryota; kingdom Metazoa; phylum Mollusca; class Cephalopoda; order Sepiida; family Sepiidae; genus Acanthosepion; species Acanthosepion esculentum. The sequence continues at coordinate 22,897,630 of OZ038515.1, read as the reverse complement.
TTTTTAGAGAAGCACGTTCGAATTCAATTTAGTTTCATTCTATCAAATATTTACTGGAACCCCCTTGACCTGTACGTGCTAACGATTGTTAAGGCAGGCATTCCTGCGAGTTATTATTTTGTTTCATTTCATTCAGATTTGGTTAATTTTCCCGTATCTTTTTCCGTATTTATCAAGATGCACCGATTGTATTAATTTTCGCAAGAGAAAATTTTGGAAGTTCTACGTCGAACATCTTCAAGCCAATCAACAAGTTGCAATAAAAACAGAATACACTTAGCAGTCTCACTTTGCATTTCTTTTAATCTATGAGAAGAAAAAGAAAAGAAGAGGACAAAATTCAGACGTAAACAAGCAAACAGTGAGAAAGAGCTGCTTAGAGTCACGTTTTCTTCTCTACCGCGTAACTCGATATCGATGGTTGGTCAGAGTTCTTGATATCAACGAAGCAGGAAAAACAATCAGATCAAAAACATTTTTTTTCTTTCTATACAGCGTGTTTTGTGTTACAATAAATAAGAGTTAAGAAACAAAGACGATAACAGTTCAGAAGAGCGCTCCAAAGAATATAATCAGTTTTTGAAAAAAAGAAGGAAAAAAAAAACATTTACAAAAATAACTAATAAACTCTTCTTTCGATGACCAAGAAAATTAGGATTTTAATGTGTTATTGCTTTTGTTTTTATAAGTATTTCGGCGGTCTGATAATATTTATATCAATTTTACAAGCTGGCTATCAAAAGTTCCAACCAATATATTTTATACAATATTAGAGAAATCTTAAGAGTGTCTCAAAGTTGTCTATTAATTTTGCATGTAGGCTCTTCCTGTATTGTTTGCGGAAAAGCAATTTTACTTTATTTTGTGAAAACTATAGCTGGAGACACAATGTACATTTTATACAATCTATTATTTATATTATTCTGCAGTAAAAGTTTAGTAATGGATCACTAAATGGAAATAAATCAGTTGGTGCGAGCATGTGACGGAAATGATTTGTGAAGTTTTAAAATGGAGATATTTTTAGTTTCAAGATAAAGAACTCTCTGGAAGACCTCATAAATGATGAGCATAAACAATATTTGAAGGAATATGCGCATCGCAAACAACAACAAAAAAATAAAGGTGAGTCAAGCAATGTATCGTTTAGACGTCATAGAAAAAATAAAATACTAAAAAAAAATGGGTTTTACATGAGCTAACGGAAAGAAACACTAGCAAGCCTAGTCTGTTTTTTTGCATAACATAGAAAAATCATTTTTGGTTAAGACAATCGCCACTGAGAAAATAAGTCCTGGTGATTTATTTTAAGGAGTCAAAATGATGAAAATCATGTGTAGATTTAGGAGAGACTTTAAGATTTCAGCTTAAATGTAATTTTCTGAGGAAAAATATTTTCCTTTGGTTTATTTTTTATTAAGAATTAATGAAACTTGAACTTTTGTTTGTATAGCATTCCGGTGAGTAATAGACGCGTTTGAATGATTCATTGGAACAGAAAATACCTTTTACAGAGCAAGGACATTGACCAGTGGTTCATCTGCAAGACCAACGTTCTGAAACAAAATATGATGCAATCATGGAATTGAGATTAGAAGTTCTTCCTCATGCAATGTATTCTCCAGAGTACCACTTGCTTTGTTCGATGCAACACTTCTTGTCTGCTGTGAGATTGCAAGTCGTAGAAGAGAACGAAAAAATCCCCCAAAGAATTCATCAGAACAAAACTGAAATCATTCTTTGATGATAGAATACACGATTTACTTGGAAGGTGGTGTAAGCCAAGAGAAAATAACTTTGATTGAATAGTGATGGCATATATTTATATGAATAATATATTTTGTCAAAAAAGTGCGAACGCCTTTTACGTCAAATGTAAACCAGAAAACATTTGAGGCTGCTCAATTAAAAACTAGTTTTCGTCGTTAACTCCGCTGTATACCACTTTGGTCACATGCAAACACATCGACGACGTGTCTGTATAGACGCTGTTCAAACCACAAAAGCAAAGGTCGTCTAGCAGCTAAATGAACGTCGTCGAAGACGTCACACACAGAATCCTTCCTCTATTCAGTCACACGAGAATCCATCCACCATTAAGGGAATAGATCGATTTCCTCTGAAAAGATGGTCTACATCGACGACAACGATACCAATTTGGTAGACTTACGGATAAGTTATTCAACAGAAGCAGCGTAATCAAATCCACTTCATTTTGTTCTGTGAACGTCTATGAACCACTATCAATGTTTTCACAGTAAAAAATAATATATCGTGCAAGTTTCACCTTATAACATTTAATCATATTAAGAATATAGATAATAACATGTTTAAGGAGAGACATGTTTTATTACTAAAAGAAATTAAGTGTAACAAATTTGTATTTATAAATAATTCTGAAGGCTTCGTACTAACAAATAAGGAGACGTATCGGAATTGTTATTTATTTCTAGAAACAAATATTTTTGTTTGAACAGTTAAGAACTTATCATACATGAACGAATAACAGAAAAATATTCAAGCAAGAATAAAAATTTAAAAATAAATGTACACATAAACATGTGGGCCATAAAATATAAAAATATTTAAATTGATTAAAAAGCAAGACAAGCGGTGTCCAAACGTATAAAATTAATGGATGACGCAGAAGGCAACTATAACATTAAAATGACATTTTAAAATTTGTTATTTGTTGTCAAGATAGATCCGTGTAACAATTATTGACAACTAAAAGACACGTATCATACAAATGTTAACCTGTCCTGTTTGTAAGTATTATTACCAGATTGTGGATCAATGGCGATATAAAGAACACGCAATGCAGGGCAAATAATATCAGTAATAACAGCATCTCATTAAAAATATCAAAAGCAAGCATAATATACTTTTATATTCCACTTACAAAGTAAGTATAAACTTAATTGTATAAAGAAAAAAAAGTGATTTTTTGTAAAAAAAAAAAAATATTAATTGATTTTAAAAAATACCATATTCGTTTAAGCGAACATGGCCCTCAAAAGATTATTTTTCTTTATTCTGTTTGAATAACTTCGTCACTTCTTTGAAAAGATGGCAAGGTGGTTTCCCATTGCCTTTTTTATTTTAGATTTATCCTTCTCCTAGACTGGCTGCCACCCAAGGTTAGAGAATCTGATCTATCATGATATAACTGAGAATAGAGGCGGAGGAGCACTGGGTTAATGCCTTTCCCAGGTGCATTAGTGCGAAGTGAATATAAAGTTAATTCTTAGTTTTAATGAGGTTATATTAAATCCTGAAAGTATTTTTTTTTACTAGCATCAGTTATTTCCATTTTTTAATTTCCTTTCGATATTTGAAATTTTGGATAATAATTTTCATTAAAATTCTATTCTTATGACAAATTCTGTTTATTTGCTCTTTTTCGTGTTCGACAATAAAACTGAGTATAAACATTCAAAAATGTATAGACATTGCTAATTTTTTCATTACATTCAAAATAATTTGATACAAAAGCATATTGCAGTAAATCAATAATTTTATTCTCCGCCAATTTATGTTTTCCCGGATCTTAAAGAGAGTGATTTTATTGGGTTCTTTATAAAAGCGATCTTGGTCCAAAATTAAAATCTTACAAAACAAGATCCTTATGCCCAATCTAATGTCAAAATGATTCAGAGCACTTTAATAAATAAAAAAAAAAATGGCTGAACACTTACAGTGATATATGCAACATCTTGCCCTAAAAGGGCTTTGAGGTGCCCAAAGGGGGTGAGAGAGAGATTCATTTAGTCAATATTTAGACGTATTAATTAAAAATAAAAGAAGAAGAAAGCAAAAACAAATAACTACAGGTACTAATGATTTTAAAAAAATCTATTCAAACCAAGCAAGGCGATAGCGACACTAGGGGTCACTGGAAGTGAAAGACTTTAGAAGGAACTGGAAAACCAATCCTAAACAGGAAAAAAGGGGTAAACCTCTACATAATAAAAATACCCATAGATTTATTCATGTAGTGTATACTCTGGAGGTAAGCTAACGCACGTAGTGAGTGTGTGTACTTCGTTGTTAAATTGTCCGCAGAAAGCAAAGTGACATTTAACCGGGAAAAGAGAAAAAATAAAAATTAACATCACTCTGGTCCTAAACGTAATCGTAGAAAGAGGCATAAAAACGTCAAAGTAACTCGTCGCCGGCTTTGACAGGTGAATTGAGAAACGGAATCGACCACGTCGAGTCCAACAACACCGGTCAGTTGGTAGCCATTTTTTTTCTTTTTTAAAACCCCAGAAAAAAAGTATATCACTCTGGTAGAAAATAGCTCTACAATTCATCAACCTTCTCGATTTGACCACCTATACGACAAACTGTTTTAGTTAACATTTTAGAGGAAAAACCTTCGGGACGGAAATTGCTATTAATGACGTTCTGACCAATTTTCTTCCTTCATCGCGAAAAGTTTGGGTAAAATGGCATTTGGGGAAAAATGTATCCTAAATATGGAAGAATTTACCAATTACGGATAATCTTAAGGAAAATTTGGAAAGCAGAAATATAATCAGAGAATCAAATGGTATTTAAATACAAAAAAATAATCTAACCCACCTAACAATTATTTAAATGCTTCACGTAAGAGATTTATAGATTATTACATGCTGAATTTGTAATAATATTAATATTTAAGGTGAATAATAACCAACAAATAATAAGGTGAATAAATAATGAAAATGATGAATGAAAAATAATGAATATTTAATTCATCCTAGTTATTTGTTAGACACTTGCGAATAATAAAACATACACATTATATAATACACATTATTATATAGTTGATTTACACGCATTATTCCTATTATGTTCCTTTGCCACTCACAAGTATGTGTATATATATATATATATATATATATATATATATATATTATTATATATATATATTTAAAACATTGTGTATTTGGGTAGCAATCCTTCTTTTATACCAGTTTCGTCAATAATGACTGACAAGGTACTACAGTTAAGTTTTTATTCAATTTTTCTTGTGCCCGTATAAATTTTTTCTTTTCTGGACATGTAAAATTTGATCGAATGTTCTGTATGTCCGAGCGCTTTCGGTTATTCGTTTAGCCGTTATCAAGGATAATTTTATTTTTACTTTTAACTGAATGTATGATTTTTTATGTATGTATCTTACGTTATAGGAATGTTTTTATTTTCCAAACATGGTCAGCACATTGTGGCCATTTTCATAGTTGATGTTATTGAGTGCTTTAATAATCCAAGGACAAAGCCCTTTCTAAACATTTTATTCTTAATAATTTGGTTTCTCTTTACATATGAACAGATGATCAGATATAGATCAGGTATAGACAAGAATCTGATAAAATGATGGGATATTAAAGCTTCGTCTGAGATCAAGATAGAAATTCTATCTTGATCTCTGACGAAGTGAAACATGTTAGTTTGAGATCTGTTTCCTACTTGTTCTTTATCATATATATATATATATATATATATATATATATATGCGTGTGTGTGTGTGTGTTTCATTAAAGACGACAGACAAGGTACTACGATTAAGCTTTTTATTAAATTTTTCTTGTATTCGAAACAATTCTTTTCATTTCTGAACACAGAATGTGTAGAAACTATTCAAATGTTTTGTAATTCCGAGTGCTTTCGGCTACACTTAGCTATTATCAAGGATGATTTTATTTTTACATTTTAACTGTATATATGGGTTATTATTAAGGTTTCCATTATTTTTAATCTTTTTACATGTGGATGAGGTTATTATGCTTGTATTTTCTACTAGTATTTTTCGGATGGAGTCTGGCAAGTTTGTGTGTGAGTTTAAATAAGATCTAATGGAGCTGTGGTCGGGAAGGTGGAACGTAAGTCGTTTGGATAGGCATGTAGTAGTGTGACCGATGTAATTATTTAGGTGTTTGGTTTGATCAAGAACACAGTTCTTTAAGGGACATTTGAATTCATAAATAATGTTCGTTTTATGTATTTTTGATTTTTTGAGGATGTGTTATTTTTGAGGATGAGATTAGCTGTTTTAAATTTTTTGTAATAGATAATTTAACTTTTTGTTCGGGTCAACTGGGGTAGTGTATTTCTTTATGATATTTCTAAGTGAAGATACATCTTGTTTATTGTTGACGTTTGGGTTTTGTAAAAAATATTTTTGTCTGTGCGTTCAGTATCGCTATTTATTTTGGAAAGAAATAGTCTAATCTGGTCGTTGATGAGTTGTTAGGAAAACCATTGTTAACTAGTATCTGTTTTGCATTGTTCTTTAATGCAAAGTAGACGAGGGGATGAATTCTCGTGTGCTTTCTTTAGGAAGTTTTTTTTGTATCTGAGTGGGCATTCACTCTTAGAATTCAGGTAGCAAGAGTTCCTGCTAGTGGGTTTTTCATACAATGAGATGGTGAAAGTGATGTTACTGTATTCTACGAGAACGTCTAAGAATGGGAGTTTATTTTTTTCACTAAGTTCGCAAGTAAAGTTAAGGACAGAGTTTTTTTTAATTCTTTTGAGAGTATCTATTTTTGTGTTTTTGGCTAAAATAAAAATATCGTCTACGGAGCGGACATATATTTTAGGTTGACTGACCTGTTTAAATATCATGTTCTCTACATTGGACATGTTGTAATTGGAGAAGCACAGGCCGAGCGGATTTTCCATACTAACGCCATTATGGTTGCTATTAAGGTCATGGAAAGGTATTTTGGTTGTACATGCGTGTAATAATCAATGCATGTAATATAGATATCACACGCCAGCCATATTAATTGACAAACTAATTTCGTATGTTTCTAGCGTATTGAGTTTTTCCTCATTGAGTGCTCCAATAATATGGCCTTATGCCAGATGAAGTTTAATTTATCAATTATCCAACTGCATATATTACTTTTTTCAACCCTGGCCAATACAAACCAGATTTACATTCATCCTGTAGAAACGTAGCATCACTGAATTAATATTATTTTCCACGAATCTCAATGTTTACAGCAAACGCCTTTGGAGCGTTTCTTTTTAGGAACAGAAAAATAATTTGAAAGTAATTACAAGAGTGAATAAAACGAATATCCGTGAAAATGAGCGCGCATAATGGACAACGATAAGATTATTTCTATTGTTATACTATTGTCAAACAAATAAGGAAGCCGTGGATAAAATACAAAAAAATCGCATGTATCACACGCGTTGTTACGACTGGGTTTGGTCCTGTCATTGAATCCCCGCCTTTTCTTTTCTAACAACGATTCATTATTTGCTAATAGTTTGTGGCACAGGAAAACAACTGATAAGGATTGAAACGAAATGAAGTCGAGAATCAAGAAACTTACAATAAAGTGAACACGAAAAGATTACGAGAAAACAACAAAACCAAAACAAAAGAAGAGAAAAAGGTTGAAAGCAGTTGCAAGAATGAATAACATCTGCGATTGATGGTCATACAGTTTTCAAATAAGTAGTAAAGATTTGCAGAATGTACGCCGATCGTTTAACAATGGTGCCTACACTTCACGAATTTAAGCGAAATGCTAGATTGAAAGCCAGGTCGCATAATTTCACGATTGAAATCGTTAGTTCTAACCATAAATTCGATACTAATTTTTTTTATCTTCGAAGTTCTCGCTTATGGTACTCTCTTCCGGTTTCCTGCTCTCCTGTCGACTGCGATCTTCAAAGATTTTAATGCAATGTCAATTCTGTCTTGATATTTTTCATTTTTTTTATTCGGTATCACCCCATGCAAGGCAGTAAAGCCACTAAGACACAAGAAGTTATAGGGTGTGGAAGAATTAGGAACAGAAACATTACTAATGATTGGGAAGAGGAAAGAGCAATCAGCAGGTCAATAGATAGCGATTGCCATTGCCTTTAAATTTTTGCAGATTAAAGTTGGCTGGAAAGCATGGAACCGGAAGGGAGTTCCACAAGCGTGAAGTGCGTGGAAAGAAACTGTTAGCATAAAATTTACTGTTACATATATCCAGTTCAACTTTAAATTGATTATATATCTCGACGCCAGTTTAGTAATTTTCTTTCCCACACTCCTTGAATCCTAGTGACTTTATTGCCTTGAATGGAGTGAAATGCTTAAAAGAAATCCATTATTATCACATTAAATCTTCACACTAATTAAATCTGACAATTAAAATCTAATCGAATGCATTCTTAATCTATTTGACTAAACGAGTGTTCGGTGAATCGATCAATCAATCAGTCGAGCTTTGATTACTTGAAATGACTGAATGAAAGCACTAGAAGTTTGTAACAGAAGCCAAAAACCATATAAAACGTCAAATTTCGCGGGCATCTTAGAAAGTTTTTACAGCAAATGTGAGAAACAGTATGTGTTTATTTGGGAGAACAATATTGACGCCCGTTTCTAGAATGTCCGATGATGAGAATTCATTCGCAATAGTTTGCAAGATCAGTATGGTAGACAATGTACAATGAATAGTTTTACCTATGAAGAACCAAATAACCTCAAAGCAAGATGCAGATATTTTGCGTGGGTGGTGCAGTTCTAGCAGCTAGAAACATTTCGAGGTTGTGCAGTATAAAAATGTATCAGAATATTTAATCGAATAATGACAGGATCATTTAAAAAGAATTGTAAAATATATTTGTACCCGATTCGAAAAAAATATTGGGAAGAAAATAAGAAACGTGACTTTATAAACTAATATAAATACTAGAAATAACACTGATGAATCAATAATTAGTAAAGGTATTATTATACAATTGCAATATTAAAAAAACTTCAAGATGAGTGTCACAGGACTGTTATCATGGATCCGTTAAAAAACTTAGAAACCGGGACATTGAAGAAGGATAGCTAATTTTGATATCAAGATGGCTTGTAAGTGAAGTAATTATTAATTTATTAATTGTTTAGTATCGCATGAAGGAATAAATTTGCTTTCTAAAAATCCTTACAAGTAATCAATATTTGTTTAACAAAGACGACAAACGTTTGAGAGATAATGTAAATAAATATAAAAATATTGCGATAATCTGAAACAGTTTAAAATCTAATACTAATTACATAAAATTATCTTTATCGAAATTTGTTAATCAATTCTAAACTGAGTTTGACTTATTGAGTAAAAATAATTCAGCATTAACTTTATTTAGCATTAACTTCAGCATTAACATTATTGAACATCATATTTAATATTCTTTTCACTATTTTCTGCCATCTTTCAGCCAATTTCATCTCCCAGAACGTTTTATCTTTCTCAGCCAAGAAATGATCTCGAACGCTAACAAAAGCGATCTTTTAGAATGAAGTTAATTAAAACTAAACGCTCTTAATGCTATCTAACGAAACATGCAGAACGTACTATTTAGGTTATTCAATGTGTGCGTGTGTTTGCAAACTTCCAGGAAATTGACATTTTCATCATGAGAATTTTGACCAGAATAAATGGTAATGCGGAAATGCAATTTCTGTTGATATGGTTGACGGCTGAAAACTTCCCAGGCAAGCTGTAAAAATTTTCCCCTCGCCAAAAAAGAAATATACAGTGTTTGTATACTTGTATTTTCTTGATGGAATATTACGCTCTTCTATTAATTAATGACTCTTTCACAAATTATTGTCTTCGCTTTGTTAATTTGGGAACAATACTTGTTCGAATCGATTGTTTGGTTCTCCAGAATAAATTTATAGTAGAAGACTGTTACAATCCCACATATACAGCGTCAAGCTTTTGGTACGGTTAGCGGTAGTGTATTTCGTTTGCTTCACGATCTCTTACATTCCATGTTGTATTAAAGTATTCACTTTTATTTGCCCATCACAATTTAAATTTAAAAATATTCATACACGGATGCCATTTTTGTTTGCTTTTTGTCTATGTAGAAGTCACAAGTGGCTAACATAGCCAAACAGGTATAACCGATTTTCAGTGTTTGATCTGGATATTGTTTTTAGTATTTTGGCTTTCTCTCATGTCATCTGATGTTGATTATTTTACTATTTACCACACTTGGTCTTCACAACCGAGGATAATATCCCCACATAAAAATTCGCGAACTATTTTGATACGTTCGACATTTACATAACTTTCTCCAGAAACAATGCAAATTATTGCATTTAGGTTGCATTTTTACCTTAAAATAACAAAAGGGTAATGTGCAAAAAATATTATTTCCTTCCATTTTTTATTGTTAGAGACAATAAATCAATATATTCACAGTGCGATAATTAAAAATTAGTTTGTTATGACAGCTGCTGTCACAATCAAAAGCAATCTTTTAGAATTAAGTTAAAAACTAGTCGCTCCTAATGCTATCTATCAACATATATAGGACGTACTGTTTAGGCTACCCAATGTGTGTGTGTGTGCGTGCGCGCGCGCAGGCTATAGTCATAAGTATAGAATTGTCTCTCCATGATAGTTTAAATAACGGTTTTTGCTCAAAATGAAACATTAACATGAGCGATGACATAGCCTCAACACTTGTAAACTTAAATAATCTTTATCTTTTAAGACTGAAAAAAGAAAAAAAGTCGTTCCTATCCATTGCAACTTTAATAACGAAGTAATAAAGCCGACCAATATTGCTAATTACTATCATTTTTATGTGGCTTCGTAGGTCCGTAACAAAAATGGCAGGAAATGGCGGACATTACCGTCTACCGGTAATTTGTTTTCTCTATTTCCGTTGTGATTTGTTTAATCAACTTTTAGTTTTTCGTTCCCGGACTTTTCAATAAATCATTTAACTGTTAGTGATCCAAGAGGATCAAAAGCTATTTTTTGTAATTGGATTATCTGCTGTATAGATATTGGTCTATATAGTCATATTAAAGCTATGGTCAAGGTTAACTAGAATGTAAAGTTACTGAGATACGGGTTCCATTGTTGAACTAATATGTTTATCTACTAGATTTATTATAGAAGGGACATATTTAAAAATTAGAAAGATTCAATAAACAGACATGAGGCTTTTAGTTTTTCTCAAGGAGAAATGCTAATACGTTTGTTCATAAACTAGCTAACTAGCTGCAGGATATTTAGTGTGAAATATTGTATATATGCTTGAAAATAGTCATCTGTAAAAGAAAGGTCGAAATAAAAATTAAGGGGTGGTTAATGAAGTCTACATTTGTCAACCAGTATAATTTAAAATTCCGTTAGTACCGTGGGGTTTACAAAGACACAATTTAAAATATTATACATTTATCAATTAGTTGTTAATTTTATTGTTATATATTATTCTGAGTGTTTGTTCTGGTTTTTATATGATAAATAAAAGTAAAATAGTTCCAAGTTTCAAAAGTTCAAATATGCAAAAATAGGTTTCAATTTAATTTCAATAAACAAATAAAAACCATTTCACACAAATATTATGACAAAAACCAATAATTCCTTGTAATTACTTAACAGGGGTATTTAGAAAGCCATTTAACTAATCATGAAAGTTTTAAAAAATGAGAAAAATTGTGATGGTTGCTCGACGGTAGTAACGGCTTATTAAGCGTCATTTAAACGACATCATTTTGGACGCAATCACACAGAATTTAGACAGTGTATCTTGAAAGAATTATTTCAAAATAGTCTATATGTCTATGTGCATTAGTTACTTGGCCATTTGAAGTATGAAATCACTTTATCATAACTTTCACAGAAATATGTGGTTCTGGTTAATGTCTCATGTTAATGTCTCCAGTTATCATACTGATGAAAATCCATTTTTCTTTAGTGATTATTCTATTAAAAAAATGGATCATTTTAAACTTTTCTTTTGTTTCTTATTCGATGGACATAGATTCTTCTTTAAAAAAAGATTTGATGCAGTTACAATCAGTGCATTGAAATTCATTGAAAGTTTTCGATAATTTTTCCACGCAGTATTCAATCCTGATTGAGGCTTTTGACTTTCTTTCTAAACTTAAATCTTTACTTTCAAATTTTTTAAAACAACTTCCCTATCTATTCACACAAACAACACTGTCTGCCCCACCTCTCTCTCTATCATTTGTCTGGTTATGCGATTTGTGTTTGACTTATGAATTTTAAATGTTTTTACGTTAAAATGAAAATAGAGAAAAAGGAGATGCATTTTAAATATATATGATACTTTTATTTCCAGAAAAAAAGAAATAAGGCTGATATGACTCCGTGGATGTAACATGGCGTGTCTAAACTATTGGAACTAAAGAATAAAGCTCATCTGAATATTAGCAACAAGCTTTCAACGTTGCGCCCATGGAGAGAAAGGTTGTAGAGTAGAAAATAAGTCTGGCTTCACAAGACTCCGTAAACGATTTTGATTTCAATCAAGACTGAAAGCGAGCATTGCGAAACTAATCCAGATATGGCAGAAATGCCTCATTTTTTTTTCTTTTTTTGGCCTAATCTGATTCTTGTAAAGATAAAGCATGGAAGGAGTTTTCCTCAAGCGACAGAATTGAGCTGTGATCATTTCCCCAGATTTTTTAGTTTTTGCTATATATGATTTCCATTTGAGATCTGGAGAGAACTTGAGACCCAGCAAACGTTAAAAGCATAGAGAGCCTCATGGAAAGTGCAAACGTTCTTCGTCACTGGAAAAAAAAATCAAAATCTGAACTAGCCTAGTTTTTGAGGTATTAATACATACCTCAAAATACCCCCCATTAAGCTGTTAGAGCTCTGTCAGATGAGAGATCAGGCTGTAATCATTTTGAAAGTGCGTCCATAAACAATGGTATCATCTGCATAGATATTTATTGATGATCTGATAATGTTCCTATGTTGATTCTTAACAAAAAGCAAAACGAGCGCAGAACTGAGAAGAGAAAGGCCAGTAAAAATACTTTAAGCAAGCACTGTTAGTAACTATAGTGATGTTTTCTGTTTTTTTTTAAAGATGAACAGTGCATAAAATCATTTTTCCTACGTCCAGACTTCTATCGTCAATGTGTCATACCGAAGCATTTCACGGAGAATATTTTTGCCATGTTAATAGAAGATAACTTTGTCATTAGTGCCTTTCTTCTGGGACTACGATAGTTATCAAATACTGTTTATGTTAATAACGACTAATCTTAGCTTAGTATTACAGACTTTTTTAAAAGTGCATACTTAAAAATACTTGCAGTACTTGATAATCGCAGCAGCATTACGGAAATATTTTTCCTCCTTGTGCAATAAGAAACCTGTTGCAAGGACCTGTTATGTGCATCTAACATAAGATACCCTGAAATCTAGAGTCGGCACAAGAGTAAACCTCGTGAGAAAGTCATTGACTTTTAGTGATTATATATTTTTACTGTAGATATGAGCTTTAAGTTTACCGAATAAATTATCGATTTCCTATGAAGGAAAAATATTTTATCAAGACAAAGCACGAAAGGTGAACAGGCGATCGGATTATATCGCAAGCAGAGTAGAAACTTTGAGAGAGTGATTTATAGATTTAAGCTTTGTTTCTTTGTTCTAATCTGAAGAGCGTAAGATTAATTCCTTGAGAAAAGACTATCAACGCTAAAACGTTATAATACTGGTTGCTAACGAAAGTCGGAAAAGGTTCACAAGTTATGAAAGAACATTAGTGGTTTGTCAATATCAAATTAAACTCGAAATATTTCAGACATTTCAGTTCAAATGGTTCACATTTACACGGAAATAATTACCTTATGCACTTCCATAAAATGAAATGCGAATCTAAAATTAGGTTAATGCATAATAGTTTAATCATTTCACCCCACGCAAGGTAATCAAGCCATTAAGACGCAAGTGGTTACTGAGTATGAAAGGATATAAGAAAAAGAAAAGTATTATTAAGGAGCGAAAAGAATAAAAGAAGAGGAATTAAGAAGATAAAGATAATAGCTGACATTGATCTTCAAAAATTGAAATGCAAAGTTGAGTGCGAAGCAAGGAACCGGAAGAGAGCTCCACAAGCGAGAGCTGGCATAGCACTACGGTTACATATAACCATTTCAACTGTAAAATGATGAGAGACCTTGCTGTCAATCTAGTTCTGCGCTTAAATTCATAAAGTCTAGGTACCACAGAGGAAAGTTCATCAGATCAATTACCATGAAAGTATTTATAGAAAAGACACAAGGAAGATACTTATTCATTTTATTATTTCGGAAGATGGACATCAGATAGAAAGCTAATAACCTGTCATTACATAATTTTGAGGAGAAAATAGAAGACCTAATTTCATGTCTTTATGCTATTGCGAATATTCATAGCTCAAAATATTTGACGTTGATATTTATTAAAAATCAGAAGAAAATTAAAATTTAATATTAAAGAGATACAGATTTATTATTCCGCAAGAAATCTGTAATTATGAGTATAGAAAATAATAATCTGTAATTACGAGTATAGACCAAGAGAAAGATTCTGTTCGATAATGGATAAAAGCTTTCTTAACTTATTTATTCAGAAATAAATCAACAATCTTTGAATAGGTTTCAGCGTGTAAGAAACATTGGTAGCTTGGAAAGAAAAGCGTTTACGGTTTGAACCAATAGAAGAATAACACAATACTTTGAGGCTTTTAGAATAACGCCTAGGGTTCCCAATGCATCTAAATGCAAGCCGAAGAAGAAATTTAATCAAATTCAGTGTATAGTAATGAGAATATAAAACTTTCTAGTAGTTGATATTTTCAGTAACTAGCTAAGGAATTAAGGCAACTCACACAAAAACAAACAAAAACAAACAAAAACAAACACGTAACACGATGATGGTGGACATCTCGGCATAGGATAAATGTTAACGATTTATTCTAGTCGACAATAAATAGTAAATTGTTTCCTCCCTAGAAATCCCCTACGTATGGCCTTGTGCTAAGCATAGTATATATTTTAGAATTGTTTGGTTGACCATTACTACTAAACAATGAGTTAATTCCTCACTGGGTGCCCATTGGCCTTGTGTAAAACAATGTTGAGCTTACGAAAGTGCAACCCAGTCATTTTTTGGTGATTTTTAAAATGCATTTTCCGATTAAAATCTAAAATAAGAGAGGAAAATTCTCTTATCGAAAGAAGCAACCAACGTAAAGACGCGAGCTTCAAATTTCTTGAAAAAATAAAACCTGCTGTTCGAAATTAGAGGAAAAATATTAAAAAAAACTGTTTAGTAAAATAGAGAAGTGATTTACTATGGAGTACTTTATGGGGTTAATATTTTTATTTTTTAGTCTAGTCTATGGATGATTTAACTTAACACTTTTGTGGATGTCAAATTATCTCACAGATAAAAAGGAGGCATCAGGCAACAAAGATTTGTTGAAAATAACATGGACAGAGTATGTAAGCAATGAGGGAGTTTTAAGGAAAATGGAAACTAAAAGGACAATTAGAAGCATAAATATGTTGAAATTTCTAGAATATATAATGAGGAAAGAAGGCTTGAAAAATTTAACACTCACAAGGCATATTGTAAGTGGGACAGAGGAGCACAGCGAGAAACCTACCTAGCGACGTTGTGTAAATAGATGGCAGAATATGGAATTTGATAATCATTGCTAAGAACTACAAAGAATAGAAAGTTGTTGAGACCCATGATCGCCAACGTTCTAAAGGAACGCGACATATAGAAGAAGAATGATGATAGAAAGTAGAGAAGCAATATATAAAGTAGAACTCAAATAGCGTTGGCATACGTTTTAAAAATATTTTTACAAAATATTATTTACAAAATATTATTTACATTTTGTTGATAAAACTAAATATAAAATTCAAAAGGTATATAAAAATAATTTAATGAAAAATTAAGTTATTAATTTAAGAAAGAAAGGGTCATTAACTGCACTAGTGTAAGTACCTACAAAGATTCGCTAAAAAATGAGTATACAATTTTGATTAAAAATTGTGTTTTTCTTGCGTCAACGGTAAATTAGTATGGAAAATTTTAGTGTCTTTTTGCGGTGAAAAACATATTGATTTGGAAAATTCTTGCAAAAATCAGATAATTGTCGAATTTTGATTAAACTTTCAGGACTTATTGACAATTATTTTTAAAATAATTTTGGACTTTTTTGTGTGTGTATAAATGTGCTGATTTTTGTAAATATAGACGCCCATATACCACATTATCAGAAAACAAGATCAGAAACTATAATAAATATAAAATTTATTGGTATTTTTTAACAAGCGTCAGTAGTCCATAGACTATTGAAAGCTAAAGTACCTAAAATTCAATAAAATATTAGATTACTTAGAATAAGATTGCAGGGTAGTTAAATATATATATATATAATTCATTACTTGAAAATGCCAAACATTAAGTTATCAATAAATAAATCTCTCAGCATCTCATAAAACATCCACCTCCGTGTTAAAAATGCGTTTCTGCGATATTTTAAACAAAAGTAATATTTGTTTTAATTCAGATTAAACTTGAAACCAGCTAATATTCCTCAAATAAAGTTTCAGAAAAAATATTTTATTTTTGAAAGATTTTTTTAATAAAGAGAATTATGTTGTGTTGATATATTTGTCAATATGGCCGATATTAGCAATGAGAGAAACTCATTCCAATTCAATTTAAATTCAGTTAAATTTAAACTCATTCCAATCAATTAAATAGAGTATTTTGCTTATTGGAAATATTAATTTTAATCTATTAGCTTGGAATTAAAACTAAAATAAAAGCGTCAAGAAAATTTTTTCTATTTTAAAGTGCATTTTAAACCTCAGATATCGCTTTTGTTTGGAGGTGCCTACACTAGTGTTAAGCAGATCAGGGAATGAGAAGGATGGTAAAACACAAGCATTGCTAAGAGATCCAAAAGAGAGGATGTTGCGAAGAGCCATGATCACCCACGTCCTGAATGGGCACAGCAAATAAAACAAGTTTCGGGAGTTCTGACTTAAACAGTAACAATATCAATGACATATATAATGATGAGAACCGAATTGATAAATGTGTGTTGCTAAAATCCGATGTTCTCATTTTTTTTCATTGATATGTTGAAACGAAAAACGGTTTTGTTAAAAAGATGTTTGGCGAGAGCAATTTATGGTCAGATTTAGATTTAAAGAAAAAATTAATATCAACTTAGAGATAATGCGTACCAAAAATCCCTAATTAGAAACAATATAAATTTGTAAAGAAGATTAGGATTATAAGAAATATTTAGAATTGCTGAAGAAGAGATTATGTTATTAATCGTCTTACGGTTATTTGGATTTGTTCGGAAAACACTTGACACTTTTTTTTGTAAATGTTAATGTAATGAGAACAGACGCATCGTCTTACGGCAGCATTCAAATGGCACAATGTCATCTAAAGACGAAATAAAAAAGTATTAAGTAAGGAAACACGCAGAGAAATAATAACTATGGGTATAATTGTAAACAGCTGGGTTCTCCAGTTCGAGAAGTGTAAAGAAAAAAAGCGGACACTGACGTGGTGTACCGAATCCCCACCGCAAGACTCTTGTAAAAAAGACCAACAAAAAGGAATTCCAGCTAACGAAGACGAAATACCATCGCATATTTTGTAATTTAATATTAAAAAAAAAATCATGGAGTGTATATGTTTAAGTGAGTGGTATTCTCAGACATTGCGGGTGGCTTAACGGTTAATGATAAGAGCTAAACCGAGTTCAAACACTAGCTGAAACAGTTTACGTTCACTTTTGGGAAAGGCATGAATCCACTTCTCCCCTCGTCTATAGATAATTTAAAACTCTTTAGCTCTGTAAAGACAATCTATATTACCCTCCGATCCTTAAAAATTCACCTGCTATTGAAATCGTATCATCAGCAGCAACAATTGGTGACGTTGCGACCCTACCTCTGTTCCCCAGAGAGACTACAAGAATAAACACACAAAAACTAGTCTCAGACACTAACAAATAATGATAAGTTTCTTTGAATAAATTTTTTTTTTTTTTTTTTTTTTTAAGCGTATCACCCCGAGCAAGGCCGGTGGCCACTATCACGCAAGGGGTTACAGAAGGGTTGGAGGAAGAGCAGATAGGAGTGGTAAAGGAAGGGTTGTGGAGAAAGAGAATGACGGAGGGCCGATCGAGGTGGGGAGGTTACGAGAGATATAGAGCGAGAGCAGATAGGAATGGAAGATGTCAGGAAGTGGATAGATCAAGGCAACTGGAGATGACGATTGACGCTACACTTAAACCGTTGGAGATTGTATTTGTCAGGGAAACAGTAACAGGGAAGGGAGTTCCATAGGCGAGATGTGCGAGACATGAAGCTATTGGAGTAGAAAAGACGTCTACACCTAACAGTTTCTACGGTGAAGGGGTGGGAACGGGATGCCAGCCTCGTAGGACGCTTGAATTCACGAGGCTTAGGGACAAGTGAGAGCAACTCCTCAGAGCAATTACCGTGGAAGTACTTGTAGAAAAGGCAGAGTGATGCAACATTCCGTCTGTGAGAGAGCGACTGCAGACGAGATGACAGATCAGGGCCAATCACATTGCATATCCGTCTCTGGATCTTATCAAGAACCCCGAGGCAACACGCAGGGGCCCCAGACCATAAATGGCAGCAATACTCCATGCAAGGTCACTTATACTTAACATCAGGAAGAATGCGAAAAGAATGCCTGATACTCACAGGACAGATTAAAGAGAAAGAGGGACAGAGGAAAACAACGCATAACATACTTAGTGAGCTTGAGTAAATGGATAGCAGAACAAGGTTTAGGAGAAATAACAAAGAGACAAAATTTATTAAGAGGACCGGAAATTGTGGAGAGTCATGATCGCCTACGTCTTGAAGGGACACGGCACATAAAGAAGAAAAAAAGTTTCTTTAGTAAATTAGTGCTAAATTCTGTGTATTGTAGAAGGCAGATGACGATTTCCATTCTATCCAAAGAAGAGGAAATGAAGTAGCGTTCATTTCTACTTCCACACAATGATATCAAACACCACTTTACTGTGGAATCATTATTAATCATACTAGTTTCGTCATGTTGTAAAAACATGTCAGCATATATAAAACCGATACTTTGTTAAGTCTTTACTATTATAAGAAATTTTCATATGTGAGTCTTGAAATATATATTTTTTAATTTTTTTTATTTCCCCGCTTTGTAAACATTTGGATGTGCGGGTGGTGCAATGGATAGAAACTTGGAATGAGAAATCGAAAAGCCGAGTGCGAATTACAGTCAGATTCCTTACATTCATTTAAGTGCAAATACTCTTGGGAAAAGTATGAATCCCCAGCTATGGGTTAAATAGTAGAAAGTGTATCTGCAAAAATCATAGTTATTCTAAAGAAAATGAGAATGCAATATTCATTCACAAAAGAAAAAGGAAAAAAAAGTATTATTTCTTCAACTCAAAATACGTTTCAGCCGTAAATAACCCATAATGGGTTGATAAGCCGTAAAAAAATAAACCAATAGTAAACATCTTCAGACAGTGTGCCAATCTAGTGTCACCATTGCAAGGGAGATAATTCTGGTATACCAAAATAATACAAAAATATACAAATACATGTGGTGTACATCTTAAGCAAGTAATGATTTTTTTTTAATTTAGTATATTTAGTGTGTACACATATTTGGGTAGACATTGGGAAGCACATTTTCTTTAATAAGACTTTCCATATTTAGGCCAGTGGATATTAATTTCACTGTTCAAACAACAGGAATGTCTACTGAAACGTTTATCGTAACAAGAATATATATGTGTGTGTGTGTGTGTGTGTGTGTGTGTGTGTGTGTGTGTGTGTGTGTGTGTGTGTGTGGACCAAACTATGAATGCTAAGATATAGAACCGGAAATCAATGATTGAAAGTCATGGCGTAAATTTGTTTTAATTTTCCAATCAGATCCTTCATTCAATAATGGTTATCATATACGTGTGCATTTTGCCGAGTATGCAAAAAATGAATGCACTGTACATGTGGACTCTCAAATAGAATAACCTGATAGCAATGACCATAGCTAACTGAAACTATTACTTTGTGTAGAATTAACTTTGTCCTATATCATCATTATCATCATCAAAAGTTGTGTAATCCATTGGGTTTTGGTTGCGGTACGATATCTTCTGCAGCGAGAGCAATAGAGCTCGGTAGATCAACTTCCTTTTCAAGCTGGGTTTAAATTGGGGGGCTCAAAGCAAGAGAGTACATTCAGCCATGTTATTTAATCTATAGCTGGGGGAGAAGAGATAGATTCATACCTTTCCCACGAGTATGAGCGAAAATGAACGTAAATAACTCGATTCGCTTATACTATTTGCATCTCTTTCTCTCTCACACGTACACACATACAATTCAATTTATTCAATTTTTTATTTTCTGTCTTTAATATATTGAAAAGGGTGCAAAGTTTGATGCATTATTTAAAAAAAGAGTGACTCTTCTACGAATCTATCGACTGCAAACAGGGATAGTAAAATCTGTTCACATATCTTCATATGTGTTCTTCATTTTGGAAATGGGAAGAAGTGGTTTAATTAAAAGAAAGACGCACATATATAATGATTGAAACACTCACAATGAATAACACCTACTCGTCCCATCGCCCTTACACCAAATGTGCTTTCATGCATCCGGTTTTGTGGTATACAAGATTCAGTGACAAAAAAAGAAAGAAAAAAAAAACAAACAAAAAAACAACTACCATCATCGTAGAAAAATACACACCTGCTTAAGATGCACAAGCGCGAATGCATAGTACCTTGAAGAAGCGGTGTGAGGTAATTACTTCTCTTGAAAGAAAAAAAAATTGTGTTAATTTCTTAGAAACGGAAATGAAGCCATTAATAAAATTCGAACCGGAAGCTTTTCAACCTTCCGAATATTTACTAAATGCTTTTATACGTTATGTTGTAAAATCTTTGCATTAGGAGAGGAAAGTCGAATTAAAATTATTTAATCTTAGCCAAAGTAAAAAGCAGTAAAGGTGTCATGTGTACTAAATAAATAGAAAAGAAAACAAGATATTTTTGTGGAGATTTAAAACAATTCATTCATTTTAGTTTTTTTATAATGTTTGACGCAAATCTCAAAGCGATATACAATTCGTGCAATCCCAAATTAAAGACAAATTACATTCTGAGTGAAAAGTCTAATTATACAATTAAAAGTGTACAGAGATCCCAACTGTGCAGTTGAGAGAGACTGGATTCTCTTTTACGTATGCACATCAATCAGTCCCTTTGCTTAATGATGAAAAAAGTATTTATTTCACACAACAAATATATTTTAATATTACCCAAACGTTTGCAATTAACCATAAAGAACGAACATAATACTGTGAAAATACCAGATCAAGATTCGATTATGGAGGACTTACTAATCCAACGTCGTCGACGTCAATTAGATGATGATAATAATAATAATAATAATAATAATTAGCTCAAATGATTTTTAAAAAATTATTTTCATATTGTATTAAAAATATTGTCAAAAGTTTTGAATAATATATATTCGTAAAATATGACTTTTCCATTATTATTCTGATATATTTGAGTTCCTCATCTTGGTTGTTGTAGTCATACATTTTCGGGCATTGTGCTCTACAGTCTTCTTCCGTTGTCTGTCGTATTTAAAAGTTCAAACTTAACTCTTTCCCATTCCACTGTCTATGTCAAGGGGAGATAACTCTTATTCATCTGCTAAACCAGCTTTTGAGCTCTTTTTTTTTTCTTAATCATTTTACCCCAAGCAAGGCGATAACGCCACTATGGCTCAAGAGGTTTTCCGGGCGCAAAAGAGAATAAGATGACTATAGTGAGCAGAAGTGAGGGAAAGGACAATAAAGGAACAGGGTTCAAGAAGACAGAAGATCGCGATTGACGTTGCATTTAAATTTTTGAAGATTGTAGATGGCAGGGAAGCAATAAATTGGAAGGGAGTTCCATAGAAGGGAAGTGTGTCAAAATAAATTATTACAATTGAACAGCTGGTTGCATATTGCCTGTTCAACAGTAAAACGGCGAGACCAACTTTCTAATCTTAAATTCTTGCAGTCGAGGCACCAAGGCAAAACGTTAATCAGAACAGTTGCCATGGAAATATTTCTGGAAAAGACAAAGAGAAGCCACGTCATCTCGCTGAGAAAGAGATTAAAGCCGAGATGCCAGATCAGACTCTTCTTTGAATTTTGTCACGTTTACCTGTAACTCTTGACCAGCCCTTGTACTAAAACAGTGTTAATATATTCAAAATCTACATACCTAAAAGTTATTTAAATTTAATTTCAAACGGGAACAAATAAGATCTGTTACTTTTCCGATTTAACAAGAAATAATTTATTTTTGCGAAAATTGAAGCATTCATTTAGGATTAACCTAAAATTTGATTTGAGTTAGTAGATAAAACAGGACAAAGCAATCCTGTTTCATGACGTTATGCACCCAGAATTCGTATTCCAGACTGCTATTCTTTCATTACATTTAAAGAGGTTCAAGTCATTTCCTGATACTTGTGTTCATACAAAAAATGTCACAGGCGTTTCGTTGAAAAGCCCACGTTAAAAAGATACTTTTACCTTTGACATTTAGATCCTCGTCTCAGTTCAAATTAACAGATCGTCTTACCTCAGCTTTGGTTATTAAAGGCAAAGGAAAACTTCATAAAATACCCTGAGTAATTGAAATCAAACATTGGATATTTATTGTTTTGGCTTGATCAAATCCACTTCTAAGTGAATATGGAATTGCGTCAAGTGAAAATATCCGTCATACTTGCAGAACCAGAGGAACCTTTTATGGCCTCTTTAAGGTCATTTAGTTCGTATATGAGTTGGGCTCAAATATAGATAAAATATAGATCGGAGTGCGACAGAATGTTAAGATAAATAGGAAACATTTATCAATCTAACATATTTCATTTTTATTAAAGCGTCACCAGAGAATGAGATATGGAGAAAAAGAAGAAAGAAATTCTGGTATTTTTACTTTTGTCTTCTTTGATTTTCATTGGTCAATCATGTTTCACGCACATTCGACTCTTAAACTGACGTTATTATAATTTGTAGCATTCCGAATTCAAGAAGAGATGACGCGCCCATCCGAAATTTCAAGTAAGTATCGTTTCCTTTTTGTTCTTTAGTTTAACATATATAAGTTATTAAAAATGTGAAACATTGTATTCGGATAGAAACTTCAAATTAAGGCCATTTGAGCTCAATAAATTCGCATATTATTATAGATTAAAGCGGAAACATGTTGATTTTCGTTTTCGAATTTTAATTTGTTTAGATTAAAAGGTTTCAAAAGTCTACGTGTAAAATTGCATGCAAATGGACACCCTACACAGCAAACACTATGTATAGATGATATATAATAACAGGGCTTGGCCACAATCAGTTTTTTTCCTCTTCTGTTTCTAGGTTAAAATAAAATCCTGCGCGCTTTTTTGTTTGTTTGTTTGTTTGTTTGGGGTGGCTGTAGAGGAGCGGAGGAGGAGAACCTATCCAACTCAAAAAGAAAGGAGAAAAATCGTAATTGTCCGCCATTTCCTGGTTTTCGTCGGCGACAAAGAAGGACAAATGTTTTCACAATTCCAGAGTGCCAGTGGGTCGGGAGGAATGAATGAAAACGGATCCTTTTTCCATCGCTTTATCAAATAAAAAATGTACTAGAAAAATTCGCTGAGTTCTGTATTAAACAAAAGATTTCAACTTTTAAATTAATGTTTCACCGTGGTCTTAAAAAAAAAAATCAGAAGTGTATGAGGGGGTGCTAAAAAGTTCTTGGACTGACTCACGAAAACCAGTATTCGGTTGTTTTGGCCATTAAAATACATTTAAGTTTCAAATAGACGGGGCCCATGGATTTTCTTTTCTTAAATAGTTTTTGTAATTTTCAATAATAAAACACTTTATTCGAGAATGCACATAGCTTAAATTAAGGGGTAGGAGAAACAATTCTGAACATTTGATAAACGGGGTGGTTGGAATAAAGATTTCATGGGTGGATTTTTCTCCTAAAGAGAATAATCGCCCCGATCCGTCTATTTGAAACCCAAGAATACTTATTTTTGTAAATCTGTCAAGCCGAGAACTTTTCAGTATCTTGTAAACACGACATGTTCTTAAAAGGATTGCAACAAGCAATTCTAACAGTTTCTAAAGTAAATTATTTTATAAAAGA
The DNA here is from genome assembly GCA_964036315.1 of Acanthosepion esculentum. NCBI lineage: Eukaryota > Metazoa > Mollusca > Cephalopoda > Sepiida > Sepiidae > Acanthosepion > Acanthosepion esculentum. The sequence goes on along the minus strand of OZ038515.1, from coordinate 22,873,579 downwards.
TAAATTCGAATACAATTCAAAACAATGACATACATAAAAAACGTCTGATGTTTAAGAGTGAATTAGCGAACAAAAGTCGTTGATCTAAAACAAAACCTGTCTTCAGAGCAACAAGACAATTTCCAATGGAATGAATAATTTGAGTATTTATGATATGCAGAAACTAGCAAGTGGTTACGATCAACATGATAGATTAAAGAGTGGTCTGTGTGAAAAGATATTGAAATATGAAGAAATCTGAGAAAACATTTAGCGATGCATAAAAGTAAAAGATTATTGAGAGAAAAAGTTAAATCTTTTTAACTTTGGAGGAAATCAAATTGATGTCAAAATTTGACAATAAGCATTGTATTTATCACGAGTAAAAATAAAGCAAAGGCACACTTTTATAAACATCCAGATGAGAAAACCGATTTTAGGTATGACCTGTTGTTTTAGGTGTGTGCAAAAGTTCCAGCGTTTTATTTACTTATTTATTTATAAAAAAAAAAATGTTTTTCTACTTTGTATCCAGTTTCTAGTTTTAAGAAGCTGGGGTTCTAGGATCTTTTGAATTCACCTCTTACACATATGCAGTGTATTCTGTGTTAATGTGTCAATTTAAATTAAATTTTATCCGGAGACTTTTAATGGAGATAAATTTATATAATTTATTATTATTTGATACAAAGCAAAATTTGGGTCAATCTTGGAATATCAACCTTGTGGGAAACTTACATTTCGAATCGAATATAAATTTAGTGTACAAGAGGTCTAGTACAGGAAGGAAGTTAATATTTGTATCAAGCTCAAAATGAAGAGTTGACAGTACAATGTACATTAACTTTATTCAAAACAGAATAATCGAAAATCTCTAATATATATATTATATATGTGTGTGTGTGTGTTTAAAATTTCCTCTATTTGTAAGGGAAGAGTGTTTAGTGGTGGAGCATTTGTAGATCTATGAATTGTGGTTGTAGGAATCAACATTGCATAGTGACTGTCAATTTCACGCCTCAAGCGATCGCCAGACTATGAAGATTGATCTAGAGTCGAAACTGACAGTCATTATGCAGTGTTGATTTTTATATCCACATTGTTTAAATCTACATATATTTCTCTTTTTCTCTGTTTATATACAACGTGTGTGCGTGCGTTTATGGTCGGCGAAACATGTTAGAGTAGAGGTGTTTATATATATATATTATATATATATATATATATATATATATATATGGCCCGCACTACTTACCAAATCTGATCAGCTTTTGTTAATTTCTTTTTGGTCGGACCAACAATTTTCAGCTTCTCCTTTCATTTTACTCACACACACACGTTACCCGTCTCCAAACATCTCTTTCAACCTTAAAGTCAGTTATCGTTACACTATGATAAGAACACAAATAGTTTGATAAGCAATCAACCATAAAATCTTGAATTATCGGAAAAATTATAAAGTCGAAGAGAGGTAGCTAATTTTTCGCTTTCTTTGACAAATTGAAATCAGTCGTGTTTCAACGTTGGCGTAATGTCCAATTAATGTATTTTCTAATTTGAGATAGGTTTCAAAATTTAAATCTGATCAAAAAAAAAAAAAAAATTGTAAACTTGACTCTTGTTAATTTTATGAGACAACGCTTGCCAGTAAAAAATAAAATCGTTAGACAAAGACAAACATCTATATAATTAATATTCAATGTCTTTCACAATAACGAGTTTTATGCAGAAAATGTCATCCTAAATGAAATATGGTTAAAAAAAAAATCAAATATATAATCAAAGGTAGAACTTTCTCTCAGTGGCATCCCACCATGCCCATCATCACATGATAAAGGTAAGAATTGAAAAAGTGATTTGCAATTTCTCAATTTCATAAATGAATTCAAAGTAACAAGTTTGACTTCAGATGGCAGAGTAAAATTCAGAAAGTGCAATAGGCATTTAAATTATAAAGCAATTGAATTAATTTCGTTGAAAGTGAGAATATTTTAGCCATGAAAAACAAGACGAACGACATAAAATGTTTTAACAGATTGCGAAATACAAATGGAAACATTCTGCCCAAGAATGTTCCCAGTTGAGTAAACCAAGTAAAAATCAGCAATTTTTTGATTTTATTAAATTATTGACAGTCTTAAAGAGAAGCAATGATAATCGGCCACATTAAGATTAAAAGGTTTTTTCCATTAAGTTTAGTTTCTGTGGTTCATTTATCATGCTCTCGTGTTTTGAATTACGATGTGCTTGTCGTATCGAAAGAGTGTGTGACAAGAATTATTTTTCTAACAAAAACAAGCGTAGTTAAAATTTAGTGTCATTCTGTGGCTATGGCAATTAAAATCAAAACTTTTTGCAATCACTTTAATTTAGTTTAAACGAAGAAGTAAAAGATATATTAGTACAGTGATTATTCAAATTTCGTAATCACTCATTGGAGAAAAATTTTGAAGGTGATCGTTGAAAGTGGAAATAAAATCGACCCAGTCAATAATGCTATTTACAAACTTTGGCTATTTGTAAATATAACTTAGAGTTACAGCTTTAAGGTTAACTATAAGTTTTAAATAATGTAAAAAGTAAAATGTCTGATAAATGCTTAAAAGTCTTGAAAAAAATATTAAAAAAAATAACATTGAAAATAGACTTCAGAATATTGAAGAAACTCATATATTAGTTGAAAAATCTTGAACAACAGAAAATAATACTGGAAAAATATGTTAATTACAATATTTTCCACGGTTTTCAAATTTGTATGCAATACCCGTGAAAAAGTCAGTGTTTTTTTCAATTCTAAAAAAAAATCAATAAAGACGATATCAATATCCGGTTATGCAAATATAGTAAAAACAATAAACATTGAATAACTTTTAACAAATTAAAAGCTACAAAAAGTTTAAAAGGTATTTACCTGTCGCTTGTACGATGTCCAGGTTCACCATCAATAGAAGTAGAAATGTAGGCAATGTAAACATTTCAAACGACTCCGAATGCATTTTTAGGAAAATCAGCAAATTAATTTAAAGGAAGAAGTAATAATGTATAAGTTGTCATCTTCCGACCATTTTTTAAAAACTTGAAAGAAATTTCCATAAAAAATTAAGAAAAAGAAACTCCCAGAGCGTAGAAACGAAGTTTAACAAACAAATTAGCGTACTTTCACTTTGAGATCATCAACCTTAAAGTTTTTAGGTTTTGCTTGTGAGTCGAAGAAGATGAGATTTATTGTAGCTTGTAAAAAGAACAGTTATAACATATATATATATATATATATATATATATATATATATATGGGAAGACTGAATGATACAGTACTCGTGTAAAAAACCGACGAAGAAGAAGCCGGTAGCTATTTCGTCAAATTTCTCCTTGCAGACAACCGTTGCGTTTTCCCGGATTCAACAGGTATCTGTGTTACTGTCATTGCTATTATAAAATGGAAATACATATTGAATATTCTTTCCTTTCTTTAACGGTAAAGTTTGCTTTACGCTTCTGGTTTGTTCTTGATGTTGGTTAAGTTAATTTTAAAAGTCTTCACCGATATATTTTCTGTAACATGAATGAAAAAATAAATAAATAAAAAAGACAAACACAAAATGAACGCACACACGCACAAGTGGGGAGGGTGGAAATGAAGGAAAGGAAGAAGAGTAGAGGAAAAAAGAAACCCACAAACACTCACACACTCAGTTAATAATAATCACATATGGTTATATCAAATTATGAAGACTTAAGAAGAGTTATTCACAAAGTTAGAAATTTATCAATTCGTCTGTCATTAGCTTGTTGTTGCATTTGCTTTCTTTCCCGTAACCTTTCCATACTCGATTTTTTTCTTGCAGTTGTTTGAACCAAATCATCGAGAAAATAAAAATAAACTTTCCTTGTCAACAATCGTCATCGTAAAACAATCCACGTATTTTCCTGAAAGAATAAAGAAAATGTATTCCAAGAAGAAGGTATGTCTAAGGAAAACCTGTCGTCTGTTCATAAAGCTAGCAGTGGATGGATATATGCGACACAGGATTGTATATTTGTCGTTAATAAAAGAAGAGTGAGGACCCCGACAGCAGTAGAAGTAGCAGCAGCCAACGCAGTTAAACTCAGGTTCTTGTTGTAGTCGTCCTAGCAGAACGTGGTATATTCCCTGATCTGTTTAAGATTGTTTATTGTTACAACGATGGGAAGAGAACTTACCAGTCGCATGTGTGTGCGTTTTCTTCTACCAACATCAGATTTCTAGCAATTTTAACAAAACAGTTTTAAAATAAAGTTCAGGAACTCGCGATGTCCCAGTAAACAAGATTTTTTTTATTAATGCTTTTTTATTTTTTTTTACTTTGCTTTTTTTTGTAGCTTTTCTTTTTTCGTTTTTTTTTTTTTTTCAAGCGTTTTCTTTTTTAATCTCTTTTTGTTTTTTACTTCCTTTTCTCCTTTGTAAATATTTACAAACCAAACCACACATCCCAACTTTTTTTTGTTCTTTCTTTTAAATCATTTACACTGGCTTCTTTCTTTCTTTCTTTCTTTCTTTCTTTCTTTCTACCTACCTACCTACAGTATTGCAGATTTTTTTTCAGTAAAAAGGAAAAATATTTTGATTTCAACAAAATTATTTATCTTCGTCGCATTCGGGATCTCGCTTTATGAATAAAATTGGTTCCTGGAAAAAATATATTTTTGTCTTTTTTAGTAGTTGTGAGAAATATTGAAATGAATTTTAATAAGTTTAGTCATCAACACATTTGTCATTTCCCAAGAAACTAAAATTTTGTTCGCATTTTAAAATAACATTTGTTTCTCTACAGAGAATATAGAGGTGGCACTATTTTCTCTCTCTCTCTCTCTCTCTCTCTCTCTCTCTCTCTCTCTCAAAAAAAGAAGAAAACTTCATCCCTGTGATATTTTATATTTTACATCACTTCATTGAAAGGCTAGAAATATTTTGCAATATTTGAAATATATTACAATTACATACGACATACCCTTTAGCTTTAATCAACAAAGTTGCATTTAAGATATTACCCACTTACCCAAAAGAAAAAGCTCAATTCGAGCAGCAGTTAAAAATCTGAAATTCCAAAGAACTTCTAAATACCATCTATGCATTTGCAAAATGAGCCTGTTTGGTAGTTTTCATGTAAAAGATACCATGTGCGTATCGCAAATATATAAGACCCAAGAGAAAGTCTTTGAAGTTCAAATTGGTTTTTCGAGGGAAATTTGTATTAGGCTTGCACTGATGACATCGTACGTTTCAGCTTCACCCTAACCCATTGGCAGACCTAGAGGTACGGGCAGGAGTTGTGGTCAGCCCTGGGTGTCATGTCTTAGGGGTGCGACATTTAGTTGAATTAGTTATTTAATATAATGAAGTTTGTTTTTTTAAGTATCATTTTGTAATGAAAAAAGATGTCCAGACTGTTTTGAGGCGTGACAAATTCTACGATCGCCCAGGGCGGCAAAAACACGAGGTACACCACTACTGTAACCACTAAGATATATGCGAAAGTGAAAACGGATCGACGAACCTGGAAGTATACAGTACTAAATAGTAACAATTGGGCTAACATGTTTAAGTTTCGATGAAGAACAAAAACAAAAAATACGTATGTGTGTGTGTGTAGTAATCAGTGTATGCGTTTGTGCGTAGTGTGGTACACATCTTGAAGTTTACTAAGCTTAGCTTAGTCTGACACGAGGCCAGAAGAGGCATGAGTCTTTAAGTGTGTATGTGGGGGGAGCGTTTATATTTGTATAGTGTAGACATCTGGCCGGTTTGTTTTGCTTAAAATCACGTGCAACGAAAGATCACCTGCAAAGACGAAGATTAAATATTTTAAAAAGCAAATACCTATATTTTTTATAAAGAAAAGGTGAGATTAAGACACACGTCGGCCTGTCAAGCCTAGCATCTATCTCACTTTTGAAAAGCCCGTGGTTAATCCTCTTGAAAGAAAACAAATAAAAGAACTCTGGACGCGTTATCTTTTTTGCCATTATTAGTCGTGCTTTCTTGTAGTGACAGCCCCAGGCATTTCATTCTCCTTACGAGAAACATATTCGATTTTTGTCATGTTCTATAAAATTGCTAAAAATTCGCTAAAGTGCTCTTTTAGGCATAATTTTGTGAAACTTAAAAAAAAATTACTAAATTTACTTACTTATAAAATTTATTGTTGGTGTTTTAATAAAGTATTTTTTTCTGAAAAAAGAAAGAATTGCTTTTTAAAAATCTAGAATGGTTGGTGTGCAGTAATAAAAAATTGGTAGACTTATTTTGCTATGCTTCTTTTTCTTTTTTAATACGAAAATTTAAATTTCTCCCTATCAGACACTTATCCGTACTGTAACACGTTGTTATCTCAACATAGTCATAAAATATTAAGTGGATGCTCTCTGTGGATCGATGCATTTTGATGATTCTTCTTTATATATATATATAACTTTTTTCCAATTTGTCATATATCTTTTCTTTCAAAAATGTTCTTGATATATAAAAATGTGTGTGTGTGTGTGTGTGTGTGTGTGTGTGTGTGTGTGTCTTTCGCCTTTAAACTATAGCACATTTCGTATTAATTCTTTGGGATAGATTTTAACAAAGGACAATTTACCAAAATCGTCTTCACACTTTACACTTCACCATTGTTCTATGGGACTGATGTAACTTTTAGCTAAATAACTAGCAGTACAAAAGAACATAGGAAGGTTTGTGTTCATGCCTTCTTAAATACATTAATATGAAATTTTACTAACAAGAATTGGAAGTTTTTGTATAGATTCTATGATTCTATTTTCAAATATTTAACACATTTTGGTATTTTTAAATCCGGAAATATATACAAAAGAATCATTATATAATCGGTATTTATAGAATAGTTAATAGATTTTGAAATTATCATCTACCTATATATATATATATATATATATATATATATATATATATATATATATATATATATCCGATGTCGTAGCGCAATGTTTAGCACTTCTTGTAAGTAAATCCGGTAATATAATGAATTTAATACTTACTGGGTGCCCTGTTATTGTGGTTCTGTACTAAAGTAAGCTAAGCTTAAGGAAATAATTAGTGGGCACCCTCTCGGGGAGGTTAATGATTTGCGAGATATTTTAGCTGACCATTCTTACTGAAGCGAGTTTGATCCTCACTGGGTGCCACATATGTGTGGCTTTGTGTGAACAACTATTGGGTGCCTAGTATTAGAGTAATCGTTTGTAAGCTAACATCGCAAACCATTATTAATGAAGTGAGTTTGATCTTAACTGTTTGCTCAGTATATTATTGTTAATTTCATCTAGATTCTGTCTAAACATTAATCCATTTTTTAACGTATTCACATGACATAAACAATTGGATATCTTTATTTTACTTACTTTTGATACTTATATATTTCCTGAAAATAATTCAATTTATTATATTTCAGGAGCGCGGGAATTGTTTTATCTCAGAAGTCGATGTGTATTATTGAGTTTTTCCAGCAATCTAACATTTTTGCGTTTTTGAGGGGTTAAAGGTTATATGAATTGTCGATAGTTATAATTGTTCCGGGCGCTTTCCGCTTCTTCTCTAGCCATTATCAAGGATGTGGTTTGGATGGTGAAATTTTGTGTGTGGCTGCTACATAGTAATTTTACGGATTAGAGTTCGAACGGTCACATGCTATGCGTGACCAGTTGACCGTGGCCAAACTTCTATTTTTAGAACACTTTTAACACGTCGTCTCCTCTGCTAAATAGTGATATATATATATATATATATATATATATATATATATATATATATATATATATATATATATATATATATATATATATATATATATATATATATATATATAGACATTTTTATGTTTAACATTCTTTTTATAGAGACAAGTATTTAAGTAAATGCTCTGTTTATAATAAACAGTATTAAATAACATTCACCGGCCTGAATGTCCGAGAAATTTTCATAGAAAATATTCGTCCTCCGACAGGATTCGAACCTGTATCCTATACGGAACCGTCATATAGCCTGACGTGCCTTAACCGATTCGGCCACTGAGGATCTTTCGGTTGGCAAGGTCGAATTTACTGCTTATAAACTTCAATCTTTCATGAATCTCTCACGTACATTCATAACTGCTCATGGCGTATCAAATGTAAACAGTTTCTCATATGTATTTTTGTGGCAATTATTAAGGGTGATGGAGTAAACACTTCCTTCGGTTTTAGCTTATTGTTTTGTTTAGTATTGACTAAATCTTTTATTGTTTTGGATGTAGTAGTGTGGAAAACCTACTTACAAAAGTGATGAAAAGGAAAAGAAAAAGACTACCGCTGACGTGCTCACGGCCATAATTGAATTTGTATACAAAGTTCTTGATAATAATGGCGAAGCTCGAGCATTGATTCTAGATATCTCTAAGACGTTTGATAGGGTTTGGCATGCCAGCCTTCTTCTTAAGGTTAAAGGATACGGTATTACAGGACGATTATTTGATTTAATACAATAATTCCTGCCAAACCGTGAAATGAAGGTCGTCCTAAACGGGTTCTCCACCAGTTACTTTCATACGAACGCTGGTGTTCCCCAAGGCTCTATTCCAAAACAATAAAAAATTTAGTCACTACTAAACAAAACAATAAGCTAAAACCCGAAGGAAGTGTTTACTCCATCACCTGTAATAATTGCCACAAAAATACATATGAGAAACTTCAGGGAATCTAAATAAAAGATTATATGAACACAGTAGGGACATTTTACAAAATAATACGTCAAATGCATTGGTTGTCTACCGTAACGAGACTGATCATGACTTTGAAATAAAAAATGCTACCATGATCAAAGGAGAAAATAATCCACTACAACATAAATGTTTAGAGAGTGCTTTGATCACAAGGTCATCTACAGTAAATTTGCACCTTGCATCTTACAACATTACACCATTCCTGGCAGATCAAATACCACATTGTGAAATGCATACTAACAAGAGGTAGAGAGAATAAACTGAACACTGACAAAAATAACCAAAACTTTGCCTGTAGCAGAATTCGAATTACGTTAACTAAAAAGAATGAATCTTAAATAACTAGTTCTAAAAGTGATTATTTTTAATCAAATGGCCCCCAGTTTAATCAAATGCCTCCCCCCAGTTTAATAAATAAATAACTAAATAAAAGATCCATGTAAGGAAATAAAAAAAATATAGCGAAACTTCACTTAAAAACAAGGATTTTACAAATCATGATTCGCACTGATCATGTTCGTTTATCGACCCTATTCGTAATTATCTTTCTGCCAAGATCGAACCTTATTCATATCGATCAAATCATCCATTAATGTCATTTTACCAGTTAATTGTTAAGCAACCCTTTATGCAAAGAACTTATCATACGAGTGTAAAATTGAGCGATAATAAAAAGGCCTTCATGAATTCATTAACTGCAGTAGAATTTCTATCATCCGCAATTAATGGGTTCAACATTTGTTTTGAACTAGAATCTGGGTGAATTAAATACTTTAAAAATCATTGCATACTAAGCCACCAATAGTTCCGAGTCACTTTCTGAGGAGAAATCTAACAGAGAGAAAGCATATTGTGTTGAGTTTTGCCATATGGGCGGTGCTGCGGAATTTACATAACGCGGGAAAAATAAGGCCAGCGGCAGTTCAGTGTGTTGTTCTTGCTGGAGTCAGAAGTGAATTGTAAAGTGAAAGAAGGACCAGTCGACCTGAGGTGACACACTTTCCTTTCCGTTCTTTCAATTGACAAGTCGTGGCCGCAACTCCTCTTCCCTCACTCAGTTTTGTTCTTGCGTTTACTATGAAGACTACAAGTTCATGCTTTTTTTTAAAACGAGCGTTGACAGTATGAGTAAATAAATAAATATTATCACACCACAGCGTACTTCTTATCAAATCTGGGTTTTCCATTTAATTTCCGACTTTGTTTATGTGTGGATGTTGCACTTTTAGACGATATTCCATCGTACATTATGAAAAAGAGTTTTTATCTTCGCTAATTGAATTCTGCGATGTGCGAAATGCTTTAAGTGTTCCAACATAAAAAACAAAATAACTTTCTCATTGGAAACTATTAATATAGACGTTTTAAAACACTCTTACAAAAGTAAATAGTAACTGAATTGTTTGGGCTTCTCTTGCAACTTGAGGGTCTATTAATAATTTGGCTGCAAAAAATATATTAAATCATTCGACAGAAAATAAATCCGAACACCAAATTTATAAGAACGTTGGCGTCGTCGGACGAAGTTTGGCACAAAGTGACTGTCATACAATATCCACTGAGGAACATAGATATCTGGGCAGGGGGATTTCTGAGAAACATTGGACAACAGTGGCGTAGGGTAGTTGAAACCGGACCATGCAGCTCATCTTTAATGATTACGAGAGAAATCCGAGAAAATAATAAAATGAACAAATAATGATATCTGTCTATATTTCTGAGATATTTACATTGTTTGGACTGTTGTCCTCATCTTTATTATCATATTCACGACGCTTCGGCCGCTGTAATCTCCGGCCTTCTTCAGGTGATATACGTTGAAATTTCGATCAGAACCCTTTATTTCGTCTATCGGGGTAGATTGTTCCCAAGGACACATGACTCAGTGATTAAAAGCGTTGATTGGAGTAATTCAATGACTTGATATGAAAGGGTTATGAGTCCAATACCGAACCACAGCAGAGCTGAACAAAAACTTGGAGAGTTGAGTTAATAAAGGGAAATAACTGAAACTGAGATATCCGGAAGAGCCATGGCATGTGAAACTAGAACAATCTACTCCGGTGGATGAAATAAAGGGTTCGGTTCGAAATTCCAAACTTTATCACCTAAAGAAGATCGTGGCGTACAACTGCCGAAACGTTGTGAATATGACAATAAAGATGAGGACAACAGCCCGAACAATGTAAATAGTGTAAATAAATAATGACATATTGAAGATATCATTTTAAAATTAATTAAATTATTCGTTTCTTTTTGCCAAAAACGTCCATCAGTTTGTTGTAGAAAGTATCAGCACAACCCTCTACTTTGACCTTCTTCAAAAGATGAAATGAAACCAAATCATTCAATCTATATTCATTTTGAGAACCTGGCTAACTTTGCTGCTTTTTTTGTTTAATTCTTTTCTCACTCACTAAACGTTGATCCCTCGACATTTGTACGCTCAGTTCTCTTTGCCTGGGCATAGAGCTGACGCGGGAGAGGGGTATGCAAAAGCAGCGCCACCCTCAGTTTACACTACTGACCCACAGCTTAATAAATAAATGTCGCCTGTTCATAATTTATCTTAAGAATTAAGAAATAAGAAATTAAGTAATGGAAGATTTTAAAAATATTATGAGTGCAAAGAGGATTGTAAAAATTATCAATATTTAACTTTTTATTAGGCAAAAAAAGTATTTATCCTGGAAAACAGGTGTGTATCAAACAACAACTTTATGCTGTTTTTGTTACCAACTACAATGTTGGAAAATGTAAAAATTCAACAGTAAAGCAGAAGAAAATTTGTCACAAAAATATGGATAAACTTATTTGGGCACTTTGACTCAGTGATGAGCATTATATAAGTGGCACTTGCTTCAAAGGTCACTACTTGTCAATTTAGGGTGAAAACAACAATTTCCGGTCAAATTGCAAAAAGGGGCATCTTTTTACGCGATGCTACATAAAACGCAAGTGCTCTAATTGTAGGTGTCAGTATAAGCATTTATTTCTGAAATAAAATAAAATGCAAGATACTAGCGATAGAAAATGGCACTCAGCGAGGTGTCGAGTTCCAACTCCAGTAGAGATAAACTGTGTTTACTTCATATTTCTTGGAAAAGCATAAAAAAGCATAAATGACATCGAAAAATGTTCTCGATTTAAAAGAATTTACATACAATAATTATGCAAATTAATACAGAATTAAAAAATAGGATTTACTCATCTAAATGGTAATATTAGCCTTTTCCTTATAAGGAAACATTCGGCATATATTGACCGAGCAGCCAGTGCTAGTTTCGGTTAAGATATATAAAATATTTCTCTTAAAACTATTTTTCAGGAGAAGAAGTTTCTCAAGTACAATGTTGTCGTTCTTTCCAGCGTTGATGAGAGTTTCCTTTCTTGGTCTCTGAGATACTGTGAAATACCAGAATCTGAACTTATGTCATTATTTTCTCATGTTACACCTGCTAGCTATTTTAGTTGGTGCTGCTGTTGAAAATCCTCAAGTGATGTGGTTTCTGTTATTTGGTATAGTTCTTTGTGATTCTGTAGCACCAATCTACAAAGTTCCAAAAAGGATGGTCCTCACTTAGACTTTCATTCGTAGAGAGAATCTGTATTCATATTCACTTCGAATTTTTTGGGAAGGATAAATTATGTCCTCGATTAAAAAGGATTCACATTCAATAATTATGCAAATTAATACAGAATTACAAAAAAGGATTTTCGCAAGAAAATCTTTAAAAATTGTTAGCAAAAAAATGTCATTCTAAAACGCATATTCACTTATTTTTGTCGAAATATTTGAGTTATATTCTATTCGAGCTAGCATGATCTTGTTTGTTAGACAATGCGTCGGTCGATGTACACTCTTGTCTTCTTCAAGTACCTTTTTTTTTACACGGTAAACTTTTTTTTTGAATTTCGAACCTAGTCTTTTATTCCATCCATAGAGGTACATTGTTTTTATTCTGTTTTTCGTACTTAGTTAATACTAAGCAGACGTTCATGTGTTGTTTGTCCGTTTCTTCAAATGTGACTTTTCAGAAATACCAAATCCAGGGATTGAACTCACATCTGCCTATGAACTAAAATCTTTAATCCACTTATGTTATGTGTCTCTTGAACAATTTAGTATTGAAACTCTGGGGACTTAATGTTTATATTCATACAGTTCTATCATCTGAGTCAGGACACTCATACAATCCTACCTGTTTACAGACATTAGGCTTAAGACTTCAGACTTTCAATGCTAGATTGTTACTTGGCAGTTGCAAATTCCTCGGATTGGTAGGGCTGAAAAGTCACATAATCTAGTTCTAGTGAGTATAACGAGCAAGATAAGCATGCTGGTCTGAACAGCAAAGCATATTAAGTATTTATTTTATGCTTATATTATTGCAAGTTTTTATAACGGTAAATATTTTCTTAATTCATCGGAAGCAACAATTCTCATCAAAGAACTGAACCAACTGAAGAAATCTTTTTAAAGCAAGTGTCAAGAGGTGATAGACTTGAATCCAAAAAAGTGGTCATATCTTCAATGTGGGTTTTCTTGGATAAGCAATTAATTATCGTTAGGTAGACGGTAATATTTCTATTTTTGTATTTGGTAAAATGTCACATTGAAGTCTGGCTCAAGTGATTCGGAAGTCGATTGATGATCGATTGGTGGTCGGAAGCTAAGAAAATAGTCCCTCTATTTCCTGTCATTGCTTCTGCCATTAATGTAATGCATACAGAATACATGAACATACATACATTATACGGAAATATAATGATTGATTTATTTTTACATGTGTATATCAGTAAGTATTAGTGAAAAACGCATTGATTTTCTTCCTTGTAAAATATTTCATGCCTCACCATTAATAACGCATGTCGAACATCATAAAGTGGAAATTTAAGATAAAATGTCACCTAATAACTACACGTCAGACTTATTGGTTTGTTTTCGTATATATGAGTGCATGCTCATATATTTATAAAGAAACAAATGAGATGGAGAGAGACTGGGGCGATATACGGAAAAGATTAAAAAACGCAATAGCGGAAAAAGATTGGTTCTGAAGCTCAGCTCTGTGAATATTTAAAATAAAGAAAGGAAAAAGAAAGAAAATGAAGAAACTTACGCGTAAACGGAGAAGAAAGGAAAATAGAAAGAGAGAAGTTATTTTGATAGAAAACGATACAAATGAATGAAAACAAACCAGGAATGAGAAAGAAGAAAAATGAAAAGGAAAGAAAGAATAAGGTACTATGAACAATAACAACAAAAAACAGCCCGGAAACTTTTAAATAGCAACGAAATGAAAATTGGCGAGAAAATTTTAAAGAACAAAGAAAAAATGGCGGGAAACTTTTAAAGAGCAACAAAAAAAATGTAAAAAAAAAAATTAATAATAAATATAAAATAAAAATAAAAAACGAGCAATCATCAAGAAATATCAGATTTGCGAAACTGATATTTTCTTATCCTCGCAAAGCACGCGCGACAATTTCTTGGTATAAGAAAGATTCCCATTATCCTTTTCTCTTTCTTTATTTTCCTCTCTTTTCCTTTTTTCTTGCTTATACCATTCTCTTTATCTCCTTTTCCTCCTCTTTAGCCTCTGACTTTTCTCTCCCCAGCAATTTTAAGGTCTTTTCCCCTCTCTCCTTCCAACACGTCATGCCTCTGTCTATGACGAATTTGCTACTTATCTCTCGTTATCTTTCACCTTGTTTTATTGTTTTTCTATTTCTTTAAATTCTTCCTTGTTTGTATCTCTTATGGGAGTAGAGGGGAGGGTTATGCGTGTGTGTGTGTGTGGGGGGGGTAGGTGTATAGATATTGGTTGAGGTGATTCGTTATTAAGGTGGTTGCTCGGTTGACGTTATTCGTATTTTATGAGGCCACGTTTAATCCAGTCTCATTTTTTCTTTTTTTACTTTTCATTCTGCCATTTCGGAATGTGAAGTCTTTTGCCTGTATAAGATTTGCCTGGACACGATTGAATTTTTAAAAAATCATTTCACTTCAAGCAAGGCAATAAAGCCACTAAGACGTAAAGAGTTACTGAATATGAGAGAATATGAGAAAAATTATGAAGGAGAGAGAACGATAAAAACAAACAAACAGGAATTAAGAAGACAGCAGATAATGATTGACATCGCATTTAAATTTTTGAAGATCAAAGTTGGCTGGAAAGCAAGAAGCCGTAAGGGATTTTTACAAGCGAGAAGTGCGAGAGAAGAAGAAACTATTAGCATAGAACTTACGGTTACATCTAGCTCTTTCAACTGTAAAATGATGAGACCTTGCCGCCAATCTAGTACCGCGCTTAAATTTATAAGGTCTTGGTACCATAGAGGAAAATTCCTCAGAACGATTATGAAAATATTTATAGAAAAGGCATAGGGAAGCTACTTTATGGCGGTGGGAAAGTGACTGACGCCGAGATATCAGGTCAAGACCAATAACATTGCAGATTCTTCTTTGTATTTGATCAAGACTCTCAAAATACATTACAAAATCACCAGACCAGATATGGCAGCAGTATTCAATGCATGAACGAATAGTAGACATATAAATGTGAAAGACAGATTCTGACGAGTAATGATATTTTGTGTATTGTGGTGTGATGAGAAGACACTGTAAATATATATAATACGTGTGACCGAGTAGTGTGCATAAATGCTCTTTTGAGTGTGCATGTGTTACAGGAAATAGACACAATTGAAGTTATAATCAATATTTATATTTGATGAACAATTTATTAGCCATAGCCGATGACGTTCAAATTATTTTTTAGAACAACTTTTGTTTTAAAAAAGATCAGTGAGCCTTTAGGTAGATGAGTATGTTTACAAATTTAGGTTATATACCTATACACGAATAAATCTATCTATCTATCTATCTATCTATCTATCTATCTATCTATCTATCTATCTATCTATCTATCTATCTATCTATCTATTACAATGAACTAAGTAGCCCTTTCCATTACTGACGTGAGTTTCCTTTCTTGCCTTTTGTTTCAGGTGATGTGGAACATCAGAATGTTGATCATGTCATTATTTTCTCATGTTACATGTGCTAGCGATTTTAGTTGTTGAAAATCCTCATGTGATATGGTTTCTTTTATTTAGTATAATTCTTTGTGATTCTGTAGCACAAAGAAGAAGGGTGGTCCTCGATAAGACCTACAGCATGTTAATGTTTTGGTTTTGCATCAGTTTGCAGTGTTGGACGAAACTATCCCTAGAAAAGCCTATTCTATATTCATTTTCCTTATCTCCTTACTAAATTTGTTCAAAATGACTCATACACCAAAATATTTGAAGTGTTTAGTATTTCTTAATTCCACATCCTGAATTTTTATCATGTATTCAGAGTAGGAACCATTATGTCTTCATTTACTACTACTACTACTACTACTACTACTACTACTACTACTACTACTACTACTAATAATAATAATAATAAACTCTTGTTACGAAAATAAACGAGATAAATTTCAAAACCACACTGAGAAATTACAAGTAAATTTTTTAAAATCAATATTTCGTGTAGATTTTTCTTGTCAAACCTAAAATAAAATAATATCTTATTAAATTATTCAAAACACAAATTATTTTTTGAGTTTCATTGAATTATTCTTGGTAAGGTTCGGGACGACTTTTCAGTATGTTCACACTTAATATTGTGCAATTTTGTTACTGTAATAACATCTTCTTGGGAATCCTCTTCTTCTCCCCAAGCTATGGGTAAATATCAGGACATATAGCCTTGGATGGAACTGGTCTACCGCAGAAAGAAATGGCAACCTACTGCGGGAAAAAATCTGCCTCATCATGTATCAAAAGATATATGATCGCTTAAGCGTGTATCACGTATGGCACATAACTGAATAACATCTTCAGGGATTTCTATTTATATAATTGTGAAAAAAAATCGCAAACACACCACAAAATTTAAACGTAAACTACAGACGATATATCGAAAATGTCGATGGATGAATGTGACTCCAAAAATATTTCCAATAAGTTTAATAAAACAACCTATTCCGTATACAATTCATTCATTAATGAATAAGTTCTGAAAATCTATTTTAATTCGGATAACTCCCTTATTTTTGCTAATTTATTTAAAAACAATAGGCAGCCTTTTCTTTGCTTTTATTTCGGGAAAACAACACACAGGAAATAAAGAGTAAGAAATTGAGCCGACGTATTGTGGAAATTTAAATATATGAATGAAATCCAGAAATGTTAACAGCAATTCCGAATCAGGATCTGTGTTCACATTTTGGCGTTGAGACCATGTTTGTCAATGTTTGTGAGTTCTTGGAATATTTAGTATACTTAAAATATTTTCATATTGTGTTTACACGCAACTTTGCGTTTATATATGAACGACGAAGTCCATTCTGTGTGCTTTTTAAATATTAGGGTCCTTCCTTCACCACTCTTCATATGGCCTGATTTAAAAAAAAATAATTCTATAGCATGAGAAATATTATCAAGTAAAAATGTCACAAAGAAATTTCAATGGTGGAGGTTCCTCATTTGATTTCAATGAATTCTTTTCACCTCACAACAATTCCTAGATGTTTGCAGAATCCATAATCTGTCACAGTTGTGACTATATGTGTAGATATATACTGAGCTTAGCATACTCTGACATAAACCCATAATAACCAGTGATAATCGAGCAAAGGATTACGAATGTAACATGCTAAACAGTGTACTTAGACAGAAATAACTTCGTCCCATGGGTGTGTACAATTACCGAAATGTGTGTGTAATTACCGAAATGAAACTCAAGAAACATGTCAAGTATCAAAGTTTATTTTAGTTGGTTCATTAAATCTACTGCGTAAAGTATATTGTATATATTTATTAATTCAAAAGAAATTGCTAAAGCTGTAAAAAATGGCTACTTTTTTCTTCCCTATTGGTCAAAAGCAGTGTACGTTTTCCCTTCGTTATTGCTCAGAAATATTGAACCTGGATGTTGTACTTTAACTTTAAATTTGTTCTTTTATTTCATGGGTAGACTTCGAGCTTCCAATCTTTATATATTTTTGTGGTCGAATATCGAAATTTAACATACTTATGTGATTGAATTTAACATATTTATTTGGTTGAATGTTAAATTTTAGGATCCTTCAGTGCCCGGACATTGAAATTTAGCATGTCTGGACAGGTTAGCACTGTATCGGGCAGCATTTAGCTAAGCGATATTTTTTAACGAACGCACATCAACGTTTCTCCTCAAAAATCCTTGAATCAATTTTAAGATTTCAGGGCCGAAAGCCATTTGTCAGATGTACGTATATTTTTATCTATTGCCTTTATCCATTCTTTCCCCACTCTCCCTCCCATATATATATATATATATATATATATATATATATATATATATATATATATATATATATATATATATAGTTTTAAGGTGTGTTATATTTATGGGATAAAGTGCTCAATATCAGAGATAGTGCTTAAGAAAATATAAAATATAAAAATGAACATTGAAGTCAAGACTTCACTGTTCACTTATATATATATATATATATATATATATATATATATATATATATATATATATATATATATATATATATATGACAGTTTCTGCGTCTATATTTCGTATAGTCCAGGAAATGATGATAAACTACTTCCGGCAGCAAGGCTTATGATCGGGAGATTGCAGGTTTTGAGAAACCTGGAACCATTTCTTAATTGCTGTTGTTCCCAGGCCCACCCTGACTCGGGGTGGTAGCTTCTGTTATGCTCCCAACTAAGGCATATAGAAAACCTCGCCCAAACAAAAATAATACAATAAAAGTTAAAAAAGTTTTTATATAAAAAAATTAGCAACAATACCTATTTATAGGATATATTTAGTTGAATTGTGTTCAAAATATTTAGATTTCGGCATTAAATAACCCATGGAGGTTGATAATCAAAATCAACCGACCAAACAAACAACTTGAAAGGATTCTTTCATGGCATTAAACCATGTAATATCCTACAATTTCTTAAATCAAACTGTATTCCAAAATATAACTTCAACAAAACTGTAACATAAAACACACATATCACTGCCTCTAGTAATCATGTCCACACAAATATGCATATGCATAAAAGCTGAGTATCATCTACCATGTATTCAAATGTGAAAGCAGAATAATACATTTATTACTTCAAAGCCCCCGAAGAAAATTAATTTTCTGCATTAAATGACCCATAAGAAGTTGATATGATAAAACAAACAAATCAAATCTATATTGTGTTATGCGTTGGCGTTATATATATATATATATATATATATATATATATATATATATATATATATATATATATATATATATATATATATATATATATATATATATATATATATTAGTAATCTTATAAGTATAAGAAACTATACTCGTTCGGAAAACCTTCGGTGTCTTGATTTGCAAATAATCAAACCGATACCAAAGGGAAAAAAAGGTATAAAAAAAGAAAGAACCAAAAACATGTACGTTAGCCGAAAATAATCGTCCAGCATGAAAGTTCAAGGCCCAAAGAAAAAAACCCGTATGTATGAAGTGGTTGTTTGCTTATAAAGTAATTAGCAAACAGAAGAAAATTGAAATCATCAAAAAATAAATTTAGTAGACTTTTTTCCTATATCTCTCTCTACATTTGACTTTGTGTTGTATTAAACTAATTTTAATTAAATATCATATATGAATTTGTGTCGTATTTTTTATCAGTATGGAATTAACTGATTACAAATCATCTGATGCATTTAGGCGAACGCATACGACATAGAAATGCACAATCTAAAATCCAGTATGTCAGAAAGATTTATTTATGGATCACCTAATGAGAATCAACTCATTAATCACAATACTATAGTAATGCAGCAAGAAAGTACTTGTTTTTTGTAAGTAGGATAGAGTGGGAAGGATGAATCATTAGAAACTGTGCAAACCACCACACTTTGACTATACAGTTCAGTGGTATATCCACATACGCCTAGCGAAAAGGTTGGAGGAATTGAAAATCCAATGAAGAATTTAGTGTATTCAGACAAAGGCTCTACGGAAAACATATAAAAGGAGGGTACTGGAATATTGACGAGACTTGATCGTCGTCAATATCCAATATATTTGAATTGAAATGCACTGAAACCAAGTTGTATCTTTGTCGTGAGTAAAATGGTTTTGTCTATATGATAAAATTATAATAAATAAATAATATATATATATATATATATATATATATATATATATATATATATATATATATATATATATATAATCTAATTAGCTAGATAATTTTGACGATAAACATCAGAATTCCCAGAACAGTTTTAATGACAAATTTCATTCCAAACTTACAATTAGTTTTTAGACTCGTTCAAAGTACAATTTGATACACTTGTCCCATAATGTCTCCCATTTCCTACAATTAATTTCTGTAATAAATGTTTTATCACCTTTTTCAGAATCACTTTCTCAGGGTTTTCTACTATAGTAGTGAACTCAATTTCTTTTCAGCTCCAATTTAAATTTCAGGAATCAAAAGAAGTCTCCGGGAAAGAGATTAGGCGTGTACATGGAGCGGGGGAGCCATGCAACGGCATCATTTGTTTTTAATTTTTAAAATTATCTCACTTATTATATGATGTGTGTGTGTGTGTGTGTCTGTGTGTATGCACGTGCGTTGTCATGGTGTTAGAACTTAGTTTTGTGTGCACCACGTCTCAAGATATTTTTCCTTCCACTCCAACATAAAATTTCTGATTAACAGTCAGTGCACGCGAAAAACACTTTATAGACGAGTATTTGTTTTGTAGACGTTTATGTCTTCCACATACGAAACTGTTATTTATTTTCAGGGCCCTATACGTAAAGACTTATTTTTTCATTTCAGGAATATTAATATTGCCATCTATTGTAAGCAAAACATATCTTCAAAAGATATTGTAAAGAAATTGAATGATGCAAAATTTGGAAATTGCGAAAAGTTTAATGGACATTACAGATCAACAACAACAACAACACAAAAGAAGAAATAGAATATATTGGCAAGAGGAGAAGAAAAAAAACTGGTTCAAGAATGCCTCAAGAAAGCAATTGAGAAAAAATTAAAATGGTTGTTATGGCAAACATTAACAGAGAGAAAAGATACGGAATATTACGAACATTAGATAAAGGCATGAAAACAATCACCACCTTTACGTAAACATTACAAAGAGAAACTTGTAAGTGAAGTAGATGAAAACTGATTTAATAATGAATGTAAAGCTACATTTGATGGAACTGATGGTTGATCTACAGGTTAGCAGGCCCTTCACAGAAATAGCCACCTAACAGAAATAAGAATACAACAGTAGAGAGGTAGAGTAATATTTTGTGGTAATATTGCAGACACTTCAGTTGTAAATATCTTCAAAGCTGATGATGCCGTCAAGATAAATTCGAAAATTATTTTAAGTTTTAGATTGGTCTAAGTAGCAACCAAGAAGATTTAAGCACTTTTATCTTCTGTAAAGTTGACTATTCTTCATCTTACCAAAAGGTTTCAAAGACATCCAGATATTAAGAGAAAACATGATCTATCATTTGAAGAGAGTAATATGAGAATGAAAAGCAATATTCAAGCAAAGAAGATATCTAGAAACCAATAAAAAGTCTTGCAATTATTGTTAAAGTCAAAGCAGTAGAAAAGTTAGAAAAATCAATTACTATAGTTTAAAAGGGCATACGAATGTTTATTATGTCTATATAACGTTAGAAAATGTCAAGGATCCCATATTAGCATGTAAAATAATAAAATAATTTATTTAGGTAAATCGAATACGTTTCCATGGCGTACATCTTTTAGATTCGTTTATAAATAAAAATGATGTTTCATATTGTGGGCTTAATATAACCTGACGCCAACAAAACAATCATTATCAACACTTTAATAACTAGAGATGTAAGCTGTGATTCACATAGGATGTTTATCATATCCATACATCCTGAAGATTTTTACCAGCATCAGTCGGTTAATAAAAAAATAAATTGTTAGAACAATGGTCTGTATATGAAATCTGATAGATTATGTAGAAGTGCGGTTCTTCACTTGGATTCAAATACAGACACTGAAATTCAAAAATTAAATTCAAGTGGAAGAGATAAAAAAATCAGAATGAATTGACTTACTGACTAAACTTAGCTGAACCAGATATAAGCGCTTGGCAATGAGGTACACAGTGTGGATCGAACTACCAGCTAAAAGGTTTGCAAGACAAGATTACTAATAAGTGAACTATGATGGATAACTCAAAGGTAGATAGATGTATAATGCATATACTGAGATAGATAGATAGATAGATAGATAGATAGATAGATAGATAGATAGATAGATAGATAGATATTAGGTTGTCCGGAAAATAATATCCGATTTTAGAATAAACCTTTCAATTGTGTTCTAATATATTATTATAATAGTTGCACAAAAACCTATTATTCGTTCCTAATCATTCAAGTGTTGTCTTTGTTAATTTTATATCAATCTCTTTCAGAATTTAACTTAAAATATTATATGCACCACATTTTGAACATGAAAAAAGAAAAGATGTGTTTACTTTTTTGGCATGAGTTCAAGTTGAAGAAGCTTCTCGACTTGGGATACGGGACTTTGCCACATCCACCAAATTGGCTTGATCTCTAGCCCACTGACTACCACTTTTTCAAGCATCTTGACAATTTAAAAAAATAAAAACCATTCCATTGCAAAGAATATACAAAATTTACATTCAAAGATTTCTTCGGCTTACAAACCTCTAGAATTTTATTGTAAAGAAAAGTATATATATATATATATATATATATATATATATATATACTTTATATATTAATAAAGCCACAAAGGTACAGTGTGAAAGAATATATGAAAAAAGAAAAAAAGAATATATGAAAAAGAAAATCATTATGAAAGAGTGAGGAATATAAAAGAACATGATTTAAGAAGACTGATGATAATGATTGGTATCGCATTTAAATTTTTGAAGATCATAGTTGACTGGAAAGCAAGAAGCCGGAAGAAAATTTCACAAGCGAGAAATGCGATAAAAAAAACTGTTCGTATAGAACTTACATATATCTAACCATTTCAACTGTAAAAAGATGAGACCTTACCGCCAATCTAGTACGTTGCTTAAATTCGTAAAGTCTTGGTAGCATAGAGGAAAGTTCATTAGAACAATTACCATGAACGTATTTATAGAAAAGGCCCATGGAAGCTACATTACGGCGGTGGGAAAGTGACTGAATCCGAAATGACATTTCCGATTTTTCATTGACCAGACCAGATGTGACAGCAATATTAAAGGCATGGATGAATGTTAGAATTATAAATGTGTAAGATAGATTTGGGCGAGAAAAATTGTCTAGCACGACACCGTGAAACAACTTTCTTAGCAGCAGACCTATCAATTGATTCAATATCACTCCATATCAGCGCAAGACATTAGCCCGAGGTGGTATAATGACTCACTCATGCCAATTGAAGGCAGAAAATTTTTCTCAGACGATTAACAGGGAGCAGTTTCGTTTTGGAAGCATTAAAATGAACAAGCCATTCCTTGCCCCAGCTAACAACAGAATATAGATCAACTGCCAATTTGACCTTATCGAACAGATCAGACTTACAATTAAGACAAGAGTAAATAGTTGTGGCATCAGTATAGATACCGAGTTGAGTACCGGTGTCGTCAGGAAGGCCGATGATGAAAAATAGGAACAACCTAGGTCTAAGGATAGAAGCTCTGGGAACACAAAGCATTAACACAAAAAGATCGAGATGGCCATTCAAGCAACTTTCATTTCGTGATTTGATAAGAAAGATCAAAAAAGATCAAAAAATTCAAAAATTCGTTCAGATATACCATCAGCTTTCAACTTGTGATGAAGACTTTTATAGATAGATAGATAGATTGATGGAAAGAAAACATAATGGATTCAACGGAGAGACTGAAATTATATATATATATATATATATATATATATATATAAATGTTATGGGAACTTACCTATAACGATAATGGACTCTTCCTGACTCTATAAATACGGCGCCTCTATGAGAGAGAGAGAGGGGGAATGTTGAGACGCATTCTCTGACTGTGCGCGACTCCTGTCGAACTCTCTGCTTTGGCAGAGAGGAAATCGGACGAGGCTTTGCCAAAGGCCAAAGTTTCGTCCGGGGTGGTAGACAAGCCCTGAACCCGTTTATACGGGTTCTTAAGGGAATATTTTTGGCCGAGCTTACGGGCTAGGAGAAACCCACGTTGAACTCGGCCTTGTTACACATACGTTCCTATTGGGGGGACTGTTAAATATCGGAATAAGTTGAGACCTAACGAGTCAAGACATATTAGTTCGCTCTAAACCAGACTGACAGTTAATACTAACACCTTCAACTTCTTGTATTATATTTCTGTTGTAATATATCTTTGTTATTCCTACTCTTGTGTTCGTGTTGTTCTTCCTTGGTTCTACCTTGGATCATAACCGTGGTGCGAGGATATTGGACCATAACAGTGGCGACGAGGACTGAAGAAACAAACTCTACGCGGAGAAATCCTAAAAAAGTATACTTAGGAGACTTCAGAAACAAACTCTACGCGGAGAAACTAAAAAAGTATACTCAAGAAACAATTTCTACGTGGAGAAATCTAAAAAAGTATACTCAAGAAACAAGTTCTACGCGGAGAATCTACAAAAAATCTTTTACTATTGGTCATCCATAACAGAGGCGACCTTGGTAGTGAGAAAAAAACAAAAACAAGTTATACGCGAACATAAAGAAAAAAAAAAGAGAAAATTTTCTTTTTGGACACCAACTTTACAGTAGTAACAAAGACCTGAAGTCTAAACTAAAAGAAAAATACTTACATACAATTACAAAAAATATGGAAGACTTTAAGTCAACCATATTGGAACTTATGAAAATACAATTTGAGCAGCAACAGAAAAACGAACAGAAGCATCTTGAACTACAAGAATTATTGCTACGGGTATAATTGCTAAAGGGCAAAATTCCGAGAATGAAACAGTTCTATTGCAAAATGCTATATGGAGCTCTATCGAAAACTTCACGTATGCACCGGACGCAGCTTACTTCAGAAGGTACAAAGATTTATATGAGTTTGATTGCGGGAATTGGTCAGACGCGAGAAATATACGTCTACTACTAAGAAAATTAGGGTCATGCGAATACACTAAATTCGTAGACTACATCCTACTGAGGAAAACAAATGAGTTAACTTTTAATGAAGCCATAAAACTGTTAACAGAACTTTTTAGCCCAAATACCTCATTATTCCGTAAAAGGTGGAAATGTCTGAATCTAAAGAAAAAAGACAGCGAAGACTATATAACATTTGCTTCCATTGTAAACAAACATTGTGATGACTTTGTTATCTGAACTCAGCCCGGACAACTTTAAATGTTTAATATTCGTTCAAGGCCTGGTTTCGACTAAAGACGCGGAGATTAGACGAAGAATTCTTACAAAACTGGAGAGTGAACCAGAATTGACGCTACAAAAATTGGCTGAAGACTATCAGAGATGTATAAGCGTAAAGAAGGACTCGAAAGATATAGAAGAGTCTGGCATCACTCACATACGAAAAGTACGACAAACACGTTTTTGTCCCCCCTCAAAAACAAACCAAACCAATTTTCCCTCCTCAAAAACAGGTAAAACAAATTTTTCTATTTCAAAAAGTCAATATCAGAAAAAACTACCACCCAGTCCATCCTATCGCTGTGGGACTTTGCATTGGTATAAAGATTGTCCATACCGCTTTAAAACTTGTCTGTTGTGCAAAGAAGTGGGTCATAAAAGTTCTCATTGTTGGACTAGGAAAGAAAGCAAAAGCAGAGTAAGAGTCACTAGGACTGACCAAGCGGACGAGATAAACATACGAAAATACGTGCAAGTAGAAATGTTAAACAGAAAAGTCAGACTACAATTGGATTCCGGTTCGGATTTAACTATTATTAACGTACAAACATGGAGAAAATTGAACAAACCAACCATGTTGAGAACCGATAAAATTGCTAGGTCGGTAACTGTGAGAAAAATAAAATTTGAAGAAGTTATTACAAATGTGACATTTAATGGAATGACCAAAAAATTAAAAATGTATGTGCTAAGAAACACATAAAATTTATTTGGAACGGACTGGATGCATAAATTCGACCTCTGGAATTTACCAATAAGTACGTACTGCCAAAAAGTGAAAAGTTTATCGACCGAGGTAGATAAATTAAAGGAGAAACTAAAAGAGAGTTTCCCCGAAGTATTTTCAGTCGGCCTCGGGAGGTGTAAAAAATGGCAGCAAATATAGAAATAAAAGAAAATTACAACCTATCTGCAAGAAGAAAAGGAACGTACCTTTTGCTTCAATAGAAAAAATAAGTCAAGTGTTGGATAGACTCGAAAAAATGGGTATATTGACAAAAGTAGAATATAGTCAATGGGCCGCACCTACGGTTTACGTCAAAAAGAAATCGGGTGAGATACGAGTATGCGCTGATTTCTCAACGGGAGTGAACGCAGCGATAAAGGATTACCACTATCCTCTACCCAGCCCAGAAGAAATGTTCACAAAATTAAACGGAGGAAATTTTTTCTCAAAAATAGACTTGAGCGAAGCGTACCTACAAATACCAGTAGATGAGGAAAGCTCGAGATTATTGTGCATAAACACACACAAAGGATTATACAAGTTCCAAAGATTACCATTTGGGATTAAGGTCGCGCCGGCAATATTTCAACAGATAATGTATACTATGCTAGGCGGACTGGATTTCACGATTTCATACCTGGATGACATACTGATAAATAGTAAAAACATTGAACAACACTGAGAACACGTTCAAGAGGTTTTCAGGAGAATACAAAACTATGGTTTCAAGGTAAAAGAAAAGAAATGCGATTTCTTTATGAAAGAAATAAAATATCTGGGCCATATCATCGATGAAGAAGGAAGGCGACCAAACCCAGAAAGGGCAACGGCAATAAAAAAAATGCCAGCTCCAAAAAACGTAGCCGAATTACAAAGCTTCTTAGGCTTAGTGAATTATTACCAAGAATTCATTCCAAACATGCATAAATTACGCGCACCCCTAAACGAACTGTTGAAGAAGGAAAACGTTTGGGAGTGTACAGATGAATGCCAGAAAACGTTTGACAAAATAATTAAGACGCTAACCACGAATCTATTTTTAGCGCACTATGACCCAAAATTAGAAATAATAGTAGCAAGTAACTCGAATGCCTGTGGAGTCGGGGCATGTATACTGCATAAAATGCCGGATGGGACAATAAAACTCATCGCGCATGCTTCAAGAAGATTGCTACCAGCAGAAAAAATGCTCACAAATCGAAAAAGAAGCGCTGGGGATTATTTTTGCAGTTACAAGATTTCATAGATATATTTACGGGAGATTTTTTACTTTACAGACGGACCACAAGCCGTTATTAACAAGATTTGGATCGAAGAAAGGTCTACCCGTTTATACGGCAAATAGATTGCTAAGATGGGGTAAAATTTTACTGAACTACAATTTCAAAATGGAGTATCTGCCAACGAATAAAATTGGGCATGCAGATGGTCTCTCGAGACTAATACCTAAGAAAACGGAGCCATTGGAAGATTCCATAATTGCAGCCCCTACGACATGAAGAATATATCAGGACATCACTATGTAGTACAGTTCGAAACCTCCCCGTCACACTACAAGAGATAAGAAATGAATCAGTAAATGATGAATTCATAAAAGAAACAAAAACAAAAATTGCAGAAAAAAAAATAAAAAGGTATCAGACAGTTTTTCGTCATGTGACAACGTTCTATTATATAATGAAAGGGTAGTAATTCCGAAAACACTACAAAGGCGAATGCTAAAGGACTTCCACATGGGCCATCCAGGAAAGAACAGAATGAAATCGTTAATGCGTAGTTACGTATATTGGCAAAACATGGATCAGGACATTACACATATGGTGGAAAAATGCAAGGTTTGTTCCTTAGCAGCAAAAGCACCGCCGATCATCCATAAGCCTTGGCCAGAGACAGATCGTCCGTGGTCAAGAATCAATGTCGACTTCGCAGGTCCAATAAGTTTCTACTATTTGATCATAGTAGACATTTATAGTAAATGGCCAGAAGTGTTTCGTTACAGAAAACCTACTTCTAAAACTACCATAAATTGCCTCCACGAGCTGTTTTCTCGTTTCGCTCGGAGTGGTTGATTGTCTAGTCACTGATAATGGGACACAATTCACATCTGCGGACTTTCAAGAACTTTGCGAAACTTTTCAAGTTAAACATATCAAATCCCCGCCATATCACCCAAGATCAAATGGGCAAGCGGAGAGATTTGTAGACACACTCAAAAGAGCGTTAAGGAAAGCATATGACGTGCCTCCAGAAAAGGCGTTGCAACAATTTTTACAGGTATATCGAATTACACCAAATAGTGCTACGCCATCGGCATTATCACCCGCGGAAGTGATGTTCGCCCGAAAAATCAGATCAGTATTTGATAAATTGCTACCAAAACAAACAAAACAAATACCAATGTCGTACGTACCTAAAAGAAAATTCTACCCAGGAGAGAAAGTTTTTTTCAAAACGTATAAAAACAATACATCCTACTGGGAGCAAGGTACAATTGAAAAAAGAGTCGGGAACGTGGTTTACACAATACAGGGCCCGAAATTCTCACATAAAAGACATGTAAATCAAATAAGAAAAAGGCTGTTAGATTATTCTAACGGTCCACCCCAGGAAGAAGAAGTGATGGACACCGTATTCGACACATTTGATATGCAAAGGCCGCAAACATTGTCTGAACCACGAAAATCGACCAGGAAAAGAAAAGTCACAGATCCTTTGGTAATAAATCCAAAGAGAAAAAAATACTAAAGACCCCTGCGACGCAAAAGCTTTGGAAGTTGGGTGTTATGGAAACTTACCTATAACGATAATGGACTCTTCTTGACTCTATAAATACTGCGCCTCTCTGAGAGAGAGAGAGAGGAGGAATAAGTTGAGACCTAACGAGTCAAGACATATTAGTTCGCTCTAAACCAGACTGACAGTTAATACTAACACCGTCAACTTCTTGTATTATATTTCTGTTGTAATATATCTTTGTTATTTACTACTCTTGTGTTCGTGTTGTTCTTCCTTGGTTCTACCTTGGACCATAACCGTGGTGCGAGGATATTGGACCATAACAATAAAGAAAACGGTTAAATCTTTAACTTCAATTGTTATTCAAAATATATAGCACGTAAATTAATCCCAAAATAAAAAAAAATTACAAAATCATCACTTACGCACTTTCGTTTATTACACATAGAATTGTGTCACTTGGCGTCCTCCATAGTTTGCTCAAACTTTTCAGCTAACATGATGAATATTTAGGAGCGTTCCTAAACTTAAAAATTTTGAAAAACTAATAACAGTTTTGCTTTTGTATATAAATACTTGTTAAAAATAAAATCTTTGCATTTGTCTTGATAAAGAAAGACCTTCAGAGGACGAAACGCCTCGGCTAAGATAAGTTTTCCTTTTGTCTTTATTTATATTGTTCTTTTACAGTTATACTCTATCTGTAATTTTTACGGATAGATAAATAGATAAGCGAAAACGGAAATAGATAGATAGATAGATAGATAGATAGATATAGAAATTGTGATAGATAATGATATGAAGAGAAGTGAAATCGGTAACTAAATATTGAGATAGATATGTATAAACGGGACAGATATAGTAAGTAGAAAATGATCGAAGTATGAATTAAAAGCCAGATAAACTGTCGTGTCACGTTTTTATCCTTTATTTACAACGGCGACGCCATCATTGTATTTGTTGGCAACCTGCAACGAAACAAAACAAACTTTAGAAACAATCAACCGACATTGTAACTCTAAACGCTTCACCCCAACCCCGTTCCTCCACATCCACTAGTTGTAGGAGGACGACAACCCTTTCTGACTAATTTGCATCGTCACGAGATATCACTTAAAGGTAAATTTAATTTTCAGATCTAAGACTCTCTCTCTCTCTCTCCCGTCTCTTTCCATCTCTCCCCTCTCTGTCTTGTTTTCTCAGACAATTTGAAAAGATTTAATTGTTCAAAATACAGTCAACAAAGCGAACAGCCTCGCCTCGGCGTTGGATAATTGTTAATTTAGTTGAATTTTACTACTTAGTAATGAGTTCGATCCTTATTGAGTGTCACAAACTTATAGCCTTGTTTCAAACAAAGCTAAGTTTAATTTAATAAATATCCACAACCTAACAAATTATATACGATACTAGCTGAGTTACACTTATTATAAATTTCATTAAGTTACATAGTATATTGAAGTTTATCGTATTTAATTACAGTGTAACCCGGATATAAGAGACCCGGATATAAGATAGATTTTCTCTGGTCCCAAATTAGAGCATGTGTTAATGTATATATAATAGACCAAACCCGGATATAAGAGAAACCCGGATATAAGATACTTCTTCTCCGGTCCCGACAACTCTCTTATATCCGGGTTACACTGTATAAGTGATAATGCATTTCTTATATTTTATTCTTACATTAATACATTCAGGCTTTATAAGAGTTGTGAAGAAAATCATTATAAAAAGATTTATTATTACTTTTTAATTAGTTAAAAAATGTAATTAATGAATAAAAAGTACTAATTAAATACGAAAAGAACGGTGTTGCATTTTAACAAGAAAAGGGCTAATTGCAATCTGTTTGAATTATATTAATATGATATTATTATGATATTAAATTCATATAATTTCTATCGTTATCACCTGGGTTTAAAAGGAGCTATCATCGATCATTTATTCAGACACACAGACAGACTCACACACACATAATTGTGTATGTGGGCAACAATCCTTCTTTTATAAAGGTTTCCTTGAAGACGACTGCCAAGGCCATGCTACATTTGTCCAAGTGATTTCTTTTCTGAAGAAAGTGTAAAAATTGTCCAAAAGCTCTGTAGATGAAAACGCTTTCGGCTAATGATTTTAGACATTAGCAAGGATGTTCTTTTGTGTTTAACTGAATATGTAGATTGTTTTATGTCTATATAATCATGGCCAATAGATTAATACAACGAAGAAAAATATGCGGCCTCCTTTAATAAATAAACGGGGCATCTACTCAGATACGAGTATCCACTAAAAATAATGTTTAAGTAATACAATTTGTCGGATTAATGAACAAAAATCCATCCCTTTCCTTAGAAATTGCTTTGATTACGTTAGCATACGAAACTGAGCAGATATGTCTATTTTGAGGGTCTGAGTAAAAACGGGGTTTAAAGGCATATATATATATATATATATATATATATATATATATATATATATATATATATATATATATAATAGTGTGGGGACGCACACTCACACAAATATATATATATATATATATATATATATATATATATATATATATATATATAGTCAAAGGAAGGCACTCAAAGCGACTTCATGTACGGGAACACACACACACACACACACACACACACACACACATATATATATATATATATATATATATATATATATATATATATATATCCGAAGAAGCTAAGTCCCTATTTGCCGAGAGAATCAGGCACTGCATCGCCTCTAACAACTTTGTCTCTTGTGATTACTGGCGGCTCTGTAATAGGGTATTAAATAAGTGCAAAGTTTCTGCCCCCCCCCATTTCAATTTATTTGAGATGTTATCATCCTTTATTAATAAAGCCGAATGCTTTGCCCGTAAATTCTCCTCAAACTCTACTATTGATTCATCTAGAGTATCCCTGCCTAACTTCCCACTTAGAACTGAATATGTTGAGTGATATGCATATAACCCCTTCCATAGTTTCTGCTATTGTCTCCACAAAGTATGTGGACCCGATGGCATGACTGTAATAGTCATTAAGACGTGTACGCCTGAGCTCATTCCTGTTCTCTCTGTATGAAATGAATGCCTCTCTGCCTGCTGGAAGTTATCGTGTGTTGTTTCAGTTTTTAAGAACTCTGGTGAACCGTCCGCTTAGAATATTGCTGCCATATATGGTCCAGTGCTTCTGCTATTTACCTGGAGCTCATTGATAAGATCCAAATAAGAATCAGCAATATTATTGGTCCTGATCTGGCGATTCA
The DNA here is from genome assembly GCA_964036315.1 of Acanthosepion esculentum. Classification (NCBI taxonomy): domain Eukaryota; kingdom Metazoa; phylum Mollusca; class Cephalopoda; order Sepiida; family Sepiidae; genus Acanthosepion; species Acanthosepion esculentum. Next base: position 22,841,623 of record OZ038515.1, on the reverse strand, counting down.
ACTTCAGTCACTTGCCCACCGCCGTAAGGTTGCCTCTCTGTGCCTTTTTTTATAAATACTTTCATGGTAATTGTTCAGATAACCTCTTGACTATCGTACCTAGACTATGAATTTAAGCGCAATACTAGACACGAGACGAGATAGCATCAGTTTACATTTGAGCAAGCTAGATTTAGCTGTAAGTTCTATGCTAACAGTTTCTTTTCTCGCATATCTCGCTTGTGGAACTTCCATTCAGGATCCATACTTTCCAGCCCACTGCAATCTTCAAAAATTTAAATGCAATTTCAATCGCTATCTACTGTCCTCCAGATTACTAATTTTTCTTTCTGATCATTAATAATGTTTCTGTTCCTAATTCCTCCATACCCTGTAACCCCTTGCGTTCGAGTGGCTGTACTACCTCGCTTGGGGTGATAACGATTTATACATACATACATATATATATGTGTGTGTATAGTGGACTCTCCTATTGTGAACGATAAATGAGGGTCAGCAGTGTATGGGGTCTTTCGTTTTATTCTTATGCATGCTAGCAGAGGCTATTGTAGAGAAAATCAGGTAACGGAAAGACATATTTCATTTGTGCTTTCTTAAGTTTCATACTATCCTACCATTGCTGTGGACGACAAAGCCACACTGACAGATGAAATTTGTTAAAGCAGGATTTTGATGGCATCCCTGCTTCAGAGTTTGACGAAGCTAATCATAGTGCTTCAGTCTATTGACTTCAAAACCCTTTAACTTAAGAAAACATGTCTTACGCCACTCCTTTTTGTTAGATGCTTTGGCTTCCCAGGTTTTCAGATCAAAGATGAGACGTTTCAAGTTGTCTTTCAATTTGTCTTTGTAGCATAAGAGTGGACGTCCACCTGAACGCTTGGAGTTTGGTAGCTGTCCACACAGCACCCTTTTTGGAAGCCTATGCTCATCCATTCTCACAACATGACCAGCCCACATGTGACGATGTTACACTTCTTCAGTATTGCACTATTCTTGACCCTTTCAACCTATTTTACATCACATATGACACGAAGACAGTGCATGTGAAAGGCGTCAATTTGATTTATGTGCTTGCGGTACAGGATCCAAGTTTCAGCACCATAGAGAAGGGTTGAGAACGACTGATCGTTGTTTCAGAGAATTTATCAAGGATAGTTTGAATGTCTTCTAGACCCTGTGCTAATAGAGTGGCATCATCAGCAAAGAGGAATGAAAACTTTTGTAAGGTCGGGAAGTTAGCAATCGGACGCTCTATTCGTCTCCAACGGTACAAAGCAAGGGGTTGCGTTCTCGCTCCTTTTCTCTATGCCCTTTTCTTTCCTGCTATGCTTGAAAATGATAGAAATTTGGGGGTATTTGAATAATCATACATAATAATTCATCGAGTCCTCAACAGAATGCAGAAAGCACTGGACGCCGTTTCGTCCTATTTGGGACTCCTCAGCAGTGCGCATCCACTACCGAGAATCGGACCCAGACCGTTACGAAACAACGCAAGCGTCATACTACTGAACCAACGGGCCTCGGTGACTCAGAAAGAAACTGTCTAGACTCAATATAGCGAGAACACTTACGAAATTCCGGCGGTGATACTCATCCAAGTATACATACCCAATGGATAGGGCCCCAAGAGCAACGTCTTCGTTCACCAAGCCGCTCCCTACAGAGCATTAGAAGCTGGATCAAGCAAAGTGATAGACATTTTTGGTGGGGATCTGGATAATCATACATCGTAATTCATCGATTCTAGAATATTCCTCAATCAAATAGGACGAAACGGCCGTACAGTGCTTTCTGTATTCTGCTGTCACCATATTATATTTTTAATTTTGCGCATGCGCACTGTGTGTTTTTTATTTTGTCGACTGTACAGTATAATTGGGTCAGCTGGGCACCGTCTGTGAGAAAAAGAGCACCATGAAAGAATTCACTCCGCCAGAAATTTGGAAATGGTATGCTGTACTGCTTGGCATTCGCACCGGAAGCTCCAATACGAAAAATTTAGTCTGAGGATAGTGCAGAGGATTCGGAAAGAGTTATATCAGTCTAATGGTGATCACTCTGATCATTCTGATAAGAAAATAACTCTCAAATTTGTTGGTGAGGGCTTCAGACTCAACACAGAGGCCTACATCAAGTGCCTTGAGGAGGGTGTGCTGCCCTGGGACAAGATGGTGGGTGATGCAACCCCCTTTATTATTATGTGTGGGGAACAGTTGAGTGAGAGGCCAGCAAAACTCCTTGTAACAACAAGGATGAACTGAAGGCAAGGATTATGGCAGCATTCACCAAACTAAACAAGGCGACCGTCCAGAAGAGCTGCAGGAGATTCAGAAGTTGTCTGGAGGCCGTGGTTGAAGCCAATGGCAATTTTATTGAATAAATTTACTTTTTAGTGTTTGAAGATATTTTTGTGTAATTTTAGTAAATATATGTATTAAAATGAGATGTCAGTGTTAGTTTCATTTTTGCGTCATTTAGATGACAATTTATCCATCGCACCCTGTATATTGTAAAGGGAAGGTTCTCGAATCTTCATACTTATTTACAATTTCATTTGAGTCCATGAGTCAAAACCTTGAAATTTATCGGCTAATTAAAATAACTTGCGATTGAGTAGTATGAAAGTAAATATTGTAGTAAAAATAATATTTGTCTGAAATCATTAGGACGAAGGGAGGGAATTGGTGCGACTGTTCATTTTAAAAGCTGGATGTACTTTTACGTTTTTACGAAACTTACACTGCCTGCTGTTGACGCATATATACATTTGCATGACACCTTCAAGTATTGGTGACTAGGATTTGTATTATAAACTAACACTTAGTATAGTCATATAGTAAGCGTACTAACCAGTATAGACAATATAGTAGCGTACAATGTCACCTGTTTTGTGAGGTATTTTTATTGTGCGTCGAGAGTGTCCTTTAAATCAGAGTAAAGTATCATTTAGTTTATTCTGTTAGTTCCTCTCATTGCCTATGGATTATTGTGCTCCTTTTGACGCTGCATCCGAACGAAAGCTGATGAAGCCGAGCAGAGGTCTTATTCATTCGGAAGTGCAAATCGTAGGAGTTTCCATGGGAATTTTGCATTCACAAGTGCATGTTTACACACAGTTTTGGATTGTGCGATCCGGTTTGAATTCAGAGTTTCTTTCTTCTAGACTGGTTGCCACCCAAGGCTATAAGACCAATTCTGCACTGCTATTTTATTTATAGCTGGTAGGATGGATACCTGAATTAATAACTTTTCCCAAAGCAACGAACACGACTGGAATTCGAACTCTTCCTCCGATTCCTCAATCGGAGCCTTTTACCATTACTCCTCCGTGCCTGCCATAGTCTGTAGTTCAGAGCATCTGATTGTAACCAAAAATGAGGTACCCATGAGAAATCGCCGTCAGCGTCTTTACAGGCATTTATTTTCAATAAATGGTAATTTCCTGCTTTTTCCCCAAACGGGTCAGCATGCCATAATAAAGCAGCGGTGAAAATATTTAAAGAGGAAACGTTGTGTCATTATTTTTCAGCGCGGCTATTATTAGATTTTTTTTTTTTAATTTGTTTATATTTTTAATTTCGCTTATTTTTTTTTAAATCGCTATTTTTTGTTTTTGCTTTTTTGCAGGAAATAACAATGGAACATAAAGCTAGAATATAAAATAAAAAAATTCTGAATTGCACTCGTGAGCCCACTGAATTCTTACGCAATCCCGAACTGCTTCTTTTAAGCCTTACAATTAAAAATCGCTTCCTATTTCTTTTTATTAAAAGTGTAATCGAGTCTTATGCTACAAAACTCAAATTCGGAACCTTTTGAACTTTGAACAACTCTAGCACGAATGACGAGAAAGAGCACTGTTCTCTACTGCACCGTTCATATTAACCTGTAAATTTATCAAAGGTTCATGTCGTTAATCACATATGAGTCATGGTATTTTTGTGCCTATGCGATAAGAAATCTCTATAAAGAAAGGATTCTATTAATGTATTTATTATTTACTTCAGCTCAACACACGCGGATCGTTTCGACGTCTGCTCGTACGGCGTATAAGGAGAGAGTCAAAGAACGGAAAGTCAGAGATTGCTTTGAGATTTTGCCGTGAAATATTTTTATTAATACATTTTTTTTATAAAAGTCTTTCATCTATAGTGTTACTTTGTGTTACAGTGTTTGAATTTAACGAGCAAAGGGTGGATCAGTGATAAAATGTGACCAAAGGTATCAAAAGTGATTTTAAAAATCGAAAAACATAGCTGTACAATAAAATTTCAAAGAATATTGCCTTTTGTGATATTGTTTATGAAAACTGATGATAATCGTGTTCCGTTAACACTTTGCCTGCTGCATTGTTATAGCAATGTTGTCCGGCTGTGCTAGCGTATTTTGTGAAAAATAGAATTTGATATTTACTGGAAATAAATAACTGTATAGACGTTGAGAGTGATTTCTTAGGGGCAAAGCCATTTTGATTTCGATCAGAGACTCTTCAATAGAATACAACTTTTCCAACACACAATAAAAATACGTCACAAAACAGGTTTTATTTTACGTTACTATATGGCAACGTTGGTTTGGAAATAGCATCAAGCGCTAGTTTGTTTATAACACAAGAGCCAGGCAATGTAAACGTTGTAAAGAAGTATGCCTTGAAAACGTATATATACATCAACAGCAGGCGAAGAAAGTTTCACAAAAACGTATAAGTGCAAAAAAACAAAACAAACATTGTATATGAATAGCAGCATCAAAGATGAGGACATAATATAATATATAATGTATTATTATATATTATTTATATTATGTCCTCATCATCATTTATATTTATTTATATTATGTCCTCATCTATATGTAATATAAATAAAGATAACCTAGGATTAAATCTTAATCTTTTTTTCCTCTATATTTCGTTATATATGAATTAATTGATATTTTATATTTCAAGTAAAATCGCTCTTACAAATTATTTTAAAGAAGTTCAATTTTCTTGTTACTTGTCAATAACTTTGACATTTGTAATTCTGCAAGTCGGCAAACCAAATAAACAGATGTCTTGCTCTCTGGTCTCACATCTCTGACTTTTTAGTGCAATTTAGACAAATAGAAATACTGTGCCTGCTGAAATGATTAGTTTTGGCGTATAATGCGCTTGATATATTTCATTCTGAGGTTGGTTATGGGTGATTCAAGCGGATAAACAATGTGTGAGCATCTCAACTCGTATGCCCACCCAAACTATATCGTTTTTAAAGAATTGCACACACACAGAGACACACACAATGAAAGAAAATAAAACTACATCACTCCGAATTTGTTTCAATTTACTCAATATTAAACGTTGAGGTAATATAGCTGGATTACAGTAACTTATCAAAATGCACAGATTCTAAAATAATAGGTATATCATCAGTGCTCAACTCCATATTAATACACTGTACATGTTCCTCGGGTTTGTGGGCTATACGCACACATATTAACACAATTATTGACCAATGACAAGAGACATCCCAAACAATGAACAACCAAGCAGAGAATTCTAAAAAAAAATAAAATAACCTAACGCTCACGCCTGGTTTCTAAAAGAAAAAGAAATGCAGCTTCACTTGAACTGGTTGGTTCGTTGGAATGATATTCACATGTTCCTTCAGATATAGCAATCAACCAATCAAATTTATTATTTACTATTTACTTTTCAAAACTCCTAAGCATTGGAGCCGGTAGTTAATCCGAAAACTAATAAAAAGCTATCCGGCAAGTGAGACAATCAGTAATGGATGATTCAATCAAATCTTTGCTTAATGTTTTGTGCCATTTCAGTAAATTTCGTATAAAGTTGAATTTTCAGATGAAAAAATAGTAAAACGCATTTTTTTTATGAATTTTGTACATATATGTATGTATCTTTGTATATATATATATATGTTTGTATCTTTGATATTTTAAATTTGCGAGTCTTACTCTAAAAGTTTATAAGACAATGGTAAATATTCTACAAGCGTCAAAAAATTCGATATTATTTCACTTTTAAATGTCAGGTACTAAAAATTTATTTTTGGACAATCAAACGTTCACACACATATGTGTGTGCCCTCTTGTCCAATATCTACAGGGTGCGTAAGTTATTTGAGGACATGTATTTGTGCACCTGTAGTTATGCGATAATCAATTGCTGTTCTTTTATCATTTCAGAGCATCAATGACGAATGCATGAGATGAAAGGACATGCTGTAACTGTTGCGATACTCTCAAATCCCGGCGATGTTGAGATTGCACTTTTTTGTAAGTCGTTTGTGCACAAAATTCGGAAGGAGTTAGGTGTCTCCAGCGGGTAAGTGCCGTCTGTAGCGAAGCATTCATGGTATTCGGACAGTATCAGAACACTACAATTCGTACAGAGGCTGCAGGGCATTATCGATGCGAATCCTGTAACATCCATGAGATTCTTTGCCAGAGATCTCCAGATATCCGAAGGCACAGATAAAATGGTATAATAATGCATGTGGACATTCGGGACAAGTCATACGTAATGGGGAAAAGACAGTTCATGCCTGTACACACAAAAGAACAACGGTTTCTCTTAGCAAAACGATTACTGAACAAGTTGAAACATCTAGAGGAACCCGGTCTTTTTTTTCAGACGAAAAAAAATCGACCGGGATCGAAAAGTGAATCAGAGACATGACAGTTGGTTATGTGCGAATCCTTTTGATGTCTCCCAAGTTTCCCCGCTTCTCTGATGGTTTTAGAGATGCTGAGTAGTGAAGGATACGTCATGCCACACCACTTCAGTTGAATGCTGCCGGCTACACTGAAGTGCGCTAAACAGTTGTGAAGGCCTGGATATACATTGTATGCGATGGAAGGCCGTAGTACGTGTTTCACCAGGACTCTGCATCTGTTCACAAAGCTGTGGTGACCCAAGATTGGATGGTGGGCCAATCTATATGACCACATCACACCAAACATGCGGCCACGTAACTCGCCAGACGTAAATGCCTTGACTATTATATGTGGGGGCGTTGCTGATCGGGAGACGAATCATGGTTCCCAGAATACGACTGATTCCCTGGAAGCCGACATTATCCGAGTAATATCCAATATCAGTACAGATCTTGAGATGCGTGCATGTCAACGATTACAGTCCCGCACTGAAGCCATCATTACAACTGAAAGTGATTACATTGAATAAACCTGTAATCCAACCATGACTGCAGCTGTGTACCAAATTTTGTATCAGTAAATTTAGTTGTTTATAAGATGTGGTTGTTTTTCTCACGGTCTTCAATTTGTCCTCATATTACCTTACGCATCATGCATAATTTTAATAACTAGAAAAGTGCATTATTAAAAGAAAACCACTATTTCTTTTTACTACAGATTGTTATAGCGATCATAGGCAGTAATAAAATGAAACCGAGAGCAACGATTGGTTATCATCTCTCGAACTTTCGTAGGTAAATCAAAAGCTCTGTGAACTAATAGGGAAACTACAATAATTATATAAAACAGTTTTCAGCGTAATTTCCTACTTTATCAATCCACATTGTTTAGTTATCAGTATTAATCGCATACAATGAACATTATGCAGTGAAAGTTTCTGATGAAAGTTCAGCTAAAAACATCACGTCACGCTGCTTTTAAAAGTTAAATTTCTAAAAATATTTTTTTTTTTCATTCAACGTTAGTTTTGTGCTCAAAGAAACAAAGTAAATAATAAAAAATTGCATGGAAAATCACATAACATATCGATAACAATAAATATAGCCATAATGCTATAAGACCTGAGAATTTGTTTTTTTCTATTGGAATATATACCAGAACTGAATGATAAACTTTGAGAATAACTTTTCGCCAAAACATACAAAGAATGACAAGTGACATAAATTAATAAACAAGACACTATTAAATAGTAAAAGTATATACTTTTAATTCTCGAGAGGTTTTATTCTTAATCGTTATTGAAAAAATAGCAGTTCCGCCAAGAAACACCAATTCAGAGGCAACCGCCGTTATCGTTAAATCGACAAGTTGTGACAAAAACGAAAATGAAAAATAAGAATAATTACTGAAAATTGAAACAAAATTCATAGTTGGAGAAATACACATTGTCAGATCAACTATCGACATGAAACGTGTAATTAATCGAGTTTAGTTGCTTTTAATCTGATAAACAGAGAAGAGGTGTTAATACAATTGAATGAGAATCATAATTGCAATTTTACAGAAATAAAGAAGGTGTAGAAGAAATGAAGAGGAAAAAATAAAAATGATGGAACATATATTTTGCCCAAATTGATCGCTTCTTGATAAGACAAACGAGAGTGCATCAGTGCGCATGCGCCGTCAGACGCTTCCATAGATCTAATCGCTCGTGTGTGCATAGACATGTCGTTTTCACTTGTGTTTGACCATCATTAAAAGTGGGAAAAAATGAAGGCCAAAAGACTTTAACTTTTCCCTACAGCACCGAACTAGTTACACGAATTAATATCCGAGAAGGTTTCTGATCTGAAACTAAAACAAACAATTCATTCTCTTTTAAAATATGAAATACCCACGATGAAAACAGTATGATTATCCTTCTGACTGAGAATCCAATTATAAATAACAAATAGTTTCAATTCCAGTATTAGATATTCTTGCTACTAATGCCTGTAGGGAGCATATGGGCATTGGCTTGTTGTGCGCAGTTCCAATGCTAGTCATCTAATTACTATTAGTGAATGAAAGTGGCTATGGATGTGTGAATAGCGTAACTGCTATCAAAACGAAAAATGAAATTGGTGTGCTTAGTTCAAATTATGACCATTTCTTCTATTTCGTTCACTTCTCACTAAGGACACTGGAAAAGGCATTAATCCACCTCCATCTATCTATGGATTAATTATCAGAGGTTAGGAGAAGGGAAGCTATGAATGTAAGTCCTCCCTGATTGTGAGTATATTTGGTTTGAAGAGTAAACTAAAGAGTAAACCCTACATAAATCCGGAGTGGAGACCCTAAGAAGCTTATGGCAACGTTTGCATCTACGCTTGGACGAAACTGAATTGGTTTACCCTTTTCTTTGCATTCTAACGGTAATCCTGAGTGGAAATTCTTAACACATGGGCAAACCCAAGATCTACATCCACACTTGCAGCATATGAATGGCTAGTAGTAGCCATGAACATTTCACGGCTTTCCTGTTTTAATTTTGTTTCCTTTCTTACTTTTTACCTTTATTTATATGTTTGTTTCTTTTTCTTTCTTTCACTTAAATGAAATAGCTTCTATGATATATTTTTCCTTCTTTACTCGCGATCAAAACGTAACAGTCTATTGGCTGAGGTATGGCACGGCATTTCTTTCTTTCTTTCTTTCTTTCTTTCTTTCTTTCTTTTGGTGAAATCAAACAACGTCTCTGATATGTCTTTTACTTCTTTCCACGCAAAACGTAATATGAGGTATTGTATAAATCGTAACGTACTTGCTAACTAAAGAATGAAGGGACACGTAGAATTATAATAAGAATATTATAAATTAATGATGATTACCAGTGTAAGAAAATGTAGTTTATGGATTCAAATAAGAGAATTACACTTACAAGCTAGAATCTTTATAGCTCACTGCAAAGAAATCGTATACGAATAAGGCATATTTATTACGCTTATCTTATTCTAGCATGAGTTCACAAATGTGCTACTCCCAATGATGATCGAACTCAGTACACAATAGTAATGGTCTACTAGACTCGTTAACTATCATTACCTTCAATAATAATTTAATGCGATTGTAGCTATAATGGCGAAATGAAGTATTTGTCGATACTTTCTTTTTTCTTCTTTTCATTATTCTTCTCCTCTTAGCACAACTTTCATTTACATCTTCCTCCTCCTTTGCCTCCTACCGCTTTCTCTCCTTTTCCTCCTCCTTTACTTGCTTCTCTTTTATCTTTTTTCACATTTTTTTACAGTTCTTTTTTTACTTCGAGGTATCGGGCTACGTTAGGAGGGAGGCTGTACGAATAGGAGAGGAAGGTAAACAATTAACCCTTGACGTGAACTAATTAAGATTGTCGTGATCGGCGTTACATCCATTTGGGAGTCGGTTCCACAGAGCAGCGGTTCGCGGGAAGAAGCTGTTTGAGTGGAACTTCTCACCGATGGAATACGGCGGGAATATGACTGGTTTATTACAATGTAAGTAGCCTGGCAGATCTTAGCCGTGAAGGTTAGAACCGGCGGAAACAAGAAGAGGTTGAAGGGTGGAAAATAATTCGTCACCCACAAGGACACGGATACTCTTTTGGACTCTATAAAGGTTGAAAAGTGCTGTATGTGCAGCTCCCACCCAAATATGACAACAGTACTCCATTCTTGGCTTGACCTGGTTCTTGTAAAGGTAGAGGATAACATGTAGTGCCAGGACTGGAGCAGTATAGGGAGTCGGTCATTTTACCTACATCTTTAGCGATGGCTCATAAGTACGAGTTCCACTTAAGGTCAAGTGTGAGAAGTAACAAATTCTGAGCTTGCTACTGAAATTTCAATAAGATTTTAAATTCTATGACTAGGAGAAATGATTTTTTCGAACCTTTACTTAATTATATGAGATAGAATGACAGACAGACATACACTCATGTTTACACAGGCGATATAAACAACGGAGATCGTGCCTCCAAAAGTAAATTGTGTAATTGAACACCCTTTCTTACATGTAATAAAATTGATGCAACTAACATTTGCTTTAATAAATTCATACATATCGCATTCTGTTAATTGTTATTTATCTTCAGTTTGTATCGAAGAATTTTTACATCATTTTTCAGACAACTATTATAACGCTTCTAATTCATAAAGTTTTGTAGCTATTGGAGTAGTGAGAATATGTTGTAGCTATTGGAGTAGCTATTGGAGTAGCCATCTGTCTTTTATTTATTTTTTACAGTGACGTTCACCCTGTACAAGGCTCAAAACCACTCGGCTTACAGAGTATGAGGTACAGTTTATGGGGATATATGGGAAAGATAATGGTTAACCCGAGACTTGAATCGTTAAGATTGTAGTGATCGGGATTACACACAGCGGTTTGTGGAAAGAAGCTGTTCGAGTGGAACTTACTAATGGAAGACGAGGGGAATAAGGGTGGTTCGCTACAATGTGCGTGGTATGGTGGCTCTTAGCCGTAAAGGTTAGGACTGGTGAGCAATTTCTATTGAAATAGCGATAGAGTAGTGAGAAGCTTCTGATTTTCCTCTATAGGAAAAGGGTTGTAGGATGGAAAATAATTCGTCACCCACAAGAACGCGGAAACGTTTTCAAGACAAAAGATACGACTTGTCTTTTTAAAGTACTTTTAATTTTTGCCTCAATGAGTTTTAAAGCAATATGCTTATTTTTTGTCACCCGGAAAATAATTATGAACTCATAATTAATCAACCATAAAAAATATTTTCCTTCCTCTAGGTTTTTTATTCTACAGTTGGCAAACGTATGTCTAGAACAATTGTGGTCATTTGAAGAAAATAGGTAAGAGAGACGATAATACTTATGGATCATGTATCATGTATCACCATCAGATCTCAACTTGGCATCTACGCTGATGACACTACCACTTACTCTTGGCTCGATAGTAAAGCTGGTCTTTCCAACAAGGTTAAAATAGCAGCTGATGTACAAAATGACCTCAAGACCGTCCTTAACTGAGGCAAAAAATGACTTGTCAATTTTAACGCCTCCAAAACTAATCTTCTCTCTATTAATCATCTGAGAGACCTCTCTGTGTCTTACATCAGCACGGTTGATCCTAACATACAGAGAAGTGACTCATTACGCATTCTCGGGCTAACGTTCTCAGCTGACATGAAAAGTGGAAAGTCGATATTAAATCCATTTCTAGGTCAGCTGCTAAGAAAGTTGGTTCACTGTGTTGTGCAAGACAGCTTTTTTCTTCGGAATTTAGCTTGCATATTTATAAGTCTACCATTTGTCCATGCTAAGAATATTGCTGCCATATATGGTCCAGTACCCCTGCTATTTACCTGGAGCTCTTTGATAAGATCCAAAGAAGAATCAGCAATATTATTGGTCCTGATCTGGCGGCTCGGTTTCAGTCACTTGCCCACCGCCGTAAGGTTGCTTCCCTGTGCCTTTTTACGAATACTTTAATGGGAATTGTTCGGATGAACTCTTGGTTATCGTACCTAGACTGTATGAATTTAAGCGTTGTACTAGACTGGCGTCGAGATCTCATCAATTTACATTTGAGCTGCCTAGATGTAGCCGTAAGTTCTATGTTAACAGTTTCTATCCTCTCAGTTTTCGCTTGAGGAAGTCCCCTCCGTCTCTGTGCTTTCCAGCCCACTTAAATCTGCAAAAATTTAAATGCAAAGTCAATCGCTATCTACTGGCCTCCTGATTTCTCTGTTCCCTTTCTATTCATTACTAATGTTTCTTTTCCTAATTCCCCCACACCCTGTAAACTCTTGCTTTTTATTGGCTTTGCTGCCTTGCTTGGGGCGACACCGATAAACAAAAAAAAAACAAAAAAAAACTAGTCGCGCTTTCAGAGGCAAGAAATTTTATAATATATATTTTACTGGTCTTTTGTGGTTCTCGAGTAAGTTAGTCTGCTCAAAAGGCATTAGAAGCGTAGTTATTTTATGAGCAAGTAATTCCTTCGTATAAAGTATTCATTGGCTCATCAGTATTTCTTGAGTGCAAACAAATCGGTGTTGACCTTAAATAAACATTCATTTCTAACATCTGCCAAGGATTTTGGATTAACTCTTCAGCGATTAAAATAAAACGTAGCTTTATTAAGCGCACAATTTAAAAAATGACAAAGAAATTTATTGTGTCGGCTGATCCTGCTTTTGTTGATTCGATATTGGTGGGGGGGTGTCAGATAAATAAAGGTGAGATGTACTTCTAGAAATGCTGCCTTTTATGAAACTCATGCCGTATTTTAAAATACGACTAAGCTTTTGTGATAGAACAAAACTATCGACGGTAAGTCAGCCAAACCGTGCCGAGCATTCTTTCGCAGTTATTGCCTTTCAAATTTTAAACAATTCTCTGTCTCACATATATCACAAGGCAGTGCGTATAGAACAACTAATAAGACAACGCTAAATGGGGTGTGGGTCTAAATCAGATATTACGTTTTAAAGACTGCTGATTCAATATTTTTACGTGATCCTCTCATAAAATGAACACTTTTAAATCTCTTAGGCATAAAATAATAATCGTTTATTAATGATACCCTTTTTTAACGAAATAAAACTATTTGTATAATTTTGTTTTTAGAAGGTAAGACATTATTCCACGGGTAATATTTTATGCAGCAATTAACGATCTTTTTCTTTATTTGCCTCTTTCAATTTAGATATGATTTTCTTTGCAGCTTTTGCAACAAGCATAAAAAATAGGATCATTATTACCGAGGATCTTACACTAATTATTAGTTGTAAATTGAACTGGAGATTTCTTTTTTAATTTAGAACATTTTAACAGTATTGCGCCAATAAAAATGTCTCTACGATGTTCCGGTCTTGTTGTGTTACGGTAACAAATACACCCACAATCAAATAAAATATGAAACGAACAGAATCTTCACAGAAGGCAAATATGGAAATAATTCTTAATCATTTATCTTTTCATGTATTTTTTAATGCCACTTCATGTCTGAATTTTTGATTATTTTGCAAAGATCAAATTCATTTTCTGTTGCTTGTAAGAACCTATTTACTTACATTGCATTTACTTACACTCACATCAACGTTTCTGATCTATTGGGATTTTCCCAATTATATTTGGTAACGAAAATATTGTGACGCCGGCAAGAAGAAAGGAACACAAACACAGATGAAAATGGTTGAAAAAACTTGTATTTGTAGGAAAAGAGAGGAAAGTTTCTTGCAAACAGTCGGGTTTGCGGAACTTATCTGAAAGATGCGTCCTTTAAACGGTTTTACATTTCCTGTGTCGTTTTGGCTGGGTTGAAGAAATAGAGAGTTGACTTCTGTGCTTCAGTTGCTGTCCAAATCCTCACACGTCATGGTATTTAGATGACGGAGAGTACAGACGGGGAACGTGTTGTCTCTGAAGGTCCCAACAAGCAAAAGAGGATGAGAGTTGGTAAAAAACGCTCTCGTGAGGGTTTGATGAAGATCTAAAAAGGTAGCCTGTGATTGGTTGTTTTTCATCCAATCACAGGGCACCCAGTTAGCGACTCCGTAATAATTTCAATAGATCACCCAGAATATTCTTAATAAAAAAAAACAGTAAGCTATCGAGTACAATCTTCTGAATGCATAAAATTCGCTATAGTAAATTTAAAAACATTTCCAACGTTTCCTTGTCTGACGCTCAACAAAGAAGAAAGAATTTCACGTCCTAAAACAATTTTTAAATGTAACTTTTAATTCACTTGAATTCTATGTCACGTAAAAATAGCATAGATTTAGCAGATTTCCTTTTTTGGCGATAGTGAAAGGCATGAATAAACGACAGGGTGTTGATATTATCGAAATACCGTAAGATTTCAGTTCTTTATTTTCAAAACTATCATGCATTCCGACACTGTTTGAAAAATAGTGAATCTTCTCTCTTGCTTGATCTCTCTTTCTCATGCTGTCTCTTTTCACACCTTTTCTCATTCCTTTAATTTCTTTTATTCCCACTCCCGCTTGTTTTTCTTCTCTCTTCTATTCAGTTATATTTAAAGTTGTTTATCACTGCTTAAAAAATGTACGTATTCTTTTTAAAAAATGTTTATTTACTTGGATGGTAGACACTAAAATACAAATCTGAAAAAAGATTTGTACTGAGCAAAGTACATTATAGAATGAGGATGAATGAGTATCTATCACCTTTGTACAGCCATAATTGGTTTTATTCATTCTGTGTTCAGCTATTCATAATTTTATTTCTCTTGTCATTAATAAAGCGACTCGCGAAATTGAAAAGAAATTTGTCTAAATGTAGCTTTGAGGTTAAAACAAACTGAAGGATAAAATGTTCCTTGTTATCATTTCTTTCGACTCTAATGAACATCAGAGGTTTGGATAATGGGGACAAGATGACTAGCAGTTGGCTTGGCTAAAAGGAAGAGTGTACTTTGTCATCTGTCTGATAACATGCACACAGAGTTACATACATATCTCTCTCTCCTCCACTCACCTCTCTCTACTTCACACTTCTCTCTCTCTCTCTCTGTCTGTATCCGTCTGTCTGTCTGTTTCTCTCTCTCTCTCTCTCTCTCTCTCTCTCTCTCTCTCTCTATATATATATATATATATATATATATATATATATATATATGTATGAAGCGAAAGAGAGAGGGAGAGAGAAAGAGAGTTCAAACTTTCTACATTCTTAAGGGGTGAGTGCTCAGTATCGATGAAAAAGAATTTATAGATATAGACAGGGTGGAGTTAACATTGCATGGCGACTGCCAGTTTCACGCTTTAGTGCAGTTTTCAAATCGCATCGAAACATAAAAATTAACAGTTACCCTGCAGTATTGATTCCTATGTCAAATCTATGCATGTATGTACGTATGTTTATATATATATATATATATATATATATATATATATATATATATATATATATATATATATATATATAATCAATTCACCCCAAGCAAGGCGATAATGCTACTAAGACACAAGAGGGTTACTGGGAATAAAAGAGAATGAGAAGACTTTAGAAGGAACCGGAAACGCAATCCTAAACAGGAAACTATGGATAAACCTCTACTTCTATTCAAAAGACCAAGGAGGAGCATGAACTGGACAATAGGCCAACCTATCTACTTCTGTATGTATGTATGCATGTATATATGTATGTATGGTGTGTGCTGAAAAATTATTACCCCGATAAAATGCTCTTCCCCCAAATCCTGGTTTAGACATTTGGTTAGACTTTAGGAAGTGGGTCGGTTATAGAACATTTCAGTACGCCCTTATTTACTTGTCTTCAAACACACACACACACACAAACACACACACATATATGTTTACATACATAACTACATATATTTATGTACTTACAGATATGTATTGGTAGACATGTGTAGATCACTTGACGAGGATCGTAACCATTTCATTGCTTTTCCCAGTCTTTCTGTGCATATATATATATATATAATATATATATATATATATATATATATATATATATATATATATATATATATAGAGAGAGAGAGAGAGAGAGAGAGAGAGACACGCGTGTATCTGCGTGCCGATTTGTGTATGTGTGCTCAAGTGGATGTGTCTTAGTGTTAAACGTTTTACATTTTGGACATTCGCCCGAAAGAGTGATACAAATGAAAGATAATTAATCCCAAAATGTTGCAATCTGTTTGTAATGGGCTATTAATGTAAAATGCATTCCGAATGAAACATTTTTGCTTGTTGTACCATGAATGAAAATGTGATTAAGTTTAAAAATTGCACCTTCATTATTCCTCCTATTTATATTAGCAACTGTTTCTTGGCACTTGTCATATTTTTCGAATCCATCTTTGAGGTAACATTCAATTTTATGCCATTATTATTTTCATTATTACAATTTTACCTTAAATGAGATTTTTCCCTTCGATTTAAATTTCTCTCTTACCCTCTTGCACTCAAACTGTATCTTTCTCTTTCTCTCTCCCCCTCCTTTCTCTCTCTTTGATAGCAGGAAAATTACTTCTTTATCGGCCGTCGTCCGGATGTCAGCCATTTTGAAAATGAAAATGCTCGCGTAAGATTGAAAGCAGTCAGCCTGTTTTTAATGGGCTGCTTCGAATGAGAAAGATAAGGGCTCTTCGGTTTCTCGATATTCAGATGTCGATCGATTAAACTTCAATTAATGCATAGCCAGAAATAAGTCATCCTATCACAGCATTATATTCATACGCGACATCCTTTAGCGGCTTAGATCGATGCAAATAGAAACGTCAATAGAGGAAAACGGGTCCACTTGGCTGTTGTTAGCGTACGTCGTTTCGACTTTTAATTCAACTAAAGATTGAACATCTGCGAGTAGAACAAAAGATCTCCGTAGGCACTACGTTGATAAATACAGATAAATAAATAAATAGATAATATTGAAATAAATGCGAATTAACTGAGCATAGGCCATCTGATATATAGATGAATATAAAAAAGAATAATGGGGAGACAGTTAGATACATAGCTACATAGATCGATATGAATATATATGTAATCATATCTACAGAGATATGAGTACAACGAGAAAGATAATAAATATGATATAAAATACTGATATAGTTGAATAGATATGAAAAAATTGGGATGAATATATATATATATATATATATATATATATATATATATATATAGAGAGAGAGAGAGAGAGAGAGAGAGAGAGAGAGAGAGAGGGGAGGGAAAGGGAGGCGAGATAGATAAATTAAAACTTTAAAATATATGTTTACAGTTCTCAGAATCTGATGGAACGGTATATATAAATTTAAAAAAATGCGTTGAAATTGGTAAAATCTAACTGCACATAGGATAAAGCCAAAGTCAAAAAATCAATCGTTCATATGATTGCCGTAAATCACACTTTGTGTATTTAATGTAGATTTTGTTGAAATTTTTTTCTGATGAGGTCTTTTAATCGTCGAAATATGTCAAAATAAAAATGTTCCAAGTTGTGTTATATATTTGCCATAGTCTGGAAATAGGAATTGACAATCCATGTTAACTTTTCAAACCAAGATATATATCTTCAGATCATATGTAGTAAGTCTGTATGTTTTCATTAATGCCCGTTTTAATGAAAATCAGCAAAAGTTCTTTGTCTAGGAATTATTTTTTATTAATTTTCTCACCATTCTTACGAGTTGTTTAATATTAGGATCGAAGCTGTATATATTGTAAACTAACTGATCAGTTTCAATTTAAATCATTGTAAAAGAAAGATTATATTTATTTCATGGAAATTTAGTGTTTATGATTTATTGTAGGCGTTATGTTACCGACAAGGCGCTCTCATAATGAACACATGGTAACGTAATATTTAAAAGTAATACATAACATATCAAATAAAATAAATTCAAAAACTGTAGACATATAAATATAATTTTTTGCAGAAAGAAAAAAGGAAAATAAAAACAATGCTAAATAAGCGCAATATATATATATATATACATATATATATATATATATATATATATATATATATATATATATATATATATATATATATATATATATATATATCTTTAAAAAGAAAAATGTGTTCTTGTTCTGAAAAGAAATTTGGAGTGTCAGGTTTTGCTGAAGGCGATCAAATATATATATATATATATATATATATATATATATATATATATATATATATATTTAAGATAATCCTAAGGAGCCAGGCAAACTTGCATAGGTTTCACCTAAACGGATCTTCAGGGTAATCTTGGATTATCTTTTGCTCTACTTAGTGTATTGAGCACTTTACGTAGTTGTTTTTTTACTCGTTTTGGGGTTTTTTTTCTTTGGACTTGCAACTTGAACCCTGGACGTTTTTTTTCGCCTTGGTTTAATGTTCTTGGTACTTTCTTTTTTTATTCCCCATTTTTCCTCGGGTACCAATTTGTTCTACCGCAAGTTGAGTTATCCGAGGTTGTTCCAAACAAGCAAAAGAGTACCATTTATATATATATATATATATATATATATATATATATGTGTGTGTGTGTGTGTGTGTGTGTGTGATAGCGGCTTGGATTAAGGAATCGGAGAGCCGAGTTAGAATTCCAGTTGAATCTATTACATTCACTTACGTGCAAAGGAGATGGTATGCATTCTCTTATCTCCCCAAAATTTAACTGGTTGTAAATTTAAATGCTGTGATACTTCTCACGAAACTGTATAACTCTAACATGGTAAGAATTTCACATTTCAAATTTTAAAGTTAGAATTCATTCTGATGAGCATAAATATGAGTTCTGATAATAATTTCAATAGATTTATCACATATCTGGCTTTGATGAGCGTTTCAACGAGAAAAACTTCAGCTAAGTCATTTGAACTTTTCTTGATTTATTGAATATTATAGCTCTACTTATCTACTGAGTGTTTTGTGGCAACAGTTCTGCTTGTTTAAAAATACGTTAAATTCTCGTAATTTTCACATATTATTTTAGATGTATTATGATTATACACACACACACACACACACACACACACACACACATAATGAATGCGTGAATATGCATCTATCTATCTATCTATCTATCTATCTATCTATCTTTATAATTGGACATTGATCTAATTTTGTTCGTTTTGTATTTAACTATTTAACATAATCTGCTTCGCAAAAGTTCGAGAAATTTGATAATGCATGATCAAGATATTACTTAAGCATAAAAATCAGTTTCTGCAGTTTAGCAATAGCAAAGATCTGCAAATTGAGCTGACGTCTCTTATGTATCGATCTCTGACAATTTATTTATATCTATATTTCATTCTGTTTTTGTCATTCTTAGATTCTTTGTACTTATTCGAATTACTTATACTGCCATATTCATTTCCAGATAAAACTATTAATTCGTAGCCATATTATAAAGAGGTGGAAATATTTGATGGGTTTTTGATAGCCTTCAGCAAAACCTGACACTCTAAATTTCTTTCCAGAATAAGAACACATTTTTCTTTTTAAAGATGACTCGTTGACGTTTCGTAATCATTTTGTGAATATGACTTCAGAAGACTATGCCATAAATCGCCTACGGTATGTTTCACACATGACTTCTCACATATTAATATTAATATATATATATATATGCGTGTGTGTGTGTGTGTATGTATGTATGTATGTGTGTGTGTGTGTGTGTGTGTGTGTGTGTGTGTGTGTGTGTACGAGACGGTATTTAAGAGTTCTTGGTTCGACCCACTTACGGAATTTGATAACACATCAAAACTTCCTTATAAGTCAAGCCATAAATATTACAGCTGATCCTTGTATAATTACTGTTTTATCAAAGCAAGAAATACATATGAAATAAATGGTTGAATATAAAAAGTATTAAAGAAAAATATTTCCATCTTTCTGAAAGCTAAATTAACGTCGGCGTACATTTTTCAAAAGTATTATACTCACCTATATAGGTATGTATATATGGTCTGTAGAATGCTTGAAGCATGAAAGCAACAGTCAGCATAGAATGTTGATGCCTGAGTATAATTAAAAACGTCTATCTCTAAATTGTACACTCTTCCTTCCTAAATATTGTGGGGCAGACCCTTGTTACACAAGATGGACTTGCAGGTGAAGATACGTTGAGTCAGGGTGAGAGATACGGAGACAGTACACAGGGTGTTCACAGAGAGTTATACGAGAGAGAGAGATAATTACGGCTTCACTTACCGAGATTTGTACATATACTTTCTACTAACCCGCATTCCTGGACTACTAATCTTCACTTCAAGTCTGTATTCTTACGTTTAATACACTTATTTTTCTATCTCAATTACTGGCGTTCTTTATTTATTTGTGCAGGATTCCATTCCCGGAATCCACAACACTAAATATGACAAATTTTAAACTATATATATATATATATATATATATATATATATATATATATATATGAGTGCAGGTTTGTGTTTATGTGTGCGTGTGTGCGTAAACTATATAATATATAGTCATATTTTGTATTTTGTCTCCATGATATTATACATATATATGTGTGTATGTGTGTTTGTGTGCGTGTGTCTATGTCTCTGTGTGTATGTGCATGTGTGTGTGTGTGCATTTAATCAAGTGGCAACTTATATATTAAAGCTATATTTTGTATTTTGTCATCCTTGAAATTATATATATATATATATATATATATATGCACGTGTGTGTAGTGTGTTTTTGCGTGCGTGCGAGTGAATGTGTTAGTAAAACAATATCCGATATATTAATATATGCGTACAAATTTGCATTCACAGGTAGATGAAAATAAATACGCATATATAGAAAAGTGATAAATATAAATAGATTTTGAATTTTCATCTTTTCAATAAGAAATTTTTCGAATTTTTTTGAATCCAAACGTGGGTAACTATATAAGCATAATTCCAATAACTTTTGGCCCAACCTGTATATACATATGTAGATATATAAAGATATATTTACTATTTGGTAAGTATGTGAGTGTGCAGTTGGTTGAATGCTACCTAACGGATAGCAATGCAGTAGAAAAGTACAAATAAGATAGAGGGTTGTGCTGGTAAGACATGCCAAAGAGTTCTACAGCCATGGGGAAGAGATTGAAAGTACTTGGGAAAATAAAAGTTATTTGAAAAGAAAATTTTGGAATGTTTCTTGATCAATTTTTTAGAGCTACCTAGAAATTTATCTGTGGACCTGAAAGATTAAAATAAACAGACATAATACATCTAAATTATTTAACCAAACATGCATGAATGAAAATATGCTGCCTATATATATATATATATATATATATATATATATATATATATATATATATATATATATATGTGTGTGTGTGTGTGTGTGTGTGTGTGTGTGTGTGTGTGTGTATACTAGATAGCTCCTGCGGAAGGCTCGTAATGTTTTAAATTTGCTCACAGAGTTGGCCTGATTCCAAAATGGTATGATATGTTGGGATCTAGGAGTAAAGTTGAAAAAGTGTGACAAAGTCACACACTGACATTTGCATTTATTATATATATATATATATATATATATATATATATATATATATATATATAAGCATGTAAGTGCGTATGTATTACATGTTTGTAATTATATAAATGACCAAAGTATCTCTTCTTAATGCTTCTTCTTATTTCAATGAAATATTTATTGTATATACTCATGTATAAAGCTACTTTATATATAGTGCAGCTCCTAAATTTTGTTGTGAAAAACCTGATTTTTCATATGGCGTGTGTATAATGCAACCCCAACTTCTGAGCAATACTCATAGATCTACTGTAGTCAAATATACTGGACATAATCTTGGATATATTTCATAGCAAATAAATAAATTCTTTTTTGTACAAAGTTACTTAAAACTGATGAGAAAAACCACTTATCATACACTGTACTTTTGTTTTCATTCCTGCCTGACCACAGAAGCTCCTTTGCCCTGAGCCTACCTCCTACATCGTCTAAGTTTCTTCCCTTTTGTCATTACATGAAGAGCAAAATTTCACCCACTATGTATGTCACTTAAAATCAACAAATCCCTTATATAAACAAAGAATTAATAGATTTTTTCCAATCTCAAATTCATTTTCGTTTCACAAGTGTTTATATCACTGGTGAAGGAGTTGGGAAATTCTTTGTTCAGCAGTAGAATCACAATAGGCGGTGGCAAACCCACCCGCAACACCGCCTCATATATATATATATATATATATATATATATATATATATATATATATATATATATATATTGTGCGATAGGTAACTTGTCGCCATTTGATATTTTTGATATTGCGCATGCGCGTTGTTTGTTTCTGATTTTGTCGACTGCACAGTATAGTAGGGTTAGTTGGGAACTGTCTCTGAGAAAAAGATCACCGTGACAGAATTCACTCCGCCAGAAATTTGGAAATAGCTTGCTTGGCATTCGCACCGGAAGCTCGAATACAAACATTTCAGGGTGTTTGGGTGTCAATCTGAGGACAGTGCAGAGGATTCGGAAAGAGCTGGATCGTATATCCAGTTAGCATCATGGTGTTTGTATTGATCACTAGTGATGGCGATGTTATGCCTCCATTCATATTCCCACAGGGCCTCAGACTCAAAACTTGGGGAGATAGTGCTGCCCTGGGTCATGGAGTGGTTGCTGGAAGACCCTATGTCTTGCAATACGACTCTGCACCATGCCATAGAAACAGAAGAATCCAGTCACGGCTTTCAAACAATTTCTGCCACCACACCACTCCTTGCATCTGGCCACCTAACTCCCCAGACTGTAACCCCCATTGATTATGTGTTAAGTGTATCTCATTTGGATAAGCAGCATTTCGATACGAGAAGTATTAACCAACTGAAAAACAACAGTCAAATGTAAAGAAGCACTATTTGATGCTCGACGCTGCTTAAACTGTTTTGATGGGATCTCTCCAAAACTTTAATTTGGCAGTGGTACGCTGTCCAAGTCCTAGATGAGTACAAAAGGGTTGATAAAATACACGTTTTATACACACTGAACCTGGTGCCGATGGTTATGCATCTATCTGACCAGAATTGTTTATCTAGGTTTCAGAATGATTTGCTAGCTTACTCGACTTTTCATGGTCGAGACAACCGTACCCGAAGAGCGTGCTGTCAAGATAACCGAATGTATTCACTGCGTCCATTCTTGTACTGTGATCAATGTTGCTTTCAATATAGGGACGACCTAAGGGGTATATACATGATCATAGTATTTTGTTAAATTGATGATAAGCCCCTAAATAGTATGCTTCAGAGATCAGATCCTATATTGCTTGCATATATACCTCGGTATGAGCAATGAGGTCTGTATCATCAGCATCAAATTGTCCACAGCGAGGTCCCGTTCACAGTATGGAATGTTTGCTTAGATGGACAAAGAAGCTGGTTAAGGGCTACATGATGTTTAATTCATTTCTTCTGGAGTTGACAAGCTGAAAAACTCCACATCCATTGTACCACGACCCGATCTGAATGCAGTTGGTCTATGGAATGACTGAACAACAAATCCACTTTGTAAGCCTATTTAGTGAGCAGATTTATACTTCTAAAATCTCTGCACACTGATTTTTATCTTTTGCCTTTGAAAAAAGAAATTAAAATGGCAACTCTGGGGCATAGGAGCACTCAATCAAACATCCGATACCAGATGCTAGATCTCTGGATGAAATCTAACCTCAATAGGAATGCCGTTCAAACTTTTCTTTCCAGTATTAATTCTTTAATAGATTTTTTGGTTCTCATCGATAGAAGGATGATCCATCATCTCAAGAATACTATCCTTTTGGGGCCAATTATTGGTAACATCATTGACAAATGAGGGTTTGAAAAAAAAAGATAGGTAAACAGTTCAGTCCATTGTTTCATGAGACTCCTTGAATCTTACAAAAAGAAAAGAACCGTCCTTAGACTTAAGAGATATCACAGATGAAGATTTGGGGCTAAAGACATGTCTGATTAAGTGGTTTAATGCTTTCGAGCCTTTAAGGTTTCATACGAAATATACGACCACTATTGTTTTTTCATTTCACATAATCTGCGATAAAGTAAAGATTCCACTTTCCTATGTGACTGTTTTATACACTTAAGATCTTTATCTGATACGCTCAAATGTTTATACACACAAACACACATGCATATCATGTTTTCGCCGAGGTGATGGCCGTGTTTGCGGGTCGCTGACATCTTATATGAAGCTGCTTGTGCTAATATTGTGAAATCTGCTCCATATATATATATATATATATATATATATATATATATATATATATATATATATATATATATAAGAAGTCAGTAGACTGTGACTTATACCCTAATTATTTGCATAAATGATTATCTGTCACAAGCCAACTCATATGGAAATTGTATATTTACATCATTTCTGTAGTGATGAACAGACAACAATCTTCATTCAGTTCCTTCTTGCTCTTGTTCAAGTAGACTCACACGAACAGACAACAATATAAACTAGACTCAAAACGAATGATATATGTATGTTTTTCTCGGCCTCCGTTGATCCTTCACTGACGTCATCTTCATTCAGTTCCTTCTTGCACTTGTTCAAGTAGACTCACACGAACAGACAACAATATAAAACTGACTCAAGATGAATGACACGTTTATGTTTTTTCTCGGCCCCCGTTGATCCTCCACTGACATAATTTTCATTCCTTCTCTGATTCATGTAATTAAATCATTAAATCTCATTTTTATCATTAAAACATTAAATAAAGGATTAATTGAAAAAGATAGTTTTACTAAAATGTATAAATACATGTTTGCTTATTTTAAACTGATCATTCTCAGATTTACAAAGCGTGTGGTCTTATGTGTCTGGTGGCTCATGAAAAACACGCAACGTTACTCGAAATCGGAAGGAAATGGAACATGGAAGGATTGATTGGTCCGTGGCATCTGACAGAACAGAAGTTTGTCTTTGATAATCGAAAGAGACTACAATGAAGAGAAGGAACATCGTTGTAGAAAAGGTTTTTCATATTAATGAAAGCAGATGTCTCACTAAAGATGTTTGACATCAAACCAAACAGCATGGACCACTTGAGAAAAGATCAAAAGAAGACCAACATTTGTGCAGCGTCAAACATTCATTTCGTCCCAATCAATCTCAAATTCATGTAATCTGACCGATGCACACATATGGAAAGGGGGATAATCTTAAGAATCTCGTCTCACATTTCCAGCTGTGATTACGTCAACTGCTCAGTGTCCAGGACTTGTCATATGGTCAATTAATAAAAAAAAGTTTGCATCGTTAATTTAATGGCTTCTTTTGAAGAAAGTGTTGACTATGGTGTTGAAAGTAAGCTAGTCAATATGATGAGCAAGAAGGAGAACGCAAGAGACAAAGATTATGAATAATGAACGGTTGAGTAGTCAAATCGATACTACTTGCTAAACTTGGATTATTTGGAAACGAGGAAATATACCAGAAGCCAGGAGAATCTACATCTGGATTGGTCATCTAAACAAAATTTGCGCTACAAAACAGCAATTCTAGTATTATTATGGTTGGGTGTATTAATAGATCAGTTGTAAAGAGGTTTATATGGGCGAATAAAAAAATTCCGAGGTTAATGTGATTATTAGATGAATTGTGATTAAATTTTCACTGTATAGTGGTGGATCATTGTGATGAATATTCTTACTGAATTAAGCACACTAGTAAAGAAGGAGAAAAACTTTGGCAATAAATACTTGCCACACACACACATCTCTCCCTCTTTCTTTCTTTCTTTCTTTCTTTCTTTCTTTCTTTCTCTCTCTCTCTCTCTCTCTCTCTCGGTATATATATATATATATATATATATATATATATATATATATATATATATATATATATACCGGATTTAACAGCAAAATTCTCCAAGTCGTGTTACAGCAAATTGTCTATTTTTCCATGTTTTCAGATAAGACGTTTAGACATCTTGATACCATTTGTCGAAAGAATGACTGAAAATTCCTTTGAGTTATTCAGCTAGAAACAGAGTAGGTTAAAATCGTTTTGTGTCAGCCCCACTGACTTCTCAACTGAGCAATGGTAAGAGGAAAAAGATCATTCATGCCTTCAGTAATTGTACCAACATTCAAACTCTGGCTTTCATCTTCAATGTATCTTTGTCAGCCTATGAAGTTTATTTTTCAACATAGTCCTCCCTTGTGATCCATGCACTTCTTCCATCGGTGTTACGGTGCTTAGATTCCATTGGTAAAGAAGCTTTCATCCTGTTGGTTAAAAAAGTCAACAGCAGATATGATGTCATCACCCCCGCGAAACTGGTTCGCAGCTAAGTGGGTTTTTTTTCATGTTGGGGAACAGAAGATAGTCAAATGTTGCCAAATCAGAAGAACAGGGAGAGTGATCAACCAATCATAGTAACGCATATCAGCCATTGAAACCAAAGACTTGGGTTCATGATGCAACAAGAACCTTTTCGTTATTTTTCCTATGCGCTTTGGCCTTTTGTAACTACCTCAACAAGTTGGCATTTCCATTGATGGTGTAGCCGTTCTGAAGATAGTCACAAAACACAACGCCTTTTTTATCCCCCAAAAACTGAGGTCATCCGCTTACCTGCAGATAAAACCACCTTGGCGGTTGAAGCAGGTAATTCCACTGCATAGGTTGTCTCTTTGTATCTGGCTCAAAGTGATGAACTTATCACATCCTGGTTTAAGAAACGTTAAGGAAACTAGCTGGATCTGCCTCAAACAATGGCAAATGTCAGAAGGCGTGGTACCCACCGAGTAGAAACTGTTGTCATGCCAAGTTCATTGTACAGAATATTCTCAACTCTCTCATGAGATATGCTAATAGCATTGGCTATTTGGTTTATAGTCAATCACCTGTCATTCTTCACCATGTGGTGAGCATGATCAATGTTTTCCTCGGTGGTAGCAGTTGCAGGACGTCCAGAACTTGGGTCATCTTCTAGATTTTACCTTCCTCTCTTAAACCATATCAGCATCAATGTCCTTGGGGGATAAACACTTTTCTGCAGGTACTTGATAACACCACGACGCCAAATTTTATCCATTTTCAAGAGAACTCACTGCTAGTTACATTTGAAGCCTTATTTAAACAGTCAGATGTCAGTTTAACAATGCAGTTATTAATAAGAATAGTTTAAATTAATGCATACAAGACTTCACAGATCTAACATCAATCCTTCATAGTTAGCCCATGAAATTTTCAGCCTATCCTCGTAATTCTTTGAGCAATATTCCGTGTTCATCTCAGAATATAACATCTATCCCCGTTAAAAGAACTGATTATAATACGTTTTCGGATTGTCAAGTTATTTATTAAGAAATGCGAAAGATATAGGCTACATAAACATATTATCACAATATCCCGTATACCTGAATTATTTCATTATTTTGTATTATGTGATATTCTATAACCTTTACCTAGTTGCGTTTATTTTCTTCTCTTTATTTTCATCTACATCTCTTTTAATGATAGAGTTTCTATTGGATTAATATGTCGAGCGACTGGGGAACATTCCATAAATTTTGTGACTTTGAAACTTTTGAAGGCAAATTGGTCAATAGTTAGAATTGTAGAATAGGAAAGAGCATTTTCTTACATGAATGAAATCTTTACCTTAAACTTCTTGTTTGTGACGTGTAAAAAGTTTTGTCCAAGAACTTACGATATAATGTTTGCGTGTGTATTGTAAAATAAATCAGATGATAAAAAACTATTGCAATATTTGAAAAGTCGTTAAAAACAACGGAAACCAGGAAGTGCTCAAGGAAAGGGTTGAACAATGTTTTTTTGTTTGTCTTAGCGCGCGAGAGAGAGAAAGAAAGAGAGAAGAAAAAAGAAGTCAGGCGTCTGTATGTGTCAGAGGCGGCAAGATCTCATCATTTCACTGTTGAAATGGTTAGATGTATCAGTAAGTTGTATGCTAACAGTGTTTTTTTTTCGCACTTCTCGCTTGTGGAACTCTGTTCCGGCGACTTGCTTTCCCGTCAGCGTTGATCTTTAAAAATTTAAATGCAATCTCAATCGTTATGTTATGTTTTCTTAACTTCTGTTCTTTTATCGTTCTCGCTCCTTAATAATGTTTTCTTAGATTCTTTCACACTCAGTAACCATGTGCGTCTTAGTAGCTGCATTGCTTTGCTTGGGTTGAAATGATTTTTAAAGAAATAACCGAAATTTACTATTTCCATCTGGGGTATGTACGGAGAAAAAGGGGTAACTAGCTATCTTTCAATCCGTTGACCACTGCCTTTTGATGCTGGGTCATTGAAAGTTTAACTTTCCGTTCAGTTCGGATGCCAAGTTCGGTTTGAATACAAGTAAAACTCGAATGCAAAGAAACTAGAGAGAAGAAAATGCTGTATTTGCAGTTAGGTATATTCGTTTGCAATAACCAAACCGTATAAAGAATTGATTCACATTTATCTATCAATCTAACTTTTCCGCTTATCTATTCCTACAAATAGGTTTTACCTCTAATATTAATATAATTGGAAATGCGTGGAATGATTTGTAGACTCTACCAAGAAACCCTCCCCCACAAAAGAATTTGATGTTTTGATAAAATTGGACTTTTCATCACTGCTTTGTAAACAGCGCTAATTATTTCGTATAGCTTGGAATTCAATATTCAAAAATTACCCTTTAAACAGGCTTAAAAATTGATGGTCCTGATGATAAAGTCACTAAAATTATTTATGCCCTAGAAGATTTACAGAAAAGCACATTAGTTCGAAAGATAGATTTATAGATACGAGGTGTATACTGACAGCATAAGATGGATACCCGTTCATATCTGCATACATAAATACAAAAAGAAATATGACGAGATTGATGTAGACATAAATCGTCTAAATGTGTGCGCGTTTGTATGTGTGTGTGTGCGATGTGACTAGATTAAGGCAGACAGACAGACAGACAGCGATCTATAGACGAAATAGGAAGTTTGTTAGAACGTAATTCAGTCTATTCAACACTAACAGTTTCGTTATTATCGCGCTGCGTGAAATTTTACAAACGGCAATCATTCCTGCTTGTATAGCGTGTTTTTTTCTCTCGTTCAATCATCCATCCAGTCATTCTTTCTTTCCTTCTTTTTTAATGGGCCACAAATAAGACGTATCAAGTCCCTTGCTCGGAGGCAAATGTTATTGAGGTTAACGATGCTGCAGTAGTAAGGACTTGATTTTTATTTGAAGAAAAAAATGGAAAAGAAAAGACCATAAAACTGATGAAGTGGGATTGTCTGAAAAAGAGCAGCAATGTAAAAGGTCGCCATTAGTGGCGAGCGATCGTTCTTTCTGATGTAAGAAAGAAGAAAACTGTAGATAGGAGTGAAAAAGTGGCAAAGAAGCTTCTGATGTTTGGTGAAGCGTTGAAAATACCAAAGTGAAAGCAATACCGCGTTTGGAACAAATGGCGCGAAAAGGTGATAAAATGAGCCCGTACACACACACACACACACACACACACACACACACACACACACACACATACGATCACATGAAGTACACACGTACTTCTTTATCTAGGTTTGTGATTATATACGAGGTTCACTCCGAAAGTAATTTTCCTTAAATATTATGCCAACCCACGACGTCAGCAGCAGAGGTTGGTGGTATGTTTGTAAAGGTTCAACATTACCGCCAATAACCCATGATTTCTTCTGTGTTAGATAATAGCTGAGCGGCAATCTAGCAAAAGAGCGTCCAAAGCAGATATGCCATTAAATTATGCCGTAAAGAAAAAATTATACTCATTGACATTCATACTGAACATCCAAAGAGACCAAACAGTGGACGTGAGCACTGTTAGGTGTTGGGTAATGCATTCAAGGACAAAGGAGAACTACACCGGCATTTTCCTGAAAATATTATCACTGCTCTGAAAAAGTGCAAAATAGTTTGTTGTATCAAGAGAACTTTTTCTTTTCAACGGTCTTATTTGGGTCCCTGTGTCTGCTGGAGCGTATCTGGAAATAAATAGGAAGAATTTGGAGCGTCCATCTTGCATATATATATATATATATATATATATATATATATATATATATATATATTAGTGAAAATATAGTGACATCAAATGAAGAGCATATTTTGATATATATCTCATCTAGCAACTAGTAGGTGTTATCTTGAAGTAAAAACACCCAATTACTTTTGTTGATGAATTATTTATTTATTTTATTCAATATCTTAGTTAATTAGTTATGGCACGAGTTTGGATTGACTTGTTTTTTGCTTTAGTTAATAAATGTCTAATGTTTAGTGTTCGGTTTGTGTCTGAACGCGGGACACCGACCCATTCCCCACATTGGCTAAACAAAGGACGGGATCGAAGCGAATGACTCAAGTCCATTCATCAGACAAGTAGCCTGGCCCCCTGGATCGCTTGTGTGTGGGTGGCACACAAGTGTTCTCATAGCTAGGACACAATACTTCTTCCGATTCGCAGAAAGATGTTGGCTCTTACAATATCTACAACTGGGAATGGTTCGTGTATGCCTTCACAATTTACTGAGTGTTTTATTTGCAAAAGTTGTTATATGAATTTATGTGTGTGTGTGTGGAGGGGGTGTTATGTCAGTATGCCCTGTGGGTAGCTATGCATGATTGCATAGAATCTAACCAAAATTATAATATGCGCGCGCACACACACACACACACACACACACACACACACACACACACACACACATATATATATACGTCAATATGGGCGCAACACAATCTAGATTTGATGCAGAACGCAATGCAAAAATAAACTGATAAAAATAACCCATTTTCAATGACGGACATACATGGCACTCTTAATCTATCAATTTTGTGTGCTTTGGCGAGAGGTAGGGGTTTATTTTGCTTAATCCTTGCAAAGTGAATGGAGGAGGTATAAAACAAGAAGAGCAATCTATATTAATTCAAGAAAAGGTTAAACTGTTTTTTTTTAAATCAGTGTCACCCCCAAGCAAGACAGTACATCCATTAATGCGCAAGGGGTCACAGGGTGTAGAGGTATTAGGAACAAAAACATTGGTAATGAGTAGAAAGAGAAAAAAAAGAGCATTCAGGAGGACAGTAGATAGTGATTGGCATTGCATTTAAATTCTTGCAGATTAATGTTGGCTGGAAAGCATGGAGCCGGTAGGGAATTCCACAAGCGAGAAGTGCGAGAAAAGAAACTCTTAGTGTAGAAGTTACAGCTACATCTAGCCAGCTCAACTCTAAATTGCGCTCAAATTCGTACAATCTAGGTATCATAGCAAAGACATCACCCAAACAGTTACCATGAAAGTATTTATGAAAAAAGGCACAGAGCGGCAACGGCAGTGGGCAAGTGGCTGAAGCCGAGCCGCCAGATCAGGACCAATAATATTGCTGATTCTTCTTTGGATCTCATCAAGGAACTCAAGGTAAATCGTAGGGGCACCGGACCACATATGGTAGCAATATTCTTAACTAATATTTTTGGACTAATGGTAGACTTATAGATATGCGAGATAGCTTCAGAAGAGAATTGCCTTGCCTGACACAGTGAACCGACTTTCTTAACAGCTGATTTAGTAATGGATTCGATATAGTCTTTCCATTTCATGTCAGCTGAGAACGTTAGTCCGAGAAGGCGCAATGAGTTACTTTCCTGAAGGATAGCATTAGCCATGTTGATGGAAGGCAGAGAGTGGTTTTTCAGATGATTAATAGAGAGAAGTTTAGTTTTGGAGGCGTTAAAATTGACACATCATCGTTTGCCCTATTTAACGACGGTCCTGAGGTCATTTTGTACATCAGCTGTCATTTTAACCTTGTCGGACTGATCAGCCTTATTATCGAAGCAGGAGTAAATGCTAGTGTCGTCGCGTAAATGCCAAGTTGAGAACTGATGTCATCGGGAAGGTCGTTAATGAAGATTAAAATCAGCGGAGAACCAAGGATTGATTACTGTCGGATACCCGCGTTAGTACGAAATGATATAAACGGGTGGCCGTTCAGGACAACTTTCATTTCACAATTTGATAGGAACAACTGTATCAGCTAAAATGTGTCCAACGATATAGCTCTGAATATAAATATATATATTATTTAAGTAATTCATCGAGTTTTAGAAGAAACCTCAACCGTTTCGTCCTATATTTTGGACTCATCAGCAGTGCACATCCACTACCAGGAATTGAAACCCGGACAATTACGCTATTAAGCAAACGTCATACCAACTGTGCCACTGGCCCCGGTGACGAAGAGGTAACGAATTAAACTCGATATAGCGCCGCTCATTCACATATTCCGTGGTGGAACTCATCCAAGTTCCTTTAACCAAGGATTGTGCCCCCGAGAGCCACGACTACTATCCCCAAGCCGCTCCATCCAGAGCATTAGAAGCCGGTTCAAGCAAGGATATACAAGAAATTGTTAGGAGGATTTGAGATAATAAATAATTATCTCAAATCCTCCTAACAATTTCTTATACATATATATATATATATATATATATATATATATATATATATAGAGAGAGAGAGAGAGAGAGAGAGAGAGGAGGGAGAGAGAGAGTGAGAGAGTGAGAGAGAGAGGGAGATAGATAGATAGAGTGGGAGTTAAACAGATACTGGCGGTAAATAAAATTGATGCATTTTGAATATGTGTTTCAATTTACTCAAGATTACTTGTTCAGGTAATATTGCTGGATTACTGTAAATGCTCACATATACACTTCAATATGTGCACGGATTCCAACATGAGGTATGTATCCAGAATACTCCGACTCCATATTAATTCTCCGACTCCATATTAATACATTGTGTATACGTAACAGATGTCGGCTCGAAATTTGCTTATCATCGAGCCGAATTTTAATTTCGTCCTAGTTTTCTGTGTTTATTTTGTATCGATTCTCTTTGGGAAAGAGTGAACCCAACTTTTCACACGCCCATACCGGCTATGAGTTAAATAGCAGGGTAGACTCTGTACAATTTAGCCTTGAGTGACAGTCAGTCTAGGAGAAAAACAACTCTGAATTCAAAACCACTCCACTATTTTTCCCCAAGGTCAGGTTAATTCAGCAAAATAAAAAAGGAAACCGTGATCAGGCAATGATCGCTTACGTCTTGATGAAACATGGTATTAAAAGTTTTCCTTTGGTGTTACCACAAATGTGTGCTCTCGCATGTATACAATCGGACAGATAGCGAATACTATCCTACACTTCGATGATTCTTGCACTTGTTTAGTTAGCTAACCTTCAACTCATGCTGTATCAAGAGTTATAGGTGGGCTAATTGAACGAGCCAGGAACGTCTCATCATGTTTCACACACATTCAATGAGGGACAGTTTTGGCGATTGTGCCGGATATCTTGTAAAGCATGTTGAGTAGCACGGACATCATGTGGGCAAGCATGGAACAGCCACACCCCATTCCTGTTGCTAGGATGGTAGTAGAACGGGTGGAATAGTGTTCTGCTTGTATATGACGCTGTCCGACGTTGCCGCCATAAACACGAAACCCGAGAAAAAGTTGTAAATTATGGCACCCCAAAAATGATATTATGTGTTGGGCTTGTATTTTGTGGGCGCGAAAAGAGAACAGTTTGATTAGAGCGACAGAAGAAAGGGTGTCGATAACTGAAAGACCATAAACTAAATATAAAGTTAGATAACTAAGCAAAGATACTTTAAGCAGTTATATTGATCGGTCGATTGATCCACAGGGCGATAGAAAAATATTGATAACATTGACACAGAGATAAGTGAATGGGTTAATAATTTCAGAAGGATCTTGAATAACGATCAATAAACTGATATACAATAATTTTGTACACTACAATGCATAATCAATTGGTGAGCCCCCGCGCGTGCGCACACACAGACATATGCAAATTTCCATCTGTGCATGCATAAGAAATACTAACAAATAGTGAAAGTTAGGCAGAGAATGTGAAACGGAAAATAAATATTTTGCACGCAATTCTACTACTTTACAGAACATCGATGAAAGATGACTTGTGGCATTTTTTGCATATTTCGCTTGGCTTTTTAAACAGAAACAGAAAAAAGGCGCCTTGTAAAGCGAGAAGGACATCAATGGGATAGGAAGCAACAGGTTTATCTCTCGTAGTTGCGTTATTAGTGTTTAAAGAAATATTTAAAGAAAAGGAAGATATAAGTTTTTAAAATGATGAGAAAATAAAAAATAGGTTTGATGCGAAAAGGAAAGAAAAGAAAAAGGTTTACCGGCGGGAGAAATAAAGGTGAGACAAGTGAGGGAGAGTGGAACGAAAAAGGTTAACGCGTGTGAGAAAGAAAAGTGGAATACGAGGACGGAGTGGGGGGAGTGTTACGGAAAGAAAGATGGAATAAGAAGGCGAGAGAAGTTGAGAAGGAAAAGGTTAACGCGTGTGAGAAAGAAAGTTGGGACAATGAAAAAAACGTAGAACAAGAAATAAAACGGTGGCAAGGGATTGAAGAAAAAAAGCGGAACATTGCCTATTGGAAGAAAAGAAAAGAAGAAGAAAAGAAAGGAAGCAAAGATGATGAAGAAGAAAATTGAGGGTAAATATGCGAATAGAAGAAAAACAAATAGAGGTAGGTAAGCCAAAGAAAGAAAGAAAGAAAGAAAGAAAGAAGAAGAAGAAGATGATGATGATGATGATGATGATGATGATGATGATGATGATGATGATGATGATGATGATGATGATGATGGGGAAAACAAAAGGAGAAAACGAGAAAGAAGCAAATGAGAATGAAATCAGTTGAGATAACAAAGAAAGAAAGAAAGATAGAAAAGAAGGAAAAAAATATATTATTTCCGGATAATAATGAGGCCCAATCCAGCGATGAATTAAATACGTATCTGATAACCATTCCTACTCCTGTTCTACACAACGCAAAAACGCCTCAAGGAGATCAAAACTTTTGTCCATCAATTTTTTTTTTTTAACTTTCTGGGTCATTAAGCTTCATTGACAACTTGATCGTAAAATTACGATGCTATAGCATCTTCCATGAAAAGCGAAAAAGAAAGTTGTAAGAAAACAGATGAAATAGTGCTTGATGACGGAAGGTCTGGGCGGAAACAATTGAGAGTGAGCGGAACATGCAAATTACAGGAGACTTAGATTGGGTACAAAGAAACTAGATTTTATTGCTAGGCATTCGGATAAACAACATTAACTGTGTTCTCAACTGTGGCTAAAAGCTGGCTATTTTGACTCACTCGCCCGACCTTGTTGGACTTGAGGCGAAGATAGATTGCATTTAATGACGAATCGCTTTCTGAATGAAAAATCACTCGGATTGGAAGATGAGGTCTCTCAAATTAGAATGACATGTTTTCACACGATCACCGCCACATACATACCCCCCTCCCACGCACGCTTACACAAAGATATATATAGGACTTAATGGAGTTTTGTGTATGGTGATTTTCGAAGCGTAGTTTAAATGTCGCATAAGACTGAAAGTATGGGTTAAGCAGTGAGGCGGAGTTGAGACTTCCTTCGGATTAACCAAGGAAAACCTCAAAAGTGCTTGAAATTAACACAAGGGTTTGTCATTTGAAAATTTTCAACCGTATGACTTATGATATGTTTGCCACAACGAACAGTATGCAATCTCTTGAGCATTGTGCCTTCACAATCCTGATATTTCGAGGTTGAAGGCAAGTAGCCATGGAACCACCACTGCCATAAAAATCCTGTCAAAGAATTTGGCTTATGGGCATGAGACCCACAAAAACATGTTATTTTTCTTCTATTAAATAAGCAAATCTACAGGAAATTTATGATGCAAATGTATATACACCAATTAGAAACCACATAACTAGATATATATAGAGTGGTGTCACTTTCCATAGAAACATAAGAATAATAATCTGTGGAGTACAGGTCAACGGCATCACCATGGTCGCGTTGCTGCTGTGTTTTTTGTAGCAACTAGGTGGCGTTTCTAAAACCAACGCCCTACCGGTTTCTGAATTCAAATTGCCTTTCTCATAGACTGGTTAACAACCAAGGTTAGAGTGTAGAAGAGATTAATTCGTATTTGTGTGAAAGCGAACGCAACAACTTCGGCCGGAATTTGAACTTGTCGCCTTAATCCCAATTTCTCTGTCGATAAACACCACCTTATCTGCACATTCATATAAAAATTCTAACTTTACAATAAAAAATTATTTACTTTTTTCACCATAATACTTTTATGTAAAATAAAAGCATATTTGATACCTTTTTAAATGTTTTTTGTTTTGATCGAAATAATTTAACTCTAGTCAGAACTTATACTGGTAGAAAACCGCCTGTATACGGATAGAACATGAACTCAGTAAATATGGAGTGTAAGACAATGATGTGTCTTCTCACCGGACTTATTCAACCTATACAGTGAGGCGATTCCGAGAGAAGTATAAGTCCAACTAGGATTCATTATTTGGCGGTCGTAATCTTAGTAACATAAGATATGCAGATGGCATAATGTTGATAGCAGACACAGAAAGGAGATTACAAGAACTCCTACAGAAGGTAGGGAAGTTAAAGTGAGAAGCAAAGATTAACCATCAATTGCAATCAGGCAGAATGCATGGTTGTAGCAAAAGAAAGAACCCAAGATATAAATTACAAATTGGAGATACCAAAATCAAACAAGTACAACAATTTAAATATATAAGAAGTGTTTTAATAGGGAATGGAAAGTGCGGCACAGAAATCCGAAGGCACATTGATATAGAGAAAAAGATGCCTTCCAAAAGCTAAGCAAAGTATTGAGAAACAGGAAAATTTCGTTAAAAGCAAAGAAAGGGGTACTGAAACCTTGTGTCTTATTGGTCCTCCTATATGGCAGAGAATGCAGAACAATCTCCTCACAGATGAGATTTGAATCAACAGAAATGTGGTTCTATAGAAAGATGCTAAGAATACCATGGACCAAACATGTGAGCAACAACGAAGTTTTAGAGAAAATGGAAACGAAAATTCACATAAGAGAAGAAGATTTACATTTCTCTTCATTCATAGACATGATCGCCTCTTAGATTTAAGCAACTGCTCAAAATGAACATATTTTTTACAATTTATTTGTCCATAGTTAAGCTGAAATAAGTGATTTCTAAGATTAGAATTGAAGGCGTTGCAAAGTTAAAATAAAAATAGAGTTCACCTCGTCAAACTGGGATAAAGCTGGCACAGGACAATAGCTTAAGGGGTTTAATACCTGAAAAATGGTGTTTACAATGCTGTAAAACTCTACAGCACAACCTTGGAAGATCACTGGACGAATCGGTATGTTCACTAAATTTCAAAGAGAAATACGAAAATAACTGCTGTTACTATAGGAAATAATGGGAGATAAAAACGAAATGATAACATGAGAAACTTCAAAAATAGGTTTGGGTTCTTGGAAAAAATGTACCCCCCCACACACACACACGCATACACTTAAGTGAGTACACGTCCAGTTTGACAAAAAGTTTAAGGATTGTAATTTTCAAGACTGATCTAAATACATATGAAATCACAAATAAAAATTTAACCTTTTGGATCTGATTATCGAAGACACATGAGAAAATGTCAGACAAAGATTTTTTGGTTGATTAGTTTTTTTACTGCTTATCAACTCTTTGCACCTTATTTACAGCCAGAAATATTTTTTATTTAATCTCAAACGGTAGATCTTTTAATGCATCTTCATTGTTTGTGCCGCGTTTCCATTCAAACAGTGACATTCTTTTACAAAAAAGAAAAGAGGGACACCTTCCTAACTTAATCAAGTTAATTGAACTTTTAGTTTTTTCTTTTTATCCAATTCTCACGACATAACCGGTCATCACGCAGATCTGAAATTTGATAATTTCGTGTTTTGTATAGTGAACATTTTCTGTCTTGAGTTTCTCAGAAAACGACCAGATTGAAAGAAGGTCGACTGCAGCATCTTGAAGCCGTTGCTTAGTAACGTCTCCTCTGTGTCTGAGTAACTTCTAATTTTTGTTCAGTAAACAAATATTCGAGGATGAGGCCACTTCCTTTATTTGTTACTTTGGTTTACTTTCAAAACTTTCTTTTCCCATCCTTCGTTATTTTTTTCTAGAAGTTTCAAATTCATTAAATTTGCTTTTTGTTTCTTTCACATTCTTTCATTGAGTCGAAAGAATATGGCGATATATGAAATATTGTCCTTAATTTCTTTTCATAAAGGTCTTTTCGACGTAGGATTTTTTATGCTAGATGTTTCTTGTTTTTATGTATTGAAATCAAATGTAGTATGAATAATTAAGCCAAAAAAGTGTGTGTTTGTGTGTGTGTGTGTGTGAGAGAGAGAGAGAGAGCATATAGAAGGAGAGAAGGAGGAGAGAGAGGGAGAAAGTGGAAAGAGTGTTGTTATTAGTTTAAGGGCTGTAGTTTGAAGTTGAGAAGGCGTCGTATGTTGACGAACTAAATATGTTGAATTTGTTGAAGAAATAAACAAACAAAACGTGAAACAAAACGAGATATAAAATTTTATTTTATCGGGAACATTTTCGTGTAGAGAAAATTTCAAGGATAATTCCTGAAATAAAGAGTGAATTCAATGAATGTTCTTAAGAGTCTCTGTAAAGAATAAAGGAAAAGTTGACCTTACTTTGTTGGTGAATTAAAAAGTAAATGAGGTGTATTTTGTACGAAATATGTGTCTATTGCACGGAGCGCTATCTTTAACGTCCTATTCCGATCTCGACCCGAAGTGAAAGAGCACGGATGCTCTCAGGTTTTTCTTTTTACACTTGCTCTAAAGCTGAAAAAGGGTTGCTGCTGGTGCTACCATTATCAACGCGTGCGTATCTAGCGAAAAGGTTTAATATCAGCTGATAATTGTAATTCTAATGACTAAGTTAAATCAAAGTTTTCATCTTATATGGATAAACATATATATATTTTTGTATTTATTTGCACACACACACGCGCGCACACACACACACACACATACATATATATATATATATATATATATATATATATATATATATATATATATATATATATATATATATGAAGACATAAGTCTAAACACTTTACTTACGCCAACGAGTTTCGTCCCCTAAGGGACTTTATTAAGGTAAATTAATTTTACTATATGTATATACGCAGGTTTGTCCGACGACAAAGAATGTTTTTGTATGTGATTGTTTCGGATCATTTTTATATTTTCCGGGAGAATTCGATCCGAAATTATACAAAGTCTTCTCGGCAATTTCGGCTTTCATATGCCATCCTGTTCATCTTATTTTCTCTTGATTAGCTTCTATTTGTATGTATTCTATTCTCACAAACCTTTGGACAATTTACACCCACACACACATACACACACGCACAGACACACACACGCACAGACACACGCACACACACATATATGTATATATTAGGGTTATCAGTTTTTTGAAACCCTATGTTCCAGTGTCATAAATCGATGAACTTTTGTTCAGAAATATTAAAAAAAAAAAGGTACTACAAAATATAATACAACAGAATACAGAATCCTGACAACCCGACTAAGAAGACCTTCCGGAATTGTGGAATTGGTTAGAAAGTCCGGATATGAGGGGTTATATTTAGATTAAAATAAAAGAACTGAAATCAGGTTTAACATTTATTTTCAATGTTTTATAGTAAACAAAATAAGGTAATGGTGAGTGAAATATAACGGAACTGATTTTAAGGAAAAAGAAATAAATTATGTAATGCTAATGAAAATTCATTAAATTAAGTCTGCCACGTATGCAAAACAAATAATGTAATGAGGATTTTTTAATCGCTGTTGCATGATGATTCTTTCTCTTGTAATATCATTCTCAACTTTTACCGCATTTCGTTTTGCTTTTGTTCTTGAATTTTTTAAACGAAAGACACTTTTTAACTGTGTGTGCATTATTGCAATCTACATAGCTGAATGCTGGCTTTCTTTCCATAAAACTGACAACCTTTTCAATAGCTTTTTCAATTTCAGTCCAGGTTTCATCAAAATCATGTTTTTATTTCCTTGTTCATTGTGACAGTGTGAACACTGGAGAATAGTTTCTTTGGAAGATTTTATATCATACAATGTTGACTTTTCAATGAACTTTCACCAACGTCTAGTCTGTTTAAAATTTCTACTTTTTGCGATAACTCCAAAGTTGTTCTTTTCCTCTTATTCCCATCATCTTTTGCACCAATACAAGCCATTAGGGTGAAATAAGTAGAAGCAATCATGCAAAGTAAATTTCTTGAAAAACAGAAATTTCAAATCAGTTACACATCACCAAAATAGTTCAAATATGCACATTAAAATCATGTCCGAATTAGCGGAATTCCGGGTATGAGGCACTCCGGACATGAGGGATTCTGGATATGAGGGTTTCTACTGTAATTAGCTTTAATTCTTTAATACAGAGGCTTTATTTTATTTTTCAATTTGCTAATGATGTAATTGGATAGTACTCATGTATTTTTAATGCATTTAACAGATTATGGCTATAGCATAACATACAAACTTACAAATAGACAAAAACAAGTTCTAGAAGGTTCCATAACGTTCTAAAAGGGTTCAGGAAGTTCCAGAAGATTTCAGAAAGTTATAGTACTACTAGACTGATTAGACGATTTTAGAAATTTCGTGTTGGGGGTGACATTTTTAAACTGAATTAAGCCTTTCTTCATTATTTCTTAACAAAAGGTCATCGAATTATGATACATGAAATCATTTATTTTACAAGTCATAAACCTAACAGATATATAAACCTATATATATATATATATATATATATATATATATATATATATATATATATATATATATATATATATATTATTGTTCAACATGAACTCTATTTAATTTCGTTTGCCTGGGGCATGTAGTTATTCACATTTTAAAAGATGTCAATGTTGGGGGGACACTGTATATATATATATATATATATATATATATATATATATATATATATATATATATATATATATGAAGAGAGAAAGATAAAGAGAGAGAGAGCATGTTTAATTGATTTTATGCGGCACTAACAAATACAATGGGACAAGAAAAGTAGGTTTTCGAAAACGTCATTTTAAAGCGAGCATGAGAAGGATCGTAAGGCCATCATCTCACAAAGCCATCATTAAAAACTCGTTAATATTGTGCACTTCGTCTATGCTTTGTGATAAAAAAGGAAAACACGTCTCAAATATTTGATAATGACGATAAACGCCTGTGAAGAGATAAATGAACATTCCTGCCATTGAAAGGTTGTTTTCAATGTACATCTGTGGCCGGTAGTTGCTCTTGTATCATCAAAATTGATTGACTTCTAAGAAAAATAAAGGACAATGATGTGAAATATGTTTGAATATAGAAACCGTCTTGATGGACGCAGACAGTTAAACTAAAATGTTCACTCTAAAAATGTATTCCTTCACCCTGTTGGTAGAATCTTCTGTCCGTCATCTCGATGATAAATAACTGAAAATAAAAAAAATCTACCTAACGGCTGAGAAAGTTGCATATTTGTCTCCTGATCCTGTGGTTGCATTTCGAGCCTAGTAAGTATTTGGAAAGCTTAGTCTTAGGACAGTTAAATCTAAGTCTAGGCCTAATGTAGTTATGGATAGCTGCTAGGATTAAGGAATCGGAGGGCCAAGTTCGAATTTCAGTCGAGTTCGTTACAGTCACTTATGTGCATATACCTTTGGGAAAGGTATGAATCCATTTCTTTTCCCCCAGCTATGGGTAAATAACAAGACAGCCTTGCATGGCAACCGGTCTAGGAGAATGACGACTCTGAATTCAAAACCCTCAACTATGCAGTAAATGACCTCACGAACCCGCAATTGACCAAGTGTGGTGAGTACCCCTGAAGACACGGTCCATCAGGGAGCGGTTGCTCTAACAAGAGTTTCTCATTGGATTTGAATTCGGTGCCCTTTCGACGGCCTTGGTAAGAAAAATCTAATACAGCACAGTTGTCCATGCAAGCATTCAGAACATTAACAGAGAGATAGAGAGAGAGAGAGAGATAGACAGAGAGAGAGAGAAGAGAGAGAAGAGAGAGAGATAGACAGAGAGAGAGAGAGAGAGATTTGAAAAATATCTAAGAGAAAAATCGTTATTATACAATCATGCTACTGTGGTTATCGTGAAAAAAATTCCCATTTAATAAATCTTAAAAATAAATATCTGTAAAGAAATCAATGAGACTTGTACACAGAAAATATGTTAAAATAAAATGTAAATACATTGATTTGAGATAGGAATTGATATATAAATTGATATAGGAATGACATAGAAATATATAATAAGGAATAGGAATATATAATTAAAAAAATTAGGGGAAGAAAAATGAAGAGCGTATATCCAAAGTAAATAATGAATTTAATTATAAATTAAAAATGTAATTTATTGTGTATATTATTTAGGTGTTACGGAAAATATAGAATTTAATCAAAACGTTTAATTAAAATTTTATTAAGTGATTTAACCTGTATATATTTTAATATTATTTTTAAAGCATTATTAAGATAATGGAAATGGTGATATGTTATAAAAACCTACTTTTTGAATATTCGAACTGAATCATATCACTAATTCTTCTAGGTGAATTATAGTGAATAATTTGAACCGCATCTGTTCGCAAAGCTGTAAGAATGAAAGATACGAAGCACTGACAAATTAGATAACAGCTTGGCACAAAACTAGATTCATAGCGTATTTACTGAAGAACTCATTAGTAATGTTTTAAGTGATAAACACAAAAACGATCTCCCTATGGAACAGATTATCCATTTTAAAATCTATTGATTTTACATAATGTTCATTTTCTTGACAGACATACTATAATGGCTCAGTTTGGAAACTGGTATGATAATTTAACTCCACAGAATACATAACCAGGTACTGTAAGCTTGAATGTGCGGGTGGTGTAATGGTTAATGGCTTGAAATTGTTAATCGGAGAGTTGAGTTCCAATTCTTGGTGGGTTCATTATATTCACTTACGCGCAAATACCCTTGGGACAGGTATGAATCCACTTCGTCTCCCTCAGCTAGTACAGAATTGTATCATTATTATATAAAAACATTCTTACACTTTAAAAATATATTCTTGCTTTAAATAACCTGCAAAAGGTTGATAAACCACAGAAAACGAATCAATCAATACAGAAGAGAATAAAATCTGTCTACAGAATTCATAAATTTATATTGGGCCAGCGCTGTAAATAATTAGGTGATCTCAAATATAACTGCCATTAGCATTTAAGGATTCAATTAATAAGAGGTGTAGAAAAACTGAAAGAAAAGGAAAGGCAAAGAAAAACAGAATAAAAAACACAAAAGGGAAAAGCGAAAGGAAAGTAGAAGAATAGAGAAGAGAGTTTCAATTTAAAGTGGAAAGACAAAACAAAAAGAGTGAAAGAAAAAAGAAAACAATAGCGTAATAAAGAAAATAGGAGTCTGTACACACGAATAATTAACAAATTCATAATTAACCGATCTTATGTATAACCTGTGATATTCAATCCTTATTTTTTACCTTTGATCTTTATTAAAACCAAATTGCTAAGCTGTGCCAAAATGTGGGGAAAAAAGATGGCATCTGATGTGAAAATGTGTCGGACGGAGCAATTAAGAGAGATCGTGACGTAATCAGAGAATTCACGCGAGACCCAAACTCACTTGTCTCGTCTGCTTTATTCAATTAATCAAATCGATCGCTTCCTATACCCAGGTTTTGTCTGAGTTCTTGAAAACCATACACTTTTTTAAATTCTTTTTATTCTGAAAAGTCCTCTAAGGATTTAGGATCGAAAATTAATTGGCTCTGTCTAATTACTTTTCAACTTTGCTCTTCAAAACTATGTTACGTGTATTAAAAATACCAAAAAACGCACACATAATAATAATAATAATAATAATAATAATAATAATAATAATAATAATAATAATAATAATAATAATAAAGAGGTAAAGAAAACTAATAAGTTAATGCAAAATATGGATTTTCAGCATTATATTATTTTTAATGGTTAAATTTTAAAAATATTTTGTGAAAACGATTTTTTCTTCAGCGTAAATCATATGATCAAGGAAAAAGTGTCCACCGAGACTATAAAAAATGATTTCTGTATTTACACGATCGAAAATACTCTAGTATTTCAGTTTTAACAGATGATAAAAAATGAAAAAAATCGAAGTATCAAAACAGGTTATTATGCGTCTTTTATCCTAGTGTAGGAGTTGAATTTCACCCTAAAAATCAGACTCATCTGAATTGGTTATTTGTAATGGCACTTGATAAAGACTTTTAGTCAAAATGCAAGTGACATAATTATTAGTTGAATTCTGGTTTGAAATATTCACTGTATAATATTTAATCCATGTGATTAGTGAGTTAAGCACATTGACAATGAAGGCGGTTATGTTGAGAAATAAATATTGTTATTTGATGAATTTTCATCGTTAGACTATGAACTTATCGATTTCCTTACGTACATATATATACATATATATATATATATATATATACATATATATATATGTGTGTGTGTGTGTGTGTGTGTGTGTGTGTGTTTGTTTTACCACTCTACGTAGGTCTTCTTATCGATTCACTGCACCACATCCATCCAGTGTTGCACACAGAGCCTTGCCTCGGGGTGTTAAAGTTTCAACGTTGCTAAGTGCGCATGAATCTTCAAGATTGGAGGAAAATAGAAGGTACTCCATAATTTGCAATTTCCCTCATTGGC
Source organism: Acanthosepion esculentum (assembly GCA_964036315.1). Classification (NCBI taxonomy): domain Eukaryota; kingdom Metazoa; phylum Mollusca; class Cephalopoda; order Sepiida; family Sepiidae; genus Acanthosepion; species Acanthosepion esculentum. Next base: position 22,796,699 of record OZ038515.1, on the reverse strand, counting down.
AGTTGGAACTCTACGTAGATGCAATATATAGTTCTTCATTCTCCTGTCAATTCTACCATCCTCATAGGTCTAAGAATTTAAGATAATGTTTTTATAACCATTAAGTATATGCCAATTAATAAAACGCTGTTGAATAATTTCTCTACTACAATGTCATCATATTTAACAATTTATTTGAATGCCTTGCGCTAGAGTAGACGCCGGGGCAAGAGTGAAATGACGTAATTCTGTCGGTGGATTGTTTGGAGAGACATAACAAGATATAATGGGAGTTCCGGCTTGAAGTTACCAGAAATTATTTGTTATTTGGTGCGGTCGGGAATTACGCCGATATAATGACACACAATCGCAACAGAAGATACAATAAGCGAGGGAAAACCAAAGATACGACAGTCTACAATTCTTTCAAAGTTTAAATAATCTTTTGTATTGTCAAACTATATAAATTGATTTGCTTTGTATTTTTAAATTACAAAGATGCAATATATCCATAGTTATACATGTATGTAATGCTCTCAAACAGATAGCAATAGGCATCAGTTGTCGCGAAATTATGGAGGCCACTAGGGTTGTTAGTTAATCCCTACTGAAGACGCAAAACTCTGGTTCATTTGTGTTATTCAACAATAACAGAGTCAACCTGTGCTTTCTACTGAAATTATACTAATCAGACCGAACATTAGTTACATTAAACATCACTTAAACTGGCGTAATTGGTGGATTGAATAAGACCAGTAAGATGGAACGCTCGGTCACGAAGACTTGTGATTTCGTGCTAGCACATCCATCGACAGCTTCCAAACAGTTTCGTCTACCCAATTTTATTATTCACGAGTCTTGGCTCAACCCAGGTTGCGGTTTTCAGGCATTTCCCAGTGGTGCCGTATGCTAGGATCATATCCCCAGAACGACATTATCAAGAAGTCACCTCTCTGAAAAATCGACCATGGTGAGATGGGGACTCGGTTCTCATAGTCGGAACGCCAACTTTCTAACCACTATGCCACGCGCCCAAAGTCAGATAACTAAAAATATCTGTCATTAAATATCACTTTGTCGTATGATGTGTATTTTCTTGTAAGATAAAATAAAACAATTTTTGTTTATTTTTCTGTCGTGTCGTTTATTGCTTAGAAAGAAATAATGAGTTAAAAGTTTTAAGAATTTTTATTTTATTTCAGGTGGTACGTGATGCACAAAAAGAGAACAACAGAGAAAATCAAGGTTCATTTAGTTGCGATACATTTGTACAAAGTATATCAAAATAGTAATTGTATATAAGTCAGTGAGACGAACCAATGATCATTTCTTCTAGGGAGTGGAGCAAAGTGTTTCATTTAAATTATGAATACACACGCGGAGGCCCGAGCTCAGTTTCAGAAGCCTAGTGGTCTAACAAAACAAGACCCGGCTTTCGTGGGAAGTGATGAAATATTCTTAATAGATTTTCTTATACTTCCTGGGAAGGCCATTACATTAAAACCAGACTCATCGATTTCGTTTTTCCAGTCGTAAAATCTAGTTGCTTTTTGGCTAACCATTGTAGCAACTATATACACATCTCTTGTTTATGACATTTCTTTAAAAATCTATTTTCTCTAATATTTGCTATTAGAATCGATTTCTGCCATTATCATTTTATTTAAGTAATCAATAAAAGTCGATTCTTTACAGTTAAATATTTAATAAATAATATTTTAACTTGTTGCAATTAAAGTATTTTCGTGATAAAAATAAAATCAAAATGTATGCATCTGGAACTGGAAAAGGTTGAAGTTGTTTCATAATATCACAATCAACAGTAGATGATCTGATGGGATTTTAGAAGGGGTGGAAAAAGTGAAAATACATAGAGAGAATAGATTGATCAAATGAATATCAGCCAGTTTTATGAAAATTAGCTCAAAATGAACATGTTACCAATAGTTTTCATGATATGCAAAATTAGTTATCATTAAAACTGCTATCCTTGTCACAACGTTTAGGTCATTGTATTGTCCGCAAAAAAAAACAATTTCACAGGAATGAATTATTATCTGCTGTGAGATATTCCCTAACATGGATATCAGCACTAGGATAACCTACTTGAGCAGATTAAATAAGGGATTAGTTGAAAATTCTCACAAACTGATTGGCCAAATACAAAAATTACAAGTCGATGACCGGAATGCATGACGGTCGCAACGTTGTGATTATAACAAGCAAGATGTACACATTGAACAACAACTCGAATAAAATATTTAGACGACAGATCGTTCGCTTAGTACTTTTAGTCTAATCCAGCCAGATTATCGCAAACAATTTTTTCTTTTTATGTGTTTTGTCCCCCCCCCACATACCATGCACATACATTTGAGACTTCTATGCTCACTTCTTTCTGTCACCCCCCGACCACCCTACTCCACCAAATAAACTCTGGCACAGGACAAAGCTTTTAAAATCTATTCGTCTGTTTCTATCACGTCGATCGCCATTGTGTGTCATGCCGCAAGGCTTGTTTGTTGTGTTTGTTATTTGACCGTGCTTAGTCTCGGCCACTGCATTCCATTTATTAAATGAGTCACTCAGTGTGTGCCTAGAAAAAATGTCTTCTTGTTCACAAGTCCGTTAGTACAGTCGATACACCAGCTGCAGTCATTAGTTTTGTAAAGAGAAATGTTTACAAAGCCTAACCGAATGGTGTGTGTTAGCGAAACTTCTAACAATTTATGCTTTGTTTTTAAAGCAATATTTCGTTCAAACTAAGTAATCTTTTTGGTCCTTACTCTCAATAATATTGTTTAATATTTCATGACTGGTATTTCTTTCATGTTAATTTCAGTTACTTTTCGACGCAATTACTCTAAGAAGTTATTCTTTATTTCCAATCTGTGCTATTTACTAACGGCCATAGTAATGGCGGTCTGAGTAACTGCGATAAAAAAGCAACTGAAATTAAGATGAAATAAATCATAGTAAAAAATAAAAATAATGTTTTCTCTAATAAAAATTAAATTCAAGATAATATTACTGCTTAATATTTATTGGACTCAGTTGTCTTTGATGCAAGATTGCATTATGGATCGCCCAATCATTTCTGAGAATAGTACGTTCTACGGCATGTGCCCTTCATTTTGCTTAATTAATGCAATTTTACCGCATTTCCAGCTTTCTAGTGTATCCAGTGAAGGTCGAACTCGATGTCAATTAATTCTCGATTCTTCTGCTATTATGAGAAAATACATTACCGTCTCTCCGCGTTTTACAGTTAAATCAGTGTAAAAAAAAATGAAACAATAGCACATATATATATATATATATATATATATATATATATATATATATAACGGGAAAATTACAGTATCATTCATAATACAATATGATAGTGAAAATCAGGCCGGTTGTCAATTTTACTTGAATAAGTTCGTGAAGCTTTCTTAGAATGCACAATTTTAAAAGCCTATGACCTAACCCAAAATATCGCAGATTTCTAAAATCCTTAATTCAATTAAATGTAGAAAAGATCAAAATGGATTATAAATTACATTTCATCGAAAATTGAAATGCATCTGATGCGTGAGAATATTCTTTGAAATAAATGCATGAAAATGGAAGACATTGACTATTTTTATTTCAAGAAACAATCTTTTCCATTGGAATGAGTTATGAATTTTATTCTGAATAGAATCCTTGGATTCGCGAGTATGGCGTAATGGTTATCGGCACAAAAAGTAGAATTGGCAAGTCGAGTTCAAATTCTGATCAAATTTGTTTCGTTCATTTCCCTCAAATGTCCTTGGAAAAGATATGAATCCGTATTCTTTCAACTCTGGCATGGCGGACTGAGTTCTGGGTAGTAACCAGGCTAGAATAATTCAAACTCTAAATTCAAATCCCCGTAAATAATATGGTAACCTGGGCCCTTTAGAATTGATAAAGCAACCCAGTCTAGGAAAAAAAGACAAATCCGAATTCAAAACCAGCCTAAAGAGAAATGGGTTCCGTCAGGTTATCGTGATCTGCTACCCCAACGATCCTACTGGGTTACGGAATTAATTCGTGATCGTGTGACTATCCTTATCTTTGTTGTTTTTATAATTACATTTCAGCCGATATGTTCTTCGGTGTTTTTCAGGTGTATACTGCAATCGGTAATACAATTTGAATGTATCCACCTGAACGTGATTATTTTGCTAATTATTTAGTAATGTTCGTATCGCGAACACCAGATGGACTGCGCCCATCATTAAACTGAGAAGCAGGGGATGGGTGGATGTGGGCTTTTCTGTTATGCTGTTATAGAGGGATCATATTGGAATCATGAAGCAATCGTACTTTTAATGCAAGAAAGAGTAATGTTCGTTTTGTTACAGAAAAAGAATCCTAATATTCAAGTGTTACAACAACGAATAAATTGATTAGTAGTGTGTAGTTAACGGTACACAACATAAAAGTTTTCATTCTCACTAAGAATATTCATCATAGATAACCATGTGTTATGAAACTCTCTCTATCTTTCTCTTTTTGTCTTTCTCTCTGTCTTTATTCCCCAATCTCTCATTGTACAAATTCTCTATTCTTAATTTTCCTGGAGGTGAAAAAATATAAATTCCATACATCTAGAAATTGAAAAAAGTCGCTTTGAAATTATCCTGAAGGACGTCCATGTAGTTTTTAACGCTTTTTATGAATCATGATCAGTATTTTGAAATAGGAAATTGATTCATTTATTTTCCCAATAAATGTACTTCACAGTAATAAAGAAGACGGCAGCAAAAGTAGCTTCATGAAAGAATGGAGAGTAAGGAGTTCTGAAGCGTAAGGTGAAAAGATTTATATTAGCACTCTCCAAAAACAAAAACACGACAAAAATTTCATTTTATCAGATGTCAGATGATGAATATTATTTATTTTTTAAAATTGATATTTGATTACTTCAGGCAAAATAGAATATAATCTTTTTTTTACTGAGTTGTGACGTGTTCATTGCTTGAAGAAAGTCGCCTATTCACAGATTTTGCAGGTGATGACGTCTCAGTATTTTAATTTGTCCCTTTTTATTAACTCTATACTAGAGGCGTCTTACTAATAACTTGTCATCTGCTTCATGAAAATATTTACTGAATTATGTCACGACTGCACATGACAGAATTTATCAAGCTCTTAGGAAGCACTATTTTTAATTTTAAAAGCTCGTGAAACGAGCAGGCAAAAATTAATTTGGCATATCTATGAATACAAAATAACGCGTTTGTTTTTAAAACATGGGTTGTTGTCAAAATACACTAGATACATTTTTATTTTTGTCGCAGACATCAGGATATACAGCTCTGACCCAATGTGGTTATAGTGAGAGGGGTTCGAATATTGAGAACTGAATTATATTTGATGGCTGTAGGGTTCAAGTAAGCAAATCTGTCGCACATTTGCAAATTGGTGCTCAAAATTTTTTTATAGTAAGTTTTGAACTCTCTTGCTATCAGTTTCATCTTTCTGAAATCAAAAATTGTATCAAAGAATTGTTTTGGAATGATCAAATTTCATGTAAACATTGCTATGCTCAACTAAAATAAATTTGCCGCCTGTCATAAGTTATATTATTACCTAAAGATCCAATCATGCGTTCTACCTATATAGACGTACCATGGTGGGCTGAAATCTCTATAGGCTGACAATGAAAGAATGAGGCTAGAGCTGTGAAATCTTGCATGTTTTAATTTCAACTCGTCTTATTAATAACTGCGTTGTTTCTTTCCAGGTGAACTGAAATCTGATTGTATAAAGAAAACTTCAAAATTAACTAGTAGCAACTTCTCTTGAAAATGAAAAAAAATGATATTGTGGTGTTATCAGATCCCTGCAAAAAAAGGGTTTAGCTCCCAAGGACATTCTTGCTGTAATTAGGGAATGGCACACCAGCTTTACTAACAGTGCAAAAGTGGGCAGCTGAATTTAGGAGGGCAAGTCAGAGCCTCGAAGATGTAACTGCCACTACCGAGGGAAACATTGATTGTATTCAGCAAATGGTGATGGATGACAGGCGACTGACTATAAATCAAATAGCCAATGCTATTAATATATCCCGTGAGAAAGTTAAGAATAATCTGCACACGAAGAAGGTAGGTTCCACATCTTCTGATACCTGATCAAAAGCGCAACAGCATGATCAGATCACGGTAAAATCTGACATTGTTTGAGGCAGATCTACCTGATTTCCTTGAACATTTCCTATCCCAGGATGAGTGATAGGTTCATCGCTTTAAGAGACAAACAGACAATCCATGCAATGGAAACACCTGTCCTCACCTGCTCCAAATAAGTCCAAGGTTGTTTTATCAGCAGGCAAGGAGATTGCCTCAGTTCTTTGGGAACTTCAAAAGAGCCAAACCATCAAAGGAGAGTGCTATGCCAACTTGATGATGCAGTTACGAAAGGCTATTAAGATCAAACGACCAGCAAAACTGACAAAAGTTGTCTTCTTTCACCAGGACAGATGCTCCAGCACACAAGTCCTTGGTTTCAATGGCTGCTGTGCATGACTGTGGCTTTGACCTGGTTGATCATCCTCCCTATTCTCCTGATTTGACAATCATCTGTTCCCCAACATGAAAAAGCTGGGAATTAGTATCGCAGCGATTATGACGTCATATCTGCTGTTAATGACTTTTTAACCAACATGATGCACAGTCTTCTTTAAACAGTCAGGTATCAGTTTATCTGGAATGAAACAATATTAAAATGAAGTGTTGAAATAAATGCATGAAACATATCACAACACTAGCATTACTCCTTCATAGTCAGCCTATGAACTCTTCAGCCCACCATTGTAATGGTTTTAGTATTTCTACAAGAGGATATTTTCCATACAGTATATTGGTACAGAGGCCACAATATTCATATTCTATAGTAATAGAAAGAATCTCACTTCTTCATTCTTGAATTCTGGTGTCGATCGTTCCTTCAGCTTGAGTTCCGGTCATATTTAGCAAGTAAGATTTTATGGCATCGGATTGCAAGCTCCATTCCATCTTGCTTTGTTTTTTTTACACATATTTGAATTTCACTTCTAGACTAGTTTGTAACCAAGGCTAAAATGCGAAATCAGCTCTGCCATTTCATCCATAACTGGAAGGAGAAGAAATAAATTAATACCTTAGTGCGAAATGAAAGCAAACTGTCTCAGCAGGAATTTGAACTCGGGTCACCAATTCCATGTATTTATGCTGCAAAACGCTAGGCCATTTGCCAATAAAGCCACTATCCATTAACTATAATTAAGACACAATGATAAACGTCCGACATTGTTACAATATAGGTGCACTCATTATTTCGCGGGTGGAGAATATCGTTTGTTTTTCTCTAAAGCTATGGCACCGCAAAATGCCAAGATAAAGCCATGAAAGAAGCAGAAGAAATGATGTTTTTCTTTGATACTATTTTAATCGTACCTTTTCAGCTGCCGTATATAGACTTGAGATTTAAAAATCGTACAAACACTATATCACATTTTATTATGCCAATCAATGTCTTCACAATAAAATTTATATATATCAACCAATTTATCAATGATGTTGGCAATATTTTCAAATAGTTTCTTTTTTATTCTCATATACATCTTTTTTCAAATGATGGACCGTATATTTTTATTGGATTAATATCTGGAGAGTCTAATTTACATGAATATGTGTTTTTGAAACATTTTCTGGAATGGTAGGTAATAGTCAAATTTCCAGTATATACATAAATATACTCTTTGTCTTGGATGTGAAATGGAGCACTTAAATAAGCGTCTTGTTCAAAAACTTACAAAAATTCATCTCACACCATCTCAGAAGTTATTAATATATTACAAGTTCAAATTCATAATTTATTTCTCAGATGAATATAATTATATCCTGCAGATTTTATAAACATCGGTAAGTTATGGCGAATTTCATTGTGAAACATTACATAATAAAATCTGATGCCGTATAATGCAAATTGACGGATTGGCGGGTAAGAACGCACGGTAGAATGGGTCAGAATTCAAATCTCGGCTGAGTCTTGCTCACGTCGCACTTATGCTTTCGACAAAGGTATTAATCTATTTATTCTCATCTCCCCTCAGTCACGAGTTAGTAGAAAAACATGAAAGGGCCCTCAAGCTATGGTTGCGAAACAGTATAAAATAAGGAGAAATGAATTAAAAACTCTGCAGAGTAACCACTCCACTGTTTTTCCAAGAGTAATCGCATCAATGTACAGTTTATAGATTTTAAAGAAAAAAAGGCAGCTGTGGAGAGTACTGATCGTTTATTTAAACATACTTTTAGTGTGTGACCATGTTATGTTATGTTATGTATCATAACATTAATTCATTTAATCAGTTTTATTGTGATTCTCAGAATACACGTCTATAAATATTTGTAAAAGTCAGTCAAGACTTTCTTAAAAGTAGGTTTTTCTTATTTGTACGGTAGGACACCAACTTGAATGTAAACATAAAAGACGACACCATTTATATGATTTAAAGCCTTTTATGGTCCATTCCGAGAACTAATTTTGCCTACAGATGAATTGAAAGAGAACAGAGAAATGTGAATTTAAATGGAAAGGCAAAAATAAAGTTTGCACTAAACGAACCTAAGTTAATGGAGAAAGGCGGTTTGTGAAATAGAGAAAATGACAATCTAATGAGATATACAATATATCAACGTAAAGATAGAATACAGAAGAGTTATTTGGAATTGATTATGAAACTTTTTTTGTTGTTGATGTTGCTACAGAATTAATCGAAATGTTTGTTTTACTTGGTATTTCTTAACCTGGGATTTGTGCGTTTACTACCTCTCTTAATTTCTTCTTAGAGAAAAAAAATGGAAAGATTGATTAATCGAATAGCAATCGGGAAACTTTCAAAATAATGTTCATATTTTCGATAAACACTGTTTATAATAGAAAACAAAGCTCTCTGTTGAAAATTACTAAGATGAGCTTACGATGGTAGATGGTTAGTGGGTAAAAAATGAAAATAAGACGATCGGGTGATGCCACTCTTTCAACTGGGAAGGGCTTTGTCTGACTTAAAGATCAATATGAAAACCCCTATTTCTGTACAAGGATGGGAACGCTGAACAGTGGCAGTTTTTTAGAGCCAAAAAGTGGGTCCGACATTACATCTGGATGAATTTTACAGTTATTCTGTCCATATCTATCACATTGGCAAATTGGTTCGCATAATTTTCTCGCAAGTTATTGTTAGTGAATTTATTTGTGTCTAGCTCTAGCTAATGAAAAAAATTCTAATAACGGTGAAATTCTATCTATCTATCTATCTATCTATCTATCTATCTATATATATATATATATATATATATATATATATATATATATATATATATATAAAGTGAACATAGAAGTCAACACTTAGAGGCGACAGTCTGTTTCATGCTAGATGCAATCGTCAGGCCACGAGTGCTGTTATTTTTCTCGGTTATTTATATATACGGGCCAGACTGTCGCCTCTAAGTGTTGATTTCTATGTTCACTTTTATATTTACACACGCTCTATCTCTGATATTAAGCACTTTATCCCATAAATATACCACATTTTAAGACTATATTTCTTAATATATATATATTTTAAGACTATATTTCTTCATATATATATATATATATATATATATATATATATATATATATATATATATATATATAGGTAAGATAAGAACGAATAGAGTACAATTCCAACGTTTGTAGCATTTAATTTAAAAGAGAGCAAAGTAGAGCAATGTTATTTATTTTAGGATATTGCACCGAAAACATGTTAAAAATCGCTACACAATTGCAGTCGTGTTCCGATGTGTATCAATGCATCTCATCAGGCGATTGTAAATTACTGATGATTTATTTAGATTTAAAAGCAAAATACAACCACTTTTTACGAAAAAAGAAAAAAGGAAGGTTTGTGGGCTTTACTCTGATTGGCCAATCAAATATGACCTACGTTAAATTTAAACTAAGAGAAGAAGCAAAAATTAAAAATTATTTTTTATAAATGAGTCATGACCTGTAGATTGGTATCTAATGGCAGACCGACTAGAGCGGATGTAAATGGTTGCATAAATTATACAAACTAGACAATGTCGTTTCCTAAGAAATAAAAATGGGGTAATTTAATGAGTGATTTAACAAAACGCTAAACAAGTTATATGTTTTGTGAATTTCCTACATAATTTTTTTATAACTGATAAATAAATAGCTTCTTTAAGAAAGTAGTAAATAATTTAAACGTATAGAATTATTTGGTAAAATAATATACAACTGTTGAATAAAGATTCTTCATATATGATGTTAATAACACTAACCAATCAATGTAATATGCCAAAAATACCAACCAAATACCACTGAAGCCGTACATGATATTACTAATACTACCAGGAGATTAATACAAAATTATATTAAATCCTAATTAATCTTCCAAATAGAAAGATAAGCCATATATGGTGCAACGCAGTACAACTAAAATAGAAGAAAAAACATAATCAAATTCTAAAGTTTAACTAAATTGTAAGGTTAAAAGGTAAACTATGTTTACAATTTATGCTTAATTCATTCCTTTGGATTTAATAAGGCATTTTTATTGAATCTAATAATTTCCAATTTTTCATGTAAGCAAAGGAGACAGGGTTCATATAAAGATCTACATGTCCTTGCCGTTTTTAAAATTTTCCATTTCACTTTAGGAGTCTTATTATCATCTAAAAGATGAAAAAAAACTTCAAAAATATTTAAATATTAAAAAAAACTTCAAAAATATTTAGAAAGTGATGTTTTACTTCTGTAAAGACTATTGGTGAAGGACAAGGTATGTTGATACCACCTAGTCTTGAAAGAATTCTTAGTATTACAAATATAGAATTTTTCATCCGTTGGATTCTCTATTGCAGAGATAGTAGTAAATCTTAAATTTTAATTAGATCTCTTGTTTATCTTTGTACTATCTACAATATACAAAGATAAACAAGAGATTTAGTAAAAATCGGGAATTAATTCTATTGTCCTTAAAAAAAAGAGTTAAGACGGATAGTGACAGACAGTCAAACGGACCGGAGCAGCCGCTGAAAAGAATTTCAACCGCTGTTTTCAAGCTTCAGACACCTAAAAATCGAGAGTCGAGAGAATTACTGCTATCAGTACTTACATACCTACATACACAGTAACCAAAACTCTCCCTCTTTTCATATATATATATATATATATATATATATATATATATATATATATATATATATATATATATGGTAAGGACTAAAACTTTCAACATGAGATCTTTCTGATAGGAACTTATGAACTCTTTGAATATTATTATATATTTTATTTTAAGAGATATAAATTTTTATCAGTACATGCAATATATATTTTTGTATTAATTATCTTTGCATGTATTTTTAAAAGACCATAAATTGATGTAGATTTGGATAAAGAACGTTATCCGAAGAAAGCCACCTGTAAAAATTAAACCCCTACATTGATGACTTCCACATCTCCACACTAACAGAATATAGATAGATAGATAGATAGATAGATAGAAAGAGAGAGAGAGAGATTTAAAGAGACGGATATATATATATATATATATATATATATATATATATATATATATATATATAGAGAGAGAGAGAGAGAGAGAGAGAGAGAGATAGATAGATATATAGATATATATTATTCTTGCACAGTTTACTTTCCTCTTATGTATTTATTATTTATATTCTGAAGTTTTGCTCATTTTATAATAAAAATCTTTTTTATGTCATTATTGAATTTTGGAAGTTACATTATTACGCAGAAATGAATAAAAAATATCAATTATAAATTAGAATTTTTTATTTCTTGCCAAGAGAATTAAGAATTGATGAGTTTGCTTGAGTTATACCTTTCTAGCTTTTTCATTCAGTCGGTCATCCATGAGTTGAATGAAATCTGAAATTACAATTTTAAGTTCGCACATCGCCAGTTCCTGCTGCTCGAACGATACTGACTTTAATAAACGCGACCTATTTTATCTGAAATCAAATCATTCTTCTTTTGTTTTGTGTTCTTCTCACACCAGGTGTGTCGAACTTTTATATTTCCCACGCATGGAAAGTCATATGCTTATCAATTAAGAATTTTCATTAGTCAAATACTTTTTTCTTTCGTCACTTGATTTTCATTTCCGTCTCACTTGGTAACAGCAAGTAGCAACATAGCAAGATTTTTAAAACGAAATCAAAAACAAAAATAAATTTCCATTTATTATAAAACACTGGTAGCAGTTTGACAAAAATTCTAAATACTCTCATCCCAAGTATAAATAGAAAGTTAAATTGATTTCAGTATGTCATAGTTGAATCATAGTGTGATCGCGTTTGAACTAAAAGATAACAATCAAAGTTTCGGGGTATAAAATGCACAAAAGTGTATGGAGGATTCCACATGGCAAAAAGAAATGTATTGTGTTATTTCACTGCACTCTCCAAGCGCTATTATACCACCATGTCCTATTACAGGAACAGGTAAGAAATGGGGTCCACTTATACCAACACGTCCTGTCACAAATATAAGAAAGAAATGGGGTCCACTACCAAGCCCAATGATACCAGCATGTCCTATCGCAGGAACTTGCTCGTATAAGAACATTAAAGTGAAATATGTTCCCTCTATAACTCATACAAAGTAAAATGTGTGAAATATTCACTTTTATTAACAATTATTTTTCTTCGTAAAATATTATGTTTACTGACAGAGATCTAAATTTGCCAATCGCACCTAAGTTTTGCATTTTAGGACACATCTTTCAGGTATCAAATTAATAATTTAACTGAATATATATATATATATATATATATATATATATATATATATATATATATATATTGCTGATAACCCCTGACGAGTGGACGGAGTGATTCCTGGAGGGTCTGTCTATGAAACTCTGGATGCTGTAGGTAAAATCAATCAGCTAAGTGACAAACCTTTTACTTGTATTAATTCTCTCTCTCTCTCTCTCTCTCTATATATATATATATAGAGAGAGAGAGAGAGAGAAAGAGAGAGAGAGATATGTGTGTGTGTGTGTGTGCGCGCGCGTGCGTGCATGCAATGTATGCTTGTGTGTGTGACATACGCATTGTGTGTGTGTGTGACATACGCATTATGTGTGTGTGTGTGTTTAATCACCGCAACGGCTAATATCTATATCCAGTTCATTATATAAAAGGCAGTGCATGAAACAAATTAAGACAAACACATATATAAAAGTTAAGTAAATCAAGCCCTGACAAGAATCTGGAGATAAACAAACAACTGGCATACCAATACCAGCATAGCAGTGTTGAAATATTAGGTTAAAATTAGCTTTTGACAGCTACCTAAAGTTTTACTACTTTTTTAAATGTTTTTTTTAATATTTTTATATGTCTTTTTCCCCAAAATAATATTGATGCCGCAAACTTAGCAAGGAGTAACGATGGAATCCATCCACAGCATCAATTCTCTATCATACTTACTTCTCTGCTATTTCATCGATCTATGTTCAAAACATGTTTATGATTTTTATGGTTACCACAGAACATGTTTATGTTATTCGTTGATGGCTCAATGGACATTTATTATCACAACTAATAAATGATGTATTAATAATATTCAATAAGTGCTTATTAACTATACATGCATTAAGATATCGGATCGGTAGAAACATCATATAATAAATATATATTTTTTTTTATTTCGGGAACGACCAATCAGTGATCTTTATCTGTTGTCGCTTAACTCAGTCAAACGAGAACATGAACAACATTTTGAAATACCAATTTTAGTTGTATTCGTAAATTTCTTGCATTGAGAAATCGTTCGCATCGATTAGGAGAACCCAATTAAATTAGTTACAGATTAAGTTAATTTGAAACAAAAATCTGTAAAACTCTGGCGACAGTGTTAGCAGAATGAATCAGAAACGAGAGAAGAGGATTCTCACATTTCTTATTCATTCTCTGCCTTACATTATCTGTCCAGTATCTGCAGATTTCAGCTTTATTGTACAAAGTCATTAACATTCAAAGCTTTCTTTAGACAAGTGAATTCCTTCTTTTTTTGTTGTTGATATTGTTACAATGACGTTTCAAAAGATTCAGTCTTCTTCAGGTGTATAATTTATAAGGAAAGAGAGAAGGTTTTATAAACATAAAGACCATTGGAGAACGGATCAGTTGAAAAACGTCGTAGCAACAGCATCAATAATATAAAAGAATTTATTATAGTTGTTTCAAGCAAATAAACTTGTCTTTAATATATGCTTCAACTTCTGGGCCTCTGTCAAACTGTAGACATTTTCAGATAAAATAAAACTTCCGCTGAATGTTTGATGCAGTGTATTTGTGATTTCCCCAATAGTTTTTTTCTTAATCAGTACCCCGGGTCTGAAGAAAGAACTATCAAAGTCAGACGACAGAATGTATAGCCGCACACAAGATGCCAACTACGATTCGAACATGTTAAATTGAAGCAATTACAGGAATTTAATCTTTTGGGAAGTCTTATAACAGACGATGGAAATGTGACAAAGACATCCAAAGACTCATTTGCCTTCCAAAAACTAAACAAGGTACCAATAAAAGAGGACAAAATCGTTAGAAACAAAGAAAATAATTCTGAACTGCTATGCAATACCAATCTATATGACAGTGATTACTAGAAAATTTCCTCACAGATGAAGAGGAGGCTTGAGTAAACAGAGATCTGGATTTACAGAAGGATGATGACAATATCATAGGCAGAGCATGTAAGCAATGAGGAAGTTTTAAGGTAATGAAAATTGAAAGAAAAATGACAAACATAGAATCAGAAAGAAAAGTTGAAATTTTTGGAATGCATAATGATAAAGGAAGACTTGGAGAATTTGACACTCACAGGACATATTGAAGACAAACGGGACAGAGGAAAAAAGACTAAGATTTTGTTAATCAATTCACCCCAAATAAGTGACTATTGGTAATGAAAGAGAATGAGGAAGCTTTAGAAGGAACCGGAAATCCAATCCTAAATAGGAAACAAGAGATAAACCACTACTTCTGTTAAAAAAAAAACGGAGAGGAGTGTGAACCTAACGAGCTGGTGTAAATGAACATGGACTGGGAAGGATAGAGCAAACAATGCTTAGAGCCACAAAGGACAGGAAATTATAGTCTGCCATGATCACCCACGTCCCGAGGGGGTACAGCACATAGAAGAAGAAGAAGAAGAAGAAGAAGAAGAAGAAGAAGAAGAAGAAGAAGAAGAAGAAGAAGAAGAAGAAGACGACGACGACGACGACGACGGCAACTCTCGAGTCTTTAATAAAATGGGCGTTGGAATAAGTTGGAAATGTTTTGAAAATCTAATAAACAGGGTGTGAGGTCGGAATCAGGCAAAAGATTGATGCTTTGTTCCCAGGAAACTCACTCACTGTCTGTCTGTCTGTCTGTCTGTCTCTCTCTCTCTCTCTCTCTCTTTTGACAAAATAAATGTGGCGTGGGTGGGAATATCTTAAAAGTGGGTGGGTTGGAATATTTTAAAAATTAATAAGCGGGAGTGGGTATGATTATCATAGACTCGAGAATAAGTTAACCGTAATTGATTTTTAATTTAATATTGATTGTGTTTGCACTTTGCATTTTTAATTAGTTAGCATAAATCTTCAATTGCTGTATTGTATACAATATTAAATAACTGCAATTAATTCTTCAATGAAGATATCTAATTTTCAAATAGCAGAATCATTTTTCTTTGCTATTTTTTATGATTTTAAAAATGATGAATTTTCATTACAGATTGATTTATTGGAACTTTGGTGGTTGATGTATTCAACTTAAAATGCCGTGTATATTCAGAACGTAGACGATCATGACTCTCAACAGATTTATTTTCATTATTATCTGTAAATTGGCAAAATAGTGGATTGATTTAACCTTTGCCTTCTCCATGGTTTGGAATTCAAAGTTTTCATTCTCTTAGATTGGTTACCACCCAGGACTAGATATCTTAGTCTCCGGTGCTATTTTCCCCCTAAATGGTGGAGGAGGGGAAGAAGAGCGGAATGCAGGAAATTAGAACGAGATTTTATCCTGACACGCCATTCCACTTCCCACATCTTGATATCCACTGACCGCAAATCCTTAGCAGTCATTTTTATGCTATTTTATATGTTGATACATATGTTGTTTTTATATGTTATTTTATATTTTGTTATATAAATTGTTATATATGTTGTTTTATATGATATTATAAATGTTTTTATATATGTTGTTTTTATGTTATTATATATGTTGTTATATATTTGTTATATATTCTGTTTTATATGATATATATGTCGTTATATATGTGGTTTTATATGTTATATATGTAAATATATATGTTGTTATATATACTGTTTTATATGCTATTGTTATATATGTCGTTTTATATGTTGTTATATATGATGTTATATATGTTGTTAAATAAGTTTATATGCTATTATATATTATTATATATGTTGTTTTATGTGCTGTTTTATATCTTGTTATATATGTTGGTTTATATGTTATTACATATGTTATTACATATGTTATTATATATGTTGTTATATAAGTTGTTATATATGTTGTTGTATATACCCCCCCCCCCGCTGTACGTCCCGAAATCCTCGACAAAATCCAGAGACGAATATGCAATGCGATAGGTCCTGATCTGGCATCTCGTTTACAGTCTCTTTCTCACTGATGTGCCGTGGCTTCCCTCTGTCTCTTCTATAAGTATTTTCGCGGCAACTGTTCCGACGAGTTGCTTTTGCTGGTTCCCAGACTGCATGAATTTAAGCGAGCTACTAAGTTGGCATCTCGGTCCCACCCTTTCACTATCGAAACGGTTAAATGTAACCATCTTCTTCCATTCAAAGAGCTTCTTCTCTCGCACTTCCCATCTGTGGAACTCCCTTCCTCTTGTTTGCTTCTCTGATAACTATAAACTTCAAATATTCATATGTAATATCAATCGGCATCTTCTGATACTTTGATCTTCTTCCCCATCCTTCTCAGCATCCTTTCCTTAAAACACGCCTCTTTATACTTGTTCGCAATCCCCAGTAAACCCTTGCATGCTTGTGGCACTCCCGCCTTGCTTGGGGTGAATTGCTTAAAAATGGCGTTATATATTCTGTTTCATATGTTATATATGTTGTTATATATGTTGTTATATATGTCGTTTTGTATGTTGTTATTGTTATGGTCCAAGTGGTGATGGTCCAAGGTTAGAACCAATGAAGAAATAACTCGAACGCAGGTATGAAATAACACAGATATATTACAAACAGAAATATGTACAAAGAAGTAGAAGTATTTGTAATGACTATCAGATTTGGTTAGAGTGAACTATGTTGTCTCTACAAGTATCACTATTCCAATGTTCTTACAATTATCTATTGAGAGGCACAGTATTTATAATGTCAGGAATAGTCCATTATTATCATTATGGGTAAGTTCCCATAACAGTTATATATTTTATTATATATATTGTTATATATGTCGCTTTATATGTTGTTGTATATGTTGTTTTATATGTTATTATATATGTTGTTATATATGTTATTATATATGCTATTTTATATGTTGTGTTATGTGTTGTTATATATTTTGTTACATAAGTTGGTATATATGCAGTTTTATATGCTACTATATTTGTTGTTATATATATTATTTTATGTGATATTATTTATGTTATATATTTTGTTATATAATTTCTTATACATGTTGTTATAAATGTTATTATATATGTTGTCCTGGGTATGACATTAAACTGCAACTGGTGGTAAGGCTCTGGTCTGGGAGGCCAGAGTTTTGGGGAGAGTGGAGTGACCTCTTAATTACCATTGCTCCCAGGTTCATCTTGTCCCGGTGTGATAGTACCTGTTTAGGGAGCCAGCTATAGCTTAAATAGCTATTACATACCATGAGAAGATGGAGCTCAACAGCCTTGGCAGGCAATCCATCTAGAACAAGGATAGTCTGACGTAAAACATACGACCCGAGGACCTCGTTGTCATCGTCCCAGCTTGCTAGGCCATGACAGATGAATCACAGGTGTAAATGGTGTGGCCAGTACTGCGCACATTGCACTCCAACTAAAAACTCCATTGCGCAGGCTCCAGGGACATGTCCACGTCCGTGACGCCATCAACACTAACTCTTCCAAGCCCGGTAGCGATGGGAAAGGAGCGAAAAGTTAAGAAGTCACTGGAAGCTGCAGTTTCAATCCTGCAAGCAGGCAGTTCAGGATATTGGTTGTCTGATGTTAACCCGAGACGACGACATCACTCGGCAGCTCCCTGAACGTTCAAGCAGCCATCTAAGGAATGCACTGCTTGCTCCACCAGAAGAGGGGGCTAGAAAAGGTGGCCTAACCAAAGACTGTCTCTCATCCCCCAGTTGTCTTGCCACGGACATCTTCTCAAGCGGCCGAACAACACCAAAACAAGGAAGGTACGCTCCCACCTCAAAGGTGCAAAAACGCTGAAACTCGCATGCTGGAATGTCAGAACCATACTTGACGCAGTTCATGACAACCGACCTGAACGTCGCTCAGCGCTGATCGCACGTGAACTGTCCAGGTTAAATGTCGACATTGCTGCCCTTAGCGAGGTATGCTTTCCAGGTGAATTCAGCCGCCAGAAGCATGGCTCCGGACACACCCTCTACTGGTCAGAAAAACCTGCAACAGAGGGGCGTCTTTTAGGTGTCGGCTTCATGGTCAGCACCTCCATCGCCGCTAGGCTGGAACATCTGCCAACCGGTCATTCCGACCGCATTATATCCATGCGCCTCCATCTGAAGAACAACCAGTATGCCACGCTTTTCAGTGTGTACGCTCCAACTCTACAAGCTGAACATGCAGAAAAAGACAAGTTCTACTCGGAGCTTCGCAGCCGTCTCCAGGGCAACCCTGCAGACGACAAGGTGAAAATCCTTGGCGATTTCAATTCCAGAGTGGACCAAGATGCAGATGCATGGAAAGGAGTACTTGATAGACACAGCATTGGTAACTGCAATGATAACGAGCGCTTGCTGCTGGAGCTTTGCACTGATCAACACCATCTTCCAGCAATAGGACAGTCTTAAAACAACAATTGGCACCTCATGGACTACGTTCTTGTACATCAGCGAGACCTCAAAGACGTGCTTCACACCAAAGTGATGCCCAGTGCAGAATGTCCCACCGACTGTCGCCTAGTGCAATGCAAACTTAGACTGCACTTCAAACCCAAACCAAGGATGGGAGGCCTCCCCCCACCCCAAGAAAAAGTTCATCTGATCAAGCTTCAGTCAGCTGAAGTGAAAGCTGGATTAAGTTTGAAAACGGCTGCTGCCCAGTACACCCTTTTCCTGAAACACTCTGGGATCAACTGAAGACTGCCATCCTGCAAACATCTGAAGAAGTTCTGGGGTTTACCATCAGGAAGAACAAAGACTGGCTCGATGAGAACAATCAAGGGATTGAGGAACTGTTGGCGAGGAAGAAATCAGCCCACCAGGCTCATCTGGCTCATCTGGCTCAGCAGTCATGTTCTGCGAGGAATGCTGCCTTCCGTATCATTTGCAGCAACCTCCAGCGCAAGCTTCGAGAGAACCAAAATGAGTGGTGGACCATCCTTCCAGAGAGAACTCAGCTATGCGCAGACCTAGGTGACTACAGAGGCTTCTATGAAGCTCTCAAGGCAGTGTATGGCTCGACTCACCGGGTCCAGAGTGCCTTGTGCAGTGCGGATGGACGGGTGCTTTTCACAGACAAGACCTCCATCCTGAGCTGTTGGTCTGAGTACTTCAAAGCTCTCTTCAGCGCTGACCGAGTCGTCCAGGACCCGGCAGCTCTCCTCATTCCCCAGCAACCAGTCAAGGCAGAATTGGATGAACTATCCTCTGGAGAAGAAATTGCCAAAGCCATAGAGTAGTTGAGTAGCGGTAAAGCAGCGGAATCGACGGGATTACATCAGAGATCTGGAAAGATGGAGGACCAACATTACACAGCAAGCTCCACGAACTCCTTGTCTGTTGTTGGGAGCAGGGCAAACTTCCAAGTAACCTCCGCGGTGCAGTCATGAAGTCATTGTCACATTGTACAAAAACAAGGGAGAAAAGTCAGTCTGAAAATGGTGTGCCATGTATGGCACGGAGCTACCCATTCTTCATTTTCCAGTCTTGATAGATTCAAGATGCATTTCTATGTTGTTGTGGGTTATGAATTATTTTCCACCCAACAACCCCTTTCCCACAGATGAAACGTTGCAAGCCTTCTTCTGTTTCATTTCAATGGAATGTGTTCAAACGAACTATATTCATTAGTTCCATCAGTTCTAGCCCTCATGGTTAAGACCAACCATGCCACGGCCATTGTAGCGAACATCTCCCCTCATTCTCTTCGTATTCCATTGGTGAGGTGTAAGTTCCACTCGAGCGGCTCCTTCCCAGGAACCACTGCTTTGTAGAACCGACTCCTAAAAGGATGCTTTCTCGATCACTACAATCTTAATTTGTTCAAGTCTACGATTAACCCTTATCCTCCCCATATATCTCCATAAACTGTGCCTCTCACTCTCTAACACTCTACCTCGAGTGGCTCTTGTACCTTGTACATTATTGAAAAATTGTTTTAAAAAACTATGAAGCATATATATCACCCCACATATTTTACGTTGATTTTGTCATTCCTTTTGAAATATAAAAGAGTCACACTCTTACACGCAGTCTTATAAATGCTATCATTTGTTGTTATTTGTTTCATCGCAATAAAAGCCTTAATGTTGTTTTGCAGTAAAAATATTTACTCGTTATTTTACTGTTTTGCTTCGTTTTATGAGATCGAAGAAGACAGAGAAGCGATAAGTGACTGGCAATGTTTATGCATTGCTTTCGCTGCATTAAAAGGAATAATTCAAGCGTTGCTCATTTGTCATTGAGGAAAATCAGGTTCGGCTTTGTTGGCATAATTGACATTTACTTGCCGTTCCAGCTATTTCGTTTCTTCCTCCTGCAAATGAGGGTGGCATTCTCGCTTTTCTCTGTTGCATTTGGGGAATTTATTATTTATCAAACAAACGTTATAAGAATTTCGCTTTTACTTCAAGAATACAAGCTACAATGCATTCATGAATTGAAAACGCATAACTGTTTCTCTAAAAGGCTACGTGGGGGTGCTGAAAAGTTATCAGTCCGACCAAAAATGATTCTGACTATAACAGAATAGAAAGACTTTTATTTTGTCCGAAAATGCGATCGACCGGATCAATTTCCGGACGATAATGCATCCAAGGCCAACAGTCCCTGAAAAAAAAGAGTCCAATATTAAATGAGAGAAATTATTTATTATTATAATAACTTATTCGAATTCCAAATTTCACTGAGAAATTCATCGAAAAATTTAAAATATTAAAGTTTTATATATATATATATATATATATATATGTGTGTGTGTGTGTGCGTGCGTGTGTGTGTGTGTGTGTGCGTGTGTGTGTGTGTGTGTGAAACGGAATCACTCCATGCAAGGTAGTAGAGACATTAATACACACGGGGTTACAGGGTGTGGAAGAATTAAGAACTGAAACATTAATAATGAGTGGGGCGGGGAAAGAGTAATCAGGAGGACAGTAGATAGCGATTGACATTGCATTTCAACTTTTGCAGATTAAAGTTGGCTGGAGAGTATGGAACCGAAAGGAAGTTCCACAAGTGAGAAGTGCGAGAAAAAAACTGTTAGCATAGAACTTACCGTTACATCTATCCGGCCCAAATATAAATTGATATCTCGACGCCAGTCTAGTAGTACACTTAAATTCAACAAGTCTTGGTACCATAGCGAAGAGATCATCCGAGCAATTACCATGAAAGCATTTATAGAAAAAACACAATCTTACGGTGGTGGGCAAGTGACTGAGCTGCCAGATCAGGATCAATAATTTTGCTGATTCTTTAGGGGATTTTATCAAGGAGTTCAAGATAAATAGCTGGGTCACCGGACCATATGTGGCAGCAATATTCTAAACATATATATATATATATATATATATATATATATATATATATATTTCGTAGACAATATTAATATCCTCTCCTTTAAAGGTGGTACAATCTGAACTCTTTTTAATATATTTGGTCTATATATTTCATAAATTAGCTTTACTCATGGTATATGGTTTACATGTTAAAATATATTATTTTAATGTGTTCAGGTATTAAAGAAAATTGTGTAATATTTTATTGTCCAAAGAGTTAAGGAAATTAATAAATTACTGAAGACACATTAATTGATGTAAAATGTCAGATTTCCCAGTTTCATGGAATCATAATCCGTCAGCAACAGAATTCCTCTCAAAGGGAAATTTCAAGATTTTGTAAGAGTAGAGAACACAAATTTGAAATCACAATCTTATAAAGATATTTTCTTTGATAAGCAGTTTTTCAAAATCATTTTATTGAAAGATTGGAAAACATGTCCATCATCTGCCAAATTCAACAGGATCTTCTACAGTTCAAACAAACTTCAGTGCGAAGGAGAGCAACCAAGAAATCATTTTGTTGTAAAGCGAGAAGATGCTAGAATATGCAAATGTTTACAAAGATGGAAGTTAGCGTCAGTAAACAAAATGGCTGAGTGATGAATGAAAGTTTCAATTTTTAATATCTAGTCATTAACAGTATGTGAGATGTGGAGTTATAAAACAGTAAGTGTTTGAGATTTCAGGGTAGCAGAGTGGAGGTTAAGTGATTGTGTAAGGCTGCAGTTCAACCAATAATCTTAGATATATTTTTAATACTGAAGCATCAGGAACATTGAAAAGAACGAATAGATGATCGTTCATCGTGCAATTCCTTCGGAAACGTGTTTGATTTGGAATAATTTTATTCTTTTATCACTACAATAATTTCAAACCTACAAGTAATTTATTTTGAAATTATAGTGATACTCATGGATTGGTCATAATTTAGCCTTGATTTAAATATTATAGAAACAGTGTGAGATTACCTGGGCCAAGAAAAGAGCATAAGTCAATTCTAAAAGCACTCTTCGAATTTTTCTAAGAAAGAATATACCTGAAGAATACTTTAAAGTAATTTGTTAAGAGAGTTGAACCAATTCTCCTTGCAAAATAGAGACACCAATAAAATTAAATGTTGATTTTAGTCTTCTTATATATGATGGGACACATTTTAAGATATTTGCATTTGAAATTTGTCCCATCATTATGGGACATCCTATATAAGTATTACGTATTTTGTTCAGCGTAAGATTGTCATTATTCTTTTATTATTAATGTCCGGACAAAAAAACAAACTATTTGCATTTTCAAAAAATCAATTTTTTTATTATTTTTTTTCTATTTTCACAGTATTGCGCAGTTATTCTACACAACTGGTATTAGCGAAAATGGATCCTGCCGAAAGGGAATAGTGACGATAACAAAGATACTTTAAAATAGACATTTCTTATTATCCAATAAATTTCCTTCTCCTCAGTATTAGGAGATATGTGCGACAATTTTTTAGGTTTATTTGTAAATATCGATCATAGAACGTCGCAAAGTTTTACCAGTTCGCGATTACAGTAGAAAAGATTCGTTTTCCTATTATTATAACCAGTGATGGGCCCTTCCGCAACATAGTTAGGTACTTCAACCAGTAATGGATTAACACGTAGTATACAGCATGCATATGTGTGTTTATGCGCGGGGCGGGGGCGATTGTGATCTTGTAAAAAGCGGCATCAATTAAACGACATGCGAAAAGAGAGTGTTGGTTGTTTCCCACAGAAACAATAACAGTAGCGTCATTTTCTCGCCATTACCTTGACTACCCAAGCTTAACAGATAGCGATCATGCGGCCTTTTGCTCGTTAATGTATTTCCTGGCTGTAGAAAAGATGGGAAATATCGGGATGAAAGCAGATAAATAAAAATAATCGAAAGAAGAAGAAGAAGAAGAAGAAGAAGAAGAAGAAGAAGAAGAAGAAGAAGAAGAAGAACTATCTTCTTCTTCTTCTTCTTCTTTCGAACTATAAGTTTCTCCTCCTCTTACTTTCGTATCTTAGCTTTGTTTATCATTTTTAGTAACATCCTTCTTTTCCTCCTCCACCTCCTCCTCCTCCTAATAATAATAGTCGGAAGAAGAAGAAGAAGAAGAAGAAGAAGAAGAAGAAGAAGAAGAAGAAGAAGAAGAAGAAGAAGAAGAAGAAGAAGAAAAAGATAGGAAGAGAAGGATGTTATTAAAAATAATAAACAAAGCTAAGATACGAAAGTAAGAGGAGGAGAAACTTATAGTTTAGATAAGAATAAGGAGGATCAAAGTGAGGAGAAATAGAAGAAAAGAAAAGTGTATGTTGACGATATAAAAAAAAAAGAATTAAGAATTCGAAAGATTTTGCTGCAAACAGGTAAAATGAAAGAGGTAGAAAACAAAATGACGAATTTGTAGATTAGTGAGAGGAAAGAAGAAAAAAGAAATAAAAGAAAATAAGAGAAACGGTATGTAACGCGAAGAATAAAAACAAAAGTAAGAAGAAAGAAAGAAATTTATAGCTAACAGAAAAGAACAAAAAGAATTTGATATGCGTGCTAATTCTCATGATCCTGTAAAGACGTAAATATTTACGTCTTTACAGACGCGCCTTCAGTTAGAAAACAAAGTGGAAGTGTTACTCATCATAAATTGTAGGTTAATGAAACTGAGTTGATGCATGATGATGCGTGCGTGTGCCATTAAAACTTTTTAATTGTCTGATATTGACTCTTCAACGTGGGCTTCAGTAATTACTTTGATGTCTAATATCACCTCCTCGTATTTGTTGTTGTTTTGTCAACTTTAACTCTTCTTTCGCTTTCTTTTGTGTCTCAGTAACCCGTCAGCGTGGTGGCCTCATCAGGCTTTTTGATTCTCGATACACTGACCTTAAGACAATACAAAACAGGTACAGTATAAATTACAATAACTAGATTAAAGATTCGGTTAATATTCTATACCCAAATCGTCAAATCTAACTAAAAGTAATCGTTATCTTTTTCAAGTTGCTAAAAGTGAAGTGTTTTCCATTTGCGAAAGTCAAATTAAGCGATTCTTGAAAACAAATTGGAAGCTATATAATGTGTCTTTAGATGACTATATGATCAGACAATAGCAAGTAAAAACGTCTGGGATTTTTATTGGTTTGAAGTGAGGAATTTCCTTCTCCCAGGTACTTTTTGTGATAAATATTCTTAGTGCTTTTCAATTGGTGCGTGATTTCGTTTCATACGTGGCCGGAATTTATGACATATAGAGACATTCTGAAAGGTCATATTTTAGCTCATCTTTACGATTCGTATATGGATTGTGAATATGAAATGTCTTTATGATAAAAGTGAAAATGAAGGAAAATGAGATGCATTTTCGTTATTTGATGCTCTTATTTCTGGAACGGAAAAGGGCTGCACAAAGAGTAAACAAGATATGTGCCGTTTATCGAGATGGTACCATAGCTGAGCGTACTGTTCGGAAATGGTTTGCTAGGTTTAGAAGTGGAACTTTTCGCAGTTGTTGATGACGTCCAAATCGAAAAGCTGATTTAAAATAATGCAGGTCACATATCAGAGGCATTCCCAGAAATATTTCACACATCTCGTATGAGCATTTTAAAGCGTCTTGTTGGACATCCCAGACAATTTCTGCCGGATATGCATTTCTAAAGCTTAAAATGCTTGAATATGTTAATCACTACGATTTAATTAAAAATATTAATGGTTTGCATTAAGAGGAGCCACGGTAGAGTAATGGGTAGCGGCTCGGATTGAGAAATCGGAGAACCGACTTCGAATTCTAGTCAGAACCATTACATTCACTTACATGCTAATACCCTTGAGTAAGGTATGAATCCTCTTCTTCTCCCTCCAGCTATGGGTAAATAGCGAGACAGACCGGGTTCTATAACCTTGGATGGCAACTGCTCTACCGCAGAAAGAAATGGCAACCTACTGTGGGAAAAATCTGCCTCATGTATCGAAAGATCCATGATCGCCTAAGCGTGTATCACGCATGGCACATAACTGATTGAATGGTTTGCATTTTTGTCTGTGATTCTTGCTCAAATGCAATAAAAAATATTTGGAAAAGAACGATCACAGGTGATAAAAAGTGAATATTTTACAATAATGTGGAGCAATAAATTAAATGATCCACTGTTAATTACTCCAAATCCAGTCTGCATTCGAAGGTGATCCTGTGTATATGCTGGGATCGAAAGGATATTGTGTATACGAGCTCTTCCTGTAAAATCAAACGCTGAAGCACTTTTCCCATTTGAATCAATTAAAGACAGCAATCGATGGAAATCGTCTAGAATTGGCCAATCGGAAGAGTGCCGTTTTCTGTCCAGGACAATGCTAGATCTCACATCTCTGTATATCCAGCAGAAATTGGTACGCCTTGGCTGGGATGTCCTTCACCTACCATACTCACCTTCATATCAACACATTTCGATTTCTACAAAATTCTCTTAATTCTGGAAGGAGATAATCATGAAGCTGCCTTAAAGATAATGAAGAGTAGTGCAACAAAATGTCATATATGTGCTTGAATAAATCTACGTAAAATATTCAAATATTGTCTTTGAAATTCGCACAAAAATCGCTATACAATATATTTATTATTTCATCACTTATATTCCTTGGTGCCAGAAGTCAGTGTTCGAGCCCCGGTAAGTAGCAGGGATTTCGAACATGCAGGCCCCTTAACAGATTGAAGCAACGCAATGTTCCTTCACAAATTTTCCCTCGCCTTTCAACATTCGAACCAATTAGATTAAATTTAGTAAATATCACTTGTCAACTCTTCCACTGTCACACAAGAAGGAAGGACTGACGTCGTGACTAAACAGAAATGTAACTAGTGAAGCAAGTCTAAATCTAGATCCAAGCTTGGGAAAGTCAAGAGTGAAACTTTCCCCGCATTCAGTTAATTTTTTATGCAATCACGTTGATATACAATTACATTAAAAGCAGTAAGAAACAGCAATTACGCAGATTGCGACAAGTTTGATCAGAATCTTGTGCGTGAACGCTATCATTTACAGAAGAGTAGGGTGATTTGACACACGTTACCCTCTCATAAGAAAGCTTTTCCTCTGAAAATTGAAATGAATTTTGTAGTTTGAAAATAGTGCAAACTTGTAACCACAAGAATGCTTCTGAAAGGTATAGATTAATGAAATTAAACTTAGGTTTAGCGGCACATACGTACATTTTCCTGTTTTATACTTTGTCTACTTGCTATTTTGCAATTGATTTATTTTTAAAAATGTGCTTATTATTGAATACTTGCATGAATGACTATCGACTACAGGTTGGATTTTTATTTAATCAGTTTTAATAGATGATCATAAATTGAAACGCCGAGTCGAGTTCGGTTTTTAAGCAGCTAAGCAACACTATTTTTTCAAAATATGCTATGTGAGCCTTTATAAATGCGGTATGTAAGATATTGACACCGACTAAACGTTTCCCTTAGGTTTGATACGATCAGGCAGATAGGAATCATGGATCTGAAACACAATGTGGAGGAAAATAGCATCAATAAGTGAGTGTGAGAAATAGCTGCGAAGTCGAGTCGGGTGGTGAATAAGTCTGGAATAAATGAGCTTCTCTATAAAAAGATCTTGGTGCGAATTTCTATAAATGAACTTCTTTATAAAAAGCTTGGTACGAATCTGTACAAATGATTCTCTCTATCTCGACGAATGAACCTCTCAGAAAATACTTGGCACGAATCTCTGGAAATTAACAGATATATAAAAACATTAGCGCGAATCTTTATAAATGAACCTCTCTATAAAAAGTTTGATGTAAATCTCTACAAATGAGCCTCTCTAAAACAAAAAGCTTGGTCAATAACCGTCAGAAAAAAAAAACAGAATTTGGATGCAAAGATGAAAATTATGCAAGTTCAACTCATGAATCTGAGTTGAAAGAAAGTAACACGAAATATAAAATATCATTATATTTGATTCCTTTTTAACACAGGATTTTAATGTAGCATTTGATCAAAATTCATGTGGTCAGATCATATTAGGGTAAACCGTCATTCCCTTAATGTCAGCACCAAAGATCATATTCACCCACTCTGCCTGGTGACCCACGCCTTCATGTTTGCCCTCCACATAACCTGCAGTTTTTCTTTCAGAATCTTATGTAACTTAAAAACTCTGGGGTTTCCTGAATAATAAATGGACAGCGGCTTAATCTTGAAGTTGCCTCTCTCATTGGCGCACAGGGCGAGGGGTAGCTTTGTGGTCTGGTACCCTCTTCTCCTCTGCCGTTATATAAGTTCTCCTTGGCATATTCTTCCACAAAGCCTTGTCTCGTCACTGTTAAAAACCTGCTGCGGAATGTACCCTTCGGCTGTTATAATTCCACCAAAAGTTTTGAGGTAATCCTCAGGTGCCTTTATATACGCACTCGCTGCCTCACTATCGCTGACAACGCAGTGAATGTCGGTCCTCTTTTTAAAATTCTTGAATCAGCTCCGACTGGCTTTAAACGGCTCGCTATAAGTACATATTAGTAAATATACACAATATCCAATGTCGATAACACTACTCCGAGTAGTGTTATCGACGTTGGATATTTTCTTAATTATGAAATTAATAACAATCTGCCTGGATCGAGAAGTCCACAATATAAGTTAAGAATCGCCATGATTACCGTGAGGAAAGTTAATGTAGTGATTTTTCATTGTTTTCTTCACGATTTTTTAATTCAGAATGTTCCTTCTCTGAAATTGATTTCTGCACCTTAGCTACAAAGTTCAGTCTGCACTACTATATTATACATAAAGATAAGATCTTTCCTTAAAGGAATTAGCGCGAAGCGAGCGCAACAACCTCAGTCGGAATTTGAATTCGACCGTCTGATTACATTTTCCGCGCCGATAATCGTTACGCCACCTACACATACACCTATGCTGATAGCACTTTCATTAATTGCTTCTTTAATCACATGAACAATTTCAATTCCGATGAGGGAGGAAAAAAAGAGAATAATGTGTATAAGCTGAAATGTGTGACCCTTTGAAGTCTTTTTTCGATTCATGTATTTAAACTAAATGATTTCTAATAAATGTAGTACTCTTAAATGGACAAAGTATTTAGATTTCAAATTTTAAATCTAGATTTGATATTTTAAATTTTAGATTTGAAATAATATTATTTATTATTATTTTATTTCCTTTGATTTCTGGTCCCAACTAGAGACCTAAGGTCAGAGATGGCATCATGGCATTTTCCACTAAGCATTTTGAGGAAACATATTATTATTATTATCATGTGATTTGTTTTGATTTCTGGTGTGTACACATTTCTTTCCGGGTCCCACCCAGAGACCTAAGGTCAAAAATGGCATCATGACATTTTCCACTGGGCGATTTAAAAAAAAAGAAGAGGAAAAGAACAATAACACACATATTTTACATAGATAAATCCCTTCGTAATTTTTATAAGGCATGGGCTATACCCGTGAAAACATTTTTTTTGTATTTTTAAGGCATGAGCTTCCAGGAAACCCTTCAATGAGTCTACTGGAATATTTTCCAAGCAATTCAAAGTCTCCAACTACAACAGGGATTGTTGATGTTCCCATGTGCCACATTTTTGAGATTTCAATTTCAAGGTCCTTGTATTTTGATAGCTTTTTGAAGATCTTCAAAGACACATTGCAGCCTGCAGGGACTGCCATATCAATAAGGATGCCTTTTTTGTGCGGTCTCTAATAACAATGTCTGGGCAATTCGCTTTGATTGTTCTGTCTGTGGGTATTGTGTAGTCCTATAAAATTGTTACAGGTCCTATCTCCGTAACCGGGTCTGGGTGGTGTTCATACCAATTTCTTGCAGTTTCCTTTCCGTAGAGTTGCAGATTTTCCAGTACAGATATCGGCCCACTCTGTCATGCCGGGTTTTATATTCAGTGGGTGCCAATACTTTGCAATCTGATACAAGGTGATCAATTGTTTCTAGATATTTATCATAGAATCTGCATTTTGGGTTAACACAATATTTTAGTATGTGTGCATTATAATTTCTAGTTAAAAAGCATTGGTCCTGTGCAGTAAGGATAAAACCTTCGGTTTCAGCTTTTAAACCTGCACTATGTAGCTACTGATGGGTACGGGGTTTGTCTACATCAGCTTGTTTGGTACGGGCAGAGTATTGACCGTGAAGCGGTTTATCTTGTCATCTTTTCTGTATCTGGTCGGTTGCATTTGCCTTTGCTTTCTTTTTAAAATATTTTGCAGCTTCAATCGATGTATTGTGCTTTACTTGTATTTCTACATCCATTCGAAACTCCATTTTGAACTTGTTGGCTTCCTTTATTGCGGAATAAAGTCGCTTACTACTTTCATGTTCTTTGACACATATCATCCTCCTGTCTTCTGTAGTTTACAGGTATCTTTGAACACTAATTTTTGTAGTTTTGTAAGACAGTTCTAGTTGAACTAATCCTCTGCCTCCTTCGGATCTGGGCACATATAGACGATCAACATCAGCTTTGGGATGATGAATGCGGTAGCAAGTGGGAAGCTTTCTCGTTTTGGCGTCCATTCGCTTAATTTCAGCTATGGTCCAGTTAAGGATGTTAAAACTGTATTGCAGCCCCCTTGAAAAATTCCACGTCGGCTATTCAGACGCTTGGAGATGACAGATGACAGATTTAGGTATTGTGTGATGTTCTACATTCCCATACTGTGCTTTTATTACTACAGGGGAGACTTCGTACATTTCCAAAGTCTTAAGAATCCAAGAGTTTGTCACACTATCAAAGGCTTTACGGTAATCAATCCACGCTGCGCTAAGATTTCTACATCGTCTCCTGCAATTTTCAGTAGTTGATCTTTTTGGAACCATATGAGCCTCTCCTGCATCCCTTCTGTTCCACTGGAAGTATGTTGTTTGCTTCGAAATAAGTACGGTTCGTTAGGACAGACGTGATCAATTTATACGTGGTGGAGAAATATGTTATTGGCCTATAATTTTTCGGATCATGTTTCACTCGTTTTTGGCATGTAATACCTTCAGTTTTCCACTCCGGGATTTCATTTGGGATTATTTACAAGCATTGATAGAGTTTTTGCAAGGGTTTTATGGATTGATGAGAGATAATAGAGCCAGAAATTGGGCACTTTGTCATTTCCTGGGGATTCCCATTTTAGGGATTTCGTTAAAGCTTTCCTAACATTATTTGTGCATTTGGATTATATTCATTTGGGCTGCTCCAGATATTCTCCTAAAATTTCTGCACTTCGTCAATAGATGGTGGCTTTTCGACATGTATAGGTGCTTTTCCAATTTCCCTGTAAAATTTCTTAAGGTCCGTTTGGAATATTTTATTTTGGCGATAGAACCTACAACGTTTTTCGTATCATCTTGTTCTCTGTGCCTTTAACTGTAGTTATTGTTATAGCATTTCCTTGATTGATAGAATTTCAATTAGGGATTTAATTTTATATTTTTGCTTGATCTTCTCGCACATGCGTGTGGAGATATTTGGGTTTCGAGTGAGCTCATCTAATATAGAAATCTAACATCTGATTTCCTTTATTTCTCGTATTTCTCGATGTTAAAGCTGTTGCGCATATGACATTATTAACTTCTCTGATGTTTCCCAGTGGTTTGTCCCTTAACAGTGTTTCCAGTGCAGCGTTGTATATTTTCACAATGTGCTTATTGGACTTTGTCATATAAATTTTTGAGAGCTAGTCTCTGTCTGACATTTGTGTGAGAGTTACTCCGCTGAGTACTTGGATGACGTGGTTTTTCGCCTCGATGATTTCACAACTGTGTTTTTCAAGGAATTCTACCTTAATGTAGTTAGAGTCATCTTCAGTGACATTGTCGAGATAACAGGTTATGTCACAGGTAGATTCTTCGATTTTATTTCCTGGGCGGTTATTATTTTGTATTTCATTTATTTTAGTTTTACCTCATCCTCTATCATTTCTACTCTCATCTCTTTACTGTTTGAGTAATGGGTTATAGTATTGTGCCCTATATCTCGTTTTATCTTATCTATTTGGGAGTCTTTTGCTTCGCACGATGTCCTTCGGATATTGGCAAACATGTTTGGGTTGAGATGAAGTCTTATTTCACTTCCTACCATAGTTCTCCATATTTCGTATGTCTGATTTATGGTGTTCTTTGGTAGATTTTCAAGTGCGGCGAAGAAAGATGTCATGACTTCGCGAGACCATTTCGCTCGTTTTCTTTTTATTAGTTGATTTGGCAATGAGTCACTTAGTCCAAGGTTGGGAATAGTCCGAGTTTGATGACCAAATTTCTCTTTGTTTTTGGAAGAGTTTGTTCCAGTAACATATTTTTCGGCCCCAGACTGGTTCCTCTCTGAGGTACGCAGCTCTTCTTGACCTGGGTGATGGCCGATACGGTACGAAAATTTCTTCGTAATCATTGATATTCATAAAATTTTGCGTTTTATCCTTAACCGCTAAGGAGTAATTTTGTTCAAGTTATCGCGGCTCTAGGGCGACAGTTGAAGAAGACCAGAAATCTCGTCCAACTCATGAGATAGTACGGATGGGGATTATATTCATATATCCATGGTTAAAGTATTATTGAGTATTGTATTCAGTAGGGTAGCATATGCGTATAGACATAGCACTGACTTACTAAATTTTAACTTACTATAAGTCGCAGTGACCACTACCAAGTGGAATATCATACTTTAATATTCAGGGTTATTCCACAAAAACAATAACTATTATTATTATTATCATTTTATAGTAAAGCTCGGCTAATACAAAGCTTGAGAGTCCTTCAAGGATGAAGATTACTGTTAAAATGGTTATGATGAATGAGAGTTGCGATATGAAAGAGAAAGTTGTAGAAGGTGAAGAATAAATTAGGAAGATGGATAACGACTGAACATTGACTTGACGTTGTTAAGATTGTAGGCTTCAAGGAATCATCTATGCGACAGTCTGTTCCACAAAGTAGCAGTTCCACAAAGTAGCAGTTCCACAAAGTAGCAGTTCTTGGGGAAAAACTGAGTAGAAAATTTGAAATACTGAGAAAATGGTGGCAATTTGTTGAAATAGCATGGTGTGTCCTTGTTGTAAAGATCTGAATTGGTGGAACTAAAGAATAGAGCTCATCTAAAAATTTGCCATGGACATGTAGTAAAAACATTGCAGAGTGGAGAATAAGTCTTCACTCTACAATTATTATTTATTTAATTTTCATGCGTTCGTGTGTCCCCATCAGATGTCGGATTGCTGGAGACTACAAGATAAGCAAATTTCCTCATTTTTCCAGATTATTGTACTCTTTGAAATTTGCTCGTAAGTGGCATATTTTAATTCTCGGTAGAAATCAAGGAACGGCAAATAATCTTAATATTCCAACATTCTCCTCAGTATTCTTTCTGATTTCACTAATGATTTCACTTCTTGGTCTGATGTATAATTCTTCCAATTTTTGTTGCAAAAGAGACTATTCCGTGCGCACCAATAATGATGAGTACTATCCTTACATTCTACAAGATGTCAGTTGTCTGGTAAGATTCGCTTAAATTCCTCACTTTTCATTTCCATTTTGTGGTTTGTTGAAACGGCAACATCAACTATCTGATAAATTCTTTGTTTATGATGACTAAAAATCACGAGACAGCAAGTCTCCCTCAGCACCCTCCTCAGTATTCTGGCCGATTTTAGTAACAATGTTGTCTGGATAGTTTCAATTCTTTCTCAGATTTCCAATTATTCAACGACCATTTTCAGATTCTTTCGAGTGTGCGAATAATGGTGGAATTATTACGTTCATATTCCACAATTTTTCTCATTTTTTTACATGGCCGATATTATTTTCTTATCTATTCAACTTGCTTATTTTTTTTCAATTTACTATCTGCATTGTAACTACAAAAACATGTAAAATATGTTTTTTTCTGGTTCACAATTTCTCTCGCTGGCCCTTGATTATCTTTATTTGTGTTACTCCTTCTTTATACTGTTTACTGTCATTAATAACAGATACTAATTTGGGGCTCTGGCTTTACGTTAACGTGGGGTATCCACATTGAACTGACTTTATGCCAGATTTGGGCGTTCTCATAAATATCTACAAGTACATAGATTAGAAAAAGTTACCTCGGCATAGAGTAATGGTTGGTAAGCTAATCTGGTCGATCATTACTGATGAGTAGTTATTCCGATCCTCACCGGGTGTCCCATACTTGTAGTCTTGTTTGAAATTAAGCTAAGCTTAAACACTCAACTACTTCCCTCACCAAGCTTAGTTAATATTTGTAGGAGTAGCTGATGAAAAACAGAAGAAATGTAATAGTAGCAACAGCAACAGTTTTATCTTATGGAAAATCAAGAAACAAATTAATTAACTACGTAAATATAATAAGCGTACACCAGTAATCATTTTCAACAAGAAAAAAAAGAGAGAAAAACGTAACGGTAGGAGATGTTATCATTTCCCTGCTTGATTGACGATTGCGTTGATTAAATTATTTCTTTTTCTAGTCTTTTCGATTTGTTTTTTTCCTTCTCGCCTTCCTCTATTTTCTGGGCTTATTTTTTACTTTGTCTCTTTCTCTATAAATACTCTCACTCTCTCTCTCTCTCTCTCTCTCTCTCTCTCTCTCTCTCTCTCTCTCTCTCTTCAAATAAGCGTGTCTGACAAACGCCTCTGGCGACGCCAACCAACGGAATATAAAGCTGTTTTTATCATATTAATGCTGCCTCCTTTATTTCCGTCGTTTTCTGTGTTGTTTCTCTTTCTTTCTTTCTTTCTTTCTTTCTCCTTATATTGCTTCGTTTATATCTACCCATTACTTGGACTTCGTTTTCTTCTTTGTTCCATCAGTTTTTTCTTATTTTTTAATTTCTCGCCTTTCCTTTGCCAGCTGGTCGATGCAATTCCTACTGCACATCGCTGCAATCTGCAATGAAATTTACGCCTTAAACGCTTCCATGTGTCACGTGAGCGGACTCAAAACAATCCAAAACTCAGATGAAAAGAAAAAAAACCAAAAGACAAAATCAAGAAATGAAGATAGGGAATAAAATAAAGAAAATCCAAAAGAAAATCAAGTAGTTGACGTCATTTAGGATATTTATTGCACGTCGTGGCTTTTAGATGCCAACAGATACATATCTCTATTTTGTGACTCCGCGACAGGAGAGTTCGTATGCGTGTCGATCCTTATAATTTCGGAGAGAGATAAAATCGACGTCAGATGCATAAATAATACAAAATATGGATTGATTCAGCGGGAAAATCTTTGTTGTTCTTTTGTAATTTTTTCTCTTTGCTTTCTGATATTTCATTTTCTATATTGACAAATCTAAATATTAGTGAGATTGGGGCTCCTGTAGTTCCTCTTTACAGCAAAGGAAAAATGTTTAACATTTGTGGAATACACTCGGATTATAATAAAAAGAAATAGTTAATATATCAGGTTTTATCCTGGGTACCGTGTCGATAAGAATCATTATTGTAACACATGAAAACTAAGTGTACAAACGAGGGTGAAGGGTACTTATTGTCAGTGTATACTTTTAAAATCTGAAGAATATTGGCGGATAATATAAACCTCATGATCGTTTCTTCCTAATCAAAATATTCTTTTCTCAATATTTCTCTATAAATGATGAAATAAAACTGAACTATGTAACACCCCCCCAAATATATATATATATATATATATATATATATATATATATATATATATATATATATATATATATATATATATATACATAATATAAAATAAAAATGCTAATAATATACGACAAATTATACAATCCAACGCATATCAAATTATACAGACACTCTGCCAACAACATGCTCAATATGAAACTAGACCGTATTACATTATTAAAATATGAGTAAAATCGTTCAATACGGTCAACGCAATGGTTCCTAATCACTCATCGGGATCTTCTTGTTGAAGATATATATATGTATATATGCTACCACTGCTACCGTCTCTAATACAATTTACTTCCTTCTTACACATACGGAGGTGGTGGACTGAAAAGTTCATATGAAGGAGTAATGCTAAAGCTATAAAATTTTGCATGCATCAATTTCAACTCTTCTTATTAATAACTGCTTTTTTTCTTTCCGGGTGAACTGACTGTTCAAAGAAGACTGTTCATCCTATTCTTAAAAAATGTCATCAACAGTAGATATGACGTCATCATTACTGTGATATTGGTTCCCAGTTAAGAGTTTTTTCATGTTGGGGAACAAATCTTTTTCAAATCAGGAGAATATGGAGGATGATCAACCAGTTCAAAGCCACAGTCATGCACAGCATCCATTGAAACCAAGGTCCTGTGTACTGGAGCATCTGTCCTGGTGAAAGAAAACTTTTGGCAGTTTTGCTGAGTGTTTGGTCTTGATAACCTTTCGTAACTGCCTCAGCAAGTTGGCATAGTACTTTCCATTGATGGCACGGCCTTTTAAAGATAGTTAATGAACATATTGCATTTTTCATACCCCAAAACTGAGCCCATCCTATTCCCTACCTCGCACTGATTTAGAGCAGGTGTTTCCATTGTCTATTTGTCTCTGACTGAAAGTGATGAACCCAACTCTCATCCTGGGTTAGGAAATGTTCAAGGAAACCAGCTGGGTCTGCGTCAAACAATGTCAGATTTTACCGTCATGTGATCAGCCTGTTGCGCTTTTGATCATGTATCAGAAGACGTGGAACCCACCGAACTGAAACCTTCGTCATGCCAAATTCATTGTGCAGAATACTCTCATCTTTGTCGCGGGATAGGCGAATATCGTTGGCTATTTGATTTATAGTCAATTGCCTGTCATCAATCACCATGTGGTGGGTATGGTCAATGTTTCCAATGTGGTGACAGTTGCAGGACATCCAGACTTTGGGTTATCTTCCTCTCCTAAATTCAGGTGCACATTTTAAGCTGGAGTTACACCCCTAATGTAGCAAGCACGTCAACATGAATATCCTTGGGAGCTAAACCCTTTTTCTGTAGGTACTCGATATCACCACGATGCCAAATTTTGTCCATTTTCAAGCGAAGTCGCTACTAATTAATTTCTGGAAAGAAACAATGCAGTTATTAATAAGAATAGTTGAAATTAATGCCTGCAAGATTTCACAGCTTTAGCATCACTCCTTCATAATCAGCCTATGAACTTTTCAGCCCACCGTCATATGTGGACACATATTCATTAAGTGTTATAAGCCAAGTTTTCTTGATGCTACTACCTTTTCCTCTCAAATGGTACTCTGTAGCTATTAATACCGCTAGTGCTAAAATGTTCTCAAATGAGTTATTGAAGGATGAACCCTTTGGGGATCATTTTAATGATTGCAAAAGAATGTGGCAATAGACCCCTAACTCTATCATTCTAGTACATCGAGATATCTAGGAAGATGATATTATAATGAACAACAAATACCACTATAAATCGCCAAAGACGTTCGACTTTGTTAGCAAGAAAATGTCTGCTTCAGTTACTAATGAAAATTGGCCGTCTTCTACCGTTGCTGAACATCATCAGCTCCATTCAGGAGAACGTGCACGGTGCGGTCAACTATGATGGTGAAACGTCAATGTTCTTCAAAATTCAGAGTATCGTAAAACTATGATGCGTGTTAGCATCAACTTTGTTTGACATCTTCTTTTCCACATTATTGAGCATTGTGTTAAGACAATCTGATGAAGGTGCACACACACACACACACACACACACACACACACACACACACACACAAAAAAATTGTAAATTATTCAACTTTGTTTGCCTGAGGGCAAGACCAAGGTGCATATAGTACTCATAAGAGAAATGCTGTTAGCTTATGAAACAGCTGTGACCACGCACACCGAGCAGTGGTGGCCAAATTGAACAAGAGACTATGCGATAACAGCCAGCTGACCTTGCGCAGTAAAGCAAAATTATTCCATTCATGTGTCCTAAATATTCTGTTTTATGCCAACGATGCCTGGACAACTTGCGTTAAGTTTTCATCTCCGTTGCCTACAACGCATCCACGGCATCGTGTGGAGAGGCAAAGTTACCAACACAGCTGTGTTTGAGCAAACAGACCCCTGGAGCATGCATCTTCATTGTCAACGTCATCTTCGATGGCTGGGTCACGTACATCGAAAGAATGACGGCCATATAGCAAAAGAAATCAAGCACGGTGACCTGGCTACGAGTCCGGTAGGCCGCCCCCACCACGTTTCAAGGACGTTTGCAAGTGGATGTGAAACATAGGCATAGACTCAGGTAGCTGAGAACAGCTAGCAGACGATCGCAGTGGCTGGCGCCATGCTGTTCAAAAGGGAGTCAAGAAGAACGAGAAAAATCGAAACCAACTGTTGGAGATCAGAAGACAACTCAGAAAGTTGAGAGAACAATCCCAGACCTTCATTCCACATTCCAGCTTCGTCTGTCATACCTGCATAAGAGAGTGCCATGCAAAGATTGGACGGTTAAGCCACTCCAGATGATGCTCACAAAAGGCCTGAATTTTGTTATCTCTCTTAAACCATGTTCTCCATCCATTTACTCTTGCTTTTAATCTGTCCTGTGAGTTTCAAATTCTCCAAGCCCACTTTCCTCATTAAGTGCTTAAGACATTTCAATTATCTTTGATTCTAAGTACAAATGTCTTTTTGTTTCCATTTTCCCTAAAATTTCCTTGTTATTCACATGTTCAACGCATGGGATTCTGGTCATCCTTTAGTTACCTCAAGTCTCTTCTTCATCTGTAAGGAGATTATCGAGCATTCACTGCCATATAGGAGGACTGATATTACAGAACAGTTCAGTACCCTTTTCGTTGTTTTTAACGAATTTTTCCTGTTTTTTAGTTTTTTGCTTAATATAATAATTTTTTAATACTTTGGAAGGCATCTTTCGATATTCCAATTCCCCTTGGGATTTCGGTACCGCACTTAAAACAATTCCTACAAATTGAAATTTTTGTATCTGCTTGATTTTGGTGTTTCCAATTTGTAGTTCGTACCTTGAGTTGTTCCTTTGGCTGGCAACCATACATTCTAGCTTCTTATAAATTATATTTAATCCTTTCTTCTCCTTTTCCTTTACTACCTTCTGTAGAAATCCCTGTAGTTTCCATTCTGCATCTTCTATAATCACTATGTCATCTGCATTCTTATATTGCTAAGATTGTGGCCGCCAATAATGAATCCTAGTAAGATTTCTAATTTCTCTCGGATTCGTTTCACTGTAAATGTCCGGTAAGGAAACACACACTTGTCTTACAACCCTTTCTATTTTTCTCTATTTACCGAATTCATTTTCTATCTTCATGTAGACAGCTTACTCCTAGTATAAGTTCTGAATTATTCTAACATCTAAAATAAAGCTTACCTAGCAGTTCAAACAGTTCTTTGCGTCGTACTTTATCAAACGCTTTTGCATAATCTATAAAAGAGGTATAGATCCTTCTGCATTTTCTGAGCGTATATATAACATGCCTTGTTCCAGTATCTTTAACGAAACTGCACTGTTCATGTCTTATTTCCAGTCTAATTCTATTCACCAGAATTCAGATGATAAGTTTTGTTAAATGGCTCATTAGGCTGATTGCCCGTTAGAGTTTGCATTCATTTGCACATGGCTTCAACGCTATGAAAATGGATTCACCGGTATATCACCTCTGTCATATATTATTTCTGTAATTTTGTCAATGTCGAAATCTAAGGCTGCCTATTATAATTCCATCTGGTCCTGTTGTTTTGTTCTCGTTCAATTTGTTCAGTGCTGATTTCACTTCAGATTTGAATATTTCTGCGTATTGCATGTTTTACTTTTTCGTTGTGGAAGTGTTCTTCAATGTATTCGTTTCATCTTTTAAGTATTTTTCTTTCACTATTATCAATGATCTTTCTTTCCATTTTATGCAGCATGTCGATGAGCACAACTTTTGTCCTGTTATTTCGCTTATTCTTTTATTCATATCTGCCTTATCTGTGATGCTCGTTCTTTCTTTTTCTAAACACTTTTTCTTTTACCTGTTTACATTTGTTTCTAAGTTTTTTGCGGAATGTCCGATATTATAAACCCAAATTTCCAGGAACCGGTTCTATAAAGCAGGTAAACTTTAGAAACCTATTCTTCTTATTTTCTTTTAAATCTAAAAATGGAAACAAATCATTTTATAGTATTGAAAAGAATTAAACCATTTTGATAATTTAATAGAAAACATTTATTTATTGGGGGCATTTAAGCTAGCTCCTGCGGAGGTCTATTGATTGGGCCTTCATCACAATAGGCAGGGAGGCGTAGATGCGATAGACAACAATAAACTACATAAGAATTCAAAATAGATCGCTGCATTTAAGGATTGCATTAATATTTAAGCTTACCTTTTAAAACTTGTACGATATTTCTTCCGCCGCCACTTACTTTAAAGACAATTTAATGCACGTAGGTCCTTACTTTCCGTACAATTACACACTGGTTTTGACATTTGTTATATAGAAGAAGATGAGCTATTGAGAGAATGTCCCTTTAATTGAAAAAGTGTGACACACTGACGTTGGTATTTGTTATATAGAAGATATTTCCAGATTGAAATTCAGATCTCCTATCTCTGTTCAGAAGTATGATGCTTTCTGACTCTATTGTCATCTGCTGTATTATGGTTTCTTATCCAAATTCGAATTGAATCACTGCAATCCCAAAGATCCAATGGAAGACCTCTCAAATTTATGACGAGAAGATTTGCCACATTTTAAATTTTAAGACGTTCACCACAGAAAACCCTCTTTCAGTTTCCTCAGAACTTACAGCAATAATATTAATTTTAAATTTTAGCCATTATATATCGGCTATTAATATATAAGATTATTTTTGGATAATCCAACAACCGGTTCGCTAAGCTTTCATAATTTTAAGAATCGGTCCGCGTGAACCGGTAGGATGCCATCATTGTCAAATTATAGACAGTGGTGTCAAAAATTTGCATGTGCAGAATATTTGTTTCCTCACCACTATATATATATATATACTATGTCGAAA
This sequence comes from Acanthosepion esculentum, assembly GCA_964036315.1. Classification (NCBI taxonomy): domain Eukaryota; kingdom Metazoa; phylum Mollusca; class Cephalopoda; order Sepiida; family Sepiidae; genus Acanthosepion; species Acanthosepion esculentum. Next base: position 22,755,624 of record OZ038515.1, on the reverse strand, counting down.
ATTGCATTTGTCATTCATACCTATTTTCATTGTCTTGTTTTCTTTGGAATTATTTCATTTGCTGATATTACTAAAGTTTTACTTAATGTCTCTCACTTTGAATTTCCATTCGCATTTAGTTATTTTAATGCTATCACTATATATTTCTTTTCAATTCTGGCCATTACTGAGTCTATCGTATTGCAATTTGGGTGCTGCTTTGACTCTCTTCATTTCCCGTAGTTTCACTATAAGGTTACATATTACTAGAAGATGGTAACTGCTACAGTTACAGTGTAAAACTACATGTGTGACGATACCAGTAAAATAATGTCAACCATAAGCGTTTTGGTGTTGGTTAACGACGAGTTAGTGTGTTAGACTCGGGCTACTAAGTAGGGAATTCGGTCCTCACCAGGTACCCATAATTTTTACCTTGTGCCAAACTAACTTTACCATAGTCCATAACAACTTCATGTTAATGATAGAATTTCAAACATCTGGCTGATCACTGTTTTCTAGAGAGAAACAAAAATAATTTCGGACCCTGAAATTCGATCTCATTTATGAGTAGCTCACTTCTTTGTCGCCCCCTTGGAATGTGAGTTCGATTGGTCGGAGGATATATTCACTTTATGGATATATTTTAAATACAGCTTCCCTCATCTAAATATGTATTATCATTTTAAAACCAAAGCAAAAATGTCTGCCACAAAGAAAAGTTTTGTTTCCACTCAGCACTAATATTTGTAGCTTTCAAGACCAGTAACTAAGATTACATTATCGATGTTACAGGAAATAAAGAAAGATAGGGATAATAGAGGACTGAGTGAGTGGGTGAGAGACAGAAAAATATTACTTTTGCATGTTAGGCTTAAATATGCTTGCTACATTCATGGAATCAATTCTCTCTTAAGAGATTGCAATGCTTTTCCACTAAACATTGCACTAAGGCGCATGCGTGGTGACTGCATGCAAGTAGAACTTTCCCTGAAAAACAAAGAAAAAGAAAAGAAAAGATCTCGTATTTTCTCACGCAGCCCGTCAATACAATGATATAGGGAAAGGAGGCGGCAGTCCTAAATATTATCTAACTGCAACAAACAATTTATCACTTTCAATTGCACGATTTATCCCCATGGCTGCGAAAAGAAGAAATATATTTTGTCTCAAATACTTTGTTAATGCAACTTACTGAATTAAGTTAAATAGGGGTAGACGTTTTTAATATGAATATATATATATATATATATATATATATATATATATATATATATATATATATATATATATATATATATATATATAAGACTTTCTTTGTCTCTGTCTGTCTTTTATTATATATATATATAAATATATATAACAGCGGATAACATCTTCGAAGCTTTTCATTGGGAAAATAAGTTTTGAACTTTTTTATTTTATTTCTTTATTACATTTATGTTTATTACATTATATTTATTTTATTACATATTTGCAAACATATTTTATATATGTCTGAGTATGTACGTAGGTGCATATGCATATATATATATATATATATATATATATATATATATATATATATATATATATATATGCAAGACTCTACTAGCGATTGAATTCTCTGAGTGACTGCTGTGTTTGTAAAAAATAAATACGCAAAAATTCGCCTTTCTCTCTGTCGGATGTGATGGCCTTAGAATTTCCGACTGATACCAAATCGATCGGGTTCGGTCCTGGCCTAGTGCGATCGGATGTCTAGCCACACTGATGAGCTATGATAGATCGAAACAGTTTGTGGATGACGATATTAGCTCTCGATAAAATAATTTAATTGGTCGAGCACTGTGGGGAGAAAGAAACGAAATTTTAAACAGTCACTATTACTGCTGATAATCTAAGACTCTAATGTTATTTAATACTGTTTATTATAAAACAGAGCATTTATTTAAATAATTGTATCTATAAAAAGAATGTTAAACATAAAAATGTCTTTAAATAATTTTCGGCCTTTGTCCATTTCATAATGTGTGACATCATTTTGTTTACATTTGATACTCCATGAGCAGTTATGAATGTACGTGAAAGATTCATGGAAGATTGAAGTTTATAAGCAGTAAATTCGACCTTGCCAACCGAACGATCTTCTGTGGCCGAATCGGTTAAAAAGGCACGTCAGGCTATATGACGGTTCCGTATAGGATACAGGTTCGAATCCTGTCGGAGGACGAATATTTTCTATGAAAATTTCTCGGAAATTCAGACCGGTAAATGTTATTTAATACTGTTTATTATAAAACAGAGCATTTACCTAAATACTTGTCTCTATAAAAAGAATGTTAAACATAAAAATGTCTTTAAATAATTGTAGGACTTTGTCCATTTCATAATATATATATATATATATATATATATATATATATATATATATATATATATATATATATATATATATGTCGTTTGAAGCTTAAATATCAATCGTAAAACACGAAATAACAACTTCCTTACACCCCACTAAAAAAATTAAAAATAGAACGCTCAAAAATCAAAAATTAAAAATGGTGTCATGTCTAGAGATCATAATAATTATCCACAAATGTCAAATTTTGAAAGAAGATAGGAAAAGCAAGAAAAAGCGAAAAAAAAAACGAAGAAAAGGATTTGATCACGACACCCTCCATTTACGCACATCTGCGCAGATGGCCACACGCTCGCAAACGCACACAAGAACACAAACAATACGGAAAAACTTACACTCATGATAAGTACATAAAAAAGAAAAAAAAGAAAAATATAAGCAGTAAATTGCTGATACCTCTGAAGAGTGGACGGACAGGTGCGCCTACGAAACTCAGGAATCAGAATGCTGAAGGTAATATCAATTAGCTAAGTGACAAACTTTTAATTATATTTATTCTATATCTATATATGTAAACGCTCTATCTCCGAAATTGACCACTCCCTAGAAATATATCAATTTTTAAACACCATATATATATATATATATATATATATATATATATATATATATATATATATATATATAAGAAGAAGAAGAAGAAGAAGAAGAAGAAGAAGAAGAAGAAGAAAAGAGTAAAGGAGAGAGATAATCTAATACTATTTTAGTTGTATCAATATCATCCAAACCGGATATGGTTGTCTACACTTCCTGTACAATGAACTGATAATGGAAACAGCTGGTAGAAAAGTATTTTTTCTTTTTGTATTTGTCCACAGTTTTAAGATTTCTTACATTGAATCTTCTGGATTAATGTTGGTCGCGTTACATGGTCGAGTCTGGTTGGGTAAGGATTGGTGTTTAGGCTGAGAGAAGTGACCATGCAGAAATTCTTTTATTTATAGCAAACGGGAATGTTCGCACTACGGGAATTATTGAGCTTTTGCAATGATGTTACAGACTTATATTCAGATTTTCTTAAATCCTTCGTTTTTTTTAAAATTTTATTCCTTTTGCTCTACTTCTCTCTCTCTCTCTCTCTCTTTCTCTTCATTTTTTATCTTTGATCCCCTGCGTTTTTTTCTTCTCACAGTCCTCTCGTTATTACTACTTCCTATTATTACGTCTTCGCATATATGACCTCATTCTCTTCCCCCTTATTTATCCCTTATCTTTCTTTTCTCTTTCTCTTGCGTTGCGCTTCTTATTCTTTCTCCAACACACACACACACACACACACACACACACACACACACACACACACACACGCACACACACGCGCGCACACACACGCACACACACAAACACAAACACACAAACACACACACACACGCACTCTCTCTCTCTCACTCTCTCCCTCCCTCCCTCCCTCCCCTGGTTTGAGCTGGAAACTGAAAAGAAAATCCTGACAAAATGAAGACGCCATATTTACACAAATGCTATTTGTTCTTTCATTTTCCTCTTTCTGTATAACCATGCGTATCAATGTACACTAAATCTTCTATTTCTTCAAGATTTATATCAGTGAATGATACTAGGATTACTACTTTCAGGCACACACACACACGCACATATATATATAGTGTCTGTTCAGTTCTGGTAAGCCATCGCGAATAAGTTCGATACTCGCCGAATTTTCCACAAATATCGATTTGCGCCAAAGTTGTCCAGATTCAACAAATACTTATCATGTGTTATCCGAAATGTTCTTCATCTTCTTTACCATTCTTCCAGTAATGAACAATTTTTTAACACATATCGACATCAATGTCGAAAAGTTCAATTCTTCTTTCCGTATCTACTCCTCACAATGTTCTTTATCATCAATCCTTTCTTTCTTCTATTTTAACTACATTTTTATAAATTTGTTCCATCTTCTAATTATGATCATCACTTTATTTTTTTCATTTAATTCTTTTTCTCCATCGGTATTTTTTGCATTTTATATTTCATTAAACAATTTCATTCTTATTCCATTATTACTTTTCTTCTATCCTCGCCTTCCTTCCATATTCCTTTGTTATTTTGATGAGTCTCTTACCCCAAACTTTGCTTTCGCCTTCTTTTTTTCTTTACAATTCATTTTCTTTCTTCCCCGCCACACTCAATATATTATCGATCTGTAATTCTTTGCAATTCTTTTCTTTCTCTTTCTCTTCTGAAAAACTTTTCAATCTTATTGATTAGTTGCTTCTTCCTTGTAACAATTCTGTTCATCTAATTCCCCTTTCTTACAGTTTTATTGGTTCTCTTTTCCTCCTTTCTTTCCTTTACAATTTTTTTTTTAAAAGTTTGAAATCGATTTTCCTTCTGCAAGAGCTTTATCATGCAAGATATGTTCGAGATAGCATGTGCAAATATGGTAAGCAACAAAATATCTTGATGAGAAAGAAACAGAGCCAAGGATGACTGGGCTGACGATTACGACAAGAAAAAAAATCTAGCACAGCAAAGAATAACCACCACAGCATATAACAGCAACAATAACTACTACTATTGCTGTTGTTGCTGTTACTACTACTAATAAATACCTTGATGCAGGCATGGCTCTCATGGCTTCTGATAATTGATAGTAAGTGTTAAGATATGCATGTTTTGTCTTGTGAATTAAGATAGGCTACAGTAAATATCCAGTTAAGTATCTCAGATTTGGTTGTTAGTTACCTGATCATAACCAGTGGTCCATGGCCCCGAGGGGTCGACACACTCTGCGTATTTCTGTTCATGAGTAGGTATAGTTGGGGAACATACAATCAGGCTTCAGGAGTTTAAAGTATGAGGCAGCCAAGGGGACTTGGGAGTCACATCTCGGTATTTAGGAACACTATCAATCAGAGGCCGTCTAAACGGACTGGGGTTATTCAACCTGAAAATATTTCTAACTGGGTCTCACCTGCACGGCGCTACTTTTATCAAAATATGTCACCATATCGAGTACATTTGTGCGTCATGCGTGTACTTGGGTTGGATGTTACGATTGTTATATTTGGCTTATCAGACTCCAATGTCACTGTTGTATTTCCGTCTTAAGTAACAATTTTAATAGGAGAACATATCTATGCTAGGCCTATCAATGAAAGAAAGAACGTAATTTTCGCTTTCTCAGCATGCCTTATAGAAAAAGTCGTAGAAATGTTCAATAAATATTTAGAAAAGTAAATGTGAACATGAAAGTAACAGTAGTTCCCATCGTTGCTGGAGCACTTAGAATTGTCCCAAAGAGCATAGCAAAAAGGTTGGAAAATTGGATAATTCAAAACTATTTAGATCGGCGGTACCAATGAAAGCAACCAGAATACTGAGGAGAATGGATGTTTGAGGAGACTTAATGACATCTGATCACCAACGTAACCCATTAGTCATTAGCGACACGTAGATTATTTTTATAATGATTTCAAAATAGCATAAAAGAAAAATACACAAATAGCGTTAGAATAATAATAATAATAATAATAATAATAATAATAATAATAATAATAATAATAATAATAATAATGAGAAGAAGAAGAAGGAGAAGAAGAAAAAAGCAAACTATGAAGAACAACAATAGAATATAAATATATTAATTAGACTAAGATCAACAGACATTATAAATATTTTTAGGTTAATTTAGAAAAACAATTTAATAATGAATAATATAAAAAAGAAAGAGAGGGGAAAGGAGGATGGGGCAGGGGTTGTGGGGGAGGAGGTGATGCTAAAAGTGATAATAAGATCAATATAATAGTAGCAATTAAAATAAAATTATAAAATGTAACAATTATAAAAGAAAACGATTTAAGATTAAAAAAATGTCAGGAAGGCATAATTAATGAAAGAGAAGCGATATGAGGACAAATCGGTTGTTGTAATGGAATATAAGGAAAAAATGGTTCTTTTGGATTTTGAGAACCGGCCGATCTCAACCAGGTATTCAACAAAGGAAGAAGTGTGTACCCAATTTCAAAGATGGCAGTACCAGCTGACAATCGAAGAAGCCTAGAGAAATAGACTACATGCTGCATACATTCTTTGAAGAAGTATGTATTGATTCTCGCTAGAATATCAATAAAACTCCAGCACTTTCCTCAGTATTCTAGTTGATTTCAATAACAACTTTTAGTCATGTGGATGGGTTGGATATTTTCTCTGATTTATAGTTCATCCATTCTTTTAATAAGGCCTTTCGGAACTGTTGCAAGCGTTCCGATAATGATGAGTACAAAGATTACCGTCATATTTCAGTGTTTTAGTCGTTTTCTTTAATCATAGATCTTAACATCTGGTTGGTTGCCTGACCGTGTCTCAACTGATTATTGCCCTGCCACATAGGGCAATTGCACTGATTACATGCAACAATTGTTCAAATTAATGTGCAGACAGCTTGTCATTTTCATGCTAGATTCGGTAGCTGACATTGCTGGACAGTCTGTCACTATAGGGCTAGCCAGTTGCTTGACACATTCTACATTTGTTGTCAACCTCCTGTTTTTGATCTTTTTTTTCTACTTCAATCGATTATAATTATTATTGACAACTCTAAACATTGCGAAAATGAAACTGATTTAATGGCATAAACTTTGCATTAAAATGGCAGGAACACAAATCAGGGATCATTCTGTACAATTTATAAAGTCAGGATTTTATAATTCAACCAAATTGATTTGAACAAAATGAGGAAATCTTTGTCGGCAAAGAAGATATGCCAGGTACGAGATGCAAGCAGTCAATTTAATATTAGGAAAAGGCCAAACATTTTGCTTCTACTGTCATCCCTGTAATTATTAAAGAATTAGGATTCGCTCAAACGTTCCTGAAGGAGGTTTGGTTTGGTTTATCTTACGGCATATCAAGCTCAATGGTTTATTTCATGCCAACAAGATTTTTATTGCTGGTAATATTTTTTTTTCAAAATTTATTGCTGATAATATATTTTTTCAAAAATGTATGGCTGATAATACTGTATTTCTGGTAATTTTTTCAAAAATATATTGCTGGTATTAAAACCTATTTTTACATCTCCATAATGTTTTGAACCAAGTTTAGGGGTTAAATATTCGCCTATAGCTAGGACCCTAGTAAGTTCTACCCACCCGGGTCAAGGTGGACCTGAGAACACCAGCACTTAAGAGTTGGTTCCACGGGCCTCAAAACCTCCTGACCAGAGGCTTTGCTGCCGGATGTAGTTTAACGTCTTACTCAGGATGGTCGAGAAGGAAAAAAATAGAAGCAACAATTACACTCATATCGAAGCTAAATACCGAAAAATAACGAAAAAGTTTTTAAAGGATCATTTTTTTCTTGATATTTACTAGGCTAAATTTAAAACCAAATAGCCATTTTTCATTTTTTTTTTACTTATTCCTAAAAAAAATAAGACATTAACAAAAATTTAAATATTTTTCTCTACCAATAATAGCAATTATAAATAGTTTATAATTAGAAATTCTAATGACTGATACCTCTACCGCACGAGTTTATGTTTAGATTGGCTCACCGTTTTAATGTTGAAATAGCCAGATGCAACAGTAAGTTCTATTTTATTCTTTTCTCGTGTTTCTCATCTGTAGAACTCCCTTCTGATTTCTTGCTTCCCCGCCACCTATTAAAATATTTAAATGCAACGTCAATCGCCATCTTTTGTCTTCCTAAAAGCTGCTATTTTTTGCTCTTCCTCCTTACTAAAGTCTTCTCATTTACTTCCACTTCTGTTTGCGTTTTTGTGCTATTATCTCCTTGCTTGGGGTGAAATGATTAAAAAAGAAATAACAATTAGCAATTCTAAATTGTTTGACGGAAATATTTGCTTTAGCAAAATAACTATCCATTGATTTGCGAACTAAAACTAATTTAAAATACAAATAAATTATAGCGTTTTATTTATCTAGTTTACAGTAAAAGAAAATTATATGTGTACTACGCCAGAAAAGATCACTATATAGATCGGGTTGACAACCTCATCAGAAGGGTTGATTGCATAAAGATGGACAATTCACTCATCTCTCTATGCTGGTATCTTCTGGTGACACATAAAAGTGTCCCACACACGCATTACGCTTTGTAGGCATGGATAAGTAAGATATCATGTGGGATGAAAAACAATATAATCTCTTGTAAATCTGATTCTAAGAATAGAAATGTGATGAAATAGGATTGGTAAAAATGTAAACAAAGGAAATGAACAACAGAATCCGTGGATCAAGTCGGGAAATTCTTATGCAGCAGGAATAAAAGAGAAACGGCATCACAGGGACAAAAATAACACAATAAGCAGCACATACAAGACATTCCCTATCAAGCAAAATAATGAACACCCGATGATGTGTTTCTAATAACATAGCTACTGAGTAAAGATAGGGACAATAGTTCGAATATATTAATGACTTATTGGAGGTATTACGCGTGAAAAGATATTCCCGGTTTTCTTTCGCCTATTATGAGCACTATTCTTTCCATAATATAGTAACACCTTCATACACAGATGGAACATAATAACTGAAAGAAGAATAATGACAAACATGATTTGTTTTCAAAGAGACTTTTATACTGCGAAGTCATACACAAAATTATCTACAAATATTTACACTTGCCTTACACTGTAAAACTATAACACATGTATACACAACACACAGTGGGAAAATGACAAAAATTAAATTTTACCTGTAATAATTTCCAAAGGGAATTTGATCTTACGGAGAATTCTTTTATTTTTCTTGAGAAGTCATATTTTTCCCAACAGAAGAAAACGTTGAGGCTATGTGGTGCGTTCATATTTATATTTAGAAACGGGAATTCGAGCGGGTTGGATTTATCTTCTGTGACTCTATTTTAAGGACATATTTTCCAACGGGAAAACGGCAAGTGATGTGAAGACTACGTGCCAACACTTCTCCCCTGTGATAGAAACATTAAACTTTAGACCTAATATCTTTCATCTATCTTCAAATGCACACAAGTATATGGCTTTCTGGTGTAGTGTAATTAAAAGGTTGTTCTTTTTTCATTGGTCTAATATGATTTATTTCTTCAGTAGGTCAAGCATAGAAATATTTCAGTAGGCTTAGCATAGAAATGTTCTCTCTAGCATAGATATAAATATAAATATTTTTCACTTATAATCACTTGTTAACAAGCAACACCTAAACCATAAAATGGACCTAGTTAAAAAAAAATCATTGAAGAAGTAGAAATCCTAGAAGGAATCCAAATTAAAGCATTTGGAGTTCTTGCTGTCACTTGATCTTCTAGCATTTGCTGTGATAAAAAGAATTATGAATAATAATCATGTTTTTATTTCATTATTAATTACAATATATAATTTAAATAGTAATAATAATAATAATAACAGCAACAACAACAATAATAATAAAGACAGTAATAATGCGCTGATAGAAATGAAAATAGAAATGTTACAGCCAGTACGAGAAAAATGAAAATATTTGAAAAATAATTATTCTTCTATACTGACAGCAGAATCAACAAATCTGGTTTTGACAGCTTCTACAAAAGATATTCATATTACAACAAATAATAAAGAGGATATACCCATTTGATCAGTAGTAGTAGTAGTAGTAGTAGTAGTAGTAGTAGTAGTGGTGGTGGTGGCGGTAGTAGTAGTACTACTAGTAGTATTTCAGCACCTGTTTCTGAAGCAATGTATGTGACAACGAATGCATCCGTTGATGAAATCTTCTATGTTGAATATTTCTTCCTTTTTTTTTTAATATAGATAGAAATTGAAGTATTTCGTCTCAAGCATCGATAGACGCCACGGATAAAAATGCAATACTTTAAAATCGTAATCAATCGCAGACAAATTTCCTTTATCGCAAAATCAAATAAAAACTTTCAAATATTTTTTTCAAATATTAATCGGGAGAATACTCGTGGTAATTACCTTCTGAATAAGGCAGCCTTCTTTACGTGAAAGTCATATAATCGTGCTTTATTCATCATAACATAAAATAAAAATGGCAAGAAGATCGCACATAAATGTGTCATGCGTTGAGTTGTGCAGAAAATCAATCCCATCCAGTAAAACTATGTTTTCTCTCAAGAAAGCTAAATATTTCTCCATTGGAATTGCAACACATTGACATTTGTTCGTATGAACAACTGATTCATGTGGAGTCTCTAAATTTATATAAAACTTAACAGTGACGATTTCTTCTTTCTTAATTACTTCATTTCTTTTTAACTGAATTTTCCCCTATTTTTCCCCTTTGAGCGCCAAGCGTTACAACGAATCAAAAAAGAAGCAAATAACAGAAAAGAAAAGGCAAAGCAAAAGAAAAAAAAACAATAAAAAAAAGAAAAAGCGGAAACCTCGGACAAAGTTGGTTTTCTTCATTCTCACTCTACCAACGTCTTGGTTTGACCGAAACACTGCATCTCTTTGAGGGCGCCGCCATAAAATAAATCTTTAAATCTTCAGTTAACGAGACAATAGGTTTGTATGCGTCGTTGACCATTATATGCAATTAGACAAGAGTTACAAAGTAGAAAAAGCGAACCAGGTTCAAATCCTGTTCAAGAGGGACAAAGAATATTTTTCAATAGATTCGTTTCAATCCCCACGCTTTCTTAAACTGTATCATATTGACTAAGATTTTGTTATTAGTCCAATGTTTCAAACGTCGCAAAATAAATTAAGCACGGACAATTCACGGGAAGTTGCCACTAACATTACAGAAATTGGGGTTGAACTTTTATGTTGATGTCATTTCATCAAGCATCAAATTGTTTTTCTATATGTTCTCTCTTTGCCTTTAATTCCATGTTTTTCTCTCTCTCTTTCTCTTTCTCTCTCTCACACACACACACATACATGCAAACGCACACTGTTTCTCTCTATTTATCCTTTCCTATCTCTCAAATTTCCTTCATCCCATTTACCTCTCTTTCTCTTTGCTTCTGTTCTCTTCTTATATTTCCCTTTCTATATCTTGCTTTCGCCTTCCTTCTTTCGTCCTTCTTCCTATCTTTTTAAGCTACTTAAAAAATGTTTCATAAAATTTTTCATATAAAATGAAATAATTCAAACGGACACAATTTATCTCTGTTTGAAAGCCTCGAAATTGATACTGTTATGATAAATTTATATTCAATCTCTAATGTTATTTAATCTCTAATGTTATTTAATCTCTAATGTTAACTGAAAGAATGAATTGAAACATTAGCTCTAGTACTTGAATCTTCTTCTTCTTCTTCTTCTTCTTCTTCTTCTTCTTCTTCTTCTTCTTCTTCTTCTTCAGTTCCTCCTAAATTTGTATCAGTTCTTCTTCTTCTAAATAATGATAATTTATATGTATATAATTTATATAATAATTATATTATAATTTATAAGAAGTTAACGATTCATAACACAGCTGTCATTTCAGCGACCATTAATAATTTAGGGTGTTTGATCCTCATTAAGTATCATACGCTGTGATCTTGTGCTAGAATGAACGAAGTTTAGCAAATACTTCCTGCGTATCATGTATGAAGCAACAATTAATGGTATGGTGCCTCAGACGTAATTATAACAGTATAGGGTTCGATCCTTGCTGAATGTTTCAAACCCATTTGCTTTGTGTCAGACTAGACTAAATTGAAACTGTTGTGGATTCGATCCTCACTTGGTATCTTCGTGAACTTAAGGTTAATTAGGTTTTAAGGTAAATGATGCCGTTAACGCAAATAAAGATTTTAAGATTAATTATACCTGCAATTTTAAAGGCAAATAAAGATTTTAAGATTAATTATGCCTGCAATTGTAAAGGCAAATAAAGATTTTAAGGCTTTTGGAAATAACATCGTTATCATAAAGACTTTAAGGCAAATAATGCTTTTACGGTTAATTCAGCTTTGAAGATAAATGACCTCTTTAAGCAAAATGAAGATTTTAAGGTTAATTAAGCCTTTAAGGTATAAAAAGTTCAAGGCGAGTATAGCTATTAAAATTACTTTTCAGGTAAATAAGATTTTCAAGGTAAATGGCGTCGATTGTATTTAAGGCGAATAAAACTTTTAAAGTAAATAAGACATTTTAAGTTAATTGGGATGTTATTACATTCATGTGGTCAACTGAAAAATGAAAAATAAAGGTTTTATTACTTCGCACCATCGCCAGTGAAACACTCGGCAAGTGCTACTCCGTTTCGCGAGGCTCGTCTCTTAATCGAGACACCATCCCGCCAAACCTCCGAAGGAACGTCATCGAACGAAGGCCAATAAACCCAGAAGTCCCCACTACTACGGGAATAAAAATGAATCTGTCCACAAGAAAAGAATATTTAACTATTTTTTTTTATCTCCGCGTCCTGTGCGACAGACCCCAGCTCAACCGCGGACTTTATCAAATTACCGGTCAAAAATGTATAGGCACAGGTCGCATCCCAAATCAACGACTTCCCCATTTTAAAAGGGAAAATGGTAATGTCATCCGACCACTTTCCACCACCACGGTCGAGGCCTACGGGTTCGATATGAGAGGAGAACCCAGCTGTATCCAGACCTCTTCTGATGATATGTATTGCTGCATGCCTTGAAAAGCGGCCGGCACTACGACTCAGGAGAGAGGATGTAAACCAAACTCATCAATGGAAGCTCCACATCTGCATCTGTGACACTCACATAATTTGAACCCAAAACAGATCGCGACTCCCACCCGAGTGCACTCATCATCTAGAAGGGTACGTTGCAAATTAAATCCGCGCATCTCTTAATTGTGATATCTATCTCGTTTAAGAAATCCTGTTCGAGGTAGCAAGGTGCACTTCGTAGAGTGTAGAGGAACCTCAATAGAGAGAAAGGGAAGAGGGCTGGGTGTGCATCAATTAATTGCAATTTCCCAACCATTCTTGTTAGAATGACATGCTTAATATCCAAACACACTCGAATGGCCATCGCAAAGACTGGAGAACCAAGAATGTGTAATTCCTCCTTAGGAGTTATTTTTATATCTTCAATATCCCGGGTAGCACCCTCGAAATCATCTGCACTATAATTCAAATCTATTATCTCTGACTTGGACGAGTTAATCTCAAGTCCAAGCAGAGATAAAGCAGGAATAACACGTCGGAGTTCGCCAGCTACGGCCTCGACAGGTCCTCCTAGCGTTGCATCGTCAAGATACCATATGTTGAAAAGAGAGGCGATTGGATGACTATACGAAAGATGAGTCAGTTGAAATATGGAAGGAGTCCGTTGATGGCAAGCTTCAGCGGTATGATCCCTTCTAACGCTATTGAAACCGTTTTCATATACAGTCTTAATAAGATAAGTGCGGAAACAGGTATTCTCGACAAAATGATCATGTGACATGAAACGTGGTTTCACTTTCTCCCTGTATGCCTACCCCGAGCCGAACAAGTCGCAATTCATGCCCTATCTACTTCACAACAATTCTACATGCGATTTTTGCCGTGAGTCAACGAAAAAAGTCTCCAACAGCAATAGGGCGGATACCTCCGTCTTTTTTTTTTTAAGCCGTGTTAAGTTGGCTGAAAATATTAAGTCGCGAGCATAATGGGGTATCTCAGCTCGGAGAAGGGTATTAATAAGAGCTGTTACGGATCTTTTGAAATGTTCACCAGTTTCAGCAGTGTGGGTAGAAATTAAGTGCTTGACTAGGTCGTAGGCCGTCCACACCGCCACTGCTGCTTCCCGAGAAAGACTTCAGAGCGGCAACCATCGCTTCCGTCGAGATTACAATATTGGAATCATTCTTTTCCATCTGAACAACTCTGACATCTGATGGCGGCGCAGGGTGTTTCTGACGGAGCGCTGCAATAGCTAGTATAGTATCGGATGAAACCAATACTCTAACTGCAACTGAGACATCACCCTCGATCAACTTAGCATTGACGAGGTCACGGAGTCTCTTAGAATCGTCGATTGGAATCTATTAGGATTTAATGTATATATTTTAGACGAACTGAATAAGAAATGTTATTTTTCATGAGACAGATGATGTCGGGTCCTTACTGAAAAAAATGCCAATCATAAGTGTTGCAAAAGAGAAAAGGTGATCCCAGTGAAGCGAACTGTTCAAGTTAGGTGCATTGTCTATGGCAGTAGCATCGTTTGCCGGGATTCTGACAGATTTAGGGATTTTTAAAGGCACCATGCCTAAGTTAGTGAGGATGCCCTCAAAACTTCATTGGTGTCTATTTGGATCGGTTCATTACGTCGATGGTTCACGCTATCTTGTGGAGCAGAGAGAGAGAGAGAGAGAGAGAGAGAGAGAGAGAGAATGCGAACAACTTCAAACAACCAGAAACACTGAAACACTTCTAGTCAATTCCATGCAAGATAAATGAAAAGACCGTTGACAATTTGAATAACTTCTGAGTCTTTTACGCTTGTTAATGCTGCTACAAGAAAAGCAACGATCAGATTCCAGCAGTGAAAACGATCGGGGCGAAGAAGAAGTAAGAGACTTTTTTCTTCGTTTCTTTTTTCTAAAATTAACGCAAAAACTTTTTTGTTGTTGTTAATTTTTTAATCCCCGCTTGGCATCAATTTTACTTTTTCCATTGAAATCAAATCTTCGAAAAAATACTGTCTTTACAATAATGCTTACAGTTTCCGATTAGTAATTCAATAAATATTATTTCATTCACTATTCAAATTCGTATTTGCCTTACTCAATATTTAATCCGACCTTTTTACATTGTTAAAAAATACGTTGAATATCAAACTGAAAAAATTTAGGACTTTAGTGTAAAAAATGTATCTAAATATATAAAAGATAGATTGTGTCTGCCTGTCTGTATGTATGTTTGTACAACGATAGAGCGCACCAAACTCCAATAAAATCCACACCCTGTTTTTGTCCAAGAGGGGTTTAGAAAATTAATTTTAAAAAATGATGAAAAAATAAAACAAATGAATAAAGGATAAATCATGATAAAAACCGAATAAAACACCAATATAAAAAATATAAAAAGTTACCGAAAATCAGCTCTGAATTGTAAAATACAAAACCCAATAAAATTAAGACATTATTGAATTAGAAAAGTTTTTAATTCCTTCTATGAATAATATATGTTAAGGATGAAACAAAAAAATATTTGCCGATGAAAAATGAATTTTTGCAAGAATTGTTTTCCTTTTTTACAATTTTAATTACAATAATTTATGAAGTTGTTAAATCTTTTAAAATTCAGCTTCAATGTACTGTTAAGTAAAACTATTTTTATTAATCTAAAATTTTATTAGGATCTGCAAATGACCAGTATTTAAAAGAAGAATTTCAGATTGTTTCTGGATGTGTATAAACATACCTTTTTTATATACGGATGTTCAAACATGACATTATCATTAAAAAGTTACGTATTTTAAGAGTGGTTTAAAATTTCCTATAATATAAAAATTAATAATAAATAAAATACCATAAAATTTCATAAGAGATGTATGTAAAAATTAAAGGTAACACTCTTTTTTATGAAATTTGATTTTATATTAATTTTTATATTATCTTAGTTTAAATAAATTTAAAATTTTATTTTTAATTTTATTTTATTGTTATATAGTATTTTAAATTTTATTATTATTTTTCCAGAAATCAAACATAAGCCTATAAAGCTAAAATACTTAATAATTAATAAAATATTAGACAGCTTAAATTATTTGTTAATTTGTAAAAATTACTGGGTACTTAAATAAGTTCACTTAAATTTTGTAAAATTTGTCACTTCTTTTCATACATTTGATGAATTCTCATGACCTCAGCTGTCAATACCATCAATCAACACCTGAAAAATGGGTCACTATAGTTAAGAAATGCTTTTCTTATGTTTATACTACGTTTTTTTTTTCTGCTAAAAAATAAGTACTGTTTATTTAAAATTAGATTAAATAAATTTTAAATTTTCTAACTTTACTCAAATAACCTTTGAAAAATGTATATTTTATTTTTACAAGATTTATAAAATAGAGAATTTAACTTTTGTTTACAAATGTCTCAAAATGGGGACATCATCGATTTTACTGAAAACAAAAAATATGTTTATTCTAATCAATATAAATTCGGTTTTAAATGCACCAAAGTATTTTGCTCATTGGCTATAGTAAATTTATTCCTTTACCTTTGAATTAAAGCTAAAAAGAAAGCTTCGAAAACAAGTTTTCATTTTGTAAATTAATTTTAAACTATAGGTAAGCCATTTCCCGGTAAATTAGCGGAAAATAAGAGTATAATATACTTTTGAACAAAAAACTTTTAAAAAGCCATTTATTCATAAAAATGGATAACGAGTAAGTTTTGCTATGTCTATTAACAAATCACAAGGCCTGACTCTATCAGTTGCTGGACTACAGTTAGAAGAATCCTGTTTCTCTCATGGGCAGTTGTATGTTGGTTATTCACGTGTGGGAAGTAAAACGAATTTGTTTGTTTATGCTCCACAAGGAAAGACAAAGACTAGTGTCTCCCAAGAGGTATTTTTACATTATGTCATGGAAAACCGGACGGACTCAGGTTTGAGAGAGAACCTAAACGAAATGTGAGAGGAAGAGAATGAGAAAGGGGTCAGGGAGAAAAGAAACGTATCGAGGAGTGAGAATCGCGTTCCTTAACGTCGATTAGGGGACATATAATAAATTGCATTGCAAAGAGATTATACATTAAACAATAATGTAACTCCGCTGCCCTTTTATAAATAGAGACTACAGTATCATGTACAATCGTTGACCAGTTTGACATAGTCCTTCAGATCCGCTGGCTGTCGTATCCCTCGTCCAGCACGTGTTTGAATCCCGACAGGAGATTCACATTTTTCTGATTCGGTTGAATTAGTGTCTTCGATCGTAAAAGCTGAGGTTGATGAGGATACTATTAGTGGTGCAGGGGTTCTTTGTGTTTTGCCATGTCATGTGGCAAACTTAGAGTGTCTGTAGAGGTTGTTGGTGGTGTCTGAACATTTCTCGCATGCTCTACTGGTTCAGAAGATTTGCGTCTATTTCGCCGATAGGCTCCACTCACTGTCTGGACTTCGCATGAATCTTCGTCCAATCGATGATTTATAACGTCTTTCTCCCACAGTCGATCAACTTTCTTGTACGGACGCATTCGTACATCATCACCTTCACTCAGCACAAGTAAATCACGTTTTATAACGGTCATAGTATTTGACCTGAACCTTCTATCTGTGTTCCAGTAGAGTCATGTCACTTGGTCGTCGTCCTAAGGTTTAGCAAATTTCTCTTCATGAGAAGTGTACTGGTGCGGTGATTTAGTAGGCGCTGAGAAGGGCTGCTTCCCATTCCTTGGGTTGGGGTATTTCTGACGTTAAGCAGTGCCAGAAACCGGTCCGTGTGGGTATCTGTTTTTTTTCTCATGAGCTGTTTTACACTCTTAACTGCAGATTCGTCTTTGCCATTTGCCTGTTGATTTCCGGGGCTCGCCATGAGATGTTCAAAATCCCATTTTTCAGAAAAGTTTTTGAAGGATGAAGACGGAAATCAACTGACATAGAATCCCATATCTTGCAAAGTGTACCTTCAATTTGCGAATGACAGTTGAGGTAGCTGTGTTCTCAAGTCGATGTATTTCCCAGAAGTTCGAGAAATAGTCAACAGTTACGCCAACACGTTGATTGTATGCCCCTAAGACTCAAGTAAGGGGAAGCTATAGGGCCTAGCACCGAGAAATGTGAGAAAGGAAGACATTTTAAATAAGTAAAAACAAATGACACATGAAATAAACACTTTATTCAAATTAAATATAAACTGCATTTTTATTTAATTCTTTGATTGGGTACCCTCACGATATGGATGCCCGGGCCGTTGCAACCTCTGACCCCTCCATCTGTATGCTACTGGACTGAAGACAGAAAAAAGATGAAGAAGGTTTATGTCCTTTCCGTTTATATTTATTTATACGAAGCCACCTAGCGTTAGGACTGGTTTCCTGGCAGACAAAGTAGGATAATTACACAAAGACTTAAAAAACTTAATATGAATTAAGCACCTCGGATTACTTAGTTAACACGAACACCAACTTGCAACAAAATGATATCTCTTTTCCACTCGGTGAGGATTGAGCAATCTCTTAATGTCTTTACGAAATCAGCACGCTTCTGCAACGAGTGAACAAAATTAGAACATAGGCATTCCTCCTCGATTTTCATAATTGTTATGTGCTTTTAGTCAACATGTCCACGTGTATTAGATTTTGTACAAATTCACGCACACACAGCCTTGATGAAAATGTTTCGATATGCGTGATATTGTTTTAAATGGATGGAAGAAAATCTTCGTAGGCTAACATTTTTGAGAAGTATTTTGTATTGCATTTGGATTCTTTAGAAGATAAAATCGAGTGAATATCTGAAGCCGTCACAACCATTTTTGGGGGGAAAAAAGAAAGAAACGGAGTCTTTCTAGTTGAATCATGATCCTGGTGGTCGAGATGGTGATGGTCAAAGTATGCGCGCGTATGTGTCTATGTGAACATATATATATATATATATATATATATATATATATATATATATATATATATATATATATATATATAAAGAGAGAGAAGGGAGACATAGAGAGAGGAGAGATAGCAATGCACTATGGCTGGATGAATGAAATTGAAAAGCTAGGAAAAATACGTCGCCATTGACGTTTGAGGCCACCTCGTTCTATTTGTCAGTCCTGATGACGCCCACATTGAGAGAGGTCTTTGTAACAAAACAATCGCCATTTGCAGTTTTGTAAGCAGACGAAAAAGCAGACAACAAGAAAAATCGGATTTGGACGACGATATTTTCTGACAAGCGGATGTCAACAGACACCTTTGGACGATTGTGATTGCGAACAAGGCATAAAAGACGACAAGAGAGAAAGAAAATGTATTTATGCACCATGTGTCTATACACAGATTTTAACGCCTATGTACTTGCATCAGTAAATGTATAAGTTGTTAAACACACACACACACATATATATACATATATATATATACATATATATATATATATATATATATATATATATATATATATATATATATATATATATATATATATGAGTATTTCTAAATAATTAATAGATTTTTATTTATTAATCCGACATATCATTATTACTTTAAACGTTATTTTGCTTTAGTGGATACCCATATTTGATTAGACGCTCCGTTTATTTTAAACGATATTTATTTCTTCTGCCGAACGGAATATTCAAGAAATTTTATTAAAAAGAGTGCGTCCTCCAGCATAATAAGATTTCTCGAATATTCAGGCCGGTAGACAAAATAAAATACTGTTTAAAATAAACGAAGCGTCTAATCAAACATGGGTATCTACCCAAAATAACATTTGAAGTAATAATATGTAATATTAATTAATTGAAAATACAAAGACGAGAACTCCAAATTGGAAAGGAAAACAATTATAAGGATACTTCAAGAGCGATATCGAAAATATGGCTGATGAATCGACTTGGACACGGCTACATAGAGGAAAACATAAAAAGCTAAAAGCAAATCCACAATAACGCCATAAAAACCAACATTATAAAGGACAAAATAGATAAAATATATAAAAACAGTCGACTGTGGGGAATTAAAGACGAAACAGTATAACAAATAATCAGAGAATATACTAAGTTGAACCAGAAAAAATATAAAAATAATCAGAGTGGAAACCACTAGACACTGTGCAACGACTGTAGTTTGACCATAGAGATCAATTATATATACAGAAACCAGGATGGCTCCGAGTTAATGAAACACACAAAATTCTCCGGGATCCGAACAGATCGCCTAATCCAGGTCAAAAGACTGGGATTGGTACTAGCAAACAACAAGGAAATTGAGAAAAAAGTAGACTGGGACATATTCAGATCTTACATGGCGGAAGCACCTCTCTCAGCCTTCTTCAAATACTCTGCGCCCAAAACTGCTTCCCTCGTATAAGAATGGATTCTTACTGAAATAGAGAGTTTTATACCTAGGAAGAAATTCCAGGAGAAACTGAATAACGAAACCTCGTTCATCCCGAATGTGTTGCAGCCATAGCTCACTGTAATCACTACTACAATATCTATCACAAAGAACGGTGTAGGAGACGCTTGCTGCATTCAGAACTGCTCGCAACAGTTGTAAGACACTTATAGAAAATGCAAAGTGTATCTATACTCGAGCAGTCCAGGCCACGTTTGAAAGCAAACAAATTGGATACCGAGAGTTCTGGAAGATCCAGTGTCTACTATTTGTTATCTCATCCTCGTCGGACAAGGCGAAGATCTTCGCCTCGATCTTTACATCAAAGTCAATGTTAGATGGCAAAGGCCATCCCCTTCTCGACTTCCAACGTCTTACTGAGCACAGTCTCATTAATATTTTATTTATAACTTGGGAGGTCAAAACTTTTAACCCTAAGAAAGCCACCAGTTCAGATAAAATCCCGGGAGTAGTAATTAAGAATATTAACACAGAGTTATCCCTAATCTTAGTGAAATTATTTAACTGATGCTTGAAGGAAAAATCCTTCTCAAGTCTGGAAGGTGTCAAGCGTATGCCAGGCTTTCAAGAATACAGGTGAGCGCTCGTCCTCCTCACAGTATAAACCCGTCAGTCTCTTCAGTGTCATGGGAAAACTCTTTGAAGCCCAAATCAGAAAGAATGTTGCTGATCACCTCAATAGATACAACCACTTGAGCGACAATCAGTATGGATTTCAATCGGCCTCTGTTGTGGGATTATCCCCTTTTTACACAAGATGGACACGTCTAAAGTATACTTATTTCTGACAGAGTGGAGATACGTTGAGCACACAGGGTGTTCACAAAGAAAGACGTTGAGATAAGGTTGAGATACGTAGAGTCCACAGAGAGAGAGAGAGAGAGAGAGAGAGAGAGCGAGAGAGAGAGATAATTACAGCTTCACTTACAGAGACTTGTACATATACTTTCTACTAACCCGTATTCCTGGACTACTAATCTTCATTTCAAGTTTGTATTCTTACGTTCAATACACTTATTTTCCTATTTCAATTACTGGCGTTGTTTATTTATTTGTGTAGGATTCCCTCTCCGGAATCCACAACAGCCTCATACAACTGCGATTACTCAGAGAATTAGTGAGGCACTTGACAATAAATACATTTCGAGGACAGTCACATTAAATATTTCAAAGCCCTTTTACAAGCTGTTGCATAAAAGATTTATTGCTCAAGCTCTCTATGGAGTCACTGAAATAGACTTCTCAGTTATAAACACGGGCGTCCCCCAAGGTTTGCTTCTGGGCCTACCAATCTACATAAATGATCTGCCTACGAGTATACTCCGATCATTTGTGAATACCTATGCTGATGATAGAATGGGTGCACCTCCAAAAAACTCGATGACCTGAGCTTGGCAGCTGATCTTTCCTCTGAACTGGCTGGTCATATTCAATGCCTCAAAACCTAAAGTAGTGACCTTCTACCATCGCCGATTGGACGCAGAACTTTCACCAATAGTGATGAAAGTGTGTTCCCTCAGGGAGTCCCCGTGCCTTGGGCGCCTATTGGGACGTAAACTCAACCCAGACTTCAAATGGAACTCGAACATACGATCCATCGCTAAAGCATGTAGCACTCCAGCAAGTACCTTACTTCTCTTATCCTCTACTTTTACAAAAGCAAGATCAGACCGGAAATGGAGTACTGCTGCCATATATGGGCTTCCTTTTTCACTCTCGATTGAGTCAAAAATTATTTCCGCGCCCTTGTAAGCGACGAATTACTTTCCACTCTGTAACCCCTCTCTCACAAACGAGACGTCACAAGCTTCTCGCTGCTCTATAACTATTTCTTTGAAAAATGCCCAGATGAAATACACTCCTTATTTCTCTTTACGGTTAAAACCCGCCATGCAACATACATTATAGCGAACCACCCTTATTCCCTTCATATTTCCACTCAAGCAGCTTCTTCCCACGAACCACTCTCTTGTGGGTCCGACTAGCAAGAGGATTCTTCCCTTATCACTATCATCTTAACCTGTTCAAGACCAGGTTTAACCGTTATCTTCCACACACATCCGTATTAGCTGAACACCCATTCTGTAACCCTCTACCTTGAGTGGCTCAAGTGCCTTGTACAGAGTGAACACCACTGTAAAAATACACATACATCACCCCATATCATGACACTTTCTATGACGTCCCAGCATTCCCGGATGCACCACTACGAATTCAGAGGAGAATAATGTTTTTCCTTAAGTGACACACGTGTTTTCCTTATCTTAATTAACTAATACAACACATTATAAAATACTTTATATATATATATATATATATATATATATATATATATATATATATAGTGACACGCATAAGTATTGGATACATGTTATTTTCTGTTATAACTCTAGTTTATGTTCGCTATTTTGCCTGATATTTGGTAAGTAATATCTCGTAAAGTTGTTTTAGTTGTATGTGGAAGGAAAATTAAAAACTCATGGTTGAATCCATTTTTTTAATTAAAGTTCAAAATTACTCTATGCAAAAGTATTGGATACATGACACTTTTTTCAAATTTCCAATCGAAACTTTGTATTTTAAAAGACTTTAAATATTCAAATTGTCGATAGTATTGGAATGTTATCTCTGACCAATCAGAGAAGCACACAATTGTTTACAAGATAGTGCTACTAATCATCTGACTCTTTGATGTGCATTCTGCAATTCAAGGATTAAAAATGGCAAAAACTAAAGAATTATCCAGAGATATGCGAGATAGAATCATTGGACGTCACAAAAGAGGACTGAATCTAGCACTAAGTACAGTAGGAAATATCATCAGAAAGTATAAGAAGTATGGCGACGGTACAGGAAACCTTCCAAGAAATGGAAGATCGAGAAAAATAAATGAGAGTACTTCAAGGTGGATCAGCAGAAATGTGCAAAAAAAACCTTCATTACTCGTTCTGAAATTAAAACTGATCTTGAGGGTGCTGGAATTAATGTAAGTAAGGATACCATTAGCAGAGCTCTATATCATACAGGCTTTCATTCAAGATCACCAAGAAAAGTGCCTTTACTGAAAACCAAACATGTCAAAGACCGATTAAAGTTTGTCGAAACCTATGAAAAGAAAGGTATTCAGTTTTGGGAAAAGGTAATCTGGTCGGATGAAACGAAAGTTGAACTATTCGGAAGGAGCACAGCGACAAGTGTTTGGCGAATAAATGGCACTGCCTTCAACAAGCACAATACCATCCCCACAGTTAAGTTTGAGGTGGTTCCATTATGATATGGGGATGCTTTTCATCCAAGGGCACTGGTGAGTTACAAGTTATCCATGGTAGAATGAATGGTAGCATGTATAGGGAGATTCTAGATAAGAAACTTCAGAAATCTGCAACTTCTTTAGGACATGGTCGGAATTTCGTGCTTCAACGCGACAATGATCCCAAACATACCGCAAAACTTACAAAGGAATGGTTTGAAAATAATGGTATTAGTACTCTCAATTGGCCAAGTCAGTCTCCTGACTTGAATCCAATTGAGAATTTGTGGAATACTTTGAAGGTTAAAGTTCATAAGCGGAATCCACAAAATATCAAACAATTAGAGGAATTATGCAAGGAAGAATGGGGTAAAGTAATGGTGGATCAGTGTGAAAAACGTGTGGCCAACTATAGAAAGCGACTGGAAGCAGTGAAACAAAACAGAGGCTACGCAACAAAATATAAAATTGATGTATCCAATACTTTTGCATAGGGTCATTTTGAACTTTGATAAAAAAAATGGATTCAACCATGAGTTTTTAATTTTCCTTCCACATACAACTAAACCAACTTTATGAGATATTACTTAACAAATATCAGACAAAATGGTGAACATAAACTAGAGTTATAAAACAGAAAATAACATGTATCCAATACTTATGCGTGTCACTGTATATATATATATATATATATATATATATATATATATATATATATATATATATATATATATATATATATATATACTGATGTCAGAAGTGATCACTGCGTTAAGTTTTTGAATTAAGAAAACAACAATAATGAAAAAATTTAAAAAATATTAGGTTGGCCAGAAAGTCCTTAGGAAGCGGAAAAAACAACAAAATTTTATGGAACAACACCAACATTTCTTCTTCAAAATTAAGTACATCATTCTCAACGATCTTCTACCAGCCATCAGCCAGCATCCAAATCTGTCCCAGATACCAGTTCGCTGGCTTTGAATAAAAAAAAAAATCTGTAAATAAGCTTCCTTCACTTCATCAAAAGTATTGAATCGCAGGTCGCGGAAGAAGTGTACCATTCAGTAGAATAGGCCATAGTCACTTGGAGCAACATCGGGACTGAATCTGTTTGAACTTAGTCAACCTGGCATTGTGTGGTCTCGCATTGTCTTGCCAAACAAATCCCGACCTCGACTGACCTTTAGTTTGTCGTACACGCGGTCTAGCGTTGATGGTGCGACCTTGTGGGACAAACTCAAAATGCAGTACTCCTTGACATCAAGATTTGTTGTTTTCTTTCCGCTTCCTACGGGAGTCAGAACTTTTAGGCCAACCTAGTAAAATAAAATAAAACGATGACAGAATGGAATTTTCAATCAAGAAAATATCTCGACTGCATGGAAGAAGTGGAAAAGTGAATTAAGTTCTTACATGCGTCAACATGGTTTCCATTTCGAGATAGGAAGTAAGAACCCACCCGAACACAAATCAGCAGAAAATCATGCAAATACCAAGGCAGCAATCATTATAGAAATAAGTGCCCTGCATTTTATAAAATATGCAGCAAATTTAATAAAAAGCCACTTTGACAAAATGTGTAGAAATCTGTACATCAAATACAAGCCTCATCAGACGATGACTAACACGAGGAATTACTCAATGTACATCTTTTTCTTCTATGTGCCGTGTCCCTTTAGGACGTTGATGAACATGGATCTCCACAATGCCCTGTCCTTTGTAGATCTTAATAAATGCTGTATTTTTGTTATCTCTCCTAAACTATGTTCCGCCTCCCATTTACTCGCTAGTTAGGTTATGCATTGTTTTCCTCTGTCCCTCTTGCCTTCAATATGTCCTGTGAATATCAATTTTCCAAGTCCTCTTTCCTCATTATGTACCCTAGTAATTTCAACTTTATCTTTCTGGTGTTAAGTATAGCTGGCCCTTTTGTTCTGTCTGTGGTATTTTCAGCATCCTTCTGTAGTTCTCTTACTTCAAGTTTCTTCTTCATCTGTGAGGAGATTGCCCAGCATTCACTGCCATATAGGAGGACTGATATTATGTAATAGTTTAGTACTCTTTTCTTTGTTTCTTACGAAATCTTCCTGTTTCTTAATACTTTGCTTATCTTTTGGAATTGTTGGGGCGCACCCAACTTCACAACCATAATAGACTGATCCTATTATTATAAATAGAACAGTAGTTCTAGTGTAGTGCAGTACAGAGTGAGACTTCTGTACTGATCAGTTACACTTTCGTTTCTCGACCGGAAGATACCGTTGGACTTTATTACTCTTACTTATTGTTACTACTAACCTACGTTCGTTCTACTACTAATCTCTCTGATGTAAATACCTCTCTGAATATACCAGTATTTTTCCCTACAACTGTGTTTGTTCGTTATTACCATATACTCACGTGGAAACACTCAACATCTCAACAGGAATGCATCTTTCGTTATTCCAATGCGCTTTCGGGTATCAGTGTCGCACTTT
The DNA here is from genome assembly GCA_964036315.1 of Acanthosepion esculentum. Taxonomy (NCBI): domain Eukaryota; kingdom Metazoa; phylum Mollusca; class Cephalopoda; order Sepiida; family Sepiidae; genus Acanthosepion; species Acanthosepion esculentum. The sequence continues at coordinate 22,729,552 of OZ038515.1, read as the reverse complement.
CCGTCCTCTGTTGAAACACTTCTCAGATACTTATATTTTCGTACTTGTTTGATTTTGGTATTTGCAATTTGTAATTTGCATGTTGGGCGGTTCTTTTCGCTAATGACAGAATGCATGGTCGACCATGCATTCAGCCTTCTTGAAATTAATATTTAGTCCTTTCTTCTCGCTTTCTTTCAATATCTTATGTGGGAGGCCTTGTAATTTCTTTTCGTTGTCTGTTATCAACACTGTGTCATCTGCATATCTTGGCCGCCAATAATGAATCCTCGTATGATTTCTAATTCACTCAGAATAGCCTCACTGTATATGTTCAATAAGTCTGGTGAGAAAACACATCCTTGTCTTACAGTTCTTTCTATGTTTGTGTATTTACTCAATTCATTTTCTATCCATGTGCAGGTGGCTTGCTGCCAGTATAGGTTCTGAATTATTCTAATATTTTTCCCAAATATGTCAATGTTCCCTAGCAGTTCCACTAGTTCTTTCCAACAGTTTTTTATGTTCAATGAACATAGTTAATCTTAATGGACAAAAGTCACATAGGATCCAGAAAGATGAAACGTCAGACCCAAACCGCTGGACTGAAAAATTAATGATAAAATTCAAAATTGACACCAGTGCACCAATTAGTGTAATGCCTAGGAAATTATACAAACATCTTCCCTCTAAAACTAAAATAATTAAAATATCAGTGAGTACAAATATTCCAATATTAGTTATAGTGAAAGCAAAAATGTTGAAACTGCAATACAATTTATTTAGGCAGACATAGATTCCCAAACTGTTTTTAACGCAAAGACGTGCGAAAAATTCAATTCAATTCCGAGGATCTTCAAAATAAATATCCATGACACAAAAAACAATCCAATATTTGATAACCAACTAAATGGGCAGAGAAGTTACAGCAAACGACCCAACTCCGCCAACACTCATTGAGTATAGGAAGGGAGAATAGATTTCTAAAGATAGTTTAATGTTCAAATGTTCACATCTATTCGTGATGAAATATCGCATCAAAAAACTCGTTCTTGAAAGCACAAGAATTATTGTCCCTAGTTCATTCCGTAAAAGAAACTCCAGAAAATTCACTGAGGGCATCTAGGAATAGGGAAATATGCAAGTACATCTAGAGAATCGTATATTAGCGATGCATAAACGCCCAAATTAAGAAACTGGTTTGCAATTGTACGACATGCATCGCTTACAAAAATCAACAAACACCTGAAAAGGCAATGAATCTCAAAATGTCGATGATTCCATTGAAAAGAGTCGGATCACATATATTTCACTGATAAGGAATATCGTATCTCACAATCATAGACTATACCTCAAGATATTTTGATGTACATCATATACAGGTCTCGGAATTACTAACAGTTAACAGAAAACTTAAAAATACTTTTGCTAAATTTGGCATAACCCAAATTGTCAGTGACAACGGTCCAGGATTCAAATCCTTAGATTTCAGAGCATTTTCAAAAGAGTAGGACTTTGTAAAAACTCGCCTAAATTATTCTGAATCTAATGGCATGATAGTAAAAAAAATTCTAGTAATAAAGTCTCTTAAAAAAGCAATGGAAAATAACAAAGATCCACACTTAGCACTCTTAGTAACACGCACTACGCTATTAAAAATGGATATTCTTCATTTGCTAAACAGCTAATGAATAAAACTCAACGAAGAAATCTCTCAAACATAACACAAATTACGTTAAGCAACAAACAACAAGGAAATCATATTACACACGTGAACCGCCTGAACTTAAAAGTTAGAATCAAGTTAATGAATCATTGTCTTAGAAAAGGAAGAAGAATAAAGAAATTGACTTAACCACGTTCCTACTTCCTTCTAACAGAAATAAGAAAACAAACAGAACCTTCTCAAAACAAACGATCTATATGAAACACCATCAGATATCGATATTGATTATGAAAAATATTATACCAAACACCACATCACAAAACGAACAGTTAAAAAAATGAACACCGCCTCACGTTAGAAAAGACTACTAGACGTTGTCGGGGAATACCCCCTCCCCTCTACTAACATACAGGGAATAATGAAATATGTACATCCCATCATACACGACTCACAAAAACATAAAAGAAAATATTATATATAGCCACACATACACGCACAAACACACACATTACGCCACTTTCTATGTCTATGGCGTCATAATGTCCTCGGATGCACATCCACACATTGAGAGAATAAATGTTTCTCTCACACGTGTTTGTCTCGTCTTCATTAACTAATGCAAATACAAACCCATATATATGTCAGTATTGAAGAGACTTGCTGTCACTTATTCTCCAGTGTAAACCATCAGTTACTACTGTTGGGAATACCCGATGGGTGTATAATAATAATAATAATATGATTTTTAAGTTTAGATGAGATGATGCCACTTAATCACAAAATGTACTCAACAGAAAATCCTGCTTCAATTGATAAGAATACGTGAAAATGATTAGAGCGAAATATAATGTCTATAAATCAAGAGAGTGAGAAGGGAGAGAGTGAGAGGGGAAATATATATAGCGGTGATGAATTAGAGATAGCGGGGAAGGTGAGAGAACATAAAAAGACTGTTGGCGGCAATAGTTTATTGAGAAGGCGGTGACGGTGTGTCAGGGACACATATTTCACCTGCTTACCCTAACTTTCTGAACCGAATTTTTTTAAAAGTTGGGGAGGAGGGTAGATGTGATCAAAAAAGATAGATAGATAGATAGATAGATAGATAGATAGATAGATAGATAGCTAGATAGATAGATAGATATGAATAGTCTGAGTTTTTTTTTATCAATTCACCCCAAACAAGGCGATAATGGGATGCAATGTCAATCGCTATCTACTGCCCCCCTGATTACTCTCTTCTTTTTCTGATCATCATTAATGTTCCTTATTATTCCACACCCTGTAACCCCTTGTGTTTTATTGGCATTACTGCCTTGCTTGGGGTGATGCCGATTTAAAAAAAAACTTAAATAATGGATAAATTATTTACTCTTGTTCAAATGACCAGGAAGAGAGTGAATCCGACGATAGGCGAACCTATCTACTCCTATTGAAGAAAAATAAATAAACAGTAAATGAAATTCCAGTGATTCCACTGATACTAGGTTTGAAATAGATAGATAGATAGATAGATAGATAGATAGATAGATAGATAGATAGATAGACGACGCCCTCCTCCGAAAAACGCGAAAAGTAACTCAAGGAAACGAAAGAATGAGATGTAACTTTTAATCCAAATGACTGCCATCAAACAAAAGAAAACGTAGATGACACAGAAAAGAAATCAGAGACACGAGAATAGACGTAAAAATATTATTATTATTATTATTATTATTATTATTATTAGAAGAAGAAGAAGAAGAAGAAGAAGAAGAAGAAGAAGAAGAAGAAGAAGAAGAAGAAGAAGAAGAAGAAGAGGGGGAAAATGTGAAGAAAAAAATGGAAACTATGTTTTAATATAAATACAGAAAACAGGTGGACTTGTTTGCAAGAGTCGAATCTTTCCTGATTCAAAACTATAAAAATTCTCTTGCTGCTTAAAAAAAGAAAAGCTTCGTAATTAAACATGTAGTCCCGACCGGAGGAAAAAATCTTTCTTTTTTTTTTGCTGCGAATGTTGAACATAAAAAGAGAATAGAGAAAAGTAAGCCGGTTTGTGATTTGTACTGATTGACCCCGAGCATCAGAAATCTTTTTCGTTCCTTTCTTTTTTTTTAATCTTTGATAACATAATTTTTGGTGTAGTGTATGATTTATGTTTTCTGTAAAATCTTTACTATCCCTTATTTTAATAAAGCGTTCACGATCTTACCAGAGTGGAAATTATTTGCAGAACAATAAGCAAAATTATAAAATTACATTTGAAGAAAACATTTTATACTATATATATTCTCTATATTATAGAGAATATTATTAAACTGAGTGTTTATATGATTGATTATATTACTTTTAGCATTTAGTAAACAAATACTTAAAAAATGATGACACAGGCAAGTAGAAAAGTAAAAACAATGCTGAAGCAATAAGCACTATTACGTATTTAACGATGACTAAAAACGTCGTTTTTCAAGGCGATTAAAAGAGCAGTTTAATTTTGGAGTCGTTAAAATTAACAAACCATTTTTCCCAAATAACCAACAGACTGAAGGTCATTTTCTAGATCATCTTAACTTTATCGAACCTATCAGTCTTGCCATTAAAACAGAAACAAATAATTGGCGTCATTGGCATAGATACTGAATCGAGAACTGATGACATCGGGAAGGTCATTGACAAAAATTACGAACAAAGTAGGTCCGAGGATGGAGCCCTAGGGGACACCAGAATTTATGTAAAGACCTTGAAAAGTGGACATTAAAACAACTTTCATTTCGCGATTTGATAGTAATATGGAATCAATCAAAAATTCCACAAGAAACACCTTAACTTCACAACTTTTGAAGAAGACCAGAGTGTCAAATCTTGTTAGAAGCCTTCGAGATATCTGAGGCAACTACCAGCGCTTCACCATTCTTATCTAAAGCTGAACAGACTCTTTCAACAATAACCGTTAGCACATAGACTGTTGACCTTTAGAAGCTGGAGTTATATTGTTTGTCTGGCAAAAGACTCAGTAAGGTGAGATGCTTATCTAAGCCTATAATACTTTGCCAAAAATTAGCAGAAGTCTAATAATTCAATAGTTTTAAGGATCAAATGGTTCGCCCGAGTTCTTAAAAACAGGAACTACAAAAAAGGGTTTCCCCCAAGCTGGAAAGCAAGAAACAAGAAAGAATTTATTGTAGAGCTTAAAAAGAACAGGGACACGGTTATATTGGAGTCAAGCCTCTTCCCGAAGACATTAACATTGAAGCGTTTATAATATAAATTGGATCCTATTCTTGTAATCCTTTTCAGTATTTTCTCTCTATCTATATTTACAACACTTATACATTTATTCATTTGTTTCAAATTTTAGAAAAGGCAAAAATAATCAGACGAACCACAAAGGAGCAAGTTTTCTTTATATATATATATATTTTTTTCTTTTTAAGATTTATTTAATTATTTTAATCAAACTCTCATCTTCATTGGCGGAACAGTTCTCAGTTTATATCATCGGTTGATTTTTCGAGTTTGGTGATTCGTGAATCCTTCCCAGCAACCAAGAAACCATCTTATGAAGATATTAATGCGTTAGACAAGTTTTGGGTAAACGCAGAGGGGAGGTTCAGTCTCAGTGAAGAATACCACAAAAAGTTATAACAGAACATTCCCTGAAAAAAGTGAAATGTCCTGAATCCAAAACTACAACTGAAATGATATGATGAAAACCATGAAGAAAAAGAAAAATACTCGTGTGAAAAATGTCATTACCATTTTAATAGAAACATAAACCACAGAATTACAAAGAAAATATGAGCTTTACAAACTGTCATAGATTTTTCTTATACAATGTTTTTGAGTTAATTTCAGTAGGCTAATTTAGAAAATATTGGTTACAACAACAACAATAATAACAGCAATTATTATTATTATTATTATTATATTTTCTTTGATTTCCAGTGTATACTCATTTCTTTCCGAGTCCCAACCAGGGAACTAAGGTCAGGCATGGCGTCATGACGTTTTCCACTAAGCATTTAGGAAAAAACATCTAAGATCACACATATTTTACATAGAGCTCTTATTAAGGTGTGGGCTGTACTTATGAGAGCAATTTTTTATATTTCTTTAAGGCATGGGCTACTAGGAATTCAATGAATCTATTGAAATCTTTTCCAATCAATCCAAGGAATTCAGCAACAACTGGAATTGTTGATATATCCTCATGTGCCACATTTTCGAGATTTCGATTTCAAGGCCTTTGTAGTTTGATAGCTTTTTGAAGATCTTCAAAGATACATTGCAGTCTGCACGGACTGCCATGTCAATAAGAAGGCATAGTTTGTTTTTACGATTTCTAATCACGATGCCAGGACGATTAGTTTTGATTGTTCAGTCTGTGTCTATTGTTAAGGCCCATAAAATTGTTACAGGTTCTATCTCCTTAACCGGGGTGTCTGGGTGGTGTTCATACCAATTTCTTGCAGTTTCCTTTCCGTAAAAGATGCAGATTTTCCAATGCAGATATTGACCCACTGTGTCATGCCGGGTTTTATATTCAGTGGGTGCCAACGCCGTTCAACCTGATACAAGATGGTTAATTGTTTCTGGATATTTATCACAGAATCTGCATTTTGGGGTAAAACAATTGGTCCTGTGCAGTAAGAATAAAACCATTGATTTCAGCTTTTAAGCCTGCACTACGTAGCCACGGGTGGGTACGGGGTTTGTCTATATCAGCTTGTGTGGTACGGGCAGAATATTGACCGTGAAGATGTTTATCCTGACATTGTCTCTGTATTCGGTCGATTGCAGCTGCTTTTGCTTGCTTTTTTAAAGTTTTGTTATTATTATTATTATTATTATTATTATTATTATTATTATTATTATTATTATGTCCTTTGATTTCTGTTGTATACACATTTCCTTCCGTGTCCCAACCAGAGATCTAAGGCTTCATCACATTTTCCACTGATCATTTTTATAATAAAAAAACAACCTTAGATCACACATTTTACATACATAAAGCTCTTCGAAATGTGTGAGCTGTACTTGTGAGTACAATTGTTTATATTTTTGTAAGGCATGGAGTCTATGTGTCTTTCAGAAGCTTTTCCAATCAATTCAAGGGCTCCAAATACAATTGAAAGGTTCTAGAAGAGTGGCCGTTCAGGATAACTTTCATTTCACGATTTGATAAGAAAGATTGGATCAGTGGGAAAGTGGCTGAAGTCGAGATGCCAGGTCAGGATCGATTATATTGCAGACCCTTCTATGGATTTTGTCAAAAATCTTGAAATATATAGTAGGAGCGCATTGTAAAATCTGAATGCATAAGACGGTTTTGTTTTTTAAAGAAATCTGACGGTTTTCTTTTTTAAAGAAATCTGACGGTTTTCTTTTTTAAAGAAATCTGAGTTAATATCTTTGAAAACGATTTTTCAGTCAATCTTTTGTTTGCAGAAAGTGATATATATATATATATATATATATATATATATATATATATATATATATATATATATATATATAAAGAGAGGGAGCAGATGGAGGGAAGGAAGAGAAATAGGCAAAGGAAACACAGTTTATAGGAAAATATACTGAAATTTTACTTCGGACTGCAACAAGGCGGCGGGTAGCTGGAAACTTAGTTGGATAAGGCGGATTAAATAGGCCCTTGACTAAACAAGAACTGACAAGTGGCTCGCGCAAGAAGTTGAGGACAACCTGACTACAATCAAGCCGTCTTATCGCCTCCCTCTCCTAGACACACACTTTCTCGGGTTGGTATTGCTAGGAGTGAAGACATCAATAAAAATAATGACAGAGACAAAAATGCTGTTGATCGAGTGGGCTCCGGTAGATCGGGTAAAAAATGATATAAAGAAGAATTCTAAAAAGAGAAATAGCATGGAAGATGTACAGCACAAAAAGAAGGTTACCACCCAGCAAGAGTGGGTGAGAATGAGCTTTCTTACGGGCCGAAGGAAGTTCATATTTATTGATAACTCTCACAACTCCCAAATTGCAAGGAGAGGGAAATGACTCCTAAACACACTAACAAATATATATACGTACTTACACACACACACACACACACACAAACATACAAACACACACACATATAGGTGTGTATACTTGTATATATATATATATATATATATATATATATATATATATATATATACATACATGTATATATGTATGTATGGATACATCATACACGATAAGTAGTATGTTCTTATATAAATGAAAAGGTAGGCACAAGATAACTAAACCAGATATTTATACCTGTAATAACCTACAGCGATATATGAGAAGGTACTGAAAAGTCCTCGGCTGGAGCTACCTTACAACATCGGACCAAGCATTAGAATTTATGGAATCCCTCCTTGGTCGGGCCAAGAGATTTTCAGTACCCCTTTGAATATATTGGCTCACATACACGCAAACATATACTTGAAAAATCCCTGTTCATTATAGAGCCTTTAAGAAAGTATGAAAATAACTCCGAACAAATATTTCGATATTACTTCGCATCAGTCTCATAATGAGACCGAGCTTAACGGCGCCAGATATAGCTTAGCAACCATCTCTTTCCTTTTATCTCTGTTCTAAGTTTCTCTTAGGGTCTCGCTCAACCTGTCAGTTCTGGAATAATGTCCTCCCATCTATTTCTCTGCTTGCCTCTCTTTCTCTGTTTTTCTACCCCTGCTTTGCAGGACGATCTTACTGAACATGATCGCGATTACATGACAACCAGAACATTGAAAGGGGCACAAAATTAAACAAATCATTCTCATATTGTCATGAAATGTTTACTCATTACCCCCAAGTATATTTTTGATAGTTACTTTCATCTTTTACAATTTGATCCGCATAAACCCGACTCTCTCTCTCCTTCTCTCTCTCTCTCTCTCTCTCTCTCTCTCTCTCTATATATATATATATATATATATATATATATATATATATATATATATATAAATTTTAAAATCCATTATAATAGTGCTTAACTATAAAGGAACTAAATGTAGGGATGGGTATCATAAAAACATACATATACGCACATATACTTGCACGTACGTATAAATATATTTCTTCCTCAGATGTTATAGTTATAAACACAGTGCTCAATGTTATGTAACGGAGCTATATATATATATATATATATATATATATATATATATATATATATATATATATATATATATATATGCTTGTGTGTGTGTGTGTTTTGGGTATTGTCGTGTGATGGTCATACTCGATATATATATATATATATATATATATATATATATATATATATATATATATATATATATATATATATATATATAATTGCTCCAGTTATACTAAGATTTAAGGCATGTGATAACCAATACGCTGTTCAGGACTAGATTGATTGATAGATTTGTTAATTTTTGTTTTTACGGCTTGATAAGTTATTTCGGGTTATTTAAAACTAGAAAATATTTTTTACATTGTAACAATTTTGGGAATTAATAATGATTAATTAATAATTAATGCCTTTCCCAAGCGTATTTGTACGTAAGTTAATATAACAAAAACGACTGAAATTCGCAAGTGAAAGTTGTCCGAAGCTGAGTGCCGGACCGACCACCGTCACTTACGAGCCATACCGTTCGTTAATATTAGCCCGAAGGGGAAATAAAGTGGTGTGAAGGTCGCATAAATGATAGATGTGTCTCAACTTGCGTCTAGAGAAACGTTTGGCACTTATCAAAGTGCTGTGCAGGTAATAGATCTCTCAAGCTGTGAAGACTCGTGCACAAAATTTAGTAAAGAATTCTTCGAGGCCACTGTATTCACGCTGGGTTATGTAGGGAGGAAACATCAAAATTGATTCAAGGGGAACGAGCCGCTGGTTGCAAGCTTTCTGAAGGAAAAGAAAGCCACACTAGACAAGCATCTTATTCAGTGTCCAAAAATGAACATCGGAAGTTAGAGCCTTTTAACGATTATGAGTTTAAAGTTCAGCGAGTGCTATGTGTATATTTCAAAAGAAATCATCAAATTCAATTATGTGATGAGAAACGATACGCGAAAACCCTCTACCATCATTTAGGAACCATCTATGTGTCACCATTCAACTGTCTTTGCCCCACTGAGGACTAAGATCAATAAGATTTTATTGCGTAAATCGGATGAAATCAAGGCAAGATAGCGGTAAAATCTGTTCTCAACCACCAATCAGTTGTAAATCCTGATGTCATAGCAGGTCGAGAACAAGCTCCTGTCATTCGCTAACCCTGTGTTCCACACTCTCTGATGAAATTGAAGTTGAAGTAAGCTTGTTGAATACTGGGAAAGTTGTTGATAGATTTAGCATTGTTGCTGAACTGATAGAGAGAGGTGGAAAAGGGGTTTTGGAACTGCTTTTTTTTCATCATCCAAGCAGTGTGGGTGGTAGGTGGGATTCAGTTCCCATCTCTTTAAGAGGTCTTTAAAGGATATCTGTAGTAACATTCGTAGGATCTCCATTTTATCAGTTGGAAAAATATTTGCAATCGATTGCTGAAATACGTGGCACCAAATATACTACCTAAGTCGCCGCGGGTTTCATCCAAATTACTTTAAAACAGATATGGTAATTACTGCGAGGGCTTCAGAAGTGCACATAAGAACAACTTGGCCGTTACCAATGTTTTTATCGATCTCACGAAAGCTTTTGGCACAGTCAATAATCAAACTCAATGGAATATATTTCGGATGTTAGAAATTCACAAGCCTCGTCCATTCTTTACTACGAAAGCATGGGTATATGTAAATGGAGTGTTGTTAAATTCAATCTCAGTCAATTGATGTGAAACAGCGAGATCTCTTAGCACATACACTTTTCACAATTTTATTTGCTGTAGTTCAACTCATAGCTTTTGCTGAAAACGATGTTGATATTTATATCTCATACAGAACATCTGGAAACCTTTTCAACATCCGTCGATTTCTCGCTGCTTCTGAAACATTAATATCTCTAATTTGTAACCTACTCAATGCTCCTGATTGGTTTCCTGTGGCTTGTGATGAATTTCGTCTTATGATCAATCTCAAAAAGATATTCATTTACCAACCGGCTCCTGAAAAGCCGCCTTCAATCTACGACAATGATAAAAAGTCGTAGAGAGTTTCGTTTACCTTGGCAGCATGCTATCCAGATTCAATAGCCTTGGTGAGGAAATCGCATACAGCCTTTCAAAAGTCTGGCGGACATAGGCCAAGTTTGAAAACAGAAAAGCGTTTGATAGAGTTTGGCATGCCGGCCTTCTTCGCAAGCTCCAGGGTTATGGCATCACAGGTCGACTGTTTGACCTAATACAATAATTCCTGTCAAACTGTGAATTGAAGGTCGTTCTCAATGGATTCATCTCCAGCTACTATTCCACTAATGCAGGTGTTCCCCAAGGCTCCATCCTAGGCCCTACTCTGTTCCTCATATTCATAAACGACCTTCCTGACGCCATAGATTCCCAAGTCGGCATCTATGCGGACGGCACCACAATTTACTCCTGCCTCAAACACAAATCCAGTGATGCTGACAAAATTAACCTGGCATCTCGGATAGAAAAGGACCTCCAATCGGTTGTGAACTGGAGCAAGAAATGGACGGTTAACTTTAACGCCTCTAAAACTAAACTGCTCTCTATTAACCACCACAAGGATCCATCCCTGCATCCCATTAGAATGTCTGATGACCAACTTCTTGAGAGCTCCTCTCTGCGGCTGCTCGGTCTCACACTGTCCGCTGATCTGAGATGGAACAAATACATCGAGTCAATTGCATCATCCACCGCAAGGAAAGTTGGCTCCCTGTGCCGAGCCAGGAAATTTTTCTCCCCGGAATCTAGCCTCCAAATCTATAAATCGACCATTCGCCCTTGCATGGAGTATTGCTGCCATATATGGTCTGAAGCCCCTGCTGTTTGCCTCAGGGTTCTTGATAAGATCCAGAGACGGATATGCAATGTAATTGGCCCCGATCTGTCATCTCGTCTGCAGTCTCTCTCTCACCGACGCGACGTTGCCTCGCTCTGTCTTTTTTATAAATACTTTCACGGTAATTGCTCCGAGGAGCTGCTTTCGCTGGTTCATAGGTCTCATGAATTTAAACGTCCCACGAGGCTGGCATCCCATTCCCACCCCTTCACCGTTGAAACTGTTAGATGTAGACGTCTCTTCTACTCCAATAGCTTCATGTCTCGCACATCTCGCCTGTGGAACTCCATTCCTTATTCCTGTTTCCCTGACAAATACAATCTCCAACTATTTAAGTGTAACGTCAATCGACATCTCCAGCTGCCTTGATCTATCCTCTTCCCTTCTCCACATCCTTTCACCTTTCATTCCCATCTGCTCTCGCTCTAAATCTTCTGTAACCCCCTTGCCTTGATCGATCCACTATCTTTCTCCACATCTTCTCCTTTACCACTCCAATCTGCTCTTCCTCCAAACCTTCTGTAACCCCCTGCGTACTAGTGGCTTCCACCCTTGCTTGGGGTGATATGCTTAAAAAAAAAGAAAAAAAAAGCTTATGATAACAAGGTATATCAGTGCAACTACTAAAGTCAGTGTCTACCAAACGCGTGTTCTGTCGTCTCTCTTGTATGGTTGCGGTACCCAGATAACATATAGTACGCATATACAGCGTCTAGAATGCTTCGATCAAAAATGCTTGCGTCAGATACCGAAAATATCGTGAAGATAACGTTGTGCTTCGACAGGCAAATATTTCAATCATCAAAGCCATGTTTAAAAAGCGGAAAAAGGCTGGTCCCTTAGCACGCTTAGAGGACAACCGACTTCCAAAATAAACACTGTATGTGGAACTGGTATAAGGTAAACGTCTGCGACGCAAGCCACACAAGCGCTACAAAGATTACCTCAAGAGGACACATAAGAAGTTCAACATAGACACCAGCGTTTGGGAATGTCTGAAAGGTCTACTACAGATAACTGGCATTAACGACTTTGAGAAAGGCAGGATTGTATACGCAGAGATAAAACGAGCTACTTACTACATGTAGAATATAAGCCTCTCGCATGGAAATGTATTAATGAGAGACTCTCACATGTGCCGTGGCTGTGTATGCCATTCAAAGGCTTGTTTGTTTAGCTAGTTTATTTGGCCTCACTTGGCAACAAACAGAATAACCTATTAGGAAATTGAGTCAGAATCGGTCACCTACGCTCACGTAACATACATCACCAAGTGGGATTTTGGTATTGTAACTTTAGTTTGCCGATGACCTCCGACGACAACAGTTCGCGAGAAACATAGACTCTCATCATGCGATTATAAGGGATGAAAAAAAACACACAAGCCTATCCCATTACTTGTTGTGTATGGAATAAGGAAATTTCATCCCGGAGAGCTTGAATCTATCCTTCATCCATTAATAAAAGATAAAGGAATAATATTCCCAAGTAACAACGAAAAAAAATAACAAACAAAAACATTTTAATTTAATCTCGGATGCAATCCAATTAACCAAGGGGAAATAGAACACAAACATTATTCCCGAATTCTATATTTCACATTGCGAAAGAAAGAACAACTAACTTTTGGGAACATTCTAGAGCAACTTTGTCTCCCTGTCATTACGAACATTCGAACACCAAATTCCTGAAACACAAAACGTTTAAACTGACATCCAATATGAGTTAAGTGTCTGTCACTCCATATTTTTCCTATATTTTGTATTTTGTTACATAAAATTTATTTACAAATGTTAAACTTGTGTTTGTTGTTCATCGGTTCTTGTTCGTGTGTTCCTAAATGAGTGAACCCAACTTTTTCTTTTTTTTTTCTTTTGCAACCTGGAGTTCTTATCTTTATAGGTTGCGGCGAATTCGTAACAATAAATGTATATAGAGATATAGATGGATAGTTGGATAAAAAATACTGTTTAATTAAAAAAAAAAAAAAAACAGGACTTCTACTCACATATGATTATCCATAAAATATAACGTTTAAACAATATATATATATATATATATATATATATATATATATATATATATATATATATATACATACATATATATATATGAAGAGGATTAATTAGGCATATATATATATATATATATATGTGTGTGTGTGTGTGTGTGTGTGTGTGTGTGTGTGTGTGTGTGTGTGTTAAGGGGTCTCCTCTTTTCACACAAATCGACTCACCCAAGGTATACATATACTACTACCAGTGAATACCCGAGGAGTGAAGGAGTCGAGACGGAACGACAGAAGAGTAGTAGAAATCAGTAGTAGTAGAGTAAGTCACACACAGAGACGGCAGCAAGCGTCACAGTTAGCGAGCACGTAGACTCAGCATTTTCCAAAGTATATTTGAAACTGTGAATGTGGCTGTTAAACTCGTGAAGTATGGCCTAAAATAGTAGTATGACGTCCCTGCGAGAAAATCTTCCCGACGGCGGCAAAATACCAATCCAGGTTTCGGCCTGTAGGTTGTAGTCTGCAATAAAGTACAGTTGAAGGAATTTGGGCGTAGAGGTCTCCTCAGGCACGAGAGACCCAATGCGGTGGTATACCTGCCCCTGTACTTTGAAAGTTGGCATCCAACCCTCTCCTCGAACCACCTGAGTCCCAAATGAGGTCATTTGAAAGGAGTTGTTGTATTGCCTAATTGTTTCAAGGAAGTGCTTGGAGTCGGGATGGGAGCCGGCTATTAGTCCACTCAATGGAGTAGGTGGTTCATGCAGAGGTGGCAGTCGAACTTTGCTGGAGTAGCATCACAGACCTGCAGGCTCCCCGGCCCATTTGCGGGCGTTGCAGAATTGGAAAACGCAGGTCATTGACGCTACATTGATGTCACGCGTAGTTAAGTTAATGCCAGGGTCGTAATTGAAAGCCAAGAAAGACCAAAACGAGCTACTGGGACAGGTAACACCACGGGCGGCCGTAAGGCGCTGAATGTCTCCGTCGAGGCGTATGCAGCGAGCTTGGGGAGTTTGAGATAAGCGCACTGCGGCCATGTTTGTAGCAGCACTTGAAAGTCTGTTTGTACTTGTCTGTGGGCCCTCGGAGTTTCTGGAAGCAGAAGTCGCTGCAGCGTTGCTGGTATTGCGGGTTGCCCGCCGCAGCTCTGTCTCGGACTCCCTCGACCTAGCTGTTGCAGCAGCGTCACTGGATTGACGGGCGCGCCTGCGGTCAAATGTTTCAGTTTCCGTCGACCTGGCAGTGGTGGCAGCATTCCTAGCATTTTGCACAGACATACGGAGCGGTGTCTCAGCAGCCTTGGCGGTCGCTGTTGCAGCAGCGTCCCTGGATTGACGGGTGCGCCTGCGGTCAAATGTTTCAGTTGCCCTCAACCTGGGAGTGGTGGCAGCATTCCCAGCATTTCGAACAGACCTACGGAGCAGTGTCTCAGCAGCCCCAGCATTCGCTGCAGTAGCGTCCCTGGATTGACGGGCGCGCCTGCGGTCAAGTGTCTGTATTGCCCTTGATTTCGCAGTGGTAGCAGCGTTTCTTACGTTACAAAGAAGCCTTTGATAATGAGTCTCGGAATCCCGAGATGCAGAGGCGGTTGCTGCAGCTTGTGCGTTCATTCTCGACCGTTGTGCATTCTTGAGCCTTGATCGCAACGAAGACCTGTAGGCAGCTTTCCCAGCCAAGCAGGTGGCACGCTCCTTTGTGACTGCGAGGCCTGCGTGAGGGCGCTGCGTTGACCGACCTGTGATAGTCTGCTCCTGGGACTCGCGGGCCTCTCTTGCTCTCATAGCGGACGCTCTTGCAGACCGAAGGCTAAGACGTACCCTCCTTTTTGGTGGCATGTGGGAAAAGGTTTGCTCAATTGCAGGAGTACAAATTCTAACTTAGGATCGCAAAGCGTGAGCTAAAATCGGGAAGGCAGGTATTTAAGTAAAACAGCTGAATAAATTGTTTATGGTAGTTGGAAAAATGTAGTTAAACAGACAAACGGAAAACATAAACATAAGAAACAACTTGCGGTAGGAGAAATGATCAGTTGAAGGAGCCTATCGTATCAACCGTATGACGGCGTAACAGGAGCAGAAGTGAGACCTTCGTCCCACAGCTGTGCACAGCAGGTTCAAATCCGAAGCGTCCTAGGGTCTCGAACACCAATCAGCGACCGCGTACTGCACTCAGCCAATGAAATACCGCTATGTGAAGCATGGTCACGCGTGTGTAAATAACAATCAGCTGTAGAGTCTGTAGTGTAGACGTCTCAGTTGAACATACGTTTGATTTGTGTATTCGCAAATGCTGATGAAGACATGATTGTATCGACTTCCCTCAGGTATTTGTTGGTCACAAAGGAGCTCACAGGTCAGAAGTTTTTAATTGTAACGACTAAAGCCGATAAAGTTAATCAAAATCCCAAGCAAGTTGTGAAAAACATCGCCAAATTCAGGTAAACTCGATTTGAATAGGAAGTCAAAAGGGGTATGATTTCATCGATTTTTATTCGATAATTGAAACCGATACTGATGACGAAAGTCAGCACCTCAATACTGTCGGTAAATACTATGCTCAACGGGAATTTTGCAGAAAATTCTTCGCCATTTGCGAAAAATATAGTCCAAAATCAGCTAAACTGGACATGAATCGGATGTCCCAAAGTGATCGATTGTATCGATTTTTTCCGATAATTGGTATCAATTTTAAAAAACAAAGAACAGTACCTCAAAACTATAAGTAAGGACATTTCTCAACGTGAGTTTGGTGGATATCACTAGTAATTTGTGAAAACTATCACTGAAAAACTGACGAATTTTTTTCGAATCATTATTCGACCTCCTACCGGTTTTATCGTTTTTATCCAAAATCGGAGGAACACTCGAAAAATCTGAAGACGCCAAGTATGAATGCCGTAAATTTACGATCTGTGTGTGAATTTAAATGCCAATCGGACGAACAGTTTGCTCAGGATGAGGTAACAAGGTGACAGACACACAGACACACTAATAGAATTCAATTTATAGATACATATATATATATATATATATATATATATATATATATATATATATATATATATATATATATATATATATATATATATGCCTAATTAATCCTCTTCATATATGTTCAAACATCTTTGTGCTACTGAAATAATATAGCCTTAAAATTCCAGTACGTTCATGGAATTAAACCCATTTCACAATGTCAGTGACTTTACTTTGTCACTTCAGTTAAACAACGAAGCATTAAAGAAAGGTTTGTTCCCGATTAAATGCTTGTCAAAATCAGGAAAACAGTAGAAGCCTCGGTTAGCAATATGATTTGAATGACAAATAAAAAAAGGAACTTGGGGCGACTGCACAAAAATACAATTTCTGGTCTTTGTCAGTTTTTTTTCCTTGTTATGTAAGAGAGATTAATAGAATGAACAATCGAGAGATATCGAATTAAAGGAAATATTGAATTAAAGAATTGCAGAATAGTTTAACGAATAAACGAATTGAAATTGAAAGAGAGAACGTGATGTTACTATTATCAGCATTCAGAGAAGAATGAATAGTTTTAAGAAATAGAATATCGAATTAAAGAAATTCAAGATTAGTAATAAGAATAAAAACGATATGAGCGAATAAGTGAAGGAAAAAGTTTATTGTAGAGATAACAAAAATATCCCTTATGTCAGAAAAAGTGAATAGAATACGCAAACCAGTAGATTAGGTAGCTACAAAGATTCGCTAAAATATGAGCATATCATGATGAAAAAATAACCCAAACTTAATAAAAACAAAGTTTTATCGTCAAAATGTTTGTTATTATTAAGCAGAAAGACGAAAGGATTTTTTGAGATTATTAATTTGTATTTTTTATCCTTTTTAGAACTCTCGAAATTTTGGTTAAAAATTTTGTTTATCTTGCGTCAGCGGGTGAAAATTAGTCTGGAAAATTGTAGCGTCTTTTTGCGGTGCAAAACACTGATTTTGGAAATTCTTGGAAAAATTAAATAATTGTCGGATTTTAATGAAATTTTCAGGACTTATTCACAAATGAATGAAATTATTTTTTAAATATTTCTTTTTTTTAGAAAATCCTTGCAATTTTTTTTTTTTTACATCTGATACCCCCCCCCCTCTTATTTGTAGTGATTAATGCTCATATTAGTTACAAGGATATGTCCGCGTAGAATTGGAATTTGGAATTTCTTTTGTTCAAACAGAATCCCCAGTTATAGAAAATCTCTGGATAGTAAAAAAAAAAATGTAACAAAACTAAAACATTATTTAATTAGAAAATCTTTTAATTACTTTTATGTACAAAATATATCTTAAGAAAAAATCTTTAAAATATTTAATTAGAATAATTTATAAACTTTTAAATCTTTTAAAATTCTGTATTAATTTGTAGCATTCAAGTGATATTGTTATTAAATTAAGACTGTATTTACTAAGCAGAAACGGAAAAGCTTACTACACTTCAGCGACCAGTATTTTAAAAATAATTTTGAATTTATTTTATGCGTGTGTATAAACGTGTTGACTTTTGTAAATATGGATGTCCAAACACAACATTATCAGAAATTAAAAGCAGTAATTATAGTAAAACTAAAATCTATTGTTAATTTTCTCACATTTCCTCAACAAGCTTCTTCGTAATTTATCTTATATGTCTAAGTACCTAAAATTCAATAAAATATTAAATTGCTTTGAATATATTCTTAAATTTTTAAGATTACTGTTTACTTAAAAAAATTATATAAAAACAGCGCGTTCACGTTATATCTGTCACGTAATTTTTACAGTGACGCTCCCTTAGAAAGAATTTTCAAACACGAGTTTCTCTTGAGTTGTCAACACCCGATGAGATCATCAACCTGCGTGTTAAAAAATGCTTTTTTGCGATATTTTAAACAAAAAGTAAGCAATATTTCTTTTAATTCAGATTAATTAAACTTTTAAATCAACTAATCTTCTTCAAAGAAAGTTTCGGAAATGTATAATTTTATTTTTAAAAGATTTTTTAATAAAGAGAATTATATTGTTTTGACAGATTTGTCAAGATGAACAATTTTAGCGTTTTTACTGATAAAAAATCTCATTCCAATCAATTTAAATTCAGTTTGAAATAGAGCAAAATATTTTGCTTAGTGGAAATATTAAATCTAATCATTAGCTTCAAATTAAAACTAAAATAAAAACTTCAAGAAAGATTTTTCATTTTCAAGGTGTTACTTTTCTTTGAAGGCACCTCCATTAGACTGTCTAATTAAAGATAGGGAATAAATAAAAATGAACATAAAACAAATGAACAAACCGCGAATATAAGTGTAGGGTAAATGCTAAAAGCAGAATAAGTTACAATTTCTTATACCAAGTTTTCACATGAAAAGAAATCAATATAATAAGCAAATAAAGATAATATCGAATTAAAGGAATATGGAGAATATTGAATTAAAAGGAATATAGAGAATATCGAATTAAAGGATTATAGAGAATATCAGATTAAAGGAATAAGGAAGAATTATACAAAATATCAGAATAAAAAGATTGTTGAGCAATATGGTGATTCAGAGTAATATTTGGTCATGTGCAGTAAACGATGACGATGATGATTCGTTTAATAGAGAGATAAATGTTGCCATGGTTACTTTGGGATAAGATAATCTTCGCCATATTTATGGTTGAAGACGAGAGGGAATTGAATCTGCGGGTTAATATCAGACCGACCAAATTAATCTCTCTCACATAGAATGTGATTATTGTTGCTTGGTTAGTTAGACCTAACAGGCAACACATAACGTCTTCACATCTGGAGTATAAAAAAGAATAGGGAGTCGCTTTTATAATGTAAATATGCTATAAGTCCTTATAGCAAAAGAATGGAAAAAAGGATAGTAGCTGAAGCAGCTGACATAAAGTGCCGAGAAGATTTTGAAAAGGACGAAGTGTTGTCCATGGACACTGACAGTTATATCCTGGCAGGCCAACAACGAAACATGGCCGTACCGAATGAAACAGATGAAAACAGGGTTGAAGGTGATGAACAGGGATCAGAGCATTCAGAAACGATGAAGACATAGCAGCAGAAGAATGCCCTGAGTAGAATATAAGACGAGAAAGATGGAGATCTCGAAGAGAAAGAAACAAATCAAGATCTCCAGAGGTGGGGGGAAAGCAAAGAAATCCTGGAAACGAAACAATCTAAAACCACTTCTATTAGGTTACCATTCCTCTTACATTGTTCCTCATTTTCGTCTGAAGATTAAGAATGACTTAAAACTGTCAGTCGCAGAAGTATGTATAGGGGTACGTGTTTGAAGACTTCTTATTATTGCGTACACACATGAACGCATATATATATATACATATATATATATATATATATATATATATATATATATATTAAGACATTTTTATGTTTATACATTCTTTTTATAGATTTTATTTTAATTATTTCTCGGACATTCAGGCCGGTAAATGTTATAAATACTGTTTATTATAAAACAGAGCATTTACTTAAATATTTGTATCTATAAAAAGAATGTATAAACATAATAATGTCTTAAAATAATTGTCGGCCTTTGTCCATTTCATAATGTGTGACGTCATCTGTTTACATTTGGATACGCTTTAAGCAGATATCAATGCACGTGAGAGATTCATGGAAGATTTAAGTTTAAAGGCAGTAAATTTGACCTTGCTAATCGAACGATTCACTGTGGCTCGATCGGTTAAGAGCACGTCAGGCTAAATGATGGTTCCGTATAGGATACAGGTTCGATTCCCGTCGGAGGACGAATATTTGCTATGAAAATTTCTCGGACATTCCGGCCGGTAAATGTTATAAATACTGTTTATTATAAAACAGAGCATCTACTTAAATATTTGTATCTATAAAAAGAATGCATAAACATAATAATGGCTTAAAATAATTGTCGGACTTTGTCCATTTCATAATATATATATATATATATGCCTACGTTTGTAAGGCAACTTAAAGTTTCATGGTTTCCTAAGTCGTCAGACTTCTTAAGGTTTTCTTTTTAAAGTACTGGGTCTCATAGGAGGAACGCAGATTCAAAGCTCAAAGTTGATATAAACCCAATATATTATTGGGGTATAAATTCAAAATATAGACTGTATGGAGGAAGATATTGGGAAAAACAAAGGATAAAATGCTGCAAGCTTAAAGTTTACATGGTACATATTTTTCATTGGAAAAAAGAAAATTTTAAGTTAAAAAATTATAAAGTGTAAGGAGCAAGCAATATTAGTGGGCAGGCGCGGTGAGTTGTATTATTGTTTATAAATCTCTATGTATCAAGGAAGTAACACTGAAAAGTTAATTTATATTCACACTTTATATATATAAAGAGGAGAGAAATAGAAAAAAATTATGTATGTGTATATGTGTATCATATGCCTATTCAAAAATTCTTTATCTTACTAAAAGAGATATCGCCTTAAAATTACAGTCTCTTCATAGAATTAAGATCCTTTCACAAGAGAACCACTCTACAATTACGAGATCTACAAGATCTATAAGCACCTAAGTTTGCGGCAGATATAGGAAGATATTTGCATGTGAGAGATTTACTGATTTATATATCCAAAGAATATTAAATATGCATGACTATTTGTTTCGATAGTAGATGTACTAAGCAACCTGTGAATACTACCGAATAGACTTCAAAACATCACAACATAAACATTCTTTTCTCTGTGTCTTTTCTAATGAAAAGACCTGCAAGCTGTCCTTTCCTCAAAAGAAAAACTCCCTCCAAAAGCTTTTCTATAATAGAAAAAAAGTCAGTTCATTCGAAAACAGCATCATCTTCGTTAGAACCTTTGCAACATTCTGATATCTCTTTGAATTGGAAGATTGCGTCACGCAACAGGTGCGGGAATAGCGAGTAGGAATAGAAATACATGACATGTAAGAATGAAATAAAAAGAATGAAATATATGAGATGAAATAAGTAACCGGATTGTGATTATATATATATATATATATATATATATATATATATATATATATATATATATATATATATATATATATATATATATATATATATAAATTCATACATACATATATATGTGTGTGTATGTGTGCGTGTGTGTGTGTGTGTGTGTGTGTGTGTGTGTGTGTGTGTGTGTGAAATGAATGAAATGATAAAAGTACTACAGATATGAATAAATAGTTAAAAGACTACGAAAGCAAATAAACGAATGAGTAGTATTGAGAAAATGGTAATTTACGGTTAAATTTCCAGTACAATAATTTTCTCCTCGAAAGATTGGTTAATAGAAAGAAGGAATGGAAAGAATAACCAATGGAGGAATGAAAGGATGAAAGAAATACGGAATGACGGAATAAAGAGGGTCGAAAAGGAAGGTAATTTATTGCTATAATTTGCTGTGCAAACATTTTTACACGCTAACATCATCAAAAAATTGAAGAGGAAGTAAAGGAATGAAAGAATAAGGGAACTGAAGGATGGAAGCGGAATAAAAAAACGGAGAAGCTATAATAAAGAAAAGTTATTTTCTGTTGCACGAAAAGGAAAGTAAATCAGATTAAAGGAATGAAAGAATTAAAGAATGAAACATAAACAAATGGGAATTGCAAAATAGTGATATTAAACCAATCCTAGCTTTGTTTGGTACGAGGCCAGTAAAATATTGTTAATTTATGAGCATTAAATATTAAATTGGAAAGCATACCTGATGCCCTTGTTCGGATCTAACTGCCTACAAACATTTTATTCTTCAGACCTGACACTTATTTTCATTAACTAAGAATAGATTTCATAATTAGATATAAATCCTTACCTAAGCCTTGTGTGGGATTACCCCAATTTTTCTGCCAAGGAACATCTCTTAACATCCGCTAGGTACCTTTGTATAAAGTAATACAAACGGAAAGGGAACAAACGGACTCACTCTCTTCTTTCTTTCTGTACCAGGGACAAGTCGTGTCTCGTTTGTTGAACTGGGATATTTCCTTGTCTTGGAGAGAAATATATATTTAACTGATAAGTTGCAGTCGAGATATTATTTTAGTCGCATAAGGCTTTATTTTAACAGGAGATTGTGCAATGTTAATAATGAGTTTCATACGATGTGACATGTAGTTCACCTGGGGACTAAAAGCTCCCTGGAGGGGAAACGAAATACGGCATTCTATGGGTAGAGCGAGAGAGAGAGAGAGAGAGAGAGAGAGAGAGAGAGTGACTGTGCCCTTTCCATCTATACTGCTTTATACAACTCCACCTAACAGGCATTAGAAGAGATTCTCA
Source organism: Acanthosepion esculentum (assembly GCA_964036315.1). Classification (NCBI taxonomy): domain Eukaryota; kingdom Metazoa; phylum Mollusca; class Cephalopoda; order Sepiida; family Sepiidae; genus Acanthosepion; species Acanthosepion esculentum. The sequence goes on along the minus strand of OZ038515.1, from coordinate 22,706,689 downwards.
GGCAGAAAATGTGGGGCAATCCCATACGTTTGATATAAAGAATTTTATATTAGACACAACCGGTCAATATAAAACTTTAATTCACTATTTAAAAAAAAAAATATATGCAAAAGGAGTTCAAGTTTAATTATTCAGAGTTGGGGTCAGCTTTATCTTCCAACAAGACGATAGATAGTTTATGCAGATGTGCTTAGCCTCTGGAAATTCCAATTCTGGAGCGGCACCTCCCCATTGCACTAACGAGGAGATTCGTGAGATTCCCTAATGCCTTTCCACTACATCCTACGGATGATGACTAATTTTTGCTTCTAATCACACATCCGCGTGTAAAGTCCAACATTAAACCTGATTTTGTGTCATATCTGATTTTATGGGGAGGCGAATTTAACATTAGTTTTTGTCACGTGATTGTAATATTATAATCCTTTTTCAATCTCTCTCTATTCTTTTACCAACTCTGAAGAGGAAACTAAATTGATCGACAGCAGTAATTCTCAAAAGGAAAGCAGGAAAGAATTTCAAATCTAAGAAGAGGAATTTTAACTAGAAAAGGAATTGGTGATAAAATTCACTTATAAGTCAAGAATAATGGTAAAATAATTACTAGATAACAATTCGGAATGGGGAGGAATTGCAGAAACCTGGAAACTCAAGGAGAGAGATGTAGATTGAGACTTTGAGAACTGCTTATATCGAGAAATGGCAAATTCTTCTTCGATTCCAAAGCCATGGAACAGAAAATAAAAAATATAAGAGACTCCGTGAGTTTTCTAATAACAATTATACGGCTGTTTTAATTGAATACAGCAATACGAAAGCCTGCGGGTAATTTTAGAAAAGTCTCAAACAGCAATAAAAAGATTAAGAAGCAATTAACATTACCAAACTGGCTTCTCGGCAAGTGGCCAATCATAAACATTCACTTGGATGATGGACAAATGGCATTGCTGCTGTTGTTGCTGTTGTTGTTATTGTTGTTACTAACAGAAAAAAAGAAAGAAATCTGTACAATAATGTTGCTTCGAGCACGAAATTTGTGTCGTGTTAATAGTGCGCAGATTGTGTTTGACAATTCAACCGATGAAATCCGCATTAAAGTAAGACGCCAATCAATCTAAAAGGTCAGCCATCTTTGATATTTAACTAACAGTTTCATCTATCTATCTATCTATCTATCTATCTATCTATCTATCTATCTATCTATGTCTCTCCCTCTTACTTGTCTATCTATCTATGCTCTTATATGCCTGGGTGTTATCTGTATACAATCGGTTGATAAAGAAAGAAATATACACAAAATGATATTTGATTTCTCAAAGTGTTGAATAATAAATAGCGACATCTCATTTTTTCTTTCTGAATACTCAGGAGCCTAATTCGTGCTGCTGGTGTTTGGCGATGAGTATTGTGAATGTTATACATAACTTACGGGCTGCAAACATTCATCTGATATATATTTGTCAAAAGAATAGAGGAATTCTCATATCTTTGATTTGATGTCTTATAATTTTTAAAAATAGATTCTTGCGTTTTGATATTTCTGAAAATTTCAATGATTCTAAGCTTTTATGTTTTTATATATTTGTCGTTTTGTTCGTCAGTTAATGAGAAATTGATGTAACACTTTGTCCAAGATGGACATGTAAATATACCAGTCAGGTATAACAACTCTTGGAGATAATTTGTATGTATGTATTTATGCAAGTCCTATAGACTCATCTGTGGAATGTAGGACCACACTCTCACCAAGCTAGGCGTTGCTACTGTGGTTTCTGTAGCAAGTAGAATAGAGATTCTATTCCTGCATTTAACTGAGCTTTTGCTTCTAGGTTACCAACAATGGCTACAGAGCCCAGACTGTGCTGCTACTAGAAAGGAGGAGAGGTATTTGTGCGAAATTGAACTCGGTATTTCGGCATCGATAACTGCTACGCTACGCGCAAAACCACGGTGATAGTTTACAGCCTATCAAATGAAAACCCATACTATCAACTAGTGTACAATAAGTCAGGCCAGTAGAAATATATCAGTTACTTTGTGAAACAAATAAATTCATAGAAATTGATATTTCCTGCCATTTGGGACCAAATATATTTTTAAATCATTTACAAAGTATAGTTATCAGATCGAGCTAGAAAATGTCCATTAATAATATTTACAATTAATTTAAACATTATTCAAATTAAAGAATCATATTATAATTCCGCGTATTCATTCATTAGATAGATAGTTAATAAGTTTATCTGCCATTACCTCATATCGGAGACGCTGTTTGGTTTCAGTGAGAAAAATAAAGCATACATAATAAAGAAAAAGAAAATAAAGCTATGATAGAGGAGACGGTAAAGCATTTAACGTCTGCTTCAGTGAAATAAAAAAAACATTGTCAATTTTTAATCTTTTCATTAGGTAGCCTGATGCTAAAATATATAATGGGGATTTTCTAAGATTAACAGAAATATGGAGTACCTAGTTAGGATCGAACTCAGTCGCAATTGTTCGAGCGAGACAGGTTGGCTAATCATTACACCACGACGAGATACGTTTTTAATTGCGATTTTTCCAAACGTAGCACACGGCCGAAAGTATGGAGCACTCACTGAGGTTCGAACTTACCATACAGTTGTAAATGATCAATCGAGGCAAACTTGCTAACTATTACACCATATCGAAGCGCCCCCTGCATTCATGCTTATGATCGTTAAGCTAAAATATTTAACGACGCAATAGTGTGGGGGCATTTCCACGGCTATTTTCTCATTGTGGAACTCACAAGGAACTTATTTAATCATTAACTTATAAATTATGATTCGTGAGAAAATTAAAATAGAAAAATAGTGAAATATACACGAGTATTGTTATTGATAATTATTATTGGTTGGTTCGTATTTAACATCGTGAAATGCCTTTTGTACACAAGTTACCAAACATCTCGACCACTAGTTCCAAAATGCTTTCTAGCTGCTGCCCCCTTGGTTCCCAATAGACAACATTTGCTCCTCCCTCTAACACCCATTTGCAAACACTTCTTCCTTGGTATGAGATATACTGAAAATTTAAACCAACAAATAACCTAACACTGTAAAAATACATATATTTTTCGGATTTTCTTAAATGCCATTAGATAAGATGTCACCAGATAAACATCCTTGGCTATATCACTACACCTACAAAAATAGCCTTTGCTCTTACAGATGGCGACTGTCTGATACGAGTTGAGTGTGCATAACGCCAGTAAGTTGCAAACAAATGCTTGGATTTTTTTTTATCTTCAAACAAAAAATGAAAATAAAACTTATGCGTTCGTTCATTTATTTTAATTTTATTCTTTGTAAATTCCTTTAGTGTAAGTGACTTATATTTTATAATATTGATTTCATAAAACAAAAATATTTATTACTTGATTGTAATGCCACCAAGCCACCCTCAACCACCCGTTTTCGATATCGTCTTCCTACTGCTCCTTTTTCTTCATCCCCCCCACCCAGTGGGGCGATATCGCCCACTTTGGAAATCCCAGATATAGACCAATCCAAAATGATATTCTGTAGCATGTTGTAAAAACAACTAGGGATTTCAAAATAGCTTGCCCTCCCCCCTCTCTCTCACCCTCCCATCTCTCTCCACCGCTCTCTCTCTCTCTCTCTCTCTCTCTCTCTCTGACTCCCTCTCTTAAATCCCCTGTTGACTCATTGTCGTCGCTTTTATCTTTCTTTTTAATCAACTTTTTTTCATTCTATTTTCCTTCTCCTGAATATATGAGCAAGTGTTTTTTTTCTTCATTTCTTTTGTCCTTTTCTCTTAAAACTTCCCTCCACGTCCCTCATACTCTTTCTCTCTCTTCTAGTTTCCTTTTTGCTTCCTCCCTGTTATGCACAAATATAAGCATTCATGCTTATAAACACACACAAAACTTTTGAAAGTGTTTTTCGTATATATAATTTCCTTTAATTCCCTTCTCTCCATATTACTGAATATCTTCTCACAGACTCTCTCTCTCTCTCTATCCCCCCCTCTCTCTCTTTCTTTGCCTCTGAAAGAATTATAGGTCATGGTCGTCAAAGCGTATCAAGAGTTAATAAACTCAGAAATCACAGGAAACCACCAGATAGTTTCCTCAATTGATCTTTTTTTTTCTTATGATTATGATTGTCGTTATTCGCATCAGTGCTGGGGATCGACACAGAATAACAATCGATTAACCTATCAAAACTCACAACCCTTTTATATGTGTCACTGTTTTTGGCATTTACGCAGCAACAATGACTATTAACGACTGCCGAGTTAAAGGTGAACCGCCACTGTGTCTCGATTTGGTTAAAAATGTGCTCAAGGTTGATCACAGGAGGTGGATGGGAGGGCAAAGCATAGATGAGGAACTCTTTTAAAATAGAAATAAAAAAATGACACCTATCGTTTCTCCATGTAGGTATTTTTCAACCAAAATTTTATTTGGCAAATTTTATTAGACAAATCTACTGATATCGAACTTAAGAGATAAATATTTTAACAAATGAATGTTCAATCACAACATTGAAAAATACAAACCTGTTGCAATGATATTGATACGTGATAAATAATATTACAAAGCCGATTCCCTCTCTTGTAATTAGATAAATACTCTTGTAAAAATTGCTGACAGTTATTTGTATACAAATACAAAGCAAAACAGGTTAAAAATAATGTTAAGACGTAAAAAAGATTTGTCCATTTTTAATGAAATAGAAAAATCCACTGAATGTACTCAGTAAATGATCAATTATACTGTACTTTTTATACGAATGTTGAACTTATAAATCGGATAACATGATTATAATCATTATATGCTACCTCTCACAATGACTAAGTCGTTCTAGCTGAGAAAAGGGTTATACCAATAAAAACAATTGATGGAATTGAGAAGACAGAAGATGACGGCTAACATTGTATATAGATTTTTGAAGATCAAACTTTACTGGAAAGCAAGAAGCCGGAAGAGAGTCACACAAACGAGAAGTGCGAGAAAAGAAATTCTCAGCATAGAACTTACGGCCACATCTCGCTAGTTCAACTGTAAAATGATGAAATATTGCTGTCAATCTAATTCTGTGCATAAATTCATAGAGTCTAGGTACCATAGGAGAAAGTTTATAAGAACAATTACCATGAAAATATTTATAGAAAAGTCACAGGAAAGCTACGTTACGGCGGTGGGGAAGTATTCGAAGCCGAGATGCCAGGTCAGGACCAATGAAATTGCAAATTCTCCTTTAAATTTTATCAAGGATCTTTACATATATAGTAGAAGCACCAGATCATGTGTCAGCAATATTCAAGGCATAGACCAATGGCAGATTTATAAATATGTAAAATAGATTCAGGTGAGAAAAACAGTCTAGCACGACACAGTCTCTTAGCAGTAGAACTAGCAACTGATTCAATATAATATGTTCACTTCATATCAGCGAAAAACTTTAGCCTGAGAAGGGACAATGAGAAGGAGCAACGGGTCATTCTCCAGACGATTAAGAGAGAGAAGTTTCGTTTTGGAGGCCTTAAAATTAACAAGTCC